>OW964173.2:1215000-2415000 GCA_943136025.2 Agrotis puta | reverse complement strand
ATTTTACAAAAAAAAAATATAATAAGAAGAGGGCCTGTATAAATAACATTCATCAACATAAAAAAAAAATAAGTCAAATTGGTAAAAAGGTTGCAAGGTGTAAAACCGCCTTAAAAAAAAAACTAAATGTCCGCCCAGAATCTTGCCCAAGGAAGAAACGCGGAGTCCCGATACAGGAGGGAACGGTAATTAATAGAAGGTCAAGTTGCGCCGTTAGATGCGCCGGCGCATCACCACATATACAGCAAGTGGTCGGCGTCCGGCTGCTGTATATAGACGACGCGCCCTTTTTAGCTGCGCGCGCACAAGTGCTCGTGCAATAAATCGATCTTTATTGGATTAGTTTTTGCTGGTTAAGTACCGAAATTGATGGGATGAGGGAATTGAGGAGAAGGATGTTGAAACAGTTGGATGGTTTTTCTGATGGCGGTAATGTTGTTGATGTTATTTCATTACGAATAATTTTTCTTGTAGGGTCTTCAACACCGGGTATTTTTTTTCTTAGCTTTACTTTCTCACTGTTCTGTTTAGGCCTCCCCCAATTCCTTTGATGAAAACTGGGTATTAGTAAGCGAAAATCTTTCTATAAAGACCTCTGAACCTATCGCGAGATATTGCTAAATATAGTGTTGATTAATCATTCCCTCCTAAAGCATATCGTTCTGCTTCTTTAAAGACCACCACGAAGTACTGATGAAGGCTCCAAAGAGGCAAGTACATATTCCAATTTGCCAGAATGCAGAGTAAGAATTCCTCAGTAAACCCACAGCTGCGCACCAAAGGGCCTGCACATAACGGAGTCATATGCAATTACAAATTTGTCACATCCCAGACATTATAATTAAGTTGCAAAACGCTAATTACCATCTCGGTATGCTGGGCACGAACTACAAGTTATTACTCTGATGTATCTTAGCACAGATCCTATTTATAAACCTGGTGATATTTACCGTAGTTCCTGGAGTAACTTGTGATTCTGGGAGATCTACTAGTAAGATTTGATGTAGTTAGTAAAGGATTCTAATTTCTATTGTATGGGAATTTGATACGGGAAATGGTAATGAAGTGTTCAGAAAACATGAGCCAGAGGACTGTTAAATCAAATGAAAGATTTGATTTAACATGAGAACCTTAGTTGACGGGTCCTCCTTGAAGCCCAAAGCCTGCCGGAGTCGCGGTACCGTCTTATCAGTTAACCGTGGCCCCGGAACGTAAAGGGCTATTGAAGGACACCGTAGATTTTAGTCAGCCTGACAGTTCCTCCCGTACTGCCTTGGATGGCCACCCATATTACAACGTAAAAAAAAGTGCTAATGTGGAGTGTGGACTATTAGTTGTTAGCTGGACCATGATCCAACCGTCGCCATCTCCAATCAGAAAATTTGAATATCATAGTCCAGGGGAGAACCGTTACTATTTAACCGTGGAATCCGCAAAACATATTTCCCTACCCTTTCCGAGAATATAAGTTCAATAATACAAAGTATAATTCTCGAATACTTTAAGAGCCTGTCTTTTAATGTGTAGGTTTATCGAGGTCGATACTTAGGGTTAAGATGGGCACGTCGATATCCTATCAAAGACATGCGGAGTGTCGATAGTACCCGATAGACACCGTTACCTCACTAATTAGAGGTATTACGTGTTCCGATAGACATTACTCCGAAGTTACGGAATAGAAGATTGTTGGTGATTGCTTTATTAGTTTTTGATAGTGTGTAGGTGTAATTGTGAGGAGTGTTAAGTGTCTTGTTTAATTAGCTTTTACGTTGAATTTCCTTTTGGCTGAGGTGTTCTAAGTACTTAGACGTAACGAGTTGGAGAACAGTGCTGTACGCTAATAGTGATGGCTACCAAGTATTGACTACGTATTTTTCTATTTCATTAGAAATATACAGATACTATTGTAGTGTGAAGTGGAAACTACGTGTTTTTCCTACTCCTCCACTATTCTTTTCTGATTACTTTCGTTGCAGGATCCAAGACAGGTAAATTCATTCTCCGGGACACGTCGAGCTTCATTGTCTCGGCGCGTTTCTGGTGGATGCCACTGTTGATTCTGGCTTTCAGGAGTTGCAGTGGTTTGGGAAGTGTGGTGGGGTTGTCCCATTAAAAAAATAATGTTATTATATTAGCGGCACGTTTGAAATCAGTTTTTCCTGTCTTTCTCAAATCATTTGAGGTCCATGCTGCATCACGTCTTCAGTTCTCATTTCTAGTCGTTATAGTATCAGAATCACAGTCCCAGTGTCTTTAATCTCTTGGAATAGTCTTCATATAGAAACGTAGTAGTATTACACATCTTTTTTAGCGTGGTTAAATCATCAAATGAGTCCTCCTTCCCAGGGCAGAGCGGGAGGGACTGTCAGACTCGTACTGACTAAAATCCACGGTGTCCTTCAATAGCCCCTTACCATTCCGGGGTCACGGTAAATCGTGAGTCCCGCGACCCCAGCAGGCTTTGGCCCTCTAAAGGGGGAGCAGAAACACATAGAAATTATCAATCCATCAATCAATATGATATCAATCACTTTCTATCAAAAGTCTCACTGGCTATCCCGTTCCGTAATACCACCATGTCCAGTTTGCGACAGGCGACACCTAGTAGGTACTGCCTAGCGGTAGTTATCCAAGGAATTTTAACAGATATCAAGGTGCGTGACCTAGGCGGTAAATATTTACCTTTATACCGCGATTTTAACCTTAAATGATGAGCTGTGCGTTAAATATAGATGTAAAGATATTTAGCTAAGTTCCTTGGGAGATACAGAGATAGCTACTGTATGGCTAACTGACGTACCTAACTGTTAAAGTGCTGAATATTACCTATAGTAATTGAAGTGAGAAAGCCAGTTGTGTCGTAAAATAGTAGATTTTAAAAGCCATTATCGGACTATGAAAGCAAAGTTGTGTGCTTTTGCGAATTTTCTTCAAGTATTGATGGAAAATGTTTAGTTTTCCGTGTGTTATTTCGTAATTTAGGTATACAATTATACATGTTTTCATAGTAACTCGTTGTTCAGTAAATGCTTCATTAAATTTCTGGAATTCAGCTACAGTTCATGAGATTGGAAGCCAGTACGAGCATTGAAAAGGTAACGCAGATTATGATGACTACACAGATTTCTGTATTATTAATATACAATTTTTCACATAAACATATTAAAAACGAACCAACAAAATATAACTTAAATGTAATAATTTCTTATAACTTAAATGTAAATTAATCGCACAGATGTGTTATACGGCCTACACACATAGTTATGCGAACCTTCACAAAAATATTCACAAAACACGCAATTATTAAAACAAACAACTAGGTTAAACAACAAATAACTTAACCACAGATAAAACAATTATCCTTATTATTTAGTTAACTAACTAATTAGTTAAATATAACCTCGCTGCCAGTTTCCGTACACCGGATAAGCAGTGGTAACACATGACCTTATTCGCGGTTAACTGTTGAATATTCATGTTTTTTATTACATTTCTTTACTAGTTATTAACCTAATTTTTAATGTAAATTAACCTCTAAATAGACAAGTGAGGCGGGATGGTTTAAATTATGATTTGAAATGTAAAGTTTATGCGATTTTGTATCTGGTTTTTGAATGTGTGGGAAGAGTCGTGATTCTGGCTCAGAGAATGAATGGAGACAGTTGGTTGCCATAAATCCGGAAAAAAAAAAGCGAAAGGGACATAATATGTGTCATGAGAATTATACTACATACCTATGTTCTTATCACGTTACCATTTTATATGGGATCGGCGACGACAGCAAAGAACACTAATTTTTATTTAATTGTGCATATTTGAATTTAGAATTATCTTTCTATTTATGTGTATTTAGTCGCGAAAATAGAGAATTGCACCTTTTTTTAACGATGTTATCACACAATATAATGTTCTCCTGAAAACTATTATTTTTCTGCCTTTTCTTTCATATAATTCCTCAAGCAATCCATTCATATTTTCTTTGGCCTTCCTGTTATCACCCCTAAATTAGACAAAATGCGATTGTTAATTAAACCAAAATAACATTCAACCATTTTGAGCAACTAAATATTTTGATTATTCGTAAGCAATTAATCCATTGACACCTACTCTTTAATATGGTAACTAGGCCATTGATAAATTACATACAAATCGTTCGCCAAATAATTAATACCCAACCTAGTTTTAACTAAAAAAAAAACAGTTGCAAACATATTATTTATCACTGACATTTATTTCAAATTGATCAAAATACTTAATCACGGTTTAATAATTTATTAAATTAATAATAAACGTAAAGAAAGTGCGCCGCAACTTTAATATTAATTCCCCAACTTGTTTCGGATAGACCTTGAAGTATAAAAAACACGTAAACATAAAAACCTGTTTCGATTTAGTACCAGGGCCTAGAATTTTTAAATCTGGTAATTCTACATTTTGAATTACTACAGCACAAAATTAACACCGTTATAAAAAGCATTAAAAGTTTTTTTAGTTTAATGATTTCTTTATTTGATAGGCTCTCTGGGCAACTTTTTGTTTCTTTCTTTCATTGTGCTTAGGGGAGGTAAGCCTAAGACGGGTAGCCTGCCTAAAACGGGTATTCATGTTAAACTACGAGTCGTTCGACTGTAGCACCATAATTATTAAAAAAAATATTTTTTGTTTTTTGACAATTAAAAAATGGCCTGTAATGGGCTACTTGCAAGAAATACTTTGAGTTTGATTTTGAATGCATCGGCAAACTTTTTCAAGACACGGCTTTCCTCCATAAAATTATCGGATAAATCCAACAGAGATTAACTCCCATAAACTCCGCAAATCAATAATTCTAAACAAGCGAATATTTCTCTGAAACCAGTCAGTAGAGGCTGTTGAGGTCGCATGAGTTTCCCCCCGTGTCAAAGTGCAGGTGCGAATGGAAAGCGCATTTCGCTTGAAACCTGCGCTTGCGCACCGCAAGGCTGAACGATGCCTTTTTTGAATGATTTATGTTGTTTTTTTTTATGTAAGTATTTATAGATGGAATCTGTTCCGGTTTAATTAAATTGCTTTTATAGTATCGGAAGTACTTGTATGTGTAGTGCGTAGTTGGTATGTCGCCTTGTAATTGAAATCGTTTTTTTACAAGAATAAAACTATGTAGAGGCTTCTACGTGTAAAATTATTTAACTGTTCCTGATTTTTTCACAGAAATTTAGTTTAACAAGTAGGTATACAAAAAATAAGATTCTGGAAAATTCCACATTCCTAACACTGGCAAATAATTGAACTAGCAACACATCGCCTAGAACATTGAAATTCCATTCCTCCGGCATTGGAAATCCAATTTGCTCTAAGAAATATGACAGGTATTCATTACAACAGACGTGTAGACCACATATCACGCCAAACAAGCACAAGAGCACAAAAAAGCAAAGGACGAGCACAGAATTAAGCACACATTCACATAATTGTGCTTACTCTCCTTAACCGCACGCGTGTTATTTAAGAAACCCTCTAGGTCTTGCGATAACATTGTAAGGACGTAAGGACGTGCTAAATGTATCACCCCGTGCAAACACTACGTCTCGTTATGATGCATCATGCGTGTTTGCGCTGCGCTCGCGCATCGTGACGTGTTTCCGATATTTGGATTTGTGAGAACTGAAGAAATGGGATGAGAATATTTTAATCGATTACCATTGGTGAACTTTTAAAATAATCCAGAATAGGACTCGTGGATTTTCAAAGTGAATGAAAAATAAAAGGTGAACGCATACATTTTCTCGGTCAATACATCCAACAAACGCCGACACCTAACTTACTCACAGAAGCTTAAGAACAAACCAACAATGTTCGCTAAAAACCCCCTCTGAACAAAGACACGTAAATCCTAAACAAACAACTTTTACCCGCAAAGCCAATATTTAGCACAAACTGATAGATTTCTAAACGCAATACTTCATGTCGGAATACAGGATTCGCATGAGCAAACACAAACACGACATACAAACAGACAAATGTATGGCACATGTAAGTCCTGTAAGCGTCGATACTAATCATGCTGTTGATAACTGGTAATTTCTTGAAAATCCTCTCGATTGCCATATTGCATCTGAGAAGGTTGAATTGGAAATGACCCTTGCCAAATACTTTATTAAGGAAATCGGTATGAAGACTAATGTAAATAGAAAGCCATCTACAGCAGGGGAAGACAAGAGAAATGTACTGTAAGAGTTAACTGAATCTATAAACGCTTTCAACTCAAGCCTTGCACAGCACAGATCAACAGTCAAACAGACACGCACGTAAACAGTCAGGAGTGTGAATGCGAAAGTAAATCGTCGTACAAAACTCAAAGTTTGCCTACTGCACGCATACGCCATTCCCTACCATGTTTGACCAGCAAAATAAATTGCTAGTCCAACCGAACGATTCTTTAAACAAAACCTTTTTACCTCCTCCAAATTAGGGAAGCTACGCAGTTCTCAGTAATGTAATTAGCTAGGCAGTTAAAAGCATGCCTATTTTAAGTGTCTAGAATTTGGAAGACTGCTAATATTATTAAGCTGATGCCTTTAAAAGGGATACGTTAACAGCTTTGTTGGTAGTAAGAAATAATGAAATAGAAAATCTTTAAGATTCGGGTGCAAGGTTTTTGCAAGATTGCTTGTCTTAAAGGGGGTTTAAGTTATTACAAAAGTGGTAGCCAATGAACTACTCGTATAATTAAGCTTCAAAAATTAATAAAACAAGCTAGATATCAACGTAGAAAATGTCCCACTTTTCAATAAGTATTTTTTAGACAGATACTATCAAAACAAATTCCCAACTCTCGAGATTTTTTATCTTCTAAATGGACAGACCTACAAATAAGCCCAAGTAATTATGTACCAAAAGGGATACAATAGGTAATGTGGGTGTCTATAAATGGCGAATAACATTTATCGATCGATTGATGGTAACATTGGCTGTTGACGGCCCTCGACCACATCGGGGCATCAGGATGCCTTTAAAAGGCAGATACGATGTTTGTGCCAGTTTTCTATTACTGCCCTATATTCGGATTTGGAAAGTTTTATGGTGAGATAGGTCGGGAAAAGGAAAAGTTGATTTAAAATAACTGTGTTTATGGAGTGGATCTCCATAAACACTTTTTTCTTTTTTTAGAAGTTTTCATTTCCTCGAGTTAAAATGCTAACACAATGAGGCATTTTTTTTTCGTTTCGTGTCCTCCGGGCGATCCTAGCTGTGGTGACATCTAGGCGTTTCTTCTCTCCTCATCAGACACAGGTACCTCTCGAAACTTCCGTGTCCGGTGAGGACCTGCGACATGCGGTAGGTCAGGACGCCGTGACGCTTATCCAGCCACTGCTCAAAGAGAGGTCTTACCGCCGCGATTGCGGCGTGCCCAACACAATGAGGCTGCGAAAATAAATGTATATTTTGACGACCGGCTGTTTGAAATTATGCCGAACGCAGCATTACGCCCTGCTATCTTATTATTCGGTGTCTTTTCTAATTTATCATTGCTGTCAATGTTAATTAAGAGACATGTTACAAAAGAATTGAAATAATTGCACCTCGAATTGGCTAATCTATTAAAAATAACATCGCAATATAAGAGAAACCAGTGTAAATCTTATCTCAAATTCTCCATGCCTCCAGGCTAGCGGTGAACTTCAGAACTCTTCAAGATTGTCACAATTACTGCGTTCGGTCTTAATAAAGTCAATGAGAGAAATTTTTGCTATATTGTACCGCCTCTGGCTAAATCGATAAACGTAAAAGTCGTTCACGCTTTCATTCCTTACGTGGCAGATGGAGTGATTGAAGAGAAAGTGACGTCACACATTTTTTTGAGAAATGTGGGAAAAAATACAGCTTGATTAATAATTATTTGAATTTAATCGCTGTAAGACCAAAAAGGTTTTTTATAAGTATTATCATACTTTGTCGATAACAGTAAAAGAAAACAAAACAAACATGGCGTCTCCACGTAACGCGGGAAATCTGACAGTTGATTTATTTTTGTTTAATAAGCGTTTGCTGTTGTTAACAGATAGTTGAATAGTAATACAACCTGATTTGCATCTAGGACCTTGAATAATGCAGTCAAATAGATCAGAAAACTGGAGCGACGACATTACACTCTATTGTGAAACAAATTCATACTTGCAGATTCAACGTCACGTATTTAATACAATTCTATAATCCTTAATTGTATGGAGGTAAGGTTGAATTTTAAGTGATTTTAAAATGATTAGTGGTGACAGAATTACCGTTTTATCGATCTGCAAAATATTTTGATTAGTCTAATTTATTGGAAGACAATCTCGTTAATACGTAACCATCTAGAAGTTTCTTCGTTTTATTTTTATTTTTGTGATTAAGTTGAGAATTATGCAGACTATGATTTGTTTCTACCACATTGTTGTTATGTCATTATAAATGTATTTGTGAGTTTGTAAATAAATGTTAAATATTTTGACCTCAACAGGTTGCGTTGGCGCCGGGCAAGGAGGATTTATAGAGTACCTATCTCTGATTCATTGAGGTAGCTTCGATACTACGCATTTAATAACTGATAATTAAACGGCTGATTAAATAACTTTAATTCATTTACCTATTGAAAAATGTGTTGAAATACTTCATATTAATGGCTTCCTAAAAAAATAGTCTCATGTATGAGTCATTAAATAAACTGGCTATTCTAAGAATGGCTAAATTAAATAGCAATAAAAATAACTGATTTAAAAGCTTTCATTGCCAAGTTCCGCATTCGTTAAACGAAAGTAGAAATTCCGATGACAACTCGCTTAAAACTATTGATAAATAGCTAAAATTAAAACTTAATGAACAATTATTTTAACAAATTAATCTACGACCTACCAAACGTGTGTATTAATTACTTTACTAATGACGTTTTAAATAATAAACGTATAACAGAAAATAAAGAAAACGTAGCAATGTTTTAGATCGTTATCGACATGTCGAAATATTTGTAAACGATATCGATATTACAGATAGCAGCAGTCGCCGGTCACGATATCATCTGTCCCGGGCTCAATGAGAAAGCCGCACTATTGTCATAAAGTGGGCCACGATGAGCGCTAACCATCAGATAAAGCGTACGATCAAATCGACTAATTGTCTATCCAAGTATCGACTGCTGACGAAAATCATCGACATCCATTGAAGCCTTTGATACACCACTACAGTTAACGAACCCGATTCAAAAGATAAATATTCATTCGATTTTTAAAACACAACGGAATCAACTATTAATTTAAATGGCTTCCCGATTTAAAATCAGAGCATAGACATATGAGATCGCAAGACTCCTTTTTATATATAAAAAAAAACCTCGTTCGTTTTATAGAGGTACATTATCCGAGAATCGAGTTGATGAATAAAAAATCGATTGTAAAACTCGAAGGGCATTACAGAACATGACCTGTCAACGAGACGCAAGATATGTGACTAGTGTTGCGAAAACATATCGATATTCATTCGTCGCTGTGCGCAATATGGTATTTCTTAGAATTTATGAGTAGCGGTATTACAGGTGGATTTTATAGCTTCTAATAAACCTGTATTTTTAAGATAGTGACATATAAAAATAAGACTAGCAACCAAGACGGTATAAATTACGTGTTCATGAAAATTATAAAATGTTTTTCTGAAAATGATAGATAATTAACTCTTGCCTTACTGCGTCGGGTCTTGGCCTCTGCAAGTATAAAAACTTATTCTAAATGATGGGAAAAGACATCTTTTCCTGTTAAAAACCAACAACAGGTGTAGATTACCGCTATTCACAACAGAAAGGTGTGATTTTAACTTATCTATCGTTTATCATCAAACGATTAACTTTTTGTTATTTTCTAACTTTACAACGTGGAATGTATTATGTATACATAATCTGCTGTCGATATGATATTTGTTATAAAATATACGCTTACGTGTTGATGTTTTACACAATGAATAAAAAAAGTGCTTATTCAACAAACTTAGCATACTAATTGTCATAGTTTCATTATTTACGACGTATTAGCATAATCGGATAATTAAATCAAAAATATTTTATAAAACTTGTCAAAGATACCATCGATAGAAACTCGTAAACATTGCTAAATTTGACAGCTCGTTTTTCCCGTGCACAATAGAATTTAACGGTTTTTACCAGTTCTAGCCATGTCGGACTGTGTAAATTCCTCTTATTTGTGTCCGCAGTATGTAGGCCAATTTGTTACTTTTTTCCACAGCGACAGGTTTTGAAATGTATTTGTGTATAAAAAGAGCTGGCGCCGACACCGTTGTGTTAATCTGTGATACGATATTTGCGATTTTTATCGATGTTTCTTCTTGATGAGTTACGACTCTATTTCTTTTTTATTACGGCGTGAGTTTGAAATATTGCGTACGTTTATTTGATGTTTATTACAATTATATTACAATATGTATCAATTTAAAGAATATCTATCTTCACGGGGGTTTAAATCGATTAATATAGTTTATCATCTAGTGTTAAAATCTAGATTTATAAGTTTGTAGCTTGAGGGCACTAGTTATTTAACTATAAAGATTTCGGATATTGATCCGAATCGAATTATTTGCTTTCAGTAAATATTTTGAATTGTTATTTTCCTTATTGATAGCCTCGTATTTAAATTAGATTGATGGCATCATTCCGATTATTCCTATTATTCTATAAACTGTAAATTTATCGGATCTTTGATCAATAATATTAAAACTAGAGGCAGATACGGTGATAGTAGTTAAGATTTCATTGAGAAACGAAATACCATAGCAGTAACAAGCAATTCTTTAAGTGCTGATCATGTCATTGCTTGATGGAATATATCAACTTGATCAAAGTCATTACCGCTGCCACATATTAACTGATGCAGTAATATTTTATACCGTAAAAGGACATGTCAGCACTACCGATACCCATGAACTTTCATAATTATTTCACATCTGACATAAACCTTATATCAACACGAATAAAGGTCAGTATAAATACTGTAAGGTAAGAATGGAGAAGCAGTTCGTCTTGGTCAAAATCATCACTCGTCGCCGCTTTACAATGGCTATCAATGATCGAACCACAACGCCTAGTGAAATAAATAAAAAAGCAATCATAAATTACGAAATCGAAGATCGACCGATCACCAGTTTTGTAAAAGGATTCTCAACCAAGTGACACTTACGGTAATTAAACAATGACGCATGACATGATACCCTCGTTTTAAAAAAAAATCGTTTCCGCAGAGTATCGAGTGCCATATCGAGATCGAGTTACCTTGCGTATGCGCATATCGATACGTCGAGACAAGCTGTCCTCAAGTTGTGGTGACGACGAAATATGATAAGTGGGTCTGTGAGACAAAAGTCGAGATTTTTAATATAAAGAGCCTTTGATAAAATATCCTTAATCTTGTCAACGTGTAGATTGACAGTTGGGTCAATTTTTTTCGGTGGTTCGTTAATGCAAGGAGGCATACAGAGACTTGGACTTTATTTTAGTGGGTTAGTGTGGTGACATACAATTATTTACGACACTAATCATAAATCATATTAATTTCTCACCTCAATATAAAGATTGAAGAGATAGTGAGTATTTTATTTCCGAGAGCTATTAACACTGATGCGTCATCTAATGTTGCCATAAGCAAGTTTTCTCCCGTTACGGCGGAAAAAAAAAAAAAAAAAATATTCCACAACTATCACACAACGCCATCTAGTCCCAAGCTAAGCAGAGCTTGTGTTATGGGTACTAGACAGCTGATAAACATACTTATATATTTCTAAATACATACATATTATAGATAAATTACACCCAGACACAGAACAAATGATCGTGCTCATCACACAAACCTTTGTCCTGGGTGGGAATCGAACCCACGACCTCCGGCATAGCAGTCAGGGTCACTAACCACTAGACCAACAGGCTTGCTAAAAAATGGAAAAATAACAAGATCCTACTTCAGATATTGCTAGAGCATAAAATATTCTAGGAAATGGAACCAGAATTCTAAAATTATCATATCGCGGTAAGAGGTACAAATAAAAGAAAATTATACACTGTTATCATAATTCTAATCTCAATACCACTTCCTCACAACCCGTTATCACTGGCAAAGCAAAGAGAAATGCATACAATTTTATCTCCGTACTTAGTTTCCTCAAATTAAGCCTATTTCGTCGTTTTTACTAACTCTAGACGATACCAGAATACATGCCTTAGTATTTTTGCACAGTTGTAATTCCAACTCTCGATTCAGTACCGTGAGTTCAAATTTCTGCAGACTGGCAATAGGTGTCGCCTAGTGTTAAACCAAACGGGTACACATTTACTTGCAAGATGGACCATAAGTTGATCATAAACAGACATGATTCGCATTCGAAGTAAGGAACTTGTAGATAAAATGTAAATATTTATACCTACCGACCAGTTCATATCGTGAAGCGGAAACAGGCTTTTATCAATGTTTTCTAATCGTTTATTAACTTAGCATTTGAAACAGGGTTGGACCTAGTGTCCTTGCAAAGAAGTCTATGCCAATAATCGATATTTTGACAGGCCTTGTGGCGCAGTAAAGAGTCTGTGGTCCTAATAGATACTTTCAGAATCTATGCTTATCTCATATATCAAAGTGATGCTGGCCAAAGTTTCGATAATGCTGAGGAGATTTATACGTGGCAGTGTCAAAAGCTTTACTCAAATCCAAAATGGAAGAAAAATGTACAAGATAAAGTGCTTTGATAAAATAAATAATACCAGAAAGAGTAAAAAAATGTATTACTGTCCAAATTATTGAATTCATTTACATTTAAATTATTAATATTTGCCATAAATACATACCTGAATACCTGTGGTACCCCAAAACACCTTAAATTGATTCAAGTAAAAGACAGAAACATATCAAACTACAAAATAAATAATATCTAATTATCTTCTTTAAGACAAGGAAACAATATTTTCCTTCCTGGCAACCCTTGCTTATTAACATGTAAAGAACATAGTCAAGAGATTAGATAGATCTTACCAGATACATTCATTAACATACATAAACAATTAAGTGTCCTCATTAATAAATAGCTCATTCATTAATATATTTTTGAGACAGGCCTGTTGGTCTAGTGGTTAGTGACCCTGACTGCTATGCCGGAGGTCGTGGGTTCGATTCCCACCCAGGACTAATGTTTGTGTGATGAGGGCGATCATTTTTTCTGTGTCTGGGTGTAATTTATCTATAATATGTATGTGTTTAGAAATATATAAGTATGTTTATCAGTTGTCTAGTACCCATAACACAAGCTCTGCTTAGCTTGGGACTAGATGGCGTTGTGTGATAGTTGTGGAATATTTATTTATTATTTTATTTATTTTATTAGGTTGCGAGAAGGAAGGCGGCATGCGTTTGTGTAGAGTCACGTGATTATCAGATTTACTTACTGTGGAAGTGCGACGGCTGCATAGGACCCTGGGTTTAATTCCCAGTTCGGGCACGGTATTATTTCCAGCCGGATTTTTTGCATAGTAACCTCTGATTCATATTTGTGCCCAGAGATGGTGATGACAAACGTGGTCATATTATGCAAGTGAGGATATTATGCAAGAAGGAAGGCGGCATGCGTATGCGCAGGGTCGCGTGAGGAACAGACGAACGGATGAATGATGAATTACATAGTGAGGATAATAAGATGGATTAAGTCTTACTACACATACTTATTGATTCTTGTCGCTATCATGTGGCTAGATAAATAGATCTTTAGTGAGACTTCATAAATAAGTACAAACACGTACGAGATTTATTTGTTTATCTATATGTAACAAGATGAATATGTAGCATTACTAGTATAGTGGATTTCCTCTGCTGGAACACAGAACTCCAATTTGAGAAAGGGTTGTACTGTATCGTACGAATCCAGTAAGAGTTGGTGGATTCGCATGTCTTCGATTTTCTCGATCTTGGACATGTTGCTTCCTCCGTAATGTTTTCTTTTTCAGTTTTGGAAACACCAGTACAGCTGATACTATTACACTAAAGATTGGACTCACCACAACTTCCAACTTGTAATTCACTGGTCTGGTCTAGGCCGATATTACTCGACATCCACCGCACTGAATGCAACAGTATTACAAGAAAATATTTATATTTACTCATTTACCTTTATCGAAACAATAGCCAATTAGTTATGTGTAAGTAAACGAACATATCGTAACGAATCGTCGGTATTTGTCGTAATTGCGCTGCAATTCGGAACATATGCGCAGGCGCAGGTGGGCGGGAAACATCACGTGCCGAACCGACGTTGTGTGTGCATTCGAAATATTGGACGAACCTGTGAATTTTAACTCTCTGAACTTTAAAATTTCAACTTTATTTTTGAATAATGATAGTTGAAAATTCAATGAAGGATTTTGAGAAATACCTATTATTTTTGGTGTTTCCGAGTTAGAATTGCAAATGCCTTTAAACTGGCTAGATAATGTGGTTTCCGTGTTATAAACTGTAAATGCTTGACAAATAATGTTCAAGTTGATATGATCTTCATTAGGCAGGCAGACAGTGTTCCAGACGAGGCCGGGAGACATTTTATTTCAATGAGATAACACACGATTGGGTATTCTGTCAGTTTTTCGATGTAACAAAGATCAAATAACAAATGATTCAGCCGATTTACTTGCAATTAAGATACCTACCCAAAATAAATTTTATATTTTGTATTTACTTACAACACAGAAGAGCTTACGATGAAAGTCGCTGTCCAAGTTTCCTATAAATATCATTTGATTATTCGGTTAAATACAAATGTAACTATAATTTTAGAAACATCAAACATGAAAAGTGAAGTGAAATAATTACAACATTTTTAATTCAAAATTAACAGCACCATTCACCGTTCAAATTTTACTTTTGAGGACAGCTGACCAAACATAGCACCATTCATGAGAAAACATTTCTTGAAAATAGACTTAACTTCTGACAGACAGACGATTTCTTGCTCAAAAATTCTAAAATAGTCTACAAAAGCACGTGTCTTTAATTTAGACACCAAAAAACTAAATGTGTATAATTTTATGCAAATTACCCTATACAGATTCTACTAAACGTCGTCCGGTAAACATAGACTAATGGATAAGGCATGTCACAGACGGACGTAAACGCGCGGCATGCTAAACGCACAATTCAAAAACATCGTTATCTTTAACTATCGATAAAAAATAATAATTGACACGTCTTCTGTCTGTCACTAATAAATATTTTTAGCCATACTCATTGTTATTTTTTTTTTGTAAAATTCCTCACAACAATAAAATTAGCGAGATAATATCAAGCTATCAGTTATTACGAGATAATGGGATTGTCGTGGGTGCAGGATAAGGAAAAACCTAATTTGTGTGTGGGAGTGAGTAATGCAATCATACGATTAAATTCTAGAATCCATACGTGTTTATATATCGCGCGATGTAATTATGGTCACGTTGCATTAATCGACTAGGAAGTAGACAATCGCGCGTAGAACACGCTTATGTGTAGTACCCCTAATACTTGATTACAAGACACGAAATATATAGGCCAGTCGGTACACAATCGCTTTCATTGCTTGATGAATTGTAAACAAGTTTTTACGATTATAAACATGATTTATTGTACCAAATTGGCGGTTTCCGAAGTCACCGCTGCGTCGATGAAACATAGATTTATGTGTATAATACAGACATGTACAGTAGCCTGTCATTACAGCCTTGTTTCGTATATCATGGCGATTATAAGAACTGAAATTAGTGGCACATAAGTACTGATTTTCTAGCTTGTATGTATTGCAATAAGATTACGAAGTCGAGTTACTAAATCAGTAAGGAAGTGAGACTTTATTGGTAATAAGATAAGATTGTGTTTTATTGAGACTGTTTCTTGTAAGTAAGCGAATTTGGATGTATATTGTATAAAATTTTGGGAACAATTTTGTCGTGAAATGGCAAGGACCGTCCACCGGATGTTTTGATTAAATTGAAAGCAAAAGTTCTTGTGTCATTGACATGCAAAATTGATGACATGGACTGCTGTGTGTCTTGTAAGGTAGAATCTGTATGACTAAGACTATTTAAACCATTCAAACTATTGCATATGGCTATCTTATCGTAGTATGTAGTTATTAGCTGTGTCTGCGAGTCTTGTACTTACACTTGTTTTTGTTAATTATTCTGTTTATTTAAATTATTTCCATGAACTGCAATAAGGTCGCCTTCTTGTCACATCATTTTGCAACTAGATAGACCTTCAATGTCTTCAAAATAAACAAAGTTTTCATCTACTTTTTACTTAACCTTCACAATAGATAAAAATACAAGTTCTGAATACTCAATTAAGCCGATAATTTTTATTTTCCCGCCATGCGGTTGGCCATGACTGACACTTGGCTGAAATGTGTCAATGACAGCTGTCAAGTTTATAGATGATTAACTGGTAACATTAATTATTATGCACAGAAACAACTCTGTGGTTTTACTCGCTGGCAACTGGGTGTCCGTTGATAATTTGTGGGCTATGTTGCGCCCACCCGCAAGATAATATTGTTTTTATTAATCCTTGAAATTACTAAATAAGTTTTTTTTTTATCGTGGTAAAATCACCAGGGCAGAGTGGGAGGAACTATAAGATTCGTACTGATTAAAATCCACGGTGTCCTTCAATAGCCCTTTACGTTCCGGGGTCACGGTAATTCGAAAGTCCCGCAACCAAATAAGTACCTTTTTTTTTTCGTGGTAAAATCATCAAATGAGTCCTCCCACCCAGGGCAGGCCGGGAGGGACTGTCATACTTGTACTGACTAAAATCCACGGTGTCCTTCACTAGCCCTTTACGTACCGGGGTCACGGTAATTCGTAAGTCCCGTGACCAAATAAGTACTTTTGTAAAAATATTCTATTGTTGTTGGTAAATACATTGTTAGTAAATAATACAAGCGAAATAATCTGATATAGTTAAGGGTTAATTTTGTTCTTTTGGAGTACCGCATTCAGTCTTAATCAGATCCCTTAATAATAAATTCATATTGTGACTGAATAAAATTACTGTACATCCGAGAATAAGCTAAAATTGCAAGAAAACGGGATCGTCCATTCATACAGTATATTTTAAATTGTTCGATGTTAACCTGTTTGAAGATATTCTTGAAGAATTTTGATGATGCGAGGTCATAATCCGAAGTTATCAAAATGCTTGTCGCAAACATTTGGCATAGGCTGTTTAGGGTAACCACGATTTTTAGGACACTATAACAAGGTGACATTTCATATTTTTTTTTAAAGTTTTGATTAGTAATCTACAAAATTAAAAAGTATTTTAAAGAGATTTTGTAAATCCGGATGTAGAAAGCAATCTTCAAAACTATATGCAATCACTGTTTTACCAAGTACCATTGAGTATAAATATTTCGGGAAGAAGCTAATTCATTTTTTTGTCATCGCACCTAAAATATACTAAACGTTTAAACCAAGCAGAAACTTACGTATCAAGAAAATAGTTAACAAGACAAACTAGGAGGCATTAGAAAAGCATTTACAAGGTACAGTTTGCAATTATTACCCGCTCCTATCTATACATATAATAAATCTGTAGAAGGGTCAATTCTGTACATTGAAAATATTAATAAAATAAATAGCGGGGGGTGTTGCTGGATCGATACCAAACGCAAATATGTGATTAAAAATTTTTGTCTGTCTGTCTGTATATGCAGGCATCACGTGAAAAATAACGGTTCGATTTCGATGAAACTTGGTATAATTATACCTTATTATTCTGGGCATAACATAGGATACTTTTTATCCTGGAAAAATACGTAGAAAAAAAATCTTATTTTTCAGTTTTATTCATAGACGTTGTTCTGTAGAACCGCGAACACACGTTGCATTACCCGCAGTGGATTCAGCGCCGTAATATTTATAAGATGTCATTGTCAGAGTTACTCAAAATGGAGAAATAAACCATCCACGCGAAGACCGACAACCGCGCGGACGGAGTCGCGGGCGGAAGCTAGTTTATTAATAAAGATGTTGGGAAATGGTTACAGAATGAATAGCGTCTATACTATACAGCCAATCGGATACCGGTTTACGACGTGTGTAGATTTACTCGCCATTATAAATGTGCACATTGACATCAAATAAGTAGCACAGTGCTTGACTACTTAACCATTAATATGTTTTTTTTACCCGCCATTTTTTTTTTCTTAATTATTCGGTCCAATGCTTTGATGTCTTAACTAGTTGACTTGATTTGAAGGTGTTTTTTACGCGGAAAAATTCAATACATTACACTTTTTAAATGTGAATGTTAGGCAGACAATGTTTTAGGTTAATATAGTGAGACTTTCATGTTTGTTTTTAATTTTTTTGTGCCTTCATCTTATCTTCATTGTTCAAATATTTGTGTAAATTACTAGACTGATTAAGATGTTATTTCACTGTTTAATTTTCAACAATGCGGTAGTATCTGATCAAAGAATCTCATGCTCCAAAAACTAATGAATCTCAGCCGGTCCCATTTCAATATACAGCTTTGTACGTAATAAATTCATTAACTAGTCTTCTTGCACTGACATTGTGTAACATAACTGTACCAAACAAAAACACGACCGCTTCCATTTTAATAAACTCATTGCGGGCGCCCTCACTCTAAATTAGACAATCGAATTCGACCGAAGTTTAATTGAAAAAAATATCGGTCACTAGAAAAAAAACAAGCGAAAAAACATTTATATTAGGTACGTGACAATCGCATGGTCACCGTAGCGAGGTGCGCGTGCGCCGATCAACTGCGGCTTTTTGTGAATGAAGTCCGAAAGCCGACAGGTTCTGTTAGAACAAATTTAACGGGACTTACCTTCTCTTGTAATATTTTTTTTATTATTTATGCTACAAGGTAGATACAAGCTCCCATTTTGAGCAGGTGGTAACCTCAAATTTCTGATGACATGTCCATGCGATGTTGTACAGGAAATAAGTTGAAATAGGTGTCAGTTTTGCCTGCATTCAACGGTAAATTATGTGTGAATAGATTGGTCATGGCTTAATGTCAAGCGGTCAGCAAACGCTGACGAAAAGCTGCAGAAAAGATCTATCGCTTGAAGCGCTTTCCCACGCTGCATTCGCTTTATGTTACCTTCTGCAATTGACTCATTGATTCGATCTTTCCTAATCATGACGATACTTCAGTAGTCATTAATTTACGAAACAATAATTTCCAATAAATTGAGATATAACAAAATGTCGATAGACGTGTGAATTTTATCGTAACATGCGTTATGCAACTAAATTATCATAATACGAATTCGCAAAATGTTGATTCCACTTATGTTATGTGAAATAGATAAACTAAAATTATAAAATTTAGATTTGATTTTAATTTGTAGAGGTCAGGGCAGAAATGTCGTATACAACTAAATTATTTGTAGGAAGACTAGGTAATTAATTCCTGATAACATTCAAGACATTTATTCACCTTGCTTTCGTTTTTTTCTGTTTCCATACTAAGGTATAAATAAATCAATGAATCGCAGACTTGAGTTAATTAAACAAAACTATGATTCTGAATTTTCCCTTTTTAAGGCAAAGGGATCTGGCACATGCAGCTTGCTCTTGTGTTTTCTGATTACTTTTTAAACAATTATTGTTGACAATTATTTCCAGCATGGCTTCTGGGCCTTTGCGCCATTTCATGAATGACATTTGCTTTCAAAATCAAAAGTCATTTATTCAAATTAGGCTGATTCATCATTTATTCAAATTAGGCTGGGAAGAACTGGCGGAACAAATTCCCCAGCAAGCATTACATGGGCTACCACAGTAAATAAATACAATAAAAAGTTTTATTTTTGATGTTCCTACAATTTTCCTCGTATAAACAATTTACCAAGAACTTCCAATAATAATAACTGTCTCAAAGTACACAAACATTTAAAGATTTACCAGGAATTTGTTTAAAATTAAACATTTTACTGTAAGCTAATCTCGGTGCGGTTAGCGGTTCGTTGACGTAACCATTCTTGTAGCCCTGTGGTTAACCTGACCTACTGAGTGTGATACAAAAATTTATTAACCTTTTGTTGTTTTTTGTTTACAGGTATGTACTTTGAAATTGAAGACTTGTAGATGAAGCCTTTGGCTGATGGGTAAGCAAGAATCTTAAAAGCAGTCATGGCGATAAAGTTGACATCAATGTCAAGAATTAAATTGAAAATCTGTTTTTTTTTCTGTCAGTTATAATATTGAAAAATAATGGACACATATTTTTTTTTTTAAATCATCAGTGAATATTGACAAAGATAAAATGTTTCGAAATTCGGGAGTAGGGGTTTGTGACGTCAGAACGCTTGTAATATTGTTTCTACCGAGTAACGTTTTGTGAATTTTAGAATCGTTGTATCTTCCTCAATTTTGGTTTACGTAGCAAAAGAAAAAATACTAAGAATATTTTTTTTTGTAAAATAGGCTTTTGTAAAATTTTACATGTAATTTGTTTAAGGTTAGTGAATTTTTGGCCAATTTTACCGATAACCCCTGTGACTCCATAATTTTCCCAAAATTATAGTAAAAACGTATGTTAAAATAGATAGGGAATCTCATAATGGGTCTCAGGAAGTAAAATAACCGACAATATGGACATGGAGTTTCTGAAAATCTTCTCTCCTCAATGTTCTTTGAATGCAACCTTTTTTCTCTCGTTCCAAAAATCTTAAAATTAGAATTGAACGTATGAATTTTATTGTTTGTTTTTTTTTTAAGTAGGTGTCACTGTAAAAAGTCCCTGCTACTTTATCCGGGCTACAAGTTTTAACGGCTTGCAACTTCACCTGGTTTCCCGCAAACTCGCTACTACAATGTAACATACTGGTTCTAATACTCGTACAATTGGTAATATCTGCCACATATACTTATTGAACGGGAATAAAGATGTTATTGGATTATATCCAATGACAAGCTTATGTCATTTTTTCTTCGATTTATGTTGGTTTATGCTATCAAGTTTTTCTAGATAAGTTGCAAACTTGTAGCTAATCTGCTACAATGGATGTGCACCTGGCAAAAATATTGCGATAATAAAAGACACTTTTTAAGTTATTTAAAACTTGATTGTATTCCATTTGCTTGGCAATTTTCACGTCGTTCTTAATGTCCTAATTGAAAAAGTAGTTTGTCCTGGAAGTCTTCAAAACAGAGTCCAAGTATCTGTATTTAAAGTTACCGAGTCACCAAAACATATTGTCATCAACCACAATTAGAATCTTCCAAGAAAAACGCAAACCATACAAAAATAACGCCATCATATTTCGCAAAACCACAACATCAACAACAAACAACATTATCAACAACACAAATAAATTTATACAAACGCGAATTCCAACAACAAATGTAACGAAAATTGCCCGGTACAAGTACACCTGCCTACAATGCACAATCATAGGCTTAGGGCACACCGTTGCAAGTACCGCTAGTGATGTCGCTAAAACTAATACAGTTGGAACTCCGCGGTGGGCTATTATGTCCCGGGATTTATTTGTGGCAAGATGTGCCTTACCGATGTTGAGGATTATTTGACTGTCAGCCTTGGAGGTGCTGATTTGTGTTTGTGGTGGTTTTATGTTTGGTTAGTGGGATGTTTAGGGAAATGAGGGGTTCCTAATCAAGGACCATTTAACGGCAGAAACGTTGTGAATAGTTGACTTGTTCCATTATTTAAGAATAAATTATAGAAGAAAGTCTGTCGTAGCTATTTTCCAAAATAAAAATAAAATAATTTTATTTTATTACTAAATGCTAACAAGAAACTGCAAGACAATCGTAGATTAATCCTTACGTTCAAAGCAGTTTGCATAAACCACTCTAAAACCATTATCTTAACTGTATAAATCCTCTAAACAACAACATTTCGTAACAATTACCACATTTCCTGAGCCCGCACCAAGCTCTATATCTTCGTAAATCGATAAGATGTCCAGCAATATCAGTAAATTGACGTCTATTTATCGATAATATCCGCCGATCGGCTGCGGCGTAATAAATTTGAAGACGGTTAATTCGGAAACATTTAGAGGTCGTTGAGGTAGTGTACTCCGGGCCTTAGAGCTAGTAACAGGTACTTTTGTACAGTTTTAATGTTATTGCTTCGTAGTGCTTTTGTTTAATAAAATGTTAAGAGAATAATTTAATAAGAAAGAGGACAGGAATAACGCAAACGCATGCGCTCTTTTGAATGAACTAGTCAACTCATTGAACTGTCACGATTTTTAATTTAATTTACTTCATAATACATCATTTATTGTTCATCACTAACAAAATTAATTGTAAAAGAACGCTGAAATCAACCACAAAACAAATAAAATCATAATTGTATGACACACGCATCGACCAAATGTCGGTTGTGTATCGTTTAAATCACTCGCATCGATTGACGACTAGAAAATCGATTCGTTCGTGAACGTATGCAGACATTCCACCGCCATGTTTTTATACGGCCTATTTGAATAAAATTTCTCATTTAATATTCCCTATGCGTTATTGAACGGACTTAGCGGAAATGCTATATGTTTTATGCAAGCTTTAATTATTTACAGCGGCAACACTGGCTACCGGTAGTGTCGAAATCAAAATCGGTATGAAAACGAGAATGTCAGTCGATAAAATAAAATGTAATTGGTACTCGTAATTTTATACTCGTTCGGAATTGTGTCTCTGACCTTTTTGAAATGGTTCTTTTCATATATATTTTTTTTGTTTTATTTTATTTCGCTGCTATTTTGTTTTTGTTTTAACGTAAAAATGCTGTTCTTACTGAGGAATACATTAATTACCAATATTACAGATTTAATTGATAAAAGAAGTTTTAGGAACTTAAATAATGTAAAAAGATATATTTTCATTTGTCTTTTTCTAAAACAATAAATTCTGCATTTCTTCGCTGTCATATTCAATGTATTTATAACTTAATTACATATGTAAATATGTGATTAACTGATATATTACTATTATATCGAAAGTCCATCATGTCGTAGGTGTGGGAGAAGCTTAAGCATATCAATAGACAATATTTTATCTTTAATCTATGGAATACTGTGTGGGCATTAATTGGTCGCGGCTTACTACAAATTTATTGTTTTTGAAAGTTATTTTGTCCTAAATAGTTGGTAGATTTTGTCATGATTTTGAGGTTAGATTGCCATCTTTGTCGACCTTTTTATATCTTGTTTCTTATGAAGGCGGAAAATCTTCAAAAAAAGCTATTTATTACATGTCTGTCTCAAAAACAAGGTTTCACTCTGAGGTATCGTAATTCTGTCATAAATTTTGAATTTGGCAATCATTTACAAAATTTGACCAAAAATATAGATCTTTTGACACCTTTCGTACCTTATTTTTACATAAATGACCTAACATTTACCCTTGCCTAGTAAATCAACCATCAACCTTTCGCCATTAGGTTTACGTCAGCAGTGGTTTTGGTTTTAAAATAAAACTTACAGGAAATTAAAGGTTCTTCACCCAAAACAAAGAATTCTACAGTAAAACAAACAGACAATATCGCCACGTAATATAAAAACAGTACACATTACAACTTAGCATATATTTTCACTGATGTTACGGTCGCGGACACCGCAACCATTGTTTTCGAAATACAATAAAACAAAAAGGCAGTTTATTGTATTTTTTTATTTGAATCATAAGCCGCTACTTATTTATATTTATTTTATGTTAAGTAGCAACTTATATTGTTTACACGTAACCACATTTTAGGGCATACATTACTACAGTAAAGTCGCAACTTATGCTATTTTCACATTTTAGGGCATACATTGTCCAATAAAAGCTCCTATAATGGTACAATAGAGCAGCCCAGTGCTGGACATAAATAAACCTCTCCTAAGCAGCTGCCTAGCTCGTTCGCCTTCCGAAAAAAGGTTAACCCAGTCAGGTTTTTTAAAAGTCCATCCATTAATCCATTTAGCCGAGCGGCGGCGAGCATCGTTGTCCGCTGTTTTCACTCCAAAAATCATTTCTTCTATCGGCTGTCGGTCCTTGAATAGATAGGGCCCTTTACCAATTCAGCTTGCTTATTTTAAAGTAGATTTAATGTCGAATCTCACTCTTTAGAGAAATTCCGAGTTTTGTATAAAGTATTCTTAAAAAAAAAGGCTTCCTATGTAGCTGTTTCGCTAATTATATTCTGCCTTGCTTCAACTGCCTTTGGGCCCTAAAAGATGCAAATAGATTTCAGGAAGCGGCGACGTTTTTGAGAGTAAAACAAAATCCAAAACCATCCAAAGGCTGACTTGAAAAGATCGCTATTGTATCACCCTATGTATAAGATATACGAGTAAAAACCCGTAATTTTTATGGTGTGCATTATAAAGAGTATTCTATCTATGAAAAAGGACCTCATTCTTTAGAAGTCGGTTTATAAGACGAGAGGTCAACCAATGCCAGATATGTATTGCTGTTGTGACGTCGTATGCTCACCTTCGTAGTTCGTATGGCGCCTAAATCTAAGCGTGGGCGCAGACAAATGGGCAGTATAATAAATCGTATTTTGATTGACCAACAGCAATTAGTTGATGCTGGTAAATCTGTCATTTCTAAACAGTATTCTTATTTATAATGCATTTCTAAATCTATTAATTGCGGTAGATCGTTATTTACATAGATTTACATTTGAAAGAGGCTCCGACGTGTGGTGTTCAGTTTTCTATGCAGCGGTAAGATGAAGAGGTATTTTAAGGAATTTTAATGATATGCAGTTACTGGGATGTCATTTTCTTTTTTGGGAAATTAAATTTCTTAAAAATAAACACCTGTCACCTCACTTAGTATCCTTAAAAACAGAGAATGGTTAGAGAGGTCATGGAGAGAGAGAAAGATAGACAACTGACTGAATCATATTTTTTAAGTAAAATTAAATAAGCATCACTTGCTATTGCAAAATTGCAATACTCCGCTGAAGTGTACACACAACCTTATAAACTGGTTCACTCTTCTTCAAGAAAACGATCTGAGTCCATATTTTTAAATCAACGAAGAAAATAAAGGAAGTACCAGGAGTGCGCTCCATAACTGTCCGTACAAAATAGATCATTGATAAAAACAGGCTTCTGATTGGTCGGTATCGGGTTCGCTTAATTGTAGAGTGCGCATGCGCCTGGTGTACTATCTAATGCCGATAGTAACGATAAGCTTATGAAATAATACGTTGGAACACGCCGGGAACTTAGCCTAGGAGGCTGCTACTGATGGCACAGGTACCATTGGTAGTTTTGCAGGATTGCTAATCAGGAGTGAGTTGGTGGCGACGTGGAACTGGTAGCTTGAAAAGTGGAATAGCTTACTGAATAATATTACTTAGAAGAAAATGATTGTATGTTTGATTTCGAATAGAGATTACTTAAATGAAGAATTATTAGAACTTGAATACTGAACTTCCAGATGTTCAAAAATAATTACAATGAAACAAAGATGACTGCAGCGATGTCGATAATTCAGATGGCAGATAGACCGGGAATCACGGACAATTGGACACGGCGAAAAAAAAATCGATGACCGTTTTTCAGTCAATTACAAATCATAGACAAAACAAGAAAATGGCCAAAACAGTAAAGTTTATAGGTTAACCAACTCATCACTCCGAAGAACTCACCTTCTAATTGAGGAAATCGAGAACCAAATGACATCCGTACCAAAAGTAGCGGTGTAAAACGTTGTATATGGTAAAACGATCATGAACTACAGACAGCCGCATGCTACATGTTGTTGCATTGTAAGTAATCCGCCAATTTGCGATATTACCGCCTGAATGAACATCGACGCATTGCTCAGACTTTCTTACTTATGACTAAGCTAGGTTGCTTAGGCGATCTACACACGACACCGCTCGTATGTGCGGTCGGGCGGACTCGGTGGAGAATTTAGTCGACGCGATGTGGTAGTGTACGTATGTTAGGTATCAGCGGATTTTTTCTTTTCTTTCTTTCTTTCGTTTCGTCACACAAGGAATTACTTCCGTATTGCTTGCGTTAAGTCACTTACACAAACAACCAAACCCAGAAAAACTACCTGAAAGGTTCCGGAACTGTTTGTTTGTTCTAGGCCACACAAACATGTGTTCCATACGGATATGATTCCACGACATAGCGCAGTAGCCAATAGCCCAGCTACTACGTCAACCGTAACATCAAGAGAGAAGAAGTTCGTACAAGCCATTGCGTGGTGCCAGATCCGCTTCACCGCTCAACCGCGCGGACGAGCGGTTTCGTGTGTTAACAGCCTTATGACTAAGCTAGATCGCTTATTAACTAATAACTGCATTCCGATGTGGAAGGCATTATCTGAATAGGAAGATGTGGGTTGTATCAATAGATTTGATAATGTACGCTGTATTGAAACGTTGATGCAGCCATTTTATTGTGTTGATTGTAAAATAATGGAGCGGTTTATAAAGGACTGTGGGTTTTGATGGACGGGTAATGAGATAGGCTTTTTCTTAATTTTGTCTGATCATCCTTATGCTTGGATATACTTCTTCAACTTTCGCTTCTATAGGTCTTGTGCATTTGCTAAGCCACTTTTTTTAGCTCTGATATGAGTGTCTATGCCCTGTTGGCTATAGCCCCTATTATGCGCCATATAAAACATAATTAGCGAATTATTTTTATTTATTTATTAATCAAAAACTTAGTCTATCGTTACAGGGTTATATAATCTGTGTATATCATCTATAGTTACGACTCTGACTAATCTTTCGTTAATTACAGAGGTGATATTATGTATCATTTGTTGCTAATTAGGTTTATTGTCAGTGGCAGATATCGATTTTCTTGATTCGTTTATAATGCTATTAGTCGTTATCATAGTTTTAATTTTTAATACTCTTATAAGAACTTGATTTGGTCGGATCTTTGTGAAGTGAAAAATGGTAGATACGTGGGTTTAAAGGTTCACCTACTTAAACCTTATCAGATAAACTTAATTAATTAATCAAAATTTACATTTGGAAGTGGTTTTTACGGTTCCAAGACCAACATTGTAAATCAAAAACGCTCTTCAGTATATCAAGATGATATATTTTAATCTGATTACTTTAATGTTGTATATTTTAGTGTTTTAAAAAGATTCCGATGATCAGATGAAACGCGGAAGCTAAAAGATGGTGCGATATAAATATAAATCAGGCGTGTACAGCTCCCAGCAATTAAACTTACGGCGGGACTTGCGCGCGCGCATATCAGCGCACAAATCATAATCAGCGCCACCTGTGGGCGGCTGACAGTAAAACATAGCTTAGATCCTTCAACATGAACCATTTGTTGTACCGTATTCTATCTTATCTATCTTAAAATACTGTCTAGAATCCCTTGTTTCGTTTTGTATTGAATTTTAAAATAACCTGGTGAATTCAGCTCATAAATTGGATTAAGAATTGGTATTGATAGCTAGTAATAGAATTTCCTTTTGATTTTATTTGTCGATGAGTTGTTTGATGGCTCCTGGTTATGTTATCGGCGTTTCCTTTGAGTTTTTAGCGTGGGAGGGATTAGGGTTCATACAGACGAGCGGCAAAGCGTCGTTTACCGCCTGCCGTTGACGCTTTGACGGCTGCTGTTGACGCGTTGACGGACGCCGTTGTCGCGTTGACGGCTGCTGTCGAAGCTTTGCCGTTTCGTCTATATGCAGCATTAGAGCAAGTTGGTTTCACTACAAATCATATTACATACTTTAAATAACGTAAAATAATTGTTTCGTCCTAGGTTTTCTGTTGTAGGTACCATTATGTAAATACCATGGTCAATAATGGTCAAGGTCATGTCTCGGAACAAACAGACCTTACAAATGTTCAAAATAAATATTTGTTTAGATTGTTTAACATGTCAAAACATAGGACAAGGTAAGCATGAACTATGAAGTAATCTGGGCTTAATAAACTTTTAGTTCATCTTACGATATTTACCCAATATTTACACTTGACTAGCGACTTCTAGACAAAAGAGGCTTATGTACAAAAATAGAATATGGCAGAGTGTAGTATCAATCTTCATATGGACATAAGTGGTACGATTTTTTGGGACTATCTGACTCTTGCTGCCTATATTTATTTATTTATTTATTTATTTAATAGACATTTAGTACAGCGTTAGCCATTAATACTAAATTAATATATTCTTTCACTCTGTCGTCTCACAAAACCGCAAACATTCCAACATGATCGTCTTCCATTCATCAGCAAACAAGTCCAATCCAGGGTTGGTCTCCACGAGCGCGTTGAGAATCGTCAGCATACGCGGTATAGGGGAGGTGGATCGGGCCACGGTGCGACAAAATGGGACATTAAACAAATTATGCTTCCTGGCGCGATTATAATTATTCGGAACAAAAAATTGACACAGCTCCGCATGCAAATCCGACGCATCGGTACGATGATTCGCATTCCAGGGCCGCTGTACCCTATTTAGATAGTCCCACGATAACTGTAAACTGCCTTACTAATTCGCGGTTGCATGGTTTCATTATTTTCAAATGCCATCAGTTCTTCAATAGTAGAATGCGTTTAACAAATTCAATTACCAACAAGAACAGTTATTACTTATTACCTTATTAGCAAATAAACACGTGATTCATTAGCTAATTACTGCCACCAATCATGTCATAACTGGACATATAAATTATCACCTATATTTCTTCAGCTGTTCTTAAACCACTAAGTGTCGGTATCAAAATAAAACCAGTATAATCTGAACTAGCTTTATACTAAAAGTATATATAATTCAAGACCAGTTTATAGTGGTTATGTATAACTATATACGTTTATATGTAAGTCGATTAATTCTGAAATTAACCTAACAGAAAGTATTCGCGTGAGGCACGAAGATCTGAGTATTAGACCGTGGTGCGATGGTGCAATGGATAAGAGAACGCGGAAGAAAATAGAGGAAGATATGGTCTGAATTTAATAGGAAGATCTATTAAGATTTCCGCTTGGATATGGATTGATTGGTGTTCCGTGATGGTTTTGTGGGTAGCTGTATCTTTTATTTCTTCCATACGGTTACGGTAACTGAAAGAATTTATATAAAGTAGCTTTTACCACAAAGTAAGCCCCATCGTACACGAGGCGACGTAAGTTTCCGGGTACCTACCTTACTACTTTGGTATCCAGGCGACTATTGCAATAAAAATCCATAGAGGTTCAATGCATGCCAAAGTCGTAAGGTATCGCAGTCATGCGTCGCCTTCTGTACGAAGGGGCTTATGTTGGCAGAATACCAAAAGCGTGAAAAAGTTTTTGCAGAGTCGGCAACGCATGCGATACATGTGTTGCAAACGTCCATAGGCTACGGTAATGGCTTCCCATCAGGCGGGCCGTGCTTTTTTTTTTTTTTTATCGTGGTAAAATCATCAAATGAGTCCTCCCACCCAGGGCAGGGCGGGAGGGACTGTCAGACTTGTACTGACTAAAATCCACGGTGTCCTTCACTAGCCCTTTACGTACCGGGGTCACGGTAATCCCTTGGGTATAGAAAACGCTGTTTTGTCTTTATGAAATTCGTTGTGTTTTTTTTTAATATAAATGACATAATTGTAAAGCTTTCTGCTTGTGATTTGTAAATGTTCAATTTATGAACGTCAAGAACTATTTCTATAGAAAAAAATGCCCAATAAAAGTAAAATACCTACTGTAATTAATTTGTTTGCCATCAGTTCGTTACTTGTACTAAACACAAAATCATTCAGAGTGTGAATCGAAATTGCATAAAGAACACATATTGCATTCTTAAACCACACCAATTAAGCATTAATTACGATATTAAGCTTTAACGATGTAAACGTAAAATCTAAATTCACTTGTCGTCATTTTCAGGAGTGTTAAAAAGATTTAGATAAAGATCGCTAAAAGAAATTAATAATTTGTTCTAGACATTTAAGAACATTTTTTTTATAAAACTGTGACGGGTGTTGTAGTAACAAATTGAGCATTATGTAAAAAAAAGTATATGCAAGCGTACACGTATTTTTATATTTTTCTTGTAGCCTGAAGTAGTGTCTACCACTTTAAAACTCATCATACCTACCTTTCTATAAGTTCTTGTAAGCTGGAAGCAACCTTGAGATACTCACGAATCCATAATTCATCTTGACGTTTTAACCCCACATAATAATAACTATTTACCCGAGTCTAGCAATTTAAATGTACCACTTTAAACATGGCGGTGTCATCAACCTTTTAAATAACGTACTTATTACAATAATGCTACACTTTTCTTGAAGAAACTCGTTCGAAATTCGCGGCCGTTGTGCGTGGTGATTATATCAATTATCTCCCGCCATTTTGATACGTCTCAAACACGCAAGCTTTTTCAAAATAAGAAATGCAACTAAACAATCATTATTTCTGGTCTAATTATGAAAAATAAAGAAGTCGAATAAGTTTTCTAATCTCTGTTATTCAAGTAAAGAGGTTTTAGTCTCCTGTAATGAAGGAGTCATGCTGTGACGTTTTGTGAAAAGAAAATGGCGGGACAAAGTGCTACTGCGCTATGTATGTACAATAATTTTATGTAGTTTTTTTACGTCAAAAAGTTAATTAGTTTAGTTGGTATCAAGGGATAATACCAGCGATAAGTTTTGAGCTTACCAATGATTTATTATGACATAATAATCACGACTTCGACATCAATGACATAAACTTGCGCGGGAAACAACCATAAACAATTCACACTACTTCTATCGAAGCATTATTCATCACAGATATCAACAATACAACCTACTAATTATCAAATAATTGTAAATAACACTTTATGATCCTTGAATAATTCATTAATTAAACATTCACAACACTAGGATGAACGGTGTTATTACAACAATTATTTTATTATTTATCGCCAATAATTACACAATCGAGATACACAATATGACGTTTGTTGTCAACTGTCATTACGTCGACGGTCAGGGTATCGAGAATACCAGTTTAATTGTTATTCTGCATAAAGTGTGGGTGTTAGTCATCGTGGTGAATGCAAGATGGCACTGTGTAGGTTGAAACTATAACTAAGCTCAAATAATCAACTTTTTCAAGGAATTATAATAATATCCGCAATCCGGGTACAAATTGATTTATGCATATTTAATTTAAATGATGACATTCTCGCACACTTACAGATCATAATGTTAGCTTGGTGTTGTCATCATCATTTTTAACTAGTTATTTTTTTATTTATCGATTGGGTCACGTTTGACCACTATTATGCCTGATGCGTAAGCGAGGATGTGGTCGATGATGAAGCACTTTTGCATAGAAGTAACCCATTCACTCTTGACTGAAATACCCCAATTTTACAGCTATCAGGAAACAGACCCCGGCAGGCATCTACTCCTTAGCTGTGCGCACAATAAAAGTATTGGCAAAACTTTTATTGTGCGCACAGCTTTGTACGGATGAAAAGTTTAAAACAAGGGCTAGTTTACACCGACTTCATCAAGTTTTAATCCCGCCGGGGATCATGTTCCGTGTATTAGTGATGTTCTCAGCATCTAGAAGCCCTTCATTACGGCGCATCCATCCACGTCTCGACAATAATTACAGAGATCTTCTAGACCAGTGGTTCCTAACCTGGGGGTAATTACCCCGGCAGGGGTAAAACGGAGATTCTAGAGGGGTAACACGGGATAGCACGAAACAGTATTAAAATAGCAATAAACAAAATAATAGTACGATAAACGGCAGCACGGCGCTTCGCTTACTTGTTCTCGGCCTAATTTTACATAATAAACATATTTTTGTTCAAATTTGTGTGGTTTTAATTATTTTAAATTAGCTGGGGGTAAACTCAATTCCCATACTTGTTCACAGGGGTAGTGACATTGAAAAGGTTAGGAACCACTGTTCTAGACAAATCACGTGCTGTGGTGCAAGGGATGGGAAACTTTCGGTTTTTAGAAAATTATTTTAATATCCTAGTAGCTGATTTAGTTCTCTCATCGTAATAGCTGTGAATAATACTAGGCAGCTTCAAGAGAAACAAAACAGGTTAGATGTGTGGCAATCGGCTAAATTGAGTTACAAATAAAATAAGGTTTTCGGTAGCTTGTCAGTCTCAAACATTTGGAAGAATTTATAGTTGCCAAGCATGCAAAAGCGAACCTATTGTTGAATAAAAACATAATATGCTGGAATGTCACTTTTTTAGGCTTTGGTGTAAAGTTCCTTAGTTGCGGAACTGCCTAAGCAGGGAACTACGCTCCTGAAACGCAACAGACATGTGCATCAACAGGGTCACATTTGATGATTTTAAACATGCCCCAAAAAGCTCTTTGTTAACTCACAAATAATCAAAAAAAATGATGAAAAGAATGCTTAACTCAATCGTAATTAGCCGGATTTGACATCTTTATTCCACATTCCAAATTCAGCAGTTCAAATCAACTATAACTCTTCTCCTTAGCCTCGGACCAAACCGCAAAAGTAATATTTTTTGTCTAGATCTAAAACAGGGAAATCCGTCGCCAATAAACTTCCCTGCGTTACGTACACTATGTATTATGTACTATACATAAGACACTATATACCTGACGTAATGTCAGTATGTACGAGGAAAGTCTTTTTGTGGTTACAAGATGCGCAGGCGCATGATTATGTGACGGGAAAATATGAGGTGATGCATTATAGGCAAGTTAGGTATCGTTATTCAGTTTGTCGTGATAAAATATTAATTATTATTATTTTCCTATGGAAAACTTAAAGGATAGATACGATTGTGAGGTTATATTACTTTGCATTGTGTTTTATTACTATAAAATAAATTCCTCTATAATACATTAATTTATATATTTTCTGCCGGTCACATGTCTTTGAAATATGCCTCTTGGACATGACGGGTTCTACACAATAATTAGTTTATATAAATTAATTCTGTTTTCCTACAATTATTCACAACCAGATCAACCACTGCTATAGTAGACCCCTGTTTTTACGAATTTCGAGGCTCCCATGAGACCAGGCTTATCAAGGCTCTGCCAGCAACTATATCTGAACTTTTTTTTTTTTTTAATAGCCTGCTCTGTCCCACTCCTGGGCAAAGGCCTCCCTCCACTCCTTCCACTTCTCGCGAGCCCGTGCGTCCTCCTTCCAATTCGGGCAGAACCTGTCCAGTTCGTCTCGCCACTTCGCGGTCTACCGCGACCATCTGAACATTAAAAAAATATAAACCAGCGTTCATCATTATAGTTTTTTTTTAAAACGAGCATTAACCATTCACAAAACAGTCTTACAAAATCCATGAACGGCCAACATTCACACACTTAAATCAATATTCTCAAGACGTACAAATATCTATTCTGTCCACTTGTCGGTGAGGAGCCGAGTGCACGGGACCACCGCGACGATGCCCACGCGCCACTCCGCTAGAGAGCCACTCCTGCGCAGCCGTGACGCTGCGATTAGTCGTCGATATGCGCGTCAAGCGTGCTGCGATTTTCACGACGTTGTCGCAGATTTGTAGTGGAGTGATCGATGATGCGGTGGATTAGGGCGATTGAAACGTGACGGTGGAAGGGCCGACACAAGTTTGTTTGCGGTTTTTCCTCAATTGATTTGCTGTAGGTACGGATATTTGAGGTTCTGTTTTACATGTCATGTTGCTGTAATTATTAAATACCAGTTTTGCCATTGTATTTCATGTAAAGTTACCTTTGCACATACGGAAAGTGCTGTTAGTCTAAATCCCTCTCTTCAGGTTCCTGTCTTTCATCACGGCTTCAAACTGAACAGTCTGGGAGTCTCGGAGTAGTCTATAGATTAATAGACAATGTTACTTTCGCATTAAAATATTAGCATGAATATGAAACCAACCACGTAAGTACTTACTGCATAGCAACCTCGTAGAAAGTTATTGTAAGCAAAAAAACATAATTTGCTTGATTGTCGGACGCAATTACTCATTTCTATGTCACGAGACTACAGTAAAAATATGCAAGAATACAGTTTAAAACGCAAATGTGACAGAATTATCAACTATTCACGTCGCAAGAACGCACATACGTAGGTACTGACTTTATCGTCCACACGAACGAAATACCTCCGTTATCCTGTGACCCAGGGTTGTCAATCTACGCGATCGCAATTAGCGGTGCGCACGCGCAGCCGTGGGTTGCGGGGCAACCCTGCGGTTGGCGATAAACCGTACGTGACGGGTCGCAGTCACAGGTTAACGCGTGTTACAGTGAATGACGACATTAACCTGTCGTTCCAATATTGTGTTTGTTTTACTTCAGTTCAATGGTGGTTAGAATAAATTGATTTCTAAGCAAATATTCCTTATTGTATGAATTGTTGTTTGTAGGCTATTGTTTATGTAATCAGATATGGAAACTAACGGACCCCAAGTACCTGCATTCGGACTTTCTCAGACACTCACTTTAATTTAGCATGAAATAGTGCATGTATCTAGCCTGTAGGTCCATAAACATTGTTTAGTATTATAAGAAACCTTCATAAAATGTAAGAAAAAGTATAATTCTGTCTGAGATACATTCATAGAAATTTCGAGAGTATTTACACTGACATAAGGCACCGAAAAGTTTCTGCTAAAAATTATATTGCCACTTGTCTTAACAACCTGACATTACTGAATCTAAAACAACTTGTTTGCAATCCTGCCACAGTGTTAAATTCATTGTAAATCCAGGCCTGTATCGTTTACTTTTAAACGACAAATAAAACCAACATTTATTGTCGTTTAGCTCGTTATTTACAAACGTTTTATGGGTTTTATTCCCATCGTTCTGGTATAATAAACTTTTACATTAAAACTGCAGAAAATGTATCTAAAGTTGCAATCTCCTTTGTGCATCGTTCTTGCAGACACAACCTTTTTTTAATAAATCGCAATAAAGTAATTTTACAAAAAGTTGCATAAATATTCATTTTCACCTCGAGAATAGATAGTCTTTTTTGCACATGAACACACGCAGCTATTTTACGTTAAATAAATCTCAGTTTGTTGGCATCTCAATCATTATTATTCCCAAAAAAAAAAAAACTATATCATACTTGGTGGCTTTCTCAAGGATTACCTCTTGGCCTCTATGAAAAGTCCCTTGAGAAAGTCACCAACTAAAGAGTCTAATGACTGTCAAAAACCACAAACAAACTTTAGATCTTAGACCGATGATAAGTTGAGAGACTGATGCCCGTTTTCACCAACATCCCCTAAGTTTATGGGATCCCATAAACATGCTTAGGGGACCGTTAAAAGATGGTTTCTGTTTCACCAGCTGTTAGGGGTCAACTAAACGTTAAAAAGTCCCCTAAATTTAGGTGGTCGACATTTTGGCCCATAAACCGGCACATAAGTGAGTGATCCTCTAAGCAACGAACATGGATAGTGATTTATTTGAATTTTTGGAAAATTTAGAAACTATTTCTACTGTGTTCGACATAAATAACCGTCGTAGACCAAAAATATATCGAAAACGTCCAAATTACTTCGAAAGTTTTGATGAAACGGATTTTTTTCGGAGATATAGGTTATGTAAATCGTCAGTGTTGTTTTTATTGGAAAAGATTGAACATGCCTTAGAATTCCCTGATAATAGGTGAGTACAACCTACTAATTACAAGGTTTTTTAAGTAGGTAGCATATCTAAGCGCAAACAATGACAGATTTCTATATCGTTAGGTATGCGCATGGTATTTTTTTTGTTTAGTTGGCGCTACGACTCTAGGACCAAAATTGTGTATTTCTGATAAACTAGTGTAGTTACAAATGATGTCCTTACCTATTTCATTTGCTTTTATTTTATTTCAGAAATAATTCTATATCTCCAATAAATCAGTTATTAATAGCATTGAGGTTTTATGCTACGGGGAATCACTTGTTAGCTGTGGCAGACATGGGTGGAATCAGTGTGGCTACTTGCAGTCGAATAATAAAGCGAGTATCTGCAGCGATTGTCACTTTACGTCCAGAGTTTGTCAATTTCCCTGATACAATACAGGAGCAAGAAAAAGTGAAGATGGAATTTTATAATATTGCAAGATTCCCTAATGTTCTTGGCTGCATTGATTGTACACATGTGAAAATTCAATCACCAGGTGAAACCTCAAGATTAACCTTTATTTTTAGTTTAACAGTTTTACTGAAACATACCTACTGAAATGATTTGGAACTTACACAAAATGAAAGTTGATGTTTTGTATGTTTTTTTAAGGTGGAGATGATGCCGAGCTGTTCAGAAACAGGAAGGGATACATGTCCATAAATGTTCAGACAATAGCATCAGCCAATCTATTAATAAGAGATGTTGTTTCACGTTGGCCAGGTTCAACACATGATTCTGCCATTTATCAAAATAGCAATACATTCAGGAGATTTGAAAGAGGAGACTACACTGATAGCTATTTACTGGGTGACAGTGGATACCCATTGAAGGTAAATAGAAATAGATTCTCTATATCTATATAAATAAAAATACTATCCATGTACATAATAAAATCAATTTATTTAAAAAATACAATTTCTTAGGTCTATTTAATCATTCTTTGGCACACCAAATAAATTCTTTAGATTGAAGTTTCCACCTGTAAAGTAAATTTTAATATTAAGAACTTATAAAACAGGACATATTTTTTTTCTTTTCAGAATCATCTGTTGACTCCTTATTTAAATCCCACGACAAGAGGACAACAAAAATACAATGAGGCTCACATAAAAACTAGGAATGTGGTGGAAAGGCAATATGGAGTCTTAAAACGACGTTTTCCTGTATTGGCTATAGGTATAAGACTAGAATTGAAAAATGCCATAAATGTTATAATTGCATGTTGTGTTTTACACAATATGTGTATTTTACGAAATGAACATGAGCCACTCAATGAAAATATTGTTCCGAATATAGAAGAACTCATATCAAACGGGCAAATATCAAGTATTACCAACAGTACATCCCAGAACTCGTATGGATATAGAAGATTACAAATGACAAATTATTTTGAAAACTTATTACATGCAATAAATTGATGTAGTATGTAATGTTGAGTTTGTTAATAAATCTTTATATTATTATATGTACATACCTTTTATTTGATTAAGTACTTCTATTTTTATTTCTAGGTCTTTCTTTGCTGCTTCTAATTGTAAATTATAGAGGCTCCTTTTAAATTCAATTTCATCTTCTAACAATTTCTTTTTTAATTCTTCTATTTCGATTTTTTTACTATTAATGCCATTAAATCCTGTACACAGGGCAGACACAACTTCCGACTGTGGATGATTATTTTCTTTCAGTATAGGTCTACGCCTTTTCCAAAGTGGAGTTTCTGTTAACTTAGAACATGTTGGTGTGTCCATTTCCTTAGGATCGTCTTCCTTCACTTCATTTATTGCCATGTCCTGAAAACAATTTAAATAAATTAATGTACTTACAAGAAGCAGTTTTTTTATACAGTCTCTAAACATTTAATTAACTACTTCTGTCCTCTTCCTATATACCAATGAGTTATTTTGTTCGTCAAGATCTGATCGGCTTGAGCATTGAGTGAAAAGTTAATTTAACAAACAAACAAAATGATAGACAAATTCTTTCACAACTTTTTAACTTAGTACAGTCCTTAAATTGCCTAAGCCAATATAATGAAATTATTAATCAAATAATATATCTGCCAATACTTACCGTAACCAGTTCAGTGTCTAAAATTATACCCTGTGACTCTTCACTTATCAGTTCTGGATTTATATGTGCATCGATTGTTGAAATTGGTATGGTGATAACAGAGTCCGAGTCTAAAACATCAGCAATACCGCTGCAACCTCGACCCATTAAATCGCAGACTTGTTCCAATATTGGGTCTGTTTTTACAGATGATGGTCCTCCACCAGTACCAATAGTACAACTCCTGTTTCTGGAGTTGTACGTTTTTGCTTCACTTTTCATTTTCTCCCAAACTCTCATGAGAGCATCTTTACTCCTAAGATAAAAAAAAAAGATGTATGTAGCACATGTGGTAATTATCACAATGATAAAATATGGCATTTTGGTTTTTATTTAAAAATGTTAACTAACCTGTACATATTACCCGTTGAATTATATTGAGAACAGAGGTTTATCCAAGCCTCGTTCTTAGCTTGGTTGGTTGTACCATCTGTTCTTTTATTTAAAATGATGTTTTTAAATAAACACACCAATTTCACCAACTTGTCTTTCTCATCCACTGTGAAATTTTGACTACGCTTCCTTTTTTCTGCCATTTTTTTATTATAAACGATTGTCGAACGCAAAAGATTGATAAGTAGAAACTAAGTAAATTGTAAAAATAACACGGAGACAAACACGGAGGCGATCAAAACGAACAGTGATGGCTAGACAGCTGCTAACTGTCAAATACAAGTTACCACAGATTAAATGCAAGTTTCATTATGCATATACAGACTAAAAATGCTAGAAAATATTAAATGAATTAAAAATATGAATGAAATTATATTTACTATTGCTATTAAAACATTATCTATCATAAACTGTGTCTATTTGTGTCATTACTTTAACGAACTTTATAAAAAACGATAATGTTTAAAAGTATCGATAGGTCTAGAAGTGAAACAGTCACTAACATCGAAAAAAAAACGTCACATTGTTATGTGACCCCTAGTTAGGGGATTGAAATGATGGTGAAACGAAATTTTATTTAGGGGCTGGTTTAGAGGAGCTTTTAGGTAAGGGGTCCCATACTTATGTGGTAGTTTAGGGGATGTTGGTGAAAACGTGCCTGAATGTCGTTGAATAATTTTTTGCTCATTATTTCTTTTCTTTTTTTGCAGGTAAGCAAAGACATCTTACTTGTAATACTTGGTAAGACACTGATATCTCCTCTTTCTGTAAAGCCTTTGTTAAACAGACTGGCGTAGCGAATGCGAAGCGTGACGTTTTTATTTAATTTAATGTATGGAATTGTTTGAATCCAGTCACATAGAATAGCGAAAGCGATCCGATAGCGTGACAGAACTATCGGACTGACGTCTCGCTTCGGTTCCGCTTCGGAAACGCTTCGCTTTCGCCTGTACAGGTCTGTTTGACAAAGGCATAAGTTCTTTTGTTAAGAATTTTACACTTCACTCGCGAGCAAAAGTATGGAATCACTCCCGATTCCGCGCGATCTTGGGTACTTAATAACTAGTTAAGAATAATATAAATGGTACCATTTAAAGGTTTAACTGTTAACTTTAATGTTGTAAAATTGATACCAGTTTCATTCAAATCACGCCATTAAACAAGGAGCTATCCCGGATCAATTCCAAGTAAGTGAATCCATACTTCTGCACGCTAGTGTAGTTACATGAGTCCGAAATGCTTTAACGGTAAAGTGTTGGACATGAATGAAAACTAGTTTCTGTATGATGATCTTGAAATTATAGATCAAGTTTTTGGAGAAAACTATCTTGTTTACATGTACCGTCATTCTTCTAGAATTTGGCAAGTTTTCTAGATCTAGGCTGATCTGTTTACTTGTATCGTCCCAAATGAAGAGTTTCAGCAATATGTGTCTTAAGAATTTCAACTTTTTTTTTAACGTGGTAAAATCATCATATGAGTCCTCTCACCCAGGGCAGAGCGGGAGGGACTGTCAGACTCGTACTGACTAAAATCCACGGTATCCTTCAATAGCCCTTTACGTACCGGGGTCACGGTAATTCGTGAGTCCCGCGACCAAGCATTTCAACGTAGCTGAGCTTTTAAACCTGACTCAATCCCAAAAAACTGTTCTCAGTGATTCAGAAGCGATTGTGCATTGCTATAATTAACATTCAGATGAATAAGTCTTCGTAAAATGCAAGTACATGTAAAGTGAAAACACATCGCGACATAATGATGTAACCGAGTGCTAAAAACATTAGTGCGTTCTCGATAATTGACTGAACATAGCGTGACAGAAGGCGTAATGGCGAACCTACTAGCATTCTTGTAGAACTTGAATAGTCTTTTTAACAATGCTTTTATGCCCCGTTCACAACCTCAAGCACTTGCGACAAGGTACACGCGCGTGTCACTAGTTTTCTTCAAGATTAGTTTCTGGCGTAACTTCCAGCGATTATCCATAGCCTGAATTCACCCACTGTGTAGTTTACGCCTCTCTTTTCTCTTGCCAATTTCCTCTACATTTCTGTACCCGTATTGGCAATTATGTTTTCTGCCCACATGACATGCTCTTTGCAATGTCCTTCATTTGTTTTCTCCGCAAAACGCTAGCTTGAGCTTGTAGGTCGTGGTCAAGCGTTTACTGCATTGTAGTCTAAAACGAAATAACTGTCAAGTGTTGTAGGTATGTCGTTATCACTTATGGGGACCTGTTTTAAAGCTTTTTCTTTGTAATATTTTCTTCGTAATATTGTGCTGTTTGACCCTTGGTTTTGTGGCTAGTGGGACAGTCGAGTGACCTGTAACATTTTGTTAAGTTTTCTTTTGTTTTGACTTTCCTTGGAACCTTGTTCAGCATCATATTGCTATATTGTATATACTGCAAATCCATGTTTTCTTAATTATTATTATTCCATTTCTAGTTGTTAAATGCTGAATTGTTAATTAACCCATTGACTGTAATAGTCAATTGAAGACCCCCCCCCCCATAACACATTTTATTTAGATTTTTTTATATTCGTGACCAATTCTCGGTCATCGCTTTGTATCTATAATACTACTATAATACTACATTCTATTTCTAATTTTCTTATTTTTGTCAGTTTTCTTTTCATGTGTTTACAAAATGTTATAAAGCCTATTTAATTTGTCAGTTGATGAGGTTCTTTAGCCTTATCTTTTGAAACATCGCCATTAACTAGAATAATTCTGTTTACAAGCTACTAGTATGAGCGGTCCAGTGCTGTAATCTTACCAGTTACTGGTTAAATACTGGTCAGATCTAATCGTGGTTGACAGACGTCCGAGTTTATGTGTGTCTTATGTGGAAGTAAAATGTTAAGTTTATTATAATTAGTTGTTTTTATGGGAATGAACTTTGCTTGTTCCACAATGCAAAGATAGAATACGTCTTTGTTATTAATTAAAATGTGATTTAACTGGATATGAAGTTGGTAGACAAAACTACTTACTATACATGATAGGGATCAAAATCAACCAATAAATAAATGTAAATTCATCATTTACCATTACTACTGTTGTAAAGTTTTGCTTAAGTATTTATTTTTTGGCGATCAATTTGTATTAATCTATATTCCGTAATGATAAGGAAAGGCTGCACAGATGATGATGATGAAGTCTAAACTGAAACAGCTACTGGACAAATTACAAAAGCATCAAAATCCTATTTTACATTCCTCACCAACTTCATAACATAATACGATCATAAAACAATTCATTTACCATAAAAGATGACAGCACACAACACATACAGGCACGTTTACAACGTCCCCTGCGTGTGCGCACTATCCGGGAAACGAGAGGCGGTTCATATCACCGGTCGGCATTATCTGACGGTATACCTTACCGTTGCCTTTCTGTGTGCGATTTTTACTGAATCAGTGTTAATAAGAATGTTAGGAATCAATGTAGGATTAGCAACTTTGCTAAATTATTGTTGGAGTTTGGGAAAGCCTCTTATTGTCATCATCTTCATCTTCCTGCCCTTATCCCATTAGGCTTGGGTTTTTAACTGGTCTGCAAAATATGATTTCATTACTACTGTGAAACTGCTCACTGATACTGTTGGTTTTCTGGAGAGTAGATATGCTTCAGCCAAATTTTCTCTCATACTATTTTTGGTGAAGACAGGACCGTTATTTTCAAAAAGAGCCGAGTGCCTCTGCTCTTATCTGCGTGCTCACGATAATTATGCTTTATACATTTATTCGCACAACTTAGGATCATGCGACTTCTTTCATGGCTCTTACCGCTGTTGCCTTTGGCGATTATTTCGAAGGATTTTGGCGTGTTTTCATTTTCTAATATAACTGCATTCAATACACAATTTCCATCGAACCCTCCTACCGTTTCTTCCTCTCCATCTATTACCCCTGGCCCATAATTTTCCACTGGCAACAATATTACGTTCGTAAGAACAGCTGTAACACACCAGTTGACACATTTTCTGCGTTTGTTTATGATTTTACAAGCGTTGCGACTCGCGGCTGCGTGTCGTCTGTCGTTCCCTTCGGCGCCGCGCACGCGCAGTGGTTTATGATTTTCGCGCGTCTATATTTCCTGCCTAACGGTCCGGCTAGGGTTGTCAGATAAATTTATTTTACGATAAATTTATGTGCTGCGTTTAAGGAAGATTTTTATTATTGTTTGGTGATCGTATTAAAATTGCTTTTTCTTAGAAAGATTTGATTTTATAATTGAAGATTTGTTTCCAGTTATTTTTTAACTTCCAATAATAGAGAAGTATGCAACTGCAACTGTGAGCAGTCGTAGTCCAGTGTTAATGGCTACAACTTCAGGTTTGAACCCAGCCAGATTTTGTGTAATTTATTTAAAAAACGTTGCTTTTAAAACGATTAAGAAAAATATCGTGATTAGACTATTATAGCAACAAAAAATCGAAAACATTTGACTTCTACTCTCTCTAACAAGAAAGAGATGAAAACATTATAGGCAGATTAATGCTACATGCAAGCAATGTAGACTTAATTTACACTACTTACGATTAATCTACTTCCCAATTACACAATTCCTCACAATTTCCGTTGACAAACTCTTAGTCCTTTGTTCTAGTTGGCCCTAAAAACGTGAGATGTTCGTATCAAGTCCCACGCAGCATGATTAACACTGCCTGTGGTATCTGCATAGTACAGTTCGCATTAAACGTGGTTGGTACGTGACCACGTTTCGTGCTAAAGGGAATGGGGCCAGATTTGGGTTACAAATGTTACTATTTCTTAGTGTGGACGCTTTTATCTAGAAATAGAATGTGAGATTTCTACGTTTGTGGTCTAGAATTTGATTTGTTGGATTTAGAGGGTGAGTTAAGTAGTATAAGTTTAAAATTTTTTAAGAATCGTATCTAAGTTAATCTTTAATAGGATTAGGGATTTTGTGTTCTTTTTCTTAAAATATTTATTGTTTTTTGATAATATAGAAACTTGCCGGGACCACCCAGAGCACTATTATTCTTTCTAATATAATATGTTTTTCCCAAAGCAGAAGAGAACGGTAAAAATCATTTTTTAGACATTTAACAAAGGAACTACCCGAAATGGCAAATCACTTTGATAAAGAAAACGAAATAGTCTCAAAGAAAACCTAAAAGCAAATACTTCCTGAGAACCTATAAAAACACAATGTGACAGCTGACGAAACCACAACCAGATAAGGCCCTATTCACCTTTAATATTCACACTACCACCTTGAAAGCCAAGCCAGCTAATTAGAAGATAAATTACACTATGCCCAAACATCGTGCTTAGTAGTAATTGGCCGTAATTGCAATTTATTGCGTCCGCACTATAGTAACCGCTATTTATTGGGCGCCCTTAATAGTTCTGAAGTGGATTTATATATTATTGAACCGTTTTTTAAGGATTTGGATTAAGGTTAATGAGTTTATGGTTGTTGATTAGGAGAGTGTGGCTGTCTAATTGTCTATGGATGGAATGTGAATTGACAGCTGTCAGACTACTAGGCAGTGGTGAATGTAACTGTAAAATGATATCTATACTGCTCTACTATGCGCAAAAGCTACCGCTTTATACCTCTCAAAATCCTCAAAAGCCATCGGATAGCTTTAAGAAATACGCATTTCATGAACTTTAGCGGTGTATTGTTCAAAACATATCGATTACAAAAAAAAAACGATATTTCAGTTTTACTTTAAATCATTCATACGATGGCATAATAATCAACTGTACGATTTTTTGAGATACCACTTTTGCGTTTGGTAGGGCAGTGTAATAACAGTATCAAATCTATCTATCTATTTCTACCTGTGTTTCTTGCCTGAAACACAGGTTCCACCTAGTTCAGGCAATAAGCAACAGTGCTCTATTTTATTTGTTAAGATACTTAATTGTAAATGTGCCCCTTTTTATAAATAAACGATTTATTATATTATTATTATTATCATCATCATCATCATCTCAGCCATAGGACGTCCACTGCTGAACATAGGCCTCCCCTTTAGATCTCCACATATACCGGTTGGAAGCGACCTGCATCCAGCGTCTTCCGGCGACCTTTATAAGGTCGTCTGTCCACCTTGTTGGTGGACGTCCTACGCTGCGCTTGCTAGTCCGTGGTCTCCACTCTAGTACTTTTCGACCCCATCGGCCATCTGCTCTGCGAGCAATATGGCCTGCCCATTGCCACTTCAGCTTGCTAATTCGGTGGGCTATGGCTATTATTATTATATTTATCTTTATTTATAAATGTTTCGTTGTGTTATGACGAAAATCGTAACTAACGCAATCATCTTGTTTATTTTTAAGTTTAATTACCTGCAACACTGCCCTCGCAAAGGTATTCAAGGGTCAGAAGTATCAAATATCGAATTCAGTTGTCTACAGCCATGCGGTTAGAATTGTAACAGCATTTTTCTTTGCCAAAAACAATGGCGCCCAAGAAAGAACCTGTTTACTGGCATTTCAAACGACGAATTAGTCTGGAACTGCAAGCCGCAGCCCTATTTGACACCCACAGCACCCCATTCCCTTCAGCTGGTCCTTATGCATTGCACAAGATATCACAGGTAGAATTGATGCAATTACCATTACATTTCCGTCAGCATTATACATTCTCTAAATGAAAGGATCTCACAGCCTCTGAATTTGAATAATACCCTCTAAAACGGTACAAAACAGGATACCAATCGCTGCCAATCCGATTTTCGAAGAAGCCATGCATATATTTGCACTTCCCGGATCCGGCTGCAGGCGATTTTCGGTTGGGTTCCATTGTATGTTAAGTCAGGCGATTTTTTTAAATTTATTACGGAACCCTGAAATAAAAATGGCGATAATATCGTTAATGCCGCTAATATTTTTCGCAGAACAAAAAAAAACATGGCGGCGCCGCGTTGATTGTTTCACATAAATCATGTGCAACGCCATTAGTTGGACAAATGCGCTTGCGCAGGTACCAGCTCATTTGCATATTAACTAGGCAAAATTGCCGTCGCTTTGGCTCTAAAGGAAAGGCCATTCTTGCCTTTCTTTTATGGTATTATCGAGGATGTAATGTATTCAATAAAGGATAAAGTTCTCTCTTTGTCGTTTAAGTTTGTGACTTGCTTAAACTAAAAAAATACGCACTTGTGTGGAAAATGCAAATGTTGCAGTTGCCCCGTTTTACACTTGTGTATTTAGCGGCCTCTTACGCCAAACAAAAAAAAATATTTTGTTTGAAAATCAATTTGCAAAATTAAACGCAATGATCACGTTTGTGAAAACCTTGTATCCACATATAGCATTTTTTTCTTTTCCCACAAACTGGTTTGCAATATATCCTTGTCATCCGTCATGCCATTTAAGGACCCTAGGTTATGGCCAAAGACCCTTGACCCAGTAAACAAAGCTTTCTTCGGACGTTTTTGGCAAATAATTTTAATAATACCGTAATATTTATTCAGTTGACTCGTTGCTTGCTTATTTGGGAAACAATTTCCATAAAGTGTGTTTGAACCTGCCGTTCGGAAATTGTTGCTACTTTAATATTGCTTATACCGACAGAACCTATAAGGATTGTAGTCTTAGGCATGGACATTAGCTGTGGTGTATTCCTGCTGTCCCCATTACATTAGTCCCCATTAATGGGGACAGAGCAACTCGAATAAAACATATTCCCATTATCCCCATTGATCAATCCCCATTAATGGGGGAATATAAAGTCGTTCCTGATGTCTCCATTGCCATTGCTGTGGACAGCAGTGGAGACAAGACTGGACGTCAAGGTGGACAGACCATCTGCTAAAAATTACAGGATCTCGCTGGATGCAAGCCGCTCCCAACCGGTCCTATTGGAAATATATGGGGCCTGTGTTCAGCAGTGGACGTCCTACGGTCAGCCGTATCATCTTCATCATATCAGTATAAGGATGATGATAAATGTTACAAATATGAACCATAAACGTCCCTTATCAAATGACTCCTTTTGCACTGTAGTTAAGAACATTGTTAGATGCAGGTTTAGTCCTACTTTTATAACGATCAGTCACTATGCAAATCAGGACAGCTAACTTAACTGTAGCTCGCTTAATCTGAACACCGCAGTTTTTGAAATCAAAACGGTTTCTTCCGAACCCGCTCTTACTTTAGTGGCATCAAAATAAGCCCTAAGCATAGCTCCCAGCAACATTTGCTAAAATATTAGTTCTACACTGTAATTTTTGTGCACAACACCCCATTTCGTTCAGTAAACTCTGGTAAATTGCTTGATTCGTAACTGGATGATCAAATACACTATGTTTTTCGCCCATTTCAAGATCAACCTGGACATCTTAGTGTTCCTACTTTGCAATTGCAACCAGGCTGTATCCGATACAACGTTAATCTATAGTATAGTTTTCGGTGTCAAGTAAAATTAGCTAAGGAATATAAAGTATTATAGTTAAATTTCACATGAACAAATGGGGCGCGTTTAGATTTGTTAGCATTTTGAAATTATTGTATTGTAGTTATTTAATAGTGTAAATTGAGAAAATCTGTATTTATTCTATCGTTCCAAACAAAGTTTATTTGTCATTTCAATTAGCTACATTAAATATTATCGTTCTCCAGAGCCAATGTTTTTTAATCACATTTAAATATCTATATTCAACAGCAACCTCCCGCCTGCTAATTTAATTTAACCCCGTCCAATCGCATGTAATATAAAAATACCGCAATCAGACACACAGAGAGTAAAGTTTTTTGAAAAACTGACCGGGTCATTGGACAGGTCGCTGTGACATTTAACTAAATTACGTACGTGCGGGTACTTTGAGAAATGATCGTTATTTTCTGAACGAAACATGGCGGCGACAAGATATCTGAGAAAGTATAATATGGAGTACATAATAAGGTCAGGCTTTCGCTTTTGTATGTCAATTATATTCGAAATTAAAGGATTGATCGATGACATTATCGAATTTTACTTTAATATATTAATAAAGAGATATTATTAATGTTGACTGAAGTTTTATTCGTACATTGCGAAAAAATTAACGATTAATGTTTCATGGCGTCATATTGTAAAGTAATACACGCTGGCACGCTCCTAAATAAACCATATTCATATGAAAATAGGATTAACGAGATAATAAATTTTATCTATAAGTACCTAACATTATGAAACTAAAGAGTTTGTTTCGTTCAACGCGCTAATCTAATAAACTACGGGCTCAAATTGAAAAATTCTTTTAATAACGACGAAGGCTATAGTTTATACATAATCGCGCTAAGTACGTAAAGAGCTATTGAAGGACACCGTGGATTTTAAGACCAATTAGAGTCGAGCAGCCGATAAAACCGTGGGGAACAGTCAGTTAAAATTAATTTTGCACTAAGATTTTTTTGTTAAACGTAACGTTCAAATGACAGTTTTCAGATTCTGAGGTGTTCTGATCACCCTTACGACAAACGTTTACTGAATACAGATATTTCTTTAGGTTACATAGAATCCCTCCAAAAGTAACTAGTATTCCATTAAAGTCAAACAAAAAACCTTGACCATTGAATTACATTTTAACACTTGTTTAACTTAACCGTAGTTAGAACGAACACCTGACAACCATAATCTCTTCTAATTTCAAATTTTCATTCACTATGACATATTAACAAAGACGTGTACAGATTACACGTCTTTGTTAATCTGATCCAAATCATTCCATAGACAACTTAATCTTTAAATACCAGCTTCACCATAGACAAAACAAAATGGCCGACATTTTAAAATGTCTGTCACAAGATGTTAAGCATCTATAGTGGCCTAATTAGCCATAGTTGGGCAGATTTGACATTTGTTTAGCCATGACGACATGGAGTCAGGAGTTCAAAGCAATAAGGTAAGGACAAATGTGTTTGTAGATAATGTCAGAGCTCCTAAACAGTGTAAACAGGTCTTATAGTTGTAAACCTCTGGAGCAGTAGTGATTTTAAATGTTGTGGCATAAGAAGGTCGAAAAGATTTTGTATTACTTTGAGTACTAGTTGTGGCCGTGTTTTAATAGTATTTAGCCATTATTTGAATTCTGTGTAGTTCGTACGGAGATTATTAATAAGGGATGGCCTTTCATTAGGATTTCTTTCAGTTCAGAGTGTTGAAACAAAATGACATTTTGTCAGCATTAACTATGACAGACTGGGCAACATTAATTTGCTGAAAAGCTTTCACAACAGACGTAATAGCCGTCCCATGAATCATAAAGTTCATTTATAAGTTATACATGAGCCAATTGTTTTATAAAATCTTTTCACCCTCGCTGCTTAGCTTCTGTTGGTCGCAGCGTGATTTTATATAGCCTATAACCTTCCTCAATAAATGGACTATCCAACACAAAAATATTTTTTAATTCGAACCAGTTGTTTCTGAGATAAGCGCGTTCAATCAAACTCTTCAGCTTTATAATATTAACGAGCGATCCGCCCCGGCTCCGCACGGGTGTAATCTCTACTATATTACGCATGTTGAATACTTATAAACCATCTTGAATCACTCTATGAATTAAAAAAAACGCATCAAAATCCGTTGCGTAGTTTTATATATTTAAGCATACATAGCGACAGACAGACAGCGGGAAACGATTTTGTTTTATACTACTCGTATGTAATGAAGTATAGATTCGCTCTATCTAACATCTACGCAACTTAAACCTAGATTTCTAACCACCGATCTATATGCTACATCTAAGCCATCATGCAATCCAAAATCCGTTAAGAAATCTTCATCATCCATGATGAAATGGAACTGTCAAGCATCCTTACAATAACCACTTGTCAAGCGAGATTAAAAATCAGCGATCGTCATCTGAATCGACTTCTACCTGTCATTGGATAACGAGGCTTGGGGACTCGGTCTTTTGAGACAAACTGGTCAGGTGGATTAGATTTGTTACTAGTTTCAACATAAGTTGGATGTTGAGATGGTGACATTCGAATTGGGGTTACAACACCGAAATTTAAATGGTTGATGGCAATTTTAAATTGTTTTGTAGGAAGAGGCTAGTTTTCAGTATCAATAAATTGTAAATGTATCTAGCCCGTAGAAAATAATGGGCACGTTTTTTTATATCAATTAATATTGACAAAGATAAAAGTAAAACGACACAACACAAAATTCGTGACGTCAGAATGCACTAAAAATTATGCCACAGTTCTCCAGATTTTGAAAGCGTCGTATCTTTTTCAGCTTTGGTTCATATAAAGAGAAAAAAAAACGTGTCAGATATTTTCTGATTCCACCGTTTTGCAGCAGTGGTGGCCCTGTGATATCGGCCCCGACTTAAGAGTTGTAGGTCGTGGGTTCGAACCCAGCCAGGCGCATTACTTTGTGTAATTTATTTCATCACCACTGCTCTCAAAACGGTGAAGGAAAACATCGTGAGGAAACCGGCTGTCCTAGAACCAAATATTCGAAGACTTGTGACATCCACCAACAGGCACTGGGCCCGCGTGGTGGATTATGGCCCACTCCCTCTCACTGAGAGGAGGCCTGTGTTCCAGCAGTGGGAACATTTATAGGCTGATGATGATGATTTTCTGAATCTAACTGATGTACTAATTTATTTTTTATATGGACTACTTTATTTTTGCAAGTGACTTGAAAGAATAAAACGAAATCCACTTATTTTTGAACACATTGAACCTAAGCGGATTGTAACCATGCCAAAGTGTAATCTTTTAAAACATCCTGAGACTAGTTTACTTAGATGAGGTTATTGACGATAAACGAAGTCTATCAAAAGAGAAATAAGATATATTCACGTCCATTCACGAATTTTGAGGCATTTACGACCAAAAATGGTAATTCGAATGTCCATTACAAAGAACAGACAGGATATTGCAATCATTTCCCTTAAAATTACTACGAATAAATTCCATTAAAGCACCACTCTTACTCATTACAAGGATAAAATGCACTTTAACTATAAAAATATATCACTACATACTGACAAGAATGTACACACGGCTAAACATCAGTATTAACAATACCAGTTTAATGATATCTCGCTTTTTTGCCTTTGTCAAACAGACAGGCGAAAGCGAAGCGAGTCCGAGACGATACCAAACCGAAGCGAGACGTCAGTCCGATAGTTCTGTCACGCTATTGGATCGTTTTCGCTTTTCTATGTGACTGGATTCAAACAATTCCATACATTACAAATAAAAACGTCACGCTTCGCATTCGCCACGCCACTCTGTTTGACAAAGGCTGTTATGCTTTCCACATATACAACGGTCAGTTTATACTGGTTTTGTATGCCTTGATGTGCAGCCGCGTGTACTAGCGATGACGGACAGACGGACAGTGATTTTTACTTTACTCACAAGTAAAAAGTAAAGGTCATGCGCCGGCGCAGAAAATGCGCTAACTGGTTGTCCGGTTAATTTGCCAATACCGAGAAGTAATTACTTATATACGTATAAGTTTGTATTGTTCATAGGCAAGTTTTTCTTTTTAATAAAACGGGATTTTTGATAACTGGTCTAACTGCATTGAGTGTCGGTGTATAAATTGTTAATGTTATGTAGTTGAAAAAAATTGAATAAATTAACATTTTTAGTTCCATTGATGGCTTTTGTATGAGTGCCGTGACGAGTGATTTATATACATGGGTGTAAGGTTTTTTTTTACGTAGTAAAATCATCCAATGAGTCTTCCTATCTAGGGCAGGACGGGAGGGACTGTCAGACTTGTACTGACTAAAATCCACGTTGTCCTTCAATAGCCCTTTACATTCCGCGGCCCCGGATCAGTCCCGTGACCCCGGGCAATCCCGCGACCCCGGACAGTCCCGTCGTTGACTTAATTTTGTTAATGGCGGCCATTCTCAGTGAGAAACTCACTATTGGTTATTGAGGTATTTAACTACATAACCAATGTAATCCATTGCCAAAAGGCAAAACCATAACTTAATTTTCGAATAAACCCTCAATTATTTCACCATCTTTTGCAACATTGATTATTCCAACGGTTATTGTTTAAAAATAAAATATAAAAGTCCCATCCAACGGACAATACTTGTTGTGAAATAGCAAATGGACAAAAAAGCTTGAAAAATTACGTCTCACCCATCACTAATCGCGTCTTTCGGAACAGATAAAAATAACTGTTACTTTCACTAAATAGAAGTTGTTACTAAAATTTGTTCTCGCACGTACGGATACTTTCGATCGCAAATCTTTCATAACTTTTAGTTTGATAGGCGATTTATTTCTGTCTCCTATATTCCCAATTAAAGTTTAAAGATTGGCTAATAGAGGTTAACATCTCGCTTTTCGTGCACTGGGTTGTGAGTTCAAACCTGATAGGGTTGTAGCCAGGGTGACATCGTGGGGCCCTCATTAAAAAATAATTAACTACACTCTCAATTTCAATTTTACAATGGCCTACCTTTAACAACCCCTGTCTTACTTTAAATTCAACCCTAGTTAAAGGCCTGAAAAGCCGTATGTAATTTCCCCTGATGCAGTTTTTAAGTTTAGCTTGAACATCATTGACATCAGTGAAGGAATATTAAAATATTTTAAAGTCTAAGGATATTTCGGAGACCTGTGGGTTTCCCATAGGCGATTCACTAAACATACTGGCCACGAAAAAGAAGTCATTTGCAAAGAGCAAATGAAGTTTTCTTCCCCAAGAGATGTAATGGGAACAAGTGGAGGTCGTTTTCAGACCCTCTTCGTGTATTATCAAGATTATTTTTCGACATCTCATGTCACTGTCATATTTTTTTAATACTGTCTAGAACCTAAAGTAAGCTGCATTATTTTGACATCGTTACTGTCTTTCAAATCTTCAATTTGCATCATCAGGATTAAACCAGATGTGTCAGTATTATTGCAATAGGATATGACATTTCAGTGAACCAATGTCTTTCATTAATTCACTTAATACTCTTGCATAACCTTCTCAAATTCTAAAATCCACACCTGGTCCCCACATCACCTGACCATACTTAGAAGCCTGTAACTCAACACTTGACACCTCACATTCTCATATCTGCCAGGTAATCAGATCCTCAGCAGTTGTTGATTTGTCAACAATGCACTTAATACAAATGGCACAACGCTCTTAAGTTTTATTTGCCGCTTAATATCATTGTGCTTAAGTTTCAAGTTATGATTGCTTCATTTGAACTCAGCAACTTGATCTGATACTTTAATGTATTTCTTCATCTGAAATGGAGCTGGTAGATAGGGCTGGTGATTTAATGAGAAGTTTGTAACCTGTTCGGAGATTTGATCCTGATGTTAATTCCGATTGCTCAATTACCTTCAGAGCCTACATTGTTCTTTGCTTTACTATCTTGTCTATTGGTCAATTATTGTTTTATGGCTTCTTGTCAGAACTGACAATATTGATAATGGCGACATTTCAACTTGTACATATATTTTTGTTGGTATTTCTTTGCGCAATCAATTAAGCTGCAAAAAACATGACTATAAAGAAACGAACAAATAGCGGTAACCATGTTATGTAAAAAATTCGCGAAGGGCTCTTAAAGAGATGGGATGATGTTGATCCTGGAGAACAAAAAAGCTCTTCCCATAAGCTAAGTCGAGAAAGTGAAAGCTCACGATCCTTTTAAGGCACTGAGTAAAACTAAAAATAGCTGCTTCTACATACATACATTGCTGTCCACTGCCGAACGTACACCTCCCCCAAAGAGCATCAGCACTCCTGGTCCTGGACAGTCTGCATCTATCCACCTGCTTCTATAAATGATTTTAATTAAAGTTTTACCAATACACCTGTCTACGAATGTTTCGTTGCGTTAGTGTGTAGAAAATAATAGCACAGTGACTAGTTCTGTTTGCCATGGTCAGGAAACTTGTGTCTGCCCCTGGGTCATTCTCAGTCGTAAAAGTTAGTACGGTAAAGTTCATGTTTACCGAAGATCTCTTGCATGCATTCGGGATGTCTTGCATTCATATGTTATCTAGATAGATAATGCAAGCAGATGCTGGCGGTTTAGGAATATTTTTTATGTGTTTTTCGTGGATTGAATTAAAGTTATGAATTATTGTTGGTTTAATTTAATGTTTGTAATATTTTGTTTTTTTATTTATCGAGCTTTTCTGTAAATAGTTCTTTAAATAAACACAACCCTCTTTCTGGCGCAGTCGGTTAAAGTCTTAAGATATTCTTTCAATATCTTTAATGGTCATTTGATAATTTGCAGTGGTTACAATTACAACTGCTAAGCGTAGTGTCAAGATCAGCCAAATGGTTTGGCTTCATTTGATCAGGAATTGCATAGACTGATGGCTGAATTTGTACCTGATTAATAATTGATGGCAATGTTAGTCAACACTAATTTGTTTTTTTTTTGTAACGTATAACCTTAAAAACGACTGGACTAATTTAAAATTTCCTTCACTAATATGAAGCTGCATTATCAAAAGAATAGCATGGGCTTTTTTTTTAAATCCACGCGGATGAAGTCGCCGGTGGACTGCGGGTGCTATTCTTAACTACCAAACCCCGAATAACAAGTGTGTGTATATTTATGTTATGCAAATAAAACTTATGTAAATGACTATTGCGTTCTGGATCCTTCACATTCCCACTCCGCCTACGCAAAAACAGAATTCTCCTTGAATCACAATGCCATCTTGTCCTCATAAAGTACTTATTTAAGCATTACCTTTCTTTTTGTTACAGGTGAGGCATCATCTTATGGCGGGTCTCGTACAAGAACCAGATATTGCGAAACCCTTCACACAATAATTTAAAAATTTAAATCTGCCGGGCCCACTTCGCATGTGAAATGCGACAACTTTAACCTTATTTGTTTTAAACATTCATAAATTTTTAAACCGTGTGAAATTTCCCAGCGTCTCTCGACGACACTGATATTTTGAATTTATCGGCCATTTTTGACCTCTTTGTGCCCTAAAATGTGTACGCTTACCTTATGGATTGGGGTGTTATCCGATTTCATTTTTAAATTATGGGAGGTCTGTATGTGCTGAATTTAAATAAACTCACGATATTGATATCATTAGAATTTATAGTCAAAAATGTTCAATTTATATACTGTAGCACTTGCAGCAATGCCGAAATATTGGGAACTACAAACAAAGAAAAACATGGTAAATATTCAGTTTTTAATGCTTGATACTGTTAGTGACCATGGCTGTTCAAACTCTTAAATCAAAACGTCCAAAATTTCGACTCAAAGTACAAAAAATACCTCAAAATCAATTTATTCAAAACAACATCAGAACTGAAGATAGATTAGTAAAAAAAACATAATTACCTTAAAAAAAAAACCCTATCTTCTATTTCTAAGCAGGCTTCAATCGTTCCGGCCTCACATATCGTCGGGATCGATCTCGATCGCCGTGTGCGCGTGCGCATATCGCTCGTGACGTCGGCGGCGCAGGCGCACGGCGCGGCGTAGGCAAATCGGCGGCTAATTGCAGCCCCGGGCTTGGGCCGATCAAAAAAAATAAAGTCGGTCTTACTCCGTTTGTAGGTACGGTACGGGAATAAGGGCCCAAGTTTAAAATGGAGGAAAAACTTGAACGATTTTAAGATGCTGTCTTGTTTTTTTGTTCAAGTATTTAGTTGTCCAATAATTATGAATCGGTAACAATTACCTCCAATATCTTGACATTTTCACTTCATGTGCTGCTTCTTTTACTGATTTATCAGCTTGGACATCCGTTCTTATTTGTCGACAAATCCTATATTTGTTCAAATGCCCTTACGTCCTACTGTTCTTGTAAAGTGGAAGGGACTGTCGGACTCTTACTGACTAAAAATCCACTCTGTTTCTTCGGTTGCTCTTTGCGTTTCACGGTGACCTTTCCCCGCGACTCCGTCATTAAAAGTCCTGCGACTAGAACTGTGGCGACATCGTCTTAGTGTTTGGAGTGACTTCGAAAAGTAACTCAAAAAACTTTAGCTGTTACCCAAAATCAACACATGTATCTTTACCAAAGTAAACCTTTATTTTTCTTCTTAAAAAAATCCCAAGCTGAGAATGGACGGCAGCATAGTGACGGGAGCATAGTGAAGAGGGCCAAAGCCTGCCGGGGTCGCGGGACTCACGAATTACCGTGACCCCGGTACGTAAAGGGCTATTGAAGGACACCGTGGATTATAGTCAGTACGAGTCTGACAGTCCCTCCCGCTCTGCCCTGGGTAGGAGGACACATTTGATGATTTTACCACTTTAAAAAAAAAGTTGACAATGGACACGCACCGCCCCAGACTAATTTCGGCCCTGATCTCCGGACCCTTCCCAGTAATTCCCTCGATTCCTCGTCCGAGCTGTTCCCCTGACTTCGTAATGTAGATTTCGGCCAGTACGTGATGGTATTCAGAGGCCATTATTATGAATTATGAATGATACGTATGTTCTGGTTTGTGTGAACTTGTTTTAGGGTTAACTTTGGGACAGTTATTATCCCATTGCTGTTCAAAGCGTTTTTCTCAAACATAGAGTGGGAATGGGACATTACGCTTGTTCTAACGTGTTCATGATTCTAAGAAGTCTCTGATTTATAAGTAATAGTTTTATTTTTCTTAAAGTTCCTTGGATTAACTGTTAATTTAAGGTTAATTCATTCATTTCGGAAGAACCTGGCTATTGAGTCAGAACAGAGTAAATTTTTTTTTTGATGCTCTCGTTTACTGAAAGATTTCGATTTAATTTGTATGAACGAAAGTTTATTTAAGGGCTTGTGTGACAATATCATACGAGTCTGTTAGTAAATGCAAAATTAAATCTATATTTATAAAAGGAGAACTGACTGACTGACATATCAACGTACAGCCGAAACTACTGGGGCTAGGAATGTGAAATTTTGCACACGGCATCCTATTATAATGTAAGGGAGCACTAAGAAGGGGTTTTTGGAAATTTAACCTTTAAGGGGTAGAAAAGGGGGAATTAGGAAAGTACGTAACCCACGCGGACGAAGTCGCGGGCAAAGTGCTAGTCGATCATAAATGGCAGAATATGTAGTATTCCTTACATACGTACACACTTCAAATTCCACAAATAAGCTTTGAAAACCAGTAGACGTTAACTCTTACAACAAAATGGTAATCAGTCAATGACCTCACTAAAAGCACAGTAGATTACGTCACTCTTATCACAAAAATTCTCACACTAGTGTGACCACAATCGCGTGCTTTGTCGGAAAGTCTCAAACTTCACAGGCAACCATTTTGTGTTTTATAATATAAATTAACACACATACAATTTAGGCATTATGTCTTTTTATGTAACAGACAATTGTCTGTTTTTGTTATTACCTAATAAACATCCATTGTTACTATATAAACCGCTATATTTTGCAAATTACATTTTTGTGTTTGCGAAACCATGAAATTTTAAATCTTCTTACGTTTTAGTATTAACGTCGCGTTTATAAAGGTAATTATTTTTTTTACTTTCGCGTTTACGTAAGATTCGTTTGTGTCTAGTTTTTTTAGACGTCTGATTTGCGGTATAATCGTTGATGTTTAATGATGCTGTGATAAAAATAATTCAATTTACTTGTACTTAATTAAGAAAGGAATTTGTGACCTTTTCTTTTGGAACAAGCTTTTTAATCGTATCTTTTTTACGTAACATTGTTCTTCCTTCGTAGTTTTGCTAGTATATCTTAATCTACATACTTATCATGTTCCTACTGTTGCGATATAGCCCTCCTCTCTGTCAGAGCGGGCTGTAATCCAATGCGGGCACAGTACGGGTTGGTAGATTTGACATGGTTTCGAATTTTTGTTTTCTTCACGATGTTATCCTTCACCGTTTTGAGAACAGTGGTGATGAAATGATTTACACAAAGTAACGCGCCTGGTTGGTTGAACCCACGACCTATACACATTAAGTCAGAGTCGTTACCTACCACTGGGCCACCACTATTAAAAAGTAGCGTAATGTATTGTATTAATAATACGTAATCAGTTTTAAACGTACACATTTGTGCCTAATAAATTGGCACCCGTCAATGCATACACATCAAATATAACTGGAAAAAATTACGTTTATTATTATATAACACTCAATTTGTCATTACTTATTTTCTGTAAGCCATACTTACCGTTAAAATGAGTACATTTCTTAATTTCCTGATATAAATAGCCAATTAAACTGCGGAACAGTTGAGTAATCGAGCATTAATCAATTAAAATCTAGCCATCTAATATTTCTCGTTTTAATTATTTAACTGTGTAATTAAGAAATTTAATTCTTCTACATTTTTCATCGTTGTTCTTTTACTTACAGATAAAAAGTTGTCACCCCTTGCAATAGGTTGACCATGTTTCCAAAATTAAAATCAGGATTTTCCTTTTTTATTTTTCGTGATGCTGTGTTGCCTAGGCGTACATTTTCCATCGACCCATTCGTTTATTTGCCTCAATATAAGTGATTAAAACAATTGTTTCATTGCGTTTTCCTTAACGAATTAAATACCTACTAGCCCTTACGATGGCTTCATCTTTATTCCACGTATTCTCACAATATGACAATGCTGTTCGAATGCCAAGTGTTCAGTGTATTTGAATCACCAATTTCCGAATAAATATGTAAAAATATTTGCAAACGTTTTTGACTAATCACATCAATGTCGTGTCACTGCACAAATATTTTATGTCAATATGGTCGTGGTAAAGGGGCGCTCATGCTAGCGTTTTGATTTAAGAAAGTATTAAATTATTTTAATATTTCTTTAAGAACTCCAGTTTAATAGGTCAATATGACCATGCTTTTAGTTAATAAAAAAAAGAATAATGTGCTTTTCATATCCTGGCCGTATGTTAATTGTATTGCATGTGTATGTGCCTCAAGACACTTAAAAATGAGCTGTTTTGAATTTCGAATGTAAAGAAACATGGCGCCAAAATAGTCGGTGAACGGTCGCGCGTGTGTACCGTAGTGGGCCCATGGATTCCAGTGTAAATTCATTGGTCCACCTGAACGCACGGCGAAAATTGTTGAAGCGTGCCTTTGACAATCCCCGAGCTCTCAATATTCATAACGGGTCTACTATTGTTTCCCGCCTTTAGAGACGTCACGTATCCGGCGCCATCTTGAAAGGGACGTGCTCAAACGTATCCAAAATTAGAAGAGCCTTAAACTATCGCGACGTTAGGATATCTGCAAACTGTGGGTAACGTTTGGGGGTCTATTTAAAATGGTGCTTTTTATGACCCAAAGAAAATTATGAATGCGTTGTTGTGCATTGAAATCAGCTACCAGTGAGGTGGCCGCCTCGCCGTACATTTTAATTTCTTTTCCTAAACTATGACTTATGTGTGCCGCGAACGCGTAGGAATGTGGTTGATGTCAACCTTTTTAGGTCACAACTCACAGCTAAATTGGTTATAAATAAAATGACGCGTTTAATAAGATTAACATTTTAAGGATACCCAGTTAATATGATTTACGAGCGACTCAACGTTGGTCCGAGCGGTTAAAGTGTTTTAAAACATAAATAATTCTCAACAATGATTAACCGCTAAGATAAGGCTATAAAAACTGTGACCTCGTGCAAAAACTTGTTTAAAGATGTGTGTTTTAATTTTTATAAGTACATTTACCTTTAAATGTGATTATATGGGTTATAGCCAATTTACATCAAGCACTCCGATTTGTTGCCCGCTCTCGTAAATAGGGCTTTGTAATCACCAGCCATTGATTTAATGTAGTTCTTATGTTACTTGAAACTTAATTAACGCCCCAGCTAATGAAAAATGCTATTGGCATCGAGTGCAACGTTCTTGTTTTCATTAAAACGGAAATGACTGACGATTGAGTCCTGCTTTAGCTTGTAAAAATAATTCTGAGTCTTCACATGATGCACGGACTTTAAGAAATTACAATATGTTGCAATTTGCAAAACGCAATACAAAATCTTTTTTATTTCTGTAATTTTTATAGATATAACTCTTATACTTTTTAATATTCTTATACACACTAACTTAATTCAATAAGAGCCAAACGCACATAAAAGAGTAAGCCCTAAAAATAAATTGTAAATTGAGTAGCAGTAGATCGATGAGTCATGTGACACAAATCCAATTTTGTGATGATGAACGAGAACGAAAGGACGAACGAATTATATTTAGTTCATGAGTAATTTGACATCGACTTTGTTGTGCTTAATAAAAAATAAACCGTTAATCCTGTTTGACGTTAAAAAAAAAGTTTTTGAATTAATTTACAAATGTAAAGTAGATGAAATGAGTTTCTCAGTCATCAATTGAAAAATTCATCAAAATAACTTCATGTACAGCACTTATCAAAGCCCTCGAAAAACGATTAACTTGAAAAGTTCTCAATACAGCAATAATAATCGAGCCCATCCACACTTTTTTTATGGGCTCGTAATAAAAACGTGGATTATTTTGTGGTAATAAATCATGGTCACCGTAACGAGCTTCTTCGGAGTAAGTAATGTAGTTTAATAAAGCGACATCTATTGGATATTATAAATAACTTTTTAATAAGTTAAGTATCGGAGACCATTGTATGAGTAATTTAAAGTATTTATCAGAAACTTGTCGAGTTCATTTAATAGCTTACTAGCACTTTGCCCGCGACTTCGTCCGCGTGGGTTACCTACTTTCCTAATTCCCCCTTTTCACGCCCTTAAAGGTTAAATTTCCAAAAACCCCTTCTTAGTGCTCCCCTACATTATAATAGGAAGCCGTGTGCAAAATTTCACATTCCTAGCCCCACTAGTTTTGGCTGTACGTTGATATGTCAGTCAGTCAGTTCTCCTTTTATATATATAGATATTCGTACGCTCTAAAAGTAGGAAATTATTTTCTGTATGCTCTATTTATGCTCTTCATGATATATTTAAAACTTCAAGCACTTTCAATATTTCTATTGGTGTTAAATATAAGGTTTGTAAATCTTAAAGAAATTGGATTTCACATGCTCATAATGATTTCTTTTCTATGTACACCGTAATGGCTATTCGCTTTGTTAAAAAGCACTACAAAGAAGTACCAGAAAATTTATAGAAACTGGTTGATAGCCCATCAAGTACCAACAAAGAGATACACATCTTATTCTCATATCAGACATCAAATATCAATATATCATGTGTCTTACATAAGCCATCAAACATTTTATAAGTACGACCGCGAACTGTCGCAGATATGATAGAAAGCGCTTGCGCAATCGATCGTACCTTTAAAATTTCTAATGCCTTGTAAATTCGAGTTACATAAATATATCATCGGTTGAGGTAACTAGTTTGTTTTTAACGTCTTTTTGCAAGTTTGGTGCTGTACACATTTTGTTTCATGATTGAAAAATAAAAAACGCAAAACAATAACGCGGGCTGAGTTATCGCTTTCTCACCAAAAAATATTGTAAATCTTATAAAATATCTATCTATCATCTATCAATAAATGATGGTTTTGTAATGTTCGTGTTGGATTCTTTAAGTTTTGTAGAAACACGCACGCGGTCACGGTCGATTTTTCATTAACTGTTTTTGGTTACGCAATTAAAAGTAAAAAGTTTTAAGAGTATCTTGTTTTAATCGGAGAGCTTGGAGAAATTCTGTAATGGTAGCAAAATGTTGCAAAAATGTTAATTTTGTAGATCAGTTTCCGAATCATTTCACATATTTTAAATGTGATGCTCTTATAAGTTTAAAAAAAAATCTTGAAAAATCAGGACTATCCTGATTTCTCCCAAATAAGGGAAACCCTTGCGTGAAAAAAAAGATTGAAGCTGCAACAGTTTTCAGTGGATCATAGCATAATGTCTACAAAATTATAACAACTTTGTAATTTACGTTTATAAGGAAAGTTATTATTTCCCATAATTTAAACAAAATTGGTCGTAAATAAACTTCTTCACGTAAGCAGATGTAATACTTTAAGTTAAAATATTTGAACATTATAATTGGATATTACGCACACATTATTTACCGTTTCCTTGTTCGGTAATCCGAAGCGTAATAAATGTTTTGTTTACCAAAATCGTATATTATGTTACCGCAGACATCTGAAAACCAGGCTTCTGAAATGTTGTAACAAGCAGTTTTAGGTTACATCATTAAACTCGTACAAAAAAAAATGCTCATTAATTAAAATTGCCTTTTGAGCGTCACTAAGCACTCAAATAACTGCTTATACGTAAAGCCTAATCTACGTAACTCAACGTAGGTCATTTATCCTAATAAATCCACAATTCCTAGTCACCCTATTAGCCCTTTTAGCCAATCAGGATTCCCGATGACTCTCGGCAGATGCCTTTACCAGATGCGTATGCTACCTTTTCTCGGACTGGAATAAAAACTGTTTGAAAAGCATTTCATTTTCTCTTAGAACTCGTTGAACCCTAGAAACGCACAAAATGCTGCGCCGCAACAATTTGTTGCGTGCGGTGTAGGGGGGGCAAAAAGCTGCGTGTGCGCATTGCACACAAGATGCCTGCCCATTAAAATTCCCGCCCGCGCACCACTGTCTATTTAGAGAAATAATAGTTATCATAACGAAGCTTTAGTTAAAGGATTAATGAGAAAAAAGAAGCTGTGATCTTCAAAGGAAGTTACTGGTTTTGTTAAGTTGCCGAGATTTAGCGATCAACATTTCTGGTCAAGTCTTCTTCGTGGCATCTGCATGGTATTAGGTACCTAATGAATTCAAGCTACAAAAGAGACAGTAAAGTGGTGAAGAAAACCGGCTTGTCTCATGGACGGAACACAACTCCCAACCACCAATTCCGGCATTATGTGAAAAGGTATTCTTGTTCCATGAAACTACTGGGGCGAAAAAAACCTAGTAGTCTATCAGTACTACTGGAATACGGTAAAAAGGCCCCCGGGCACGCAGTAGATTACCACTATTAACCCTCTTCTTATCACTGAGCAGAGATAACCCAATTTTTGGTAATGCAACCGCCATTTTGATTTTCCCGCCTTCAACATTCCGCATTCCTAATTAAAATTGTTCCCATCTTTAACATTATAAATAACACCCAATAATATTCAATTAACTTAAATTATAACCCAGTGTGATGTAATTAACGAAGCACCTCGTTTTTCAATGCGAAAAAAACAAATAACCTTTCTTCGAGCCGCTTATTTTTTTTAAGATACAATCTTAACGATGTTAGGAGATTTAGTTGGTGAGAGATGTGTCTTGTCTATTATTATGGTGTAATCATTTCTCTCTACCCTCCGTCTATTCACAAGATGGAGGATAATAAAAGGGCTTAATCGCCACACTACATATTGTATACCACGCAGGGTTGCCAGATTCAGGCATTTTATTTCCGGACAATTCGGTCGGTAGGAAAGATAAGAAATTTGATAATTATTTTTAGCAAACATTCTACATGTTACATACATCGAAAAACTAACTTCTACCGACATTAACCTTGGTATGAGTAATGTAGGTACAGGTAGGCAATTTATTTTCGCAGTGTACTTTTAAAATAATACTAAAAAGCACTAGATTATTCATTAAAAAAAAACGAACTTAAGTGATATGCAACGTGAAGCGCAGACGGCAAATCGTACGCAAGTCCGGGACAATAAACTGTATTTCCTGCACACGGGACAAGGCACATTATTCCGGAACAGTCCAGAATGTCCCGGTCATCTGGCAACCCTGATCCCACATCGGGTAATAGAGGATTTTTTGGGTCGAAGTTGCTGTTATGAGCCCTTATCATGGAAGAATCTCATTTTCGAAATTTGAATGCATTTTTTTTTTGGTCAACTACATAGTTGTTGATTTGGTGAGATGCGTTCAGAAATTAGAAAAAGGGCTTGTGTTTGATGATGTAAAGCTTCGGATAGAAAAAACAAACAAGTTTTTGAAATAAAACCGAATATGAATGTGTCATTACTGGAAATAATGCATTCAAACTTACGAACCTTTTTATAATTTTCAAAATCCGTGAGACAAGTTAAAATTAAGTTGGTCGCTAAGCAGGATTACACCGTCAATACCTGCATACTAAAGGCTATTTATAAACACTGGACAGCAATAAAAACAAAAACAAACCTCCAGGTTCAAGGCCTCATTCGTTATCGCGCCAAAAAATGCCTAAAAGAAAAAAAAACTTTTGCCCAAAATTGATCAGAACCTGTTTTCGATCCGTTCTGAAGATAACCATTAACAATCGAAAGACGCGTTCAATAAAATACACTATTTTTCAACCTCACAGCTTTAAAGTAATATATTATCAAAACTTATCAAAAAGGAGGAAACATTTGTCAGACGTGCACATCGTTATGGTATCAGAAGGCATTATTTTAGGTACATATCATCGAATAAAAATAACACATCTTGAAACAGGAATGTGTTACTTATAATCATCAGTTCTGAAATTCTGGCAAGATTTGTAAGAATATTATTCCTCATTAATTACTTACTGGAAAGGGATAATATGAGGAGCTCGTGGCTAAATAAATACAGACGCACAGGTCGATCTTCCGGGTTAAGCCACGCTTGCCGAGGTTGGTCTGTGGATGTGTAACCATCTGTCATAGCGACTTTCCTCCGTGCCTCGGAAAGCACGTAAAGCCGTTGGTCCCGGCTGTCATTTGTAGATCTTTGACAGTCATTACTGTTAGTCAGAAGCTCTAAAATATATCAACCAGTCTTACCATGGGGTATCGTATTACCCAGTTACTGGGTTGTGGAGGTCCGACAGGCAGTCGCTCCATGTAAAATAATGATATCCAGCTGCATCTGGTTTGACTGGAAGCCGACCCCAATATAGTTGGGAAAAGGCTAGGCAGATGATGGAAAGGGATAATATTATACTGCATGTCCCTAATAACACTGTTCAAAGTAAAACATGCTTAAGTACTAGTAAAATCATTCCATAATGTTGATACAGAGGCCTCCTCCCTGTGAAAGGGAGTTGGTCGTAATCCACCACGTATACTAGTGAATGTCTGGACATGACATAACTTCAAAAAGGGAATATCACTTCAACTTTGAAACTACCAACCAACCAACCCAGAGGGTCTAAAGGGCCACTTTAAGCAATATTTCTAATGATTAACTTCGTGCATTTCCAGCAACGTCATGGGCTATTTGAACTTCTACGATTGCAAAGAAACATTTCACTAATTCGATGTGATAAATTGGCAGAAATTTTATATCACAATAGCAAAAACTGACTGAATTCTCATCACTACCTAACAAAACTTAAAAAAATAAATAAGAGAGAGTGCCTTGTATAGAATTTCGCGTGTCCAGAACTTTCGGTTCATAGCTATTATTAAATTAATCGATCAATTAATTGATTTCGCCATAGAAATTCTGCGATATCTCGATTTTATACGATTGGAGAAAAAATAAAAAGGCTCATTCGAGAGTAGTTAAAATTAATAGTAATAGTAGCCTTGAAATTCCACAGGTTCAAGAACAACGTTTACTGTGTTCTTGACCTTGTGTTTGAAGATTTATGACTCACAGTCACAGAGTTCAGAAATACATTCTGTCGATCAACTCAGACCATCGTACATTGAAGTAGTGGTAGACTTACGCTTCTCTCAAACTGCGCCACTACTGCGTTTTAGCCACCTTTTAAGCTGGTGGTTCCACTCGGCTTTGCGGCGGCCCATGGCATGTCAATATACTCAGACAGACTATGCCACTTCAGTTTTAATCTTTTTAAGAAACTCCATCCATAATTTTGAGACTAATAATTTATTATAGTTCTTTTGTCATCCTAGAAACCTCGTATAAATACTTTGTTCAGTTTTAACTCCTCTTTCCTAGATAATTTCTTTGACAAATAACCGCCACTTTATTTCCGAACAAAAGACAATTACAAACAACATTTAAAGACCAACAGAAGACACAAGAAACGAATTGTCAATACTTCAAACGACCATCTTAACATGACACTTTAATACAGAGTTTCTAAAAAGAGACACGTGCCAAGAAATTATGGTGGTTTGTCGATAATTTTCTTCATAGAAAGTGAGTCGTTCCCAGCGATGGAAAGCGGTGCATGGAAAATGTATTTCACTAAGTGAAAATACGTGGTAATCATTGTCAGTGGTGACGTGGAACATGATTTTCTTTTATATCTTCATTTACTTTGTTCACAATGGTGTTCAGTTTCTTGCTCGTGTATAGAACTAGATTTTACAAGCATGTTCACACTTAGCAGTATCTTTGTTTGCTTTGTGGACAAATACTGTAATTGGTGATTAAAGCAATCTATCTATCTATCTATATAAATAAAAGGAGAACTGACTGACTGACATATCAACGTACAGCCGAAACTACTGGGGCTAGGAATGTGAAATTTTGCACACGGCTTCCTATTATAATGTAGGGGAGCACTAAGAAGGGGTTTTTGGAAATTTAACCTTTAAGTGGGTGAAAAGGCTAGTATGGTATATTTAAAGTAAGAAACTTTGGTATAAGTTGTATCAATGAAAGTTGTGTATTATCCACTTGACTTTGAGAGTTCAGGTACTTTAAGAAAGGTAATTCTTTTATAAATCCTGGCAATAAAAAAAAAACTGTAAAGCGTAATCATAAAAAAATGTTCAATTGAGAACCTTCCTTATGGTTATTTAAAGTATGTAACTGCTCTAGAATTAATTATCTCCAAAATGAAGACACCATATACCACCAACAATAGTCCACCAAACCTTTATTGTATTTAAATATGATGTTACAATATCTTAAAATAGCGGGCGGTTGCGCGGGCGCAGTTGGCGCGTCGCGCAGTGGGCGTGGCAATTTATCGGCGGTAATGGCGAAAGTGTCGCCGCGGCCTCTTTGATCCAGGCGCGGTAATGCTGATTAATTATTCGTGATCCAGAGAAATTCTAATTTATATGGTGCAGTTTGCGAACTGTTTTAGAAATTGTCGAGTAGGCTGGTTTGGTGTAGGCCGAGCCTGTTTTGTATTGACAGTGGAGTTTCATGGATAATATAATAGTTAAATACTGTAAAAAATACAGGATATGTCACACATTATCTTCCTGCTCATATTCCTTTTACTTGTGGTCGGCGCAACACGTTTTCTTTTTCTATTCTCCTACTCCTTTTTCTTTTCCATTCCTCGCACAGTCCTGGACCGATTTTATGATCCTTTCAAGTTGTCATGACACGATCTTTGATCTTTGAATCAGCACATTATTCTGGTTCCACTGGCATTGCTGGTGACATGACCTTCAAATCGTTTATTTTTGGGTCAACTTTTTGCTCTTGCTTAAAATCAAAAAGCTCGATAAAATATCTGGCAAATACCTGTCGAAATACCCGAACCTAAATTTATAGCTGTTGGTACAGGACAGGATGTAGGTAAAATCGAAGCCAGGCTGAATGAATTGACCAGTTCCAAGAAACCAACAATAAAAGAACTTTAAAACACCTAAACGGATTGTATATATTATCGAATAAACCTCGATGTTGAAGGTAGATCCGGGAACTTCAGGAAACCAGAAATATCTATCACGGATCGTAAAATAGTCAAGTTACACTGTAAAATAGCTTACTTGTATGCTAACCGGATTCTAAAGCAAAAGTAGGTTTCTAAGAAGTTATCGGCGAAATTTCAATGAGAGTATATTATCTATTGAAGTTCCCAGAATAGTACGGAGTGACTCAAATGATGTGATGAACTGTGCATTTGATGCCTTTGAAGACTTGCGACTGATAAATGGACACAGACAAGTAGAAATAACTAAAATGTATCATCAATTGTAAGAATATAATGTAGTTAAAACCAAAAACTACAACGATTTAGAGTCTTTTTTTTTTTTTATCGTGGTAAAATCATCAAATGAGTCCTCCCACCCAGGGCAGGGCGAGAGGGACTGTCAGACTTGTACTGACTAAAATCCACGGTGTCCTTCAATAGCCCTTTACGTACCGGGGTAACGGTAATCCCTTGGTCCCGCGACCCCGGCAGGCTTTGGCCCTCTACAGGCCCCGTCACTATGCTGACACTCTTTGAGGCGCGCGTGGAACACAACGCGCCGTCGACCTGGGCATGGTCCATGGTCGGACAGCGAGTCGCCCATTACTCGCTGCCCGCATGCCCGCGCCTACGGTGGATGATTTAGAGTCTAATAACGTTTTAGCTTAACAAAAAGATGACAAAGTAAAAGCCACTAAATCTTGCTTCATAAACTTTGGTGTTTAGGTTCGTAACAACCTTCAATATAAATGACGCCCATATCCCAGAAATAGGAACAATATAGGCTGATAATGCAACTTATGAGATTAAAAACAAAGATTTTATCGAGAAACATGAAAATGTCCGTACAAATACTGTTGATGAAAAAATAATAGGTAGATAGATAGATCTTTATTATGCACATCATAAAAATTACAGATATAATTATCAAATAATAATAATATAATCTAGTCACCTTACACAGTCTCTGAAGGTAGTAACTCTAGCTCGTATCAAAGAAGAAGGGCCAATTCCCATCCCAGACTATAATAAACTAGTCATAGTGTACAAACCAGTACAAACTGACCTCGCACAAGTACACACTGTCGATGGACACGAACGGAGTCAAGGTGAGATGTCAACGCTTAAACAATCAACTCGATTGATTAGATCACGCGAAACAAATTATTATATCGCTGCGAGACAGAAATATAGATAACGTAGTACTTCTAGTGGTTTGAGATTTAATAAGTGAGTATGAAGCTTATTAAGTTGTGTAAGAGAGGTTAAAATACTGTAGCAATGTTATGGAATATCTCATTTTTGTAACTGCTGTACTCTTATTTGTCTTTAAAAGTTCAATCAGTGTAGAAAGACGATTGAACAGGAATCAGGAGTCTATACAAATGCAAGCGTTTTCTCCTCCCGCCGTGGTTGGAGCGGAAGAGACAGTCAAAAATGTACCGTGTTCCTTTAATTTTCCTTGAACGTAAATGGCAATTGGTCACGGTCAGGCCGGGTCACGGTTACCTATTTAGTCCCTCGATCCTAATGTTTTCAACTGTTTCTAGGTTCATTCACTTACTAACTCTAAAAAGGACCTTTTTCAATGTTGTCTAAAGTTTTTCGGTAAGAATTTTAAGAGAACACACTGCTATCATCGTATGACCTTTATTTGAATTCTCATTAACATAATATTCAAATAATATAAGACAAGCCTTCATCATCAAGGTTATATAACTGTTCTTCTAAACCACCTGGTCGTCGAAAGCCTCTATCTTACATTTTGATACCATTTTCCTCTTCATCTATCTCATTTGTTCCTGTGTTATTAGAAAGAGAAGAGAGAGTAATGTTTATAATTAACGGTTCAGTGATAGGCTTTTGTCCGAAATTATGGTCCGTTCGCTATCGACGTGCGGACCGAAAGATTTGGCCAAATGAACTGGCCAATGATGAAGAAGATTCAGTATAGTCAGTGCAAATATGAAATGATAATAGAAATTACACTCGGAATCACGAATCTTCGAAGTACAGGAAAACGGTTAGACCCTCGAATAAAAAAAAAGGCTGCAGACATTGAATCATAAAATAGAAATGCATACGAATGAAAATCAGGATAAACAAATCAGGTAACAGAAGAGAACAAGAACTAGATAATGTTCTGAAAAACGAAGAGAGCAATATTATCAATACTATACATAGCAAAAACTTCGCTAATACACAACAAACATTCAATCAGCTCCTACGTTCTCAGAAGCGAACAAATCATCAAAGGAGGTCACCATGAAGACTCATTAGTGTCAATAAGACCAACAATAAGTGATTGCCGACGCCGCAGTCTGTCGAGACATCTCCCGATAATCTTCTATCTACTAGTCCAAATACACGTAAAAAAACTGTTCTGTTAGACCAAGAGGCCGACGACTCAATCGGATCGGTGATATCTGCACTAAATGGTCCGTCATTAAGGCTGAGCAAGCGCTTCTCCGTGCATGCATCAACGCCACAATGGCACGATCTACGATTGACATGTAAACGATAGTATTGATGGCAAATTGTGTGATTACTGCTTTTATGATGTCTGGCGGTGACATTGTTAATCTTATAGCTACTCTTTTTAACAAAATAGATGTGATCTGATAATAAATGTAACTATAATTGATGCTAATGAAGTACTACGTTAGTTCATCCCAACAACGAATTTACTAAAAGCCAGCAAAGAATTTACTAAAATCATTAGAAAGCGAAATTAACACTCACAATTAACTGCTTTTAAAGGGTTTCCTCGTAAATCTTGATAATGAAATGCTTACCGACTCCATGCGGGCGCTCTGTGTGGAATTTCGAACTTTACTCCTTACAGCTTTAAGTTAATTTTCGTTCGGAGGACGGGGTAAAGATAAGTCATTGGAAAGTGAAATGGGGGCGCACCTGACTTTGCTTTCTTTACGTCTCGGTGTTCTTTTTGCTTCAGTGAGAGTGGTCTACATTCGATAATTGTGTCGGTAGCGATTCCGTGACGAGTTCGGAACGCCCTCCCGGCACTAACCACGGGAAGCTGATTCATCGCTACAACACTTTCCAAAGGCTCACAATTTGCATTGCTAATTGAAATATTAAAGACGTAAAAATTCCCAGCGTGTTCACGGCTAATGCAAATAATTAGAAATCCATTCATCTACTCAGCTCTCTATTGATGACCATTCAGGATTGTTGAATGAATATGGATGGATTTTTTTATCGATCAATGTCTGTTAATTAAGGCGAGTTTGCTTTGTACGTGCAGCGTATTTAGTCATTTGAACAGTCATAGTAAGTTCTAAGTTAGCGTCGTTGAGTTTTTTGTCGTCAGAAGAATGGCCATTACTTTATCTAGTTTTATTGGCTTCCACATTGTTAATAATAGCTTCTCATATTGAGCAACTTCCGTTGGACGTTTTAGCGGATACATGTTGAATGTAAAAGTGCCAATATATAATGAATGTGCTAATTTATCTTGGCTCAACAGTAACATAAAACTTGCTTCCACTTAATTGTTACAAACTGTTGTTAGTATATCTTTTGTGTCTTGATTAGTTTTGGCTTCTCGTATAACATTATTAATCGATTCTATAATAAGCTTTGCATGATTTTGACCACTATAATATTTATGAGTGAGATAAATAGATAGTTTCTAATTGACACGCCCACTAACGAGTGTTTATGTGTAACAATGAGCACACTGTGGGGGTCCCCGTAGTGACGTGCACGTATCGTGCACTGTTTGTTGAAAGTCGTGATTCTATCAACATTTTGGTTTCATTGTCACTAGTTTTTGTATCGAGACTCGTCTGATTTTGATTCGATAGAAAGTAACTTCACTTTTTTCTATTGTCATTTTCATCTTTTGTACTTTTTTATTTGTTTTGGATAGTGATTTTGATAATTTTCTCCGTCACATTTTCTGTTCATGAGCTAACCGATGTTGATGTAAGTTATCGCACTTTCTCTGAGGATTGCCGTGTCTTGTAAGCTGAGAGATTGATGATTAATCAGTACTTGAGCTAGACTCGTGCACAGACTCCGCGGCGCCCGGCTCAGCGCTATCGCGCATCGGGCTGCGCGCGCGCCGACGAAAGTGCAAGTCGCCCAGTTCTCACGACCCCCCGGCGCCGCGCGACTGCGCACGACCTCCATCTACCGACCGACTTGAGAAACTATCGATTATTGTAATTCGAATTATTTACACTTTCGGAAAGTAATCGTGGCCGCGCAATGCGCATGCGCGTGCGATCGCCCGCGATAATGAACGCCATGTTTGGTCGGCTACGTTGTCCAGGATTTTGTTTGAAATGTTTCTTCGCTTTGTAATTTAAAGTCTAGTCGGTTAATTCTTTGTAGTAGATAGAGGTAATGATTAAAGATCGTTAATAATTAATTATAAGAAAGTAAATGATTTTGTAATGCGTAATTAATGTCCAAGGAAATCGGTGATTGGTTTTAACAGCATTTAAATGCTATAACGTTTATGTTAATATAGGAGGAAGCAAATTAGCCGGTTAAACGTATTGATTAAAATTAATAACCAGGTTCAAGTTAACCACATAAAGGAAATTGCCAATTAGCGTCATGCTGGTTCTGTCGGTACTACTCTATACGTTCTAATCGATGGCTACCGTCATCACGTCAAAAGGCGACTTCTTACATAAATGATACGAAGACATGGACAAGAGACAAATGTAAGGTTGAAGTTTTGGAAAAAATACGTAGGCGTTTCGAATTTTGACGTATTAATTTTTCTGGGATAATACTTAATTGGTTCCAAAGCAACAGCTATGAAACGTGGCCCTGATTAAATCCTGTAAACATATTGTTTTTTTATTTTTGCTATAGGTTCGCGTTTGTCCACTTTCTCATCTTATCGTGAGCTGAGATTTGAACTCCAAATGCATATAACCGTTTCTAAGCTACTCTCTAGCTGATGACCCTCGAGGCAGCTGATCAGCATTCATCGTCAGAGCACCATACAATTCATGAACTGATGTGTCAACATAATTTCGGTTTATACAGGTATTAGACGTGTCATAATTTAGGATAATAATTTTATAACGAATGCTGCTGTCCAAGTCGGGAGAACTAGCGATAATGTGTTGCTCGATAACCGATGAACAGCAATCAAATATAGTAAAACAATGACAAAGACGGAGACACGAAAAAAGAAACATTGTGAAAAGGAATATAACTAACAAAGTGGGGTCTGGGTGTTTGTGTATGTGAATTTCTATGTTTGTAAACGCACCCATGACGCAGGAGAAATTCTTAGTGTGGGGCAAAGTTTTAATCAAATATAATGAAAGGAATAAGAAAGAAAATGGAACTAAACTCAGCATTTGCAAATTGTAGGACAGTTAATTTCGCGATAAGTTACATTTTTGCGCAGTCATTACACTGCGGATCTCAGGTTTGCTTTCCACATATTATAATAAATATTAGTATGATCTATAAATACTTGTTCTGATTCTGGGTGTTTATGTATGTTAGTTTAAATGTATGCACTCACCCACGATACAGGATAAATTCCTGTTGTGGGACAAAGATAAAATAAGGCCTGAACAGCTTAATAACATGATTACAAAGATAGCTTACTCACAAAATGGAAGCAATCATCTCCCGCCTCAGCCCATAACTCGCACGCCTCCTCCAAGGGATAACCATAAAATATTACCATAGACTATCCCATGACTTCAGTAGTTTTATGGTTGTCACACCACAAATTTATGGTACTTACGGGAATCAGGTGACTTCTAATATACACGGTAGCTTCATAAAAATAACATGATAGGTTTTTGGTAGTTATGCTCATAAATTAAAAGATTTTCGTAAAGTTTTATGAGATTTTATGGGACAGACGTAAGCTGGTTGTCGTTTAGTGAGAGTTTAAAGTTATGGGGATAGGTCATGGGGCTCACAGATGATGGGATATAGTTTTTGAGTAATGTTTAACATGGATGTTGGATTAGAGGGTAAATCCTCACTGCATCGCCGATATTATTTAGTTACTAGCTGTTGCCAACGCCTTCATATGTGTTTCGTAAATTATCTCACGGAATGGTTATATCGGGATAAATGTTATCCCATTATTCTAGACCATAACCTGATATATCCATATCCATTGAGATGTTTTGACGTGATGAAGTACCAATAATCCAAACTGTCGCATTTAATTTAGAAGAATGCCATCGACTTGAAAACTCTTTATCCATTAGGATATTCTCTGCCTTCTTCTGTTTTTTCTTTTTTTTATAATTTTATTTTAGTTTTAGTTTAATATAGTATTTTGTTGTAAACATTTAGTTTTATTCTAAAATTTCTAGTTTTAGTTATGTAAATACTTTTAATTAGTACTATTTTATATTCATTAAATAATATTTGCTGGTAAAAAAAGTAAAAATATTAGGATATCGGGTTTTTTTTTTAGGAATATTCTGTAATTCTGGCCTCATTAAGTTCAGTTTTGGAACTACAAATCGATTGATATTTTCAGTACGACTGTTGATATACATTCAATCACCACATTATCTGTCTGTCTGTTGTAGATAATACTAAAACTCTCTACCATACAGAAATTATCTATCTTGAAATACGGGTGTCCTATCTAAAATCTGCAATCCCACATCTAACATTGTGGTTTAGGCAAAATAAATACCAACATATACCAGGCAAGTTTCATAGGAACAAACACTTAAACTAAAGTATTAAACCATGAATGGTATTACGAATATGGCCCACAAATGCATGTATGCATGCAGGTATGCATGCAAGTCTGCATGCTTAAATAGGCTGTGGGGCATAATCCCCATAAAGTGAAATGGGAACATAAGATGGGCTGTTAATGGTGTATTTAATGGGTTTCTAGGTTATCTGCCAAGACTGTAGTTGGTTGTTATAGTTCACTGCCACCAAGTGAATATGAACTAGGAATCTGACTTACTAATTAGTTTTTTAATGATTTTAAATTAAAGGTTGTGCTTGAGAGCTGCAAAATTCTCTAATCAACAGCAGATGAGTAGTTCCGCTTGTTATAGGTGATGGTTTTCTTAAAGTGATTTACCTAAATGATAATTCTTATGCTAACATTACATGATCAAGACCAGCGGTCTTATACCTTTAGTACTAAGAATATTGTCAAGTTTGAAAATACAATAAAATATATTCAATTCTATCATCCCGGAATCTATTGATGTGTACAATAAATTGTACATGGTGACCTTTCAACGCCAAACATGGTGATAACAGCAACATAATAATTAATCCTAGCATTCATTGACATGTCCAGCAAAATCTCCCACAAGTAACAAAATAATCCCACAATTTCGCCAAGTAGTCAAAGATCGCTACAGATTACAACTCACACAGTCACCATTACAATAATAATTTTCAATTTGCAACTCCCGCGCGATACGATCTAACGGCGCGCGCGCAGCTGTCATTCGATACGCATAGATTTGTATTGTCGCTTTAATGCCATAACGGTGCTGCCTGTGACATGTCGCACTGTGGGACTGACATACATACTCTGTACTTTAAGTACTTTTAGTGGTTATACATGTAAAATTACGATGGTTTCTCTGACGGCGTGGATGTATTTATGCTGCGTGCACGACCTTAGGTGATGCGAATGCAAGAACCAGGCGTGGGTCAATGGTACGTTGTTTTACACGTGCGTCTATAGGAGCTGTCGGCAATCTGATGGGCCTCACGTAGGACAAAACGCCTTCCGTGGTGTGGGAACTGTCTAAGCAGGACACTGTCTCTGGAACGCAAAGAGCAACCAAAGGAACAGGTGATCTTTTGATTTTACCACCCAAAAAAGGTGATGCGATTGACGCATGTATCACGACCGTGGCGGTTGCGGTAGTTCGTGAAATGTTCTAAGTAGTTTCTTTATTTTTGTCTTCTTCAACTAGTTATGATACATCTTAGTCGCTGTCAACCCGCGTGTCAGTTGGACGTGTAGCGCATAGCCAAACTGTAGCGCACACATAGATGTCATTGCTTAGATATCCGCCATTGATGTCTAAACTTTGAAGTCTAAGCAAAATATGCTTGTCATTGAAGTGTGTTCATGACATCATGTCAATGTCCATTATATCAGGGTGTGCCCAATATTTTATGCTGTATCAATAAGTTCAAAGTTATCAGTTTGCTGGCATGAATCTACTTGATTGACCACCTTATGACCTTAAAAATGAGGTTTATAATTTATTTGCAAACACTACAGCATCATGATTTAGCATTTTGCCACCAGCTTGTAGTTCCACATTAATAGTTCTTGGTCTACCTTATTTTAATTGCTCTGAGCCTAAGAAAGACTTTTTTTCTCTATGCTTACGAATGCGCGCGGGCATGCGGGCAGCGAGTTATGGGCGACTCGCTGTCTGACCATGGACCATGTCCAAGTCGACGGCGCGTTGTGTTCCACGCGCGCCTCAAAGAGTGTCAGCATAGTGATGGGGCCTGTAGAGGGCCAAAGCCTGCCGGGGTCGCGGGACTAACGGATTACCGTGACCCCGGTACGTAAAGGGCTATTGAAGGACACCGTGGATTTTAGTCAGTACAAGTCTGACAGTCCCTCCCGCCCTGCCCTGGGTGGGAGGACTCATTTGATGATTTTACCACGATAAAAAAAAAATGCTTACGAATGTAGATTCTGCAAGATTCCATATAATAAATCTAGAAAAGCATACCTACTTTTTATCTTTTTTCATCACATGAAATTGGTTTTCATTATAATTATCGTACAAATACCTCTGGTGCGATGTCTCACTCTAAGCGCCGTTACTACATAATCTCCCTGAAAAAACTGTAGTGTCTCTATAAAAAATGTTACTGTATTTCCGTTGTTATTTAATCTCTGCAACAGGAAAACGTTGCGGCACTCAATAGTTTTTACTTCTGATGATGCATGCACTTTGAATAAAACAATACGGTCGTATTAAATAAATATAAAAGATGGTTGATGTAATAGAGAAGTCTCCAAAAATAGCGATTTATTACGGACTGGTATGTCGAAGAGCAAACGTCAAGAACTGGTGAAGGTCTGTTAATCCAATAAATGGGTGATATAGGAGTGAAGGACAATTCCAATACAGTATTATTATAGTTGAGAACAAGAAAACTATTTATCATAAGTAAGGTGATATACGAGTATGAAGACAATTTAGTCAGTAAACCTGTTACTAAAAAAATCATTGACAACCGTACATTGCACTACCAACAGTTCATTACACCAATCTCAAACCAAATTAACTAAAGAATACAAAACTGTACTAAAATTGCAACAACAACAAAAAAAAAGCACCAACAAATATAATTCGCACACGCATCACCGAAAAAACGCGATGGAGGGAAAAAAACGAAATCGTTGCTAATTTGGCGCGAATCACGCAATGAGAGTAACTGTCAAAGTGACGTAAGGGGTCACTCACCCCGGTGACATCGCGAAACTGTATCTTGATTCTGATGACTCTTTTGCTTACTTAATAAGTTTGATTACCATAACTTCACGGTCTTTTCTTTTGGATAGATGCGCTACGGTTCTGGTGACAAAAAAGGTTTTGTACATTACCGCTTATTTTGTTGATCGGAGTAAAAAATTGTCTAGGATTTATTTTTAAAGGCACCTGAAGCTCGTCTGTGAATTTAGATTGCTGTTAGAAGAGAGTCAGACTAGCGATAATATGGATAGATACATTAAAAGATAGTGTGAATACTGATATTGCTAGAAAATATTTAAATATTGAAATGAGGGCTGATAGAGAAGACAAAATTAAGAAAGAAGATGCATGAGACAAAAAACATTTCAACATAGAATTTGATGAAGTACAGGAGAATGACGATACTAGTAGTAATGATAATGTCCGTTGAAGACAATACTACTGCAAGCGGTAAACAACAGTGACATAAGATTGTAAACCAGAAATAACATCTTGAAAGAGAAATGTCATATGAATGCTTTTTCTATGTCCGTACGAGTAACTTTTCAAATGACAAATCCTAACTGATGTTTTCAAACAGAGTACCTTTTAAATAAATTAATGATGCATTCACACAATATTCTTTCCGCCATTTCCCACATCACTAAACAGGTAAACAATGATAAATGGATGTTAATATATTATAAAGAGTATCATTTAAATACTAATAACCTCCAAATTAACATTAAATACATAGAATATCGTGTTTTTTATATAAACAACGCATTTGATGTACTTATTATGCAAGGAGCCGTCTTATCTTCACATAGAATATTCATAAAGTATTATATTGCAAAATGTTAGATTAAGACATATTGATTTAGATAAGAAAGGATAAGAAACAACTTTCTTTGCAAATGTTTGAATGAATAAACATGAAGAAGATATTACCGAATCTAAAGGCTGAAGTTTACTTAATAGAGCTCATGCTACTACTGCAGTATAAAACTGTTTATATCTCAGCCCCAGGTCAAGTTACTGACATCAATCCTTTCACGGACAATATAAATGACGTAAACAATGACGCAGCAGGTACTATCAGCTACTTACAAAATGGATTCCTATGTATATATTATTCTATAGCCTATTGTTAACGTTTACTAGCAAACATGAATTTCTCTAAGTATTTCCACACTTGCATTTTTAAAACCAACAGTATTAGCATTTTAGCTGAATAGACTTCCTGGTGGCGGGACTGACTTAAAAGAGAACTGTGTCTCTGGAATGCAAAAGACAACTGAAGGAGAGGGTGGTTTTTAGTCGAACTCAAGCCTGACAGTCCTTCTTGCTCAACCCAAAGCGGTAGGACTCATTTGTAGATTATAAATGAAAGTTTTCCTCTGTAAATAGACCCAAACCGTCAATATCTGGTTTGTGCTTCTTGCAACTAATGGATTACTTCGATTTTCACCAATATATTATCAGCGTGCCACATATATTTTTAGATATTTCATCACTAATAGAATTGTCTCGGTCTTCCAATAATATTCCCAGCCCTATCTCAGGGTCAGCTTACCCAAAGGCCGTTAGGTCATTAGTAGGTGCATGACCAGTATCCCACTTTCCACCGTATGACCTTCGCAACCCTTGGAGAAAACAGATTTTCGCAATCTGATGTTATCTGTTAACAGGTGCGGTCTAATGTTTATCTCCTTGAGTATTGACCTCCGCCTCCGTCAACCGTGCTACATCTAGATTAATGATTATTGTTGCCATCTCTCGTTTGTTGATCGATTAACAAAATAAGCCGTTAAACTGTAACATCGTCGATTTTGTAGTAATCGTTTGAGTATAAAATTCCCACTTCAGCATCATTTTACATCTGTGAGGTATATTTCAAAATTATTTCATCGATAACTTTTACTTTGTTCAATATATTATTTGCAGGTGGTTCTCAGACCTTGTTAATATTCCTGGAATAATTTCTATCTCAGGTTTCCTAACATTATCGTTATTATAATGTGATGTCCATACTCCATTCTAATCTGTTGACATTTTAACGCATAGTTGTAAACTACATACAAGATAGACTCAGGCGGTGAGATATTCTAGTTTTTGTTTTTTAATAGAATCATCTTTGCTTTTTATTAGTTGTTAAAATTGTTTATGGTTAGTATTCCCTGAAGACATAACGAATAAAAGAATAAGAAAGTGGCTTACCCATTTATGTTAATAATTTAACTTGTTGGAAAATCGTGAATGGAAGAGATTGCTATGTAATCAATACTATAAACATTTTGTTCAGCAAAAAAAAAAACCTTTTTATATCTACCGAACTTATAACAAAAGGATGCTAATAAAATAATAAAAACATAATCATGATGAATTGCCAATAGACGGTCGACCTTTAATTTTTGAGAATCCGATTATCTGTTTTTCATCAAACTGCAACAAGAACGATATTTTGGATTCCAAAGCTTAAAGATTTATTTTTAATACATCCTAATAAATTGCTAAAGTGTCAAATTCACCCAAAATATCGATAAAGACTCAAATCCTCTTACAGTTTAAGTAGCATCAGATTTCAAAATCGCTGTATCAAATTCTAAGATTAGGACTTACCGCAAAAAGGCAAGAGTCGTGATCCACAACAATGCTCCTTTTTATCTCAGACTTTCAATTTTGAAACTAAACGTTATCTTTCTGTGAATCCAATTTTCATTTCAATTCTGTCGATCAATTTAGCTGTTCTATTTGTAATCATGTCGTAATTGTCAACTTTATCCAAAATTTGATAGTTGGCATCTTTACTAACAATATCATTTTGAAATCACCAAAACACTGTTTCACTTTACTCCTTATCAATTCAATTGGAAAATCATAGTAAACAAATCGTGGATACGGATTTCTACCATTATACTTTTCATCTAGACAAAAGACTTTGTTCTGCACTTTCACGAGGTTCAAATGATATTAACATTTGTGTTTATTTGTCAACAGGCAAGCCGTAAGATATCAAAATGCGGATATCTGTTCGTGGCACCTGGGTGGGACTTCTCCAATCCGCTCTACAGAACAAAGGTAAGAAGTAATTAAGTTAATTAGTAATCTCCTTCAAAATGCATATGTCGATGACGTTCTTATGTTGCTCGTATTTGCAAGAGTATTTGTAAGAATATTGCGCTGCGTATTTATTTGATATTTTACACATAGCACTTTTTAAGATTCTTCATTCATACGCGTTTCATTTACAACGCATATAATCATCTGCACAATCTGCCCCATCAAAGAGAAAAACACTGCAATCTCATTCCAATATCGGTAATGACACTTCAACCATGCCTGACCTCCATAGTCTGTCCACACCCTCACTCCATATGCTAATCACACCAGTTGTCACAGTTCAATTGTTCCCCGATGCGCCCGCGCAAGTCCTTGCCCTCTAATTACTTTTCCGAAGTGATTTTCATAAAGTACTGTTATGTGTGGACTCCATTGTTTCGGCTTATGGGAATTGTGAATATGTAATGGTGTTTTGTTTACTTGATATGGGAATGTGGAAGATGGTTTTTGCAAAGAATTCTTATGGATTTGATTTGACGGGGTATTTTTACAATCTATTATTTAACTTGTTTTACTAGATACGTCTGTCACTTCTTTCTAATTGAATTCCTTGTGCTTCCACACCTTCTTATTGCTAAGATAATGTCTAAGGTTTTATCGCTGTCGTTTCATTAGTGCAAGAGCTAAAACCGAAATTATTGATCATTCTCAACACGTCTCGCTCGGCGAATTGATAACGCGAATCTCCCGTGATTAATAATATTCTGCCAACTTAAATTCGCGCCTTAAAAAACCGCCGCCATGTTTTTTTGACACTTTTTGGCGCCAAGACGCAGCCCCCTGCCGGGACCTTATCGTAATCTCCCGAGATTCACGTTTTGGGACCTCTTTTTTGTTTGCATAATAATAATATTTCATGGTGTTTCTTATCGATGATGCCATTCGTACCTGACTTAAATGAAACGACCAAAAAGTCAACAATGGATGCGTATGCGTCGTATTTTGTGTATTTCTAATATTCGGGACGCTCATTGGTCGTATCAGTTTCGAAAAGGCCAATAAGATTTGAATTTGTGTTCTAAATTCGTTTTATGAATGCTGCAATTTGTCGTTAGGTTATGTTTCTCTTGAACACAGCCTGCCTGATCTCTGATTAGTTTATGAAAGAGGCAAATGTGGCAGATTCTAGTTTCCAAACCGGTTTCTGTCACAATGAGTAATGACTTTGATAGCTTCTGCTTTCAACTTGTTTTTCTTCACATTAAATTTCCCTGAGCTGTCTCAGAACCTGAAATACAATCATTTATTAACGCCCTTTATAATTTTGGTTCTTTATAAATATGAAATGCCGTAAAAACACGAGATAACCTGATTATTTCCGACATTTCATCATAACGGTCCTGTCAATTGATCAATATTAATTATTCAGACACATCAGGACTTCCACACCTTCAAATAATCCATACTGAACCTTAACACCTTACGATAAGGGTTACAGGTATTCTGATTTTTGGTATTTTAATATGATTGTAGAGATGTATCGATAAATGAAACGATTTCTTATTGATAGCTTCGATTTTATATCTAGACGTGTGCCACTGCTTTATGTACGGATGATGTTCATAACTTTTAGTTAAGTATTTCGCTGGAATTTCAAGGGAAGGTTGAAATGTTATGTTAGTTTTATTTTTGAATGGAATATTTAAATATCCCAGTAATCATGTCAAGTCTAATTGTGTATTTTTGTGTCTATTTCTCCAGCAGCGTGTAGGTAACTAAAATGAGATGATGAAATCGAAGATTTGACGATTTTTTACGAATGATTGACTCAAGTAAATACAATACACAACACTATTTATAAATTCTGCTGTGAACTTTTTTTAATGCTTTTGAAAAACACAAAATGCATATAGGAATGTCCCATTTTTTTTTTGCGTGGTAAAATCATCAAATGAGTCCTCCCACCCAGGGCAGGGCGGGACTTACTGTCAGACTTGTACTGACTAAAATCCACGGTGTCCTTCAATAGCCCTTTACGTACCGGGGTCACGGTAATCCGTTAGTCCCGCGACCAGAAATGTCCCATAGGCGTGTTTTAGAAAACGGGCATAGATAAAAAAAAAAAAAAAAACATAATCCTGGAACACCTTTGTACAGGCTTTATTCCATTGACATTGAATCTTTATCCTAAGCACCGTATATCCTGCCATTCTTCGGGTCAAGAGAACAAGCGTACAATGTCCAAAAATTCAAAAAAGGAGAAAAGGTTACATTTGAAAAATGCCACACACTTTATTATACTGCCTCACCCGCCATGGGCAAAGGATAATAGTGTTTACGATGGCAATAAATATGGATGTTCCGCGAAACACGATTAGGGTCTAATGTGTTTAAAAAAAGATGAAATAAGGGTAGAGGAGGTAGTTTAGAGCCAGGAGAAGGACATAGGATACTTTGTAGAGTAGGGTAGGGTAGGGTAGGGTAGGGTAGGGTAGGGTAGGGTAGAGTAGGGTAGAGTAGAGTAATGTAGGGTAGGGTAGGGTAGAGTAGTGTAGGGTAGGGTAGAGTAGGGTAGAGTAGAGTAGGGTAGGGTAGGGTAGAGTAGGGTAGGGTAGTGTAGGGTAGTGTAGGGTTGGGTAGAGTAGGGTAGAATAGTTATTTGACGGGAGCGAAGCCGCGGGAAAAAGCTAGCGTTCATCCATACTTTGTAAGCCCTGAAGGTTTTTATTGAGAGCTTATAAAATTGAGAGTTATGAGCATTTTGGTTTTATAATTTGGATAAATTGGTTTACGTGGAATACTGCGTATGCGCATGAAGTTTTCCTTATGGCATTGCTCATACCCATCACCGTAACCCCGGTACGTAAAGGGCTCGTGAAGGACACCGTGGATTTTAGTCAGTACAAGTCTGACAGTCCCTCCCGCCCTGCCCTGGGTGGGAGGACTCATTTGATGATTTTACCACGCAAAAAAAAAAAAAAATGGCATTGCTCATACTGGGCTGCTTTAAGATGGCTGCAGTGTACTACGAAGATCACCGGTTGAGCTTTTCGCTCAAAAGTAGGACCCAAATGAAAGATACTTGTGTTTTTCGGATTGAAATAATTGAATGAATTGAAATTGGATTTACATATTCGTCACGCATAGGCCAAGTCCAGCAGTGGACGTCCTACGGCTGAATTGATGATGATAATGATACATCACGCACGCAAGTCATCGAAATCCGCTTCATCACCTATAATATTCCCACAGTAGCCACAGCCTAAGCCGGTAACATATTATTAAACAGTACACCAACACATTGATAATATTAATATTGTATGAGAACTCATAATCTATGACAACTCACATATGTAATTATACAAAGGAAATCGTTTTCACTGCAAGTCAGTTCAGAGTACTTAAAATGATATTATTCATGTCACAGGCGACTTTCTAGTCGCTCCGATTGCGGGATTCAGAAACCGCAGCTTATGTTAAGTAGATGCAAAAGGTATGTTGGTGACAATTAGGGAAAATGTGGTCAAATGCTTAGAAATTTGTGATAAGTATGTTTATCAGTTGTCTAGTACCCATAACACAAGCTCTGCTTAGCTTGGGACTAGATGGCGTTGTGTGATGGTTGTGGAATATTTATTTAAAAAAAAATGCTAGACAAGAATAGAAAAAAATAGCTCAAGATGTTGAATATCAATCTGGCTGTTTGTATATGTGAGTTTCAATGTTTGTAAACGCACCCACGATGCAGGAGAAATTCATAGCGTGGGGCAGTTTTTTTTTTAAAAAAGGTGGTAAGGTACTGATTAAAAAAGTATGTTAGAAAGCAAGGCATTTTGTTACGTTGAATGAAGAATCAAAATAGTGTCTTCGTAAAAAAAAAACAGAACTAACAGTCAATTCGACAGTTTCTTGTTCAATCACTTCGTTCAATGGTTATTTATCAAACTCAAATACTAATCATCATCGTCTGCCTAGCTTTTATTAATCAATTTAAAAATACAGACGCTAAGAACTACAAGTTCTGTAACTGAATTAATCACTACACTAAATCGATTGAAAACCACTAAGCGCGACTTTTGGCTATTTCAAACCATCGCCTTTATTAGAGAAATGGTTCTTCTGTATTTTCTTGCTCTGTGGCTGTCAACTAGTGCGGATCGAACGCACGACTGCCTATAGAAAGTAATACTTAGTTATTTTTACTCCATTTTTGTATCAAATCAGGAAACAGAAACATTACAACAGTTGTAATGAGATTTTTGAAAAGCTTATTGATAAAATAAATGAAGTTATTTGCATAGAATTGGATTTGCAATTGATTTTGAAATTTAATTATTGATTTGGACACGAGACTTGGTTTTTTGTTCTATTTGTTGGTCAATAAAAGTAAGTAGCAGTTTTGTATTAAATTGTTCTCTGATATCTTGAGAATCAAGTTGAAGCTTGGCGGCAGGGTGCGGATTACTTTGTGCATCTTACACTTAAAAACCAGTAAAAAATCCATATACCTACTTCACTTCTGCGCAGGTCGAGGCTCAAAATACGGGCCGATTACTGTACCAGCCTATTAATGTCCCACAACTGGGCCTGTTCTCATAAAGACTGTCCCACTGCCGGACAAAATTGTCTTCTCATAGGTACAGAGATGACTTTTATAGGCTTGCTAGAGGTGGATTATCGATTTCAAAATCTTCTATATCAAACATAATCAAGGTAACACACACACATGTGCAAAAAACTTATCAGGATGTGCTAAATTATGTAATTTGAACCTATTATAGACATGATTGTAGTCTAATACGCCTTTTGGAGGTCCACCGAAATAATCTTCGATGTATAATTGGCTTAAAAGAACGGAAACTAACAGATTAACACCTGTAAGGTCATGGGAAGGTGTGATGTAAGTCAAACTCGGTAACTGTGCCTTGAAAAGGACATAGAGTACACTGCTCATAATAGATGTCCTTCAGAAGGGACATTTTGTTTAAAAAAGTTACAACTTCTAACCAGTATACCGAAAAAAGAAAGAAAAAAAAAAGAATTAAGACTATTTTTGAATCGGTAAGGTATTCAGTTTTTGCATTTAAAAAGACCAAATATTGAATTCAATAGAAATTTTTGTGCTTGCCCTTCTCCATGTCGTTTTGGAGTGCTAAACATTTTCTCATTCATTCTCTCCTGACAGCTGTCACGTTATCATTCACTCTTTCATTCATATCGTTCAAAAGGTATTTAAATATTCGCTCTTTATAAATACTGGCCTAAGATATTCATGAAGCCAGGTGTGCCTAACCGATCCGATGTCTTAATTAAAGTTGATAAGGTGAATGAAAAGACCAATATAATCGGCACTGCAATAAGAAATTTTGACTCTTTAGTGTTTTGCGTTATACATTTGTATTTGTGAGGTACTAATGGGTGTTTCATTTTCTATCGATGACGGTTAATTTCTATACATTAGTACTATTTTCAGAAATTTGAAAAGTAATTTTGAAAAAAAAGGAAAACAGCATTCTGGAGATTTCAGCTTCCCGTCAGAAAATTAAAAACAATATTAGATTTCAATTGATCGTGTCAAAAGCCTACCAATCCCAAAGCAAGTTCAATTGAAAGCAGTTCCAAAGTATTCTTAATTATTTTCTTTCTGTTCACACAATTTTCTGGACCCTCGTGAGAAAACCACCCAAGTATAAAATTGAAAAATTCTGAGGACTGATTTTTTTTATCCAAATCAAAAGGACGCTACTAAACAAACGTACAAGCATCAAAGTTTTTCTTGTTTTTATTATTTCTCAAGTTTTTTCGAGTACTTATTTACAGAAGCGCGATTAGATCGCTCCGAAACTAATTTTTCCATTATAACATCTGTCGGATTGTCCGTCTAAGTGATTTTTAATAGCAACTTCCTTTGTTACGTTGCGTTTTTTATGATAATTTAGTAGTTTTAAATCATAGTTAATAACTGCATACACAACAGTTCAAAAGGTTCAGAGTCATTACAACAGATTGTGAATGAGTTTTTTTAAACAACAGTCATTATCTTCATTAACTAGGGAAACGGATAAATATCTTTTCGATTAATTAACCTTGCATCTGTATTAATTTTTGTTTACCTTCATTTTATACATTTCTTTTATTTTAAATCGATCGATTACTTGTTTTCCCATCACATTATTTAAATAACATATAGAAAATAACAAAATGTAATATGTGATCCTATTTCAATAAAACAGAAATGTATTTTATCTTTATTAGACTATTAAAACTGCCATAAAGCATTACAAATAGTAGTCATGCATGTAATATTTAAAACTCATCGCTGTAGATAGACGCGCTTAATTATATTTGTCATCATTAAGTCCTTGAATGTACACATATCAATGAATTTATTTCACTTACAAAGATACGTAATCAGCTGCCAGATCCTACTTTATACGCCATGAGAAAAAAAAAATCATTTTTCTTTTTTTTTTTCTTAATAAAAGTGGCGAACAGCCGCGTCTGGCTGCTAAGTGGTCGACGGATAAAAAGTAACTTAGAAGTCGATTTTTTGACGCAGCGTTAATTAAAACGTCATATTTTAAGTTGAAACCCTTGTTTGTGAGATTGTTGATAAGCAAAGTGTTCATCGGAACGTGTTTATTGGATGCTGTGTTACAGTGTATTAATAAAATGATGCCTGTAAATTTATAAGTACTTGAAGATTACTAAGAGAATGCGAAATTGAGAGTGCAAAAACATTCAATTTAAAGATTTAAACAGAAGTGGAGAAATATATATATAAATTAGAAAAAGAATATATGAATTAGGCAAACCTCTGCTTAAGCTTTTACTTACAGGCTTGAATTTATCGTATGTTTGATAATCACAAATATATTTTTTTCGAGAAAAAACATATTACTTTCGCCGCACATTTTTTCTATCCATTCTTTGTGCACTGCACAATGCTGTTATGCAAAAAGCAACAAAAACTGTATCAAAAGTCAACGTTTCAATATTCTTTATTAAATAATATTTAATAAAATTCAACAAGAAACTGCAAAAAATATAGTAATGCTCTTAAGAATTATGTAATGCAATAATATTTTGGTTACTTTTTTGTAATATCTCGAGTTTGACAGTTCGTGCGTTACGGGTCATTTGTGTTCCGTGGCCACAATGGCCCGGAATATACTAATAATAATTCTATTACCGTTTTAATGTCTGGCAAATTCTCTATTCACTAATGTAACGAAATTTATTTTGACTACGAGTAATATGATATCTATCTGCCTTTTGGGCGTCAAATATAATTCGCAAATCATACTATTCTCCTCGAAGTTAAAGTGGTATTTTTAGACCCCAAGTTTACTCACAACGCCTGCCGGGGTCGCGGGATTGTATCATCAGGTAAACATGACTCTGGAACGTAAAGGACTATTGAAGGATCACTATGGATTTTAGTCAGTACGAATCTGACGGTCCCTCCTGCTACGCTCTGGGTGGGAGGAATCATTTGATGATTTTAACAAGATCAAAATGAAAAAGGTTTACTCACGATTTTGTTCAATTTAGAGATAGATAAGACTAAAATAACTTCGCAAATGAAGCAATAACTCAAACACCATAAAATCGAAATGATTCCTTTATAAAACAATACAGATATTACATTATTAGTTCACAAGCCATCTATCTATAGGTATAGCGTATTGTTTCCCAATAGTAAAACATTATCGGACAATAAACGCATTGTACTTTACAACACTACAGATATAATCTATTGTTTTTTTATTATTATTGAGTAACTACAAGATGCGGTATCTTGAAGAATTACCCAATTCTTTTGCACTTGTCAATCTAAGATTGATGTTAACTGTAGTTTAAGTGACTTTTTAGCTGATGTTTAACTTCTGATGTCAATTAGACAGATATTAACTAAAGTTACTAAATCAGTCGTTCAAAAATGTGTAACATCGTCATCTAAAGGTTATGATAGTGGTAAGAAATAGAAAACAAAATAGGCTATTAGTAGAATAAAAAAAAACGACGGGTTGCACTCTGGGAGTGCAGGCAGAAGTGAAAACTTGAATAGTAGTAAACACACACGAACATTCGCGCAAGCACCCTGCGCCGTCTTACGAATTTTCGATCAGGTCACATGTCCTGACGCGAGTTTAACATTTTTTACCCATTCCAAAAAAGTGCATAACGCCGTTAAAGAAGTTTTCACTTCAAAAATAGTTTCAGTCTCGCATCGCATCCATTGCGTATTCACCCTGCCTCCACAATTCGCCATAAGTTCTATGGTAAGGCCAGTCTCATGGGACTGTAAATCACAGGACAGTCGAAGCAGAATACTGTGGCCCCAGAATACAAAGGACAACCTTTTAGTCAGTAAGAGTCTGACAGTCCCCTGTCCCTTTCGCTCCACCCAGGGCGGGTGGACTAATTTGATGATATTACCGCCGCAAAAAAAATTGGTATGGCCGGTCGAGTTTTGCCCTCAACTGAGTACAAATCTAAGTGGCTTAAAAATATCGCACTTTTTACCCGACTTAGCCAAAAAGAGGCTCAAGTTTTTAAATGCACGTTTTTCGTACAAGGGACAAAGGCAGAATTATGATACCGAAAGTTTTCTCCACAAAACGTGTAATTTCTCAACCTCAGTGTTTACTCTCAAACCTATATCGTCGTTTTTCCACAACACTCGTAAATCACTTCAGTTCTGCTTGTTTGTAAGTACACAAACACCTACACGAGAACTCTGAACAAATATCTGTAGGTCACGCAAATATTTGTGGCGCGGCAATCGAACTTGCGACCCTGAATTCTGGAAGGTGGATGCACCGCCTCCACGATGCTGGTTACCGGTACTTTGTTTATTCATTGAGAATAAAAAATAACATTAAAAAAAAAATTAGCCTGCTCTTAACTACTCCTGGACTCAAAGGCTCGCTCCTTCCACTTCTTGCGAATCCAAGTGTCCCGTCATCTCCTTTGTGACCTGCCGCGACCCCGCCTCACTGCCTCAGGGCATCAGTTTTGAACAATTTTGGCCCAAAATTTCAATGTTAAAATGTTCATGACTCTTGTATGTCAACATCATTGTTAACTTCGTTGTTTAATGTGGACTGTAGTTTTATGTTGGTTTAATTCCAATGCATTGAAACGACTTGCTTTTTGCACACTTTTAATGCTCACTAAAAGTATAATGGACAGGCAATAGACTATAGAGCGCATAGCACAGACCAAAAAATTAAACTACTTTGTGTTGCCATAAACAATCATCATCAGCCGGAAGACGTCCACTACTGAAGAAAGGTCTTCGTCCCTCTATTTATTTATCACCAATAATCGTTGTCTTTTTAGATGGAAGGAAGATACCATTGCTTTCTTTCCCTCTATTGGCTGAGTCTCCGAGAAAGCTGTAACTGTGTACTTCTAAATAACGTGTTCCATAGTTATTATTTATTAATTCAACCAAATTCCACCTTTTTAGAGGCTAAAACTTGGTCCTCAACGCCCAAATATGAGATCGCAAAACATTATCTCCTCCGTCCCTATCTTGTTTATTACTATAGAAAGGGACAGAGCTAAGGATTGCACGTTCTAGTCACGACCAGAGGTTATGATATTAAAATGTGCTTATTTTCGAACTAAAACCATTGGGCAACTAAGGAGTGGTGTACTCACTACACGCCGACGTAAAGAACTGCACTCAGATGTAGCTAAGCTAAGATAGTTTACATGCTATCTAGGACGGAGAACAATTGAACATGGGGATTAATAAAGATAGGAAATAACACTAAAGCTGTACAAGAAACCTTTGATTTTGAATTGATTGAATCGTTACAAACATTTAGGGCGCCAGCTCCCTTTGTGATAATATCATGCTTCAGCAATAGAATATTGTGTTGATATTATGATTTTAATAAAGTGGCATTTTTAGACCCTCAAAATGGACTCCTCCATATGTTTTGAACATTTCATTGAACAATAGTTTGGATGCAAACAACGTGTCCCTGTGTTGTTGCTCCATAGTTTTCCAAACATGTTATTAGTGGACAAAGCACAAAAACATTCGGTTTTGGAGACTCAAAATGTAATTCTTCTCTTCTTAATTTACTCCTTCAGCTTCATTTATGTATTACATCTCCCAATCTTATATGCATCTTTAATTTGTTTTACTTTCATAATAAACATTATTTTCTCGCGTCTTACTCGTTTAGCTAAAGCTACACCACTGCCCTTCTCCCCGTTATCTTGTCAGGCGTTATGAAGCAACCATGCTGCTATAATTTGTACCGATCTACTATTTATTTATGGGAAACCAGACGGGTCCAGACCTGGGTCTAACTAACTGGTTGCCAGCAACTTTTGATATCTGCCTTCCGATATCTTGAGCAAGGTGTCAATAATGACCGACAAAAAACAAAATGGGTGAATAATTTTAAGAAGAACCTGCCAGAACTGAAAGGAGGCTCGATTTCACGAGAAGTGGCGGGCAGCACAGGAGTGGTTCAAAGACAAAAAAAGGCAGCTCTTATTCCAGTAGGTCTTTGAGGTTCATTGTCAAATTATTAAGTACTTGTGGTCCGTTAAGATACGAATTTTTGGTTTTTCTGAAAGGTATAGTTTTTAAACGTGGAGCAGATTTGTATTTGGAACCAACTTTAAGACTTTTGAACCATCGATACAGTTATGCAAAGGACACTTCTCTGCGTTACCTACCTTGATCTTGATGAAATACATTATTATCGGGAAGTAGCACATTGCTGAATAGACACCTTGCAATTCATCTTATCACCTACATCTGTTTGTTTATTTTTATTTAAAAAGTTCAACGTAAACTTTCACCCAATATCTAATAAGGATGAACCGTAAGTTAAATATCTCAGTTACTACCCAGTTATTGATACTAAGAAAAGCTATAAAGACCTACAATATTCTATTACAACCAGCCCTATTGAAGGCTTTCATGTGCAGGCGCATCAAGCTATCCTACCGACCTCTAGTTATAAATTAACCGAGTCACTGACGGTTAATAACTTAGAAATCGATAACCGAGATGATTTCTCGATATTGCGGTTTGCTGGCATTTATGACCCGAATCACTATTGCGTGGTTTTGACACAGATTATGATAGAAAACAGATAGGACAAACTGATAAGTGTTATTAGTTTTGCTTCATTTGGGGAAGTTCATAGGTATGTATTGGATGTTTTTCGGCCCTTGAGAAAGTAATAGAGAACATGGGTCTTCACAAAAAGGGCATGCAAAGTTTCTGCTGGGTGGGGACAACGCGCAGACGATACCTCTTGTGTTATAGGTTTTCCAAAAGGTGGGCCATATGCTTGTTTATTACACTAAAAGAGGAATAATGAAGAAATACAGCATCGACTCCAAAAGCCCCAATTAAATGAGGGTTTCACTTTCTGCCCAAACCTCTGTTGCTGATAGTGAAACCACTTCTTTATTAGCAACCAGTGATTGTATTGGTATAAATACTTCCGTTGTCTGCATCCAGATTGGTTGTCCAATGCTAATTATAATTAGCACATTATAATATCATACAGACATCACTCATTCAAAAACGAAGGCCTGAATAAATGGTATCCTGAATTACAATTTAGGAGTATAGGGAAAGTCAATTTACACAAGCCATCCAAACTACGGGAAACTTCGGTTCATCCTGTTGAAAGCCGTTGCAGAGAGATCTTTTGAATCCTATATGGAAAACAAATTACTGCACCTCTGTACAATAATATCATCAGTAGCACGGGATCCATAGCCAGAACTTGTAGTTTCCGTGCTTCACTCAAGTGGAGAAACTACGTAAAGCACGGATCCATACCCATTAAAAGTGATTGGCAGTTGCCTTATCCCTTTTTTAAATTGTTTTTTTCTAAAATCGAATTGGCAAGAACAGTTGTATGGCTATCATTTTGTACAGCAGCTTCATTTCCAATTGGTCTGTCTCTCACCTTGCTACCTATTTCACCATCTGCGGGATGATCATTAGTTAATTAAACTAAGGTTTAGCTTTCTCCGGTAACTTAACGCTTAGTACGTATCATGCAGATCTGGTACGATTGTACGTTCGTACTGCAATCCCAATCAATTGGCCGATTGGGTGACTCAGTTTTAACTTACATCTGCTGTGTATTTTAATTAACTGTAGTTAGACTATAATTCAATTCTTGCTGTCTTTAGAAGGTCTAGTTTAATAATTTGCCATAAATTTTAACTGCAATCATTCCCTTTTCAAGTTTAGGCTTTGCTTTAATGTGTTGAGTATTCTAATAGCCCTTTGTCTTTATGGCGTACTATTTTCTATACCAAACAAGACTTGATAATGGTAAAATCGCCAAATGAGTTTTACCGCCCTTGGTGGAGCCTAAAGGACTGTCGGACTGGTACTGAGTTACGAACTATAGTTCACAGTGTTTCTTCAATAACCCTTTACGTTCCAGGTGTACGGTTACCTGTTTAGACAGCCCCGAGATCACCAGAGACAGGATCTAATAACGTTTTTAATGAATAAATGATTTTTAGAACCCACTCGTATTAAATACACACAAGTACCTTATTACCATTATTCTCTTTACCTTCCAAAAAACAATAATATTAAAATTACTATAACTTAACCATACAACAAACTTGTCCGGTAATATATTAAAGCCAATTTTTCAATACGGTAACATTAAAAACTCGGCGAGAGCACGCGGCTGCGTACGCGCAGACGACACGACCTGTTTTTCATACATTTTGATCATGTTTTTATAAAACGCGAATGTGTTAACATTAAAAATTACTTGCACTTGCTATCTTTAGATATACGGGATGTTAAGACTTGGTTGCACTGGGTTCATTGGATTTTTTTTTGCTATATATATAATAATGTTAAGTAATGTTTTAACACAGGGAAGTATTTGCCATTTTGTGTTTTTATATTTAGATCTTCAGAAGCCGGTTGCGGTATCAAAACTCATATCATATGATATACTCGTACCTTTGGTAAGACGGGTTGTTAGACTTTCAAGTTTCAGACTAACAGTAAAGATAGTCAAAAATGTAACGAATGACCGGGACCAATGGAACAAACTCACCTCGGTAAGCACATCATCATCATTACCGTGACCCTGGAGCAGGATATTTGTCAGTACGAGTCTGACAGTCCCTTCCGCTGTAGGTGGGTGGGAGGACTCGTTGGATGGATTTCACTTAGTAAAAAAAAATCCATCCAACTTCTAACCGTGTCTAGCGTGTAAGTCTGTCTGATTAGGGTATGCGATGGAGGATGCCCTGTCACCCGTACACTTCATGATTTTATGACTGTCATCGTCACATCTGTGGACGCAGTTCGCGTTGCTGAATTCTGAGCCAAACATATCTAAAATAATAATAATTTTGCCATCGACACAAGAAGACCTCAATCCGCAGCTTCTTTAACTAAACTAGTTCCCCACATAACACGAACAAGTCTTCCAGCATCCAGTACGTGTTACAAAACAAGTCGTAACACAGGGGTCGTCGGCAGCTGATGTCGTTATAATGATATCCTTTAATGCATAAATAATGCGAGCATTAGCGGCCATTGCGAATGGAAGCCGTGTTGCAGTGATGCAACCGCTGATCTGATATAACGCGGTGATAAGGAGCAGGATTTTTGTGATGCTGTGGTTGATTTTACGATTTTTGTGGGAATTAAGGAAGGATAAATGATATTTGTAAGCGCCACAACGATAAAGCCTTTGTCAAACAGACTGGCGTGGCGAATGCGAAGCGTGACGAATGCGAAGCGTGACGTTTTTATTTGTAATGTATGGAAATTTTTGAATCCAGTCACATAGAGAAGCGAAAGCGATCCGATAGCGGGACAGAACTATCGGACTGACATCTCGCTTCGGCACGGTATCGCTTCGGAAACGCTTCGCTTTCGCCTGTCTGTTTATCAAAGGCATAAGGGAGAAATTTCAAGTGTAGGGTTTTTTTTTTGGTAGATATTTGGCATGAATTAATCGGAGGAATCTTGTGAGGACTCTTTGAATAGAGAGAGATGAAATTTTTCACTGTGATAAGGTTCATTGGAAATTGAACTCTAGTTCTACTCTCTCTTTATCAATGTCTCCTGGCTCCTTATGCCTAAAACTTTTATTGTGAAACTGACAAAAAGCTCTCTGTGAATTTAGTTAACGGTAACAATACAAAATAATTCAATTGGTACTATTTCTTCTCGTTGGAACAGACATGATTACATGTTGATTACTTACAATAAAAACAAATCAATCCAAACAACACTAGTATTAGAAAACAGTGGGACATGTGATATAGTTACCAAAGCGGCGCGCGCGCAGCGTGACGCGTTATCAGAGTAGAACGTGCGCCGGAGCAGTTTCACCTTGTTGCCATGTAAATTAACTGCTTTCTATTGATTGGGTGGAATTTTTGATTCAATCATTAATTAATCTTTTTCACTAACGAGCTCTTATTTCAACTCCTCAACAGTAGGGACGATCGAAAAAGCGCATACACAATAAAATTTCACTAGTCCCGGAAAAAATACACTTGGTTCCAAAATAAAAAGAATCAGAGTAGAACCAATCATCCTACCCAGTCGCAGTCCACTGCCTAGACATTAGCATCTCCCAAGATGTGCCTCAATATCGTCTCTTCCACCTTCCCCATCCAGTCCGACCTAGCCTACCTTTTCATAAGATCCTGGGTCTATCAACGCTTTCATCCTCAAGCTTGCTTATTCTTGCTTAATTTCTGTTAACACTGATGTCATTTCCCTTTCATTGGTTATTTTTTTCGGTGGTTATTAGGTTTCAATTAGGCTTGTAATGTTTAATGGGTTCAAAGTTAGAAACCGTGGAATGCAAAATTAACTTCTGTAATGTACCTTGGCAGCTTTCGACATTTTGCAAAAAACAATAGTAAGTAATCAACATTCGTATCTTATTAAAAAGATGGCAATAAGTAAGCATCTATTGCACCATGTTGTGAGCGAAAACATCGAAACAAAATCGAAAAATAATTCTGTCAAAAGACGAACCCGATTTGAGCAAAGAATGACTGAAGTGATTAGATAACTTCCATATTAGGCCAGGCCTTTTGAGTTCCAGCGATTACTGCAATACAATTCTACATTCAAATCAATACAACTTCAAAAACTTGTAACATAATGCAACATAACAAACTTCATCTTCCAAACGAACAAATTACTCAAAATACAATAGACAACTAAAACAACCACACATTACGTACAGCCGGTAATACAAACAAAATTGTTGTGTATGCATGCTGCGCGGGCGCAGACGCAATGCGGAAGCGGCAACCGCACGCCGACAGACAGACAGACTAAACTATATGTATTACAGGGCAATTTTAGACTTACAGCTAGAAAATTATGAGTTTAGCTGGTTGTCATACTGCGTAAATTGTCGAGTTACTGACGGTAACTGAGTATTCTGTTCGTTTAGAGGCAGATTTTTATGAGCAATGTTGGGTTGGAATGTAGATGTTTCAAAAGATGATTGCGGAATTAACACCCACTTGTTTTACAGTTTTAAGTATGGCTTTGCAGCGTAAGAGACTAATCTCTCGATAGACTTTTAAAATAAGTTATTATTTTTGAAGTGAAAACTTCGGCGTTGTGCACTTTTTTTGGAATGGGTAAAAAATGTTAAACTCGCGTCAGGACACGTGACCTGATCGAAAATTCGTAAGACGGCGCAGGGCGCTTGCGCGAATGTTCATGTGTGTTTATTACTATTCAAGTTCTCACTTCTGCCGGCACTCCCAGAGTGCAACCCGTCGTTTTTTTTTCAAATAAAGAACTGCCGAAAAAAAAGTCTTCTTCTGGGGATTGTCTGTGGTACGTTTAAGTTTTATATGTTTTAGTAGTGGAACCAAAGCAACGATTGATGAACTGTGTAAAAGATGATATGACTAGAAAAGAGGCTGGCTTTTGGGATAATAATAACATATAAAAGTAGACAAAAAATACGAACGTCACAAATTAAGATGAACACAGGATCGGTAAAATTAATATTTTTTCTTGTGACTGCACAAAAGTTTTCATTCTTTAATCAAATATTGACAACAAAACGTCGAATCGATCATTCACCATTAAAAAAATAAATTGAACTTCGCAAAAAATATATTTATTAAATTGCTAATGTATTTCCGACAAGGTATACTTATTTGATTAGTCCACAATACTGATAAGATAAAGATAAAATATTTACTCAATGCGATTAATTTCAGTGATAATGCGGCGCTAAAATCCGTGATTGATAATGTTCATTAATATCACGCGAATTATGAGTTGTAAATGATAATATTTTTGTTGCGTATGATTTTGTAAGATTAGTGTAAATAGCAGGATTATATGTTTGCTTCATGTTATGTTACTAAACAAATAAAAAAGAACTAGAACATCAATACTATATTGGAATCACAGCAGGATACCAACGATTAAATACAATTTTTTTTCAAACGTACTAAGCGTATTTTATTAATTCAAAGCATGCTATTATACGATAAAATTAATTTATATAACAATAGATTATTCCTCAAATCGATAATTATTAAAATTAGTACCAGACTAGCCAACAATAGTCATAGAAATAAAACAAAAACGAATGAACACATTCCAAAACAAGTAAACAATCGCCGTTCTCATCGCCACAACCCTCACTGCGCAAAAACTTATAAAAACTATACAAGAAATAAGTTCATTAATATTCGCCATATCGGAGGAACACGCGAGCCAAATGCTAATTTGTTTTTTCTATCCACCAACCGGACTGGTTGCTCCAGAGCCCATTACGGGAGTGACCAGGAAGTGGTTGGTGCACCCTCAATTACCACGAAGAAATGGAGTAGTGGGTGGGACACACGGACGGAGAGAATGTAGAGCAGGAAATGAATTACGGTGCTGTGAAATATGTTAGATTTTTAAACTGTTGTTTTCTAAGCTTGGGCAACGGGATAGATATGACAGGCCCAGTCATGATGTTGTAGGTGCCAGAAAATGGGCATCCCCGATGAGTAAGGCCTAGGTAAAGCGTTATTATGATTGGGCGCCATTTTTGAGATATAAGCCAGAGTGGAACACAACTAAGAATGGATGGAAGGTTCTGTATGAAATATTAGCCAAAAAGTAAAAATAAGTTGTATAAATAAAATTAAAAAAAATAAACCAGATGAAATTCGTTAGGAAAATGAAAAACAGATACTGCTATAATAATACTATTTTATGCAGTAATGGCAACTTGTCAAATGAAGCAGTTACTAGCTTGACATCAATAAGCTTTTATTGCACTACACAGTATGAACGACGAAAACAAGTAAACAAGAAATTACGACCTTACTCTTTTAAGGGCTGTGTAAATGTGACAGTTAAATATTATGCTAGTATCATAGGAAGCCGCAAGAAACTAAACTTCTGTTTTGTTTACAGCATAAACACTTTAACAGCCCATTACATGTGCGACGTTGCATTCGAAGTGCAGAACAAATAGCGATGGTCATTTGACCATAAATAGGAGCCTCCTCAATAGGTCTAACTGTAACTGTGAATAGAAATTAAGCCCAATAGGGAGGTGTATGGCTTATAATTTCTACTAGTTGCGCCACGCGGTTTTATCTGCTGTTTTATTTTAATAAAACATTCTTGGCCGCTAACCCATCGCGTCAAAACGGGCAATTACTTCGTTTTACTCGCCTCCTAAGAATTTTAGCGTAACCTTAAACAGTATTTAACCTTTCTTTTTAATTTAGCTATTAAATTCAAAAACCAGTTTTCAAATCTAACTTGTAGTCCAATAGATAAGTGCGTTCAAACACACAAACAGATAAACAAACTCTCCAGCTTAATTATAATTCAATGGAATCGGTAAGTAGGTGTAAAGGCCCTATTCGCGGACTTTCCCAGCCGTATGTCACGGCACACGGCTGCGCCTGCGCACATAACACTAAATCGGCGCGGGTTTAGTGCGCCGGCGACACGCCCTCAGTTAATTGGTGTCCTCCACGATGCGCCGGAATGCACCGCAGTGCGCGGAACGCAACACCGCGGTAATGCTGCGGTCGACTCTCCTACTGTTTTATATTTAAAGGAAATGGATGCTTTTATGTCTTTTGTTTCTGTTCGCCATTGAAAAATGGATGTATTGATGGTAATTTTATTGCGTGAGAGTCGATAGAAAATGTCGGTAATGCTACTGGTATCCTAATGATTGCAAGACCCTGGACGACAATAGCAAAACATTAAATTAAAAGAGTCTCATTACCAACTACTTTTCTAAGATATTTTATTTCAAACCAAATCAAACCACACGTTTTTTAATTAAAATTCACATTGAGCAACCACAAAGGTTTATGTTATGTTTTTATAGCATTATCGATGTGGTGTCTCTGGTATTTAAGTTTTATGTTCGCTTTATATCCATAACTAAAGCAGAGAGGGCGAAGACCTCACTAATTGCTGGTAATTTTTACGTTTTGATCGAAATGTGAGACCGAGGCCCTCTGAGGAATGCCGCCGCTGATGTATACCGCTTTGCGTTATAATTATAACTAGCCTAGGGTTGATTAGAAAACAATTTTGATACTTTTATTATTTTTTAATATTTCACAACAATTGTAAGGATGATTTGAGAAGGGAAGGTATTTCTATTTTTGAAATTATTGTAAAATCATCACAAATACAATTTTTTACGACCCATGCAAATTTTTATTTTAAATATTTAAACTTCCTTAAGCAATTAAGGAAATTTGAATATTTAAAAAAAAATTGCATTGCTTTCTGTGTTTTTCCTAACCATTAATGTTGGGCAAAGATCTTCCGTATATTCTTCAAAGATATCGGTCGAGCGTAATGTCAAACTAGCCACCGCGTTTCTGCCACAGCTTGTTAACTAAAATGGTAAAAAAAAACATATTCGTGTGGTATTAATACCTTGTTCTAATCTTAACACACAATATTTCACAAACGACAGAAAACAAGCCAACATTTAAACAGAAACATAAAATTATCAATTTTTATTCTCAACACATTTGTGAGCTTAATTTAGCGTCCGTGTGTCAGATAGTATTCCGCGTTCCTACCTCCGTGCTATCATAACTAGTTATTAGGGTTTAATATCTAACAGAACACTTTAACTGTCTGAAAATATTCACTTAGGAATGCTACGTAATTATAGACTTATTTGAAATGAGATTTTATTGAATTAAAAGTCTAGCCGAAGCGGTCGCCTCCTTCTGCGAAGCAGTCATGCTCGTGAAGGAGGAGGCGGGCCGCCTGAGGGAGAGGACAGCGTCCTCCCTCCACCCCAGCCGCAGTGGTAGACGCCCACGGCGTCGGACGTCGCAGGACGATCTCCGGCCACCGTAGGCGCGGGCATGCGGGCAGCGAGTAATGGACGACTCACTGTCCGACCATGGACCATGCCCGGGTCGACGGCGCGTTGTGTTCCACGCGTGCCTCAAAGAGTGTCAGCATAGTGACCATAGCCAAAGCCTGCTGGGGTCGCGGGACCAAGGGATTACCGTGACCCTAGTACGTAAAGGGCTATTGAAGGACACCGTGGATTTTAGTCAGTACAAGTCTGACAGTCCCTCCCGCCCTGCCCTGGGTGGGAGGACTCATTTGATGATTTTACCACGATAAAAAAAAAAAAAAAAAAGTATCCTGGTTTAGCTGATTGCACAGATTGTCTGCACCACATTTTCGAATTCATTATGTGATATCGGAAAAAGCTATGAACATTCGATTGCTCGCGGGACTAACTTAACCGATAACCGTAACCCTGGAACGCAAAGGTGTGCCTTTATGGTAGTTTCTATTATGAGAGTAAACGTCATACGACTTTAAATACAAAATTCCGGGTAAGCACTTAAAAAAATCAGATATATGAGACCCTGAAACAATAAAAGGCTACTTTTTCAATACTTAAAGAGGAGAAATTGGGAGTGACAGGTAAAACAGCGGCATAAAACTAATATGTAATAAAACACACTTTATTTAGCATTCTAAAAACACATTTGCATAACTCCAGAAGTAACCGTGATCACATAAGGTGCGAAGTGTTACCTAAGTAATACCCCACATATGATTAAGTCGTCAACAGAGGCTCGAACCCGAGTACCGTAACACAAATGTTGAACTAACACATTAGCGCCCTGTTTGACTAATCGACTGATATTTTTGGGCTCATTTTAACTTGAAAAGGGTGGTGTTTGAGTATTTCTTAAAGTAAATAAGGCTTGGAGTGTTTGAGGACTTTTTTCAAATAATGCTTTGTTGTTGTTTTTTGGTGGTTTAATAATAATGTGTAATGAGTGTATTTGTTTCAACGTGCTAAAAAGGTTTTTCCTCACTTTTTTGAAGTCAAAACTTCTTTAGCGGAGTTGTGGACTTTTTTGGAATGGGTAAAAAATATTAAACTGGCGTCAGGACACGTGACGAGAACTGAAAATTCGTAAGACGAATTTTCGATCATGTCACGTGTCCTGACTCGAGTTTAACATATTTACCCATTCCAAAAAAGTGCTCAACGCCGCTTAAGAAGTCCCATAAGAATAAATTTTTAGGGCTTAAAGAGAGATTAATTCTATCAGCAAGACCAAGTGAGAGTTGACAGTTGAGGTCATTCACCTGTTCACCCTTATCTTGGACACATAGATAGTAAAACCATGGTCGGACAGTGAGAAAATCAAAGCTATTATAAAACAATGAAAGATTTTTTTCTGCAAATGATGTGTTTTGCAAAGTTCCCTCGGGATGTCTGAGAATTAATCGAGGGAAACAAATTGCTGGCGATAATGTCTACTTTAATTCCTAGTCCTATAGTTAATAACTAATAGTTTCCGTATTTAAAACATGTATTTCAAGCTTGAGGATTCCTTGTACTAGACAAAAAGGTCATGAGAAAATTCTGCGGAACCACCGGTTTCTCAAATCCTTTTATTAATTATTCTGTCTCTCCGTAATTATATGTGGATAGGTCAATATTTTTTTTTGCTAAGATGTTTACTGAAATGATTGTTTTAAAATTACTGATGATATAAGGTGGAAGTAAAAAATAAACTGGGTTAACAAAAAGTTTAAATATTGTGTTGAATGCCGGACGCTACGGTTTGACATCGCGTCGAACTATGCCGTAGTTTATACACCCGCAAACTAAAGTAGTGAATCACTTATTTGGAATCGATCCGAGAGAGCTCCTTAAATAATGGCGTGAATTTAATTAATTTGGTATCAATTTAAAGTTAACAGTTAAACCTTTAAAATGGTACCATCTTTATTATTCTTAACTAGTTATTAAGTACTCAAGATCGCGCGATATTAGTGATTCCATACTTTTGCTCGCTTGTTTATTTTCTTCGTCTTTGAAGACGCTACTTGGTTAGACTTGTCTTCCAATAAAACCTGATGCAACTGAATACCAGTATGTTATCATCATTTTGGAACTTCTGCCTATCTCACTTCCACAATCCTGTAAACCGTAGCGACCCTCAAAACATTGCAAAACCAGGATACAAGGCTTACAACGAATAATTTTCTTACACATCGCGGAAATTCGTGTGTGGCCCCTAAAATATTTGGCACAACACTTATCGCTGGCCGCTGATAAAATAACACAATAATACTATATTTAAAGATGATTAAACTGCACTGTGCATCGTTTGTCTGAAGTAGGGCGAGCGCAAATGTCACTGCTATTATCGTTGGTACAATGCGCCGGCGCAGTCGTGTCCATCACTTATAATGCCACCTCCACACGTTCGCGAGCTTTGCCTAGTGATTTATGGCCTCAGTCGTTGGTTGCGTACTGTTTCTTTCAAAATACGAGTCATTTAGTTACGAGGATTGAAGTTCATCATCATCTGCTTTGACTCTTCCCAAGACTAATGCTTAACATGGACTAATGCTACTGCCTATCTGTCCAGTAGCTGGACCAACTATTTTTTTTTGTTGCCTTATTCTTTGCGAACTGTTTTATCAAAGTAGCTTATCAGTATCTTCATCGTACGAAGACCCCGATTCCCGTTTTGTTTTTAGACTTCCCATCAGGAAAAATAACCCTGTTCAATTTTTTTTTTACGTGGTATAATGATCGAATGGGTGTACTGACTAAAATCCACGGTGTCCTTTTATAGCCCTTTACGTTCCGGGGGCACGGTTACTCGTTACTCCCGCGAATCAGGCAGGTTTTGGCCCTCACCTGTTAGATTTAGAATAGTGTTCTAAAACATCCAAATGTGTGAAGTTACCATTATTATTTTATTATTAAAATGGTTACGGTTATTACTATCGATTCGATTGTTTCTCGATCATAATTATTATGTTTTTGGGACTCGATCATTCGGTTGGTGTTATAATGTCGAATACATTGACATCAATAGCGGCGATTGATTGTCGGTTTATGAATATTTTATAATGTAACCTTTAAAATATTGTAGAGGCATTGTAATAAAGTGTTATTTGATATCTTTTGTGTGTCGAGCTGGGAAGGAAAGTAACCAAATTGTTTCAAACTTAACATAGTTACCTACTTAAATATATATTATTAGCCCATTGACGTCCCCTTTTGAACGTACGCCTCCCCCAAAGAATGCCAACCCTGGTCCTGGGCAGTCTGCATCCATCCGCTGCCAGCCACATTCTTCAGATCATCGACCCATCTTGCTGCAGGGCGTCCTACACTACACACATTTACCATCTGTTAAATATGATACTAACTTAAATATGATAGTACCCTAAATTAACAAAAAAAACTTATTGTCCTTCTTTCGCCTGCCGGGATCGCGGGACCTAGGGATTACCGTGACCCCGGTACGTAAAGGGCTATTGAAAGACACCGTGGATTTTAGTCAGTACAAGTCTGACAGTCCCTCCCGCTCTGCCCTGGGTGGGAGGACTCATTTGATGATTTTACCGTTGAGTCCACTCTCGTCCCCTCGACCCCTAAGAATTAAAGTGTCCACTCGACCCCTAACTACAGTTTCTTCTCGACCCTTGGGGGTTGAGAGTGGATTTCATTTTGAAGCCAAGTTTTGGTTTCCACTCGACCCCCAAGTACAGTTACCATGAAAAATCATCAGTCTACACTATAGTTGCATACTATTTAACTAAAATACCGTCATTACATTTCATTTTAATCCTTATTCGTAAGAATCGACATTTGTGTAATTACCAAGTGATCGGTGAGTGCACAAGTAATTTTTGCAAAAATGTCTGATATACAAACTACAAGTGATAGTAGGGCGCATTTAAAATTTATAAGTTCCCAGAGAGGAGGACGTCAACTACCTACTTAGCGAAGGACATCAGTATCATCTTAAGAAAAAGTTTAACAACGGAACATCTTATTGGCGTTGTATGCATACAGTATATATACAGTTTAACAACGGAACATCTTATTGGCGTTACATGGCAAATAGTGCCAAAAATAAAGTGCAGCAGATTATGTCACTATGTAAACAACGAGTGTCAAAGGAATTCAAACAGACTGTACGATCAATATATCATGAAACAGCGTTTGCGCTAAAGGGCTCCAAAAGAAATATCAGTATTTTTTTCATCGTGGTAAAATCATCAAATGAGTCCTCCTACCTAGAGCAGAGCGGGAGGGACTGTCAGACTCGTACTGACTAAAATCCACGGTATCCTTCAATAACCGTTTTCGTTTCGGGGTCACGGTAATTCGTAAGTCCCGCGACCATAACAGTCTTTGTTTAGAAATTAAGTCCGTTAATTTATTTATATCAAAAATGAAAACTAAAGTATTTTCTAACATTGCTTGTTTTATATAACATTACCATCATAACGTTACGCCTGCAATCCGTAGAGTTAAACAGAGGTGTACCTTATAATTACACACACAACCTAACCTATACCTACCCAATATTTCCAAGAATAATCCAGACTCCGTAGTTGCTACTGAGAAATTCCTAATAGAAAAACCTAGTTACGCTGCCTGACCTGGGAATCAGAGTTTCAACAGTTGCGCTTGCGACCACTAGACCGACGAGGCAGTCTTTTAAAATATCAATTCCTGAATTTTGTCTTTAGTACGTCACTGTACCAAAATATTAATTATCGTACTAGGGGACGAGAGTGGACTCAACGTACGGGTCCTTTGTATGAAAATTCATTCTCACCCCCTAGGGGTCGAGAGTGGACTATGTTTAGGGGTTGAGAGGAAACCAATGAGCAAATCTTTTTTTAGGGGTCGAGGGGTCGAGAGTGGACTAAACGGATTTTACCACGATAAAAAAAAAAAAAATTGTCCTTCTTTCCAAATGTATTGTTTCAGCTTGTAAAAATAAGAAAAAAGAAGATAAAATAAACATTTTGAATAAAATTGCCAAACAATTAGGTAAACCTAACGTAATCTTAACATTTGAAAAGATACTCATTACCTTTAACAAGAAAATCATTACTCAACTGAATATTCATATTTTAAAAGATTGCTGAGTACCTTTTAAACAACAAAAATCCCAACAACAAAAAAACATTAGTACCAATATTTGTGTCCCACAAACAGGACAGTTAAGCACACCTTCAAACCTCCACCTGTACTTCTACCGACCCACATTTGACACCATTAGCGTGAGTCACAGACTTTCAAGTTGCCACCATCAGTGGCAAAGGAAGCCGATAAACGGCGGAAAACTGTGAAAGTCATTGGCGGCTTTTCACAGGAAATCGGCTTCCATAACTGACACAAGACACCTTATTATTTTGCTTGTAATTATTTATTTATTGCACTCATTTTCTCGGCTTTCTTACATTGTCGTTGGAAAATATGTGCGGAAATAGTTTTATGTACTATTATGTTAATACCAGACTTTGTGTAAACAGGTTGAGTTGGTGTATAAATGTAAATGGATCGATTTAATTTATACAGTAAATGCGATTATTAAAAGCTCTTCTTTCATTATCATGAAGTGCCCATAAAACTATGCAGTTCTGTAGCTTGTGCTGTAGCCGATATCTGAAGGAATATTATCAAAAATTACAAAAAGGCACCAAAGCAAAAAAAAAGCCATGTATTTATTGGCCAGCATCCTTTTTATTTGCGAACAGCGTCATACGGCATGTGCATTCGCTTTTAATTCTCACAGGTTACATAATATAAATGTAGCCGATTGATTTTTCGAGATCCAATTTAAAAAGTATCTTATTTCGTACCTAATAATAACCAAACTCTGTTTCGAAGAACAATTAGCTATTAGATAATTAATTTCTCTTAGCGCATCTTATAATTGAAACATTAGATAACATTTCAATACGCTCTTACATCTAATAAAGAAATTCTTAGCATCCATTACAGCATATTAAAATCCGGATAATAGATATAAGAGCTTATTCAGTTTCATTACAAGCAGAAAAAGTAATAATGTCTAATACAAAAACTCGACTCATCGTTCACAATACATGTTTTAATTGATAGAAACTCATCGTGAAGGCTATCATGGTCGAAATTTCACTCTGCCAAGTAATTTCGTGTTTGGTGTTACGAAATATTATAGTAACTTTTCGATGTGTCAGTCAATCGTAAATCTTTTTTTTATGACTACTTCCTAAGGTCGTCTAATTTTAGATATTTTTTTTAAAGTTTTTTTGCATGGACTTAATCCGTCCTACCACAAAAAAATAATCTGTTGAACTTTTGTCTAAAAAAAGTGTAAATGCAAAACGACCCTTATATCAATGCCAAATGCTGTTTTGACGTTGTCAGTTTTTTTTTAGACTAGTGTTTAATGCGGGCATGCGGGCAGCGAGTAATGGGCGACTCGCTGTCGGACCATGGACCATGCCCGGGTCGACGGCGCGTTGTGTTCCACGCGCGCCTCAAAGAGTGTCAGCATTGTGACGGGGCCTGTAGAGGGCCAAAGCCTGCCGGTGTCGCGGGACCAAGGCATTACCGTTACCCCGGTACGTAAAGGGCTATTGAAAGACACCGTGGATTTTAGTCAGTACGAGTCTGACAGTCCCTCCCGCTCTGCCCTGGGTGGGAGGACTAATAAGATGACTGATGTAAAAAAAAGTGTTACCCAAGTTCTTAATTACATTCATGAATGTCTCGTCTCGTCTTTTTAGGAATTTAAGTATATCTGAACACGAATTCCTAGAAATACCTGTTAATAATATTGTAAATGGTAACTAAACATCTATCAAATTGCCGACAACTATGAAACGCTTTAAAAGCTTTTTGTATTTCCACAACTTTGAGATAACTTATGTCATGATATTCCAAGACATTTATGAATATTTCGACAACGTTAATGCTTAGACAATATTGTTTTGTCTATGCCCTGTTCTACTTTTATTTTAGTAGCTATTTCTAAAGTCTAAACTATACTATATGAGAGCATTAATGAATATATTTAGCTATAAATACCTTGATCAAAGCAATAGTCTATCGTCACCTTTTGGCATCGAAATAAAACGATAGCCAGTGAAAGTGAGCGGCGCCAGGCGACTCAACGATGTCATATATCATGCGGATGTGCTTACAGAATGCCAAGAGATGATAAACTTTTGAGAGAGTGACATAGGACTATAGTTTGGTTCCAAAATGCTGTGGAGGTTTTTGTCATCCACAAATCAACCTCTGCAAGCGTGGCTTAACCCGCAAGATCGTCATAGCAAATTCCTATTTTATATTTAGGCAAATTATGTATTGGCCTTTTTTATCGTTGTAAAATCATCAAATGGGCCCTCCCGACCAGGGTGGAGTGAAAGGGTCTCAGACTCTTACTGACTAAAATCCACGGTGTTCTTTCAATAGCCCTTTACGTTCCAGCGCCGTCTTATCAAGTAATCGTGAGTTACCTGACCAGACAGACCCGCGACGTCAGCGGGCATGAATGAAAACAGATGATATGTGATTGTAATTGTATTCAATGCAACTCATTGATTGTCTTCTTAGTGTTGCGATTGTCACAATAATTATGACAAGCCCACAACGTATAAATGTACACGATATTTTATGACATTTCCATCTCATTTTATCTATGTAGGTATGTATGCAAAGTGATATAAAATATTCTAAACCCTTTCTATAATAATATAACTCGATAAGGTACATTTAAAAAGAAAACCATGTTCTCAATTTACTCCAATCTTAAAAACAGGCCAATTGCGAGTCGGAGTCGCACATTCGGTTCCGTACCATTATTTATGTAAATGGGAAAAAAATACGTTTCTTTCTATGGGAACTTCCCTTGAACATGTTTTTTTAAAGTAAATTTTATATTTAATGTTTATTTTTAAAGTGAAGATACATATAACTAAATATTCTGTGAATATTTGAAACATCCCCTGTCTTTATTAATATCAAGCATAAATGAGCGAAATAATCACGTTTGTTATATGGGAGCCCACTTAAATTCTTTTTTTTTTTTTGCTGTCGTAGGGGCAACAGAAATACATCATCTGTGAGAATTTCAGCTGTTTAACTAGCACGATTCATGAGATGTATCTCCGATGTGTCATTGAGCTGTAGCCCGGTGACAGGCAGACAGTTATGACAGACAGCGAAGTCTTAGTAATAGGGGTCCCGTTTTACCCTTTGGATACGAAACCCTAAAAACTTTATTCCATTTTTAAAAACAGTAAAGTGCCCGTTGTGCGCTAGAATATTTTAAATCGGCCATAAGCTTATTACTTTATAGTCAACTACACTCATCAATAATTTTATCGAAAACATTTAACATGGATTTTATTATTTTATTGATAAATAGTAATTATTATTTACATAGATTGGGATCCATTACAGCTATTTGCGATGACATTTTGAAAAAAAAATATCGGTCCTGTTAGTTATCTGCTATAGTATTTTAATTGAATGCTGTTGAATATTTTAATATTAATTACTTCAATACCTGTCTCTTTAGTTGAATATTATTATAATTTAATGGCTATTGGAAGCTATAGTTGATTCTTAAAGTTATATCTTTATTTTAATTATCTTTTTTAGCACGTTGGTTAGGTCAATATCACGTGAGTTATAAATAGTTTTTCTTTTCACTTTTCTTCTAAATGTTTTCAACTGGTGCTTAGTAGAAACGAAACCTAAATTATTTTCTTTGTTTTTTTTTATCTTGCCTTAGTATAGGATATTCTCCTGTGTCGTGGGTGCGTTTACAAGCATACAAACACAAATACACAAAAACCCAGACCCGGAACAACTACTTGTATGTCATACAAATATTTATTCCATGCGGAGATCGAACACGCGTCGCACTGCGCAGGAGTCGACCATTCAGCCACTGCGCCAACCGTAATTTTTTTTAAGCTAATACTCTACTTTTTTTTTTTTTTTTCGTGGTAATATCATCAAATGAGTCCTCCCACTCAGGGCAGGGCGGGAGGGACTGTCAGACTTGTACTGACTAAAATCCACGGTGTCCTTCACGAGCCCTTTACGTACCGGGGTTACGGTGATGGGTAAGTCCCGCGACCCCGAAGCTAATACTCTACTTAAGATAAATAACACACAACCACCCCATACAGCACTCAATCACATAATGATATTTTTCCGCTGGCTCTGCGCATTACGTGTGCGCACACGCACCGGTAGTGAAAAGGAAAGTCCTCACCGGATGTGTGCGTACGCTTTCCAATACATGCAATTAGTAAAGCACTTATATGGGATTAGTAATTATTAGAAAGATTCTTGTAAATAGATCTATTTTGATATTTATGTGAAGTTTTTAATTACCAGACTGATTCGCCGGAATTAAGTTTTCTGAGCGAGAGCTTTTGATTGACCCTCGATGCTGCCTCGAAGTCTTGTAATATAATAAATCTGCAAAAAAATTTTTAGACAGCCTCAGATCCTTTCTAAGAAAAATCCGTGAAAAATCTACAAGAACGACAATTTTACAATAGTATTAAACTTTTTTGATACTTTTTTGATAGTAAAAAAATACGTGTGGCACTCGGGGACTGCCGCGGTAAAGCTATTGCATAGCATTTTTATCAACTTATGCAATTATAATTATTTATTTATAAAAAATTATCGCCTACCGAAAAATAAGCGTAAACTGCAAAGCGACCCTTATATCAACGTCCGTCAAATGCCGTTTTGCAGTTTACACTTTTGTAGACAAGTGATCAACCGATAACTCCTTTTTGTAGTAAAGACGGTACAAGTGTACAACAGATGTTTAACATTTTGGTATAAGACAGCATAAGAGTCTCATTGAATTCTGAAAGATCCAATAAAGTAATCATAGACATATCCCTTCTCCGGAGCCCTTTAACAAAGCTATACCAATAAGCTTTCGCTATTTAACTATCTTAACACACTCAACGACACTTAATTTATTTATTAGCACCGCGGGCGATCATAATCTGCGCGCGCTTCCGCCGTGCCACCTGCGCCGGCGCAGGGAAAGTTGTGTATTTGTCAACAAGACGCGATAACACGGAGTAGATATGTGCAGAAGGATAGCTTGAGAGGTTGCTGGGCGATTAGGTAAATGGAAGTTCGGATAAAACTTTTAAAATAGAAACGCAATTTCGGGAGCTTTCAGAATTAATGGAGGTATGTTTAAGGAGGTTGAACCGCAGGAACGACGGTTGACCTTCGAAAACTCTTCATAAGGTTCCATCTGAGATCAATGTTGGGCTGTGGTGGATTCCTACTCATGTTAATGAACCTTGGCAAAGGGTTGTTGTCCTTCGTATACTTTGCAGTGAACAATGTTTTTTAAACTGCTGTCAAAGGACTTTTGCTCTGCTCTGCGGCTAGCCCAAATATTGCATCTTAACCTAAGCCTTCTGTATTCTACCTCCTCTGTGTCACAAAGCTTGTCTAACAATTTATGAACATTATAGTTTGAATTATATCTCGTTATTTTACTCTTGTGTGTTCTAGTCGCGCCTGTTCTTTTTATTTTAGTATTCCACGAGGCTCTAAGGCTGTTATGCATTTTAAAGGGCGGATGCGCCTGCGCCACGTTCCTAGCTTTCCCACGATGTTATTGTGTATTAAATATTACTATTAGGCGACGCCTTGGAATCTATGGTAATAAATTGGTCGGTGAAAACAGGACTTGGAAGTTTCTTTTTATGATTATTATATGTTAGGGTATGCTTTGCATATTGTATCAGTATTGCTGTGCGTTTGTCATAGTTTACTTTTTTAATATGTAATAATAAGTACGGAAGACATGACATCTATGAACCCTGATAGATATCATATTTTATATGATTCGTGATGCCGTTTGTCTCAAGATATTTTTTTTTTTTTTTCGTGGTTATATCATCAAATGAGTCCTCCCAAACCAGGGCAGGGCGGGAGGGACTGTCAGACTTGTACTGACTAAAATCCACGGTGTCCTTCACTAGCCCTTTACGTACCGGGGTCACGGTAATTCGTAAGTCCCGCGACCCCGAGCTCAAGAGATTCTTTAAGAAATAAGCAATACCCATGTACTCTTCATTGCGTCCTATTTTAATTATTTTGTTTTTAACTTTCTGTGTTTGTGCATATAGAAATTAAATATTTCCCTCACCATTTTCTATGTTTATAACCTTTCCGTGCCTTTTATAAGCCTATGCGAGTTATTGTTTCTTTATTTGACGGCACGTTTAGCGCAGTGGCTGAGTGATTGGACTGGTGTGCAGCAAGTCGCGGCTTCGATTCCCGTACAGAACAAATATTTGTATGACCTATTAGTAGTTGTTTCGGGTCTGGGTGTTTGTGTATGTGAGTTTCTATGTTTGTAAACGCACCCACAACACAGGAGAAATTCCCAGAGTGGGGCAACGTTTTCATTTAACATTTTATCAATTAAAACCCGGTGTCAACCTTCAATCTATTCCATGTTATTTATAACTTCTATTCTCTTGTTACAGGTAACTATCTACTGCCATCAACATGAACAGTCTACCTAGTAAGGTAATCCAAACATGGACCATACCGTCAGAACATCAATTTCTCTCCGTTTATGTGTATCTAAGAACAGGTAAAACTTATTTTCCTTCGACATTAAACTGATCATCAATTAACGCTTTCCTCAGTTAGTTTATATAGTAGTAAAAGAAAGTCTTATTGCGTGTTATTGCTATTTTAGTTCTGATTGAAAGAAGTTAATTGCGAACGAGTGTTGCCTGTAATTATGGCAATTGTAGTTGATTTTATTGGAAGACTTGTAAGAGTAGAAATCTTGGAACTTTAAACACAGTTTCCTTCGTGTATCAGAAAGCACCTATGTACATTGGTCCCGACTGTCATTTGTAAATCTTTGACTATTAAGCCTTTGTCAAACAGACAGGCGAGTCCAAAGCGATAACTAACCGATACGAGACTTCAGTCCGATAGTTCGGTCACGCTATCGGACTGACGTCAATTGAATGACGACGACAATTCCATACATTCTTCTTATCGTATGGTTGATGAACAACCTGGTGTCAGAGTTTAAACCGCCCGTAGGCCTCTGACATGGCTTCACACACCGTTGAAAAATCTCTCAGGTGTGCTGGTTTCCTCACGATGTTTTCCTTCACCGTTTTTAGCAAGTGATAATTAATTTATAATACGCACATGAATTCTAAAAGACATTGGTGCGTGCCGGGGTTCGAACCTGCAACCTTTGACTTGGCAGTCCAACGGTCGTACCACTCGGCTATCACTGCTGATACATTGATGATTCCATACATTACAAATAAAAACGCCTCGCTTAGCATTCGCCACGCCTGTCTGTTTGACAAGGGCTTTAGTCAGAGGCTCGAAAGTCTGACAACCAGTCTTGCCAAGGGTTATCGTATTTATCAGTTACTGGGTTGTGGATAGTAGGCTGTCAGATTGGCAGTCGTTACATGTGGCATATTGATATTCAGCTGCATCCGGGTTGACTAAAAGATGACACCAACATAGTTGGGAAAATTCTTATTGTTTCTTATCTCGCCTGATGGAAAGCAATGATGTGGTCGACGGTGAAGCACGCTTTTTTTATCGTGGTAAAATCATCAAATGAGTCCTCCCACCCAGGGCAGGGCGGGAGGGACTGTCAGACTTGTACTGACTAATATCCACGGTGATCCTTCACCTAGCCCTTTAGATCATCAAATGAGTCCTCCCACCCAGGGCAGGGCGGGAGGGACTGTCAGACTTGTACTGACTAAAATCCACGGTGATCCTTCACCTAGCCCTTTACGTTCCATGGTCAAGGGAAACTTATAAGACAGTCCCTTGATCCCGTCAGGCGGTTGGCCCTCTATGGGGGCCCCTTTAGGTTGCGGACACCTCTTTGAGGCTCGCGTGGAAAACAACACGCCGCTGACCCGGGCATAGTCCATGATCGGACGGCAAGTCACCCGTTACCCGCTGTTCACATGGCCCCGCCTTATATACCGTAATATTCGACACTTTTTCCTCTAAAACCTCTTCCAAATAAAAAAGCTATCAAAGTAATTGCCTACATTTCGATTGCGATACATTCTCACAGCTTTTATTGCCGAATCATCTTGTTTCCCAGCCTCTGGACACCGAATTACATGTTGCAAGAGAGCTTCTACATTTGAGATCAATTGCCAGCGATTCCGCGGTTCACACTTATCTTTGAAAATTACTGAGATTAAATAAAAGATGAGTCATGTTTGGCATTCTCGTTGTATTTGTTGAGTGAATATAATCAGGTGTTTTCTTATTGCTTGGTCACATTAACAACATTTCCCGTTGATTTTCGCGATAATAGTCTTAATTTTTTAAATGTTTGTAAAAACGTCCAAAGTGGTCTTCGGAATGTCTCAAGAAGTAACCGCCGCCCTAAAGGGTTAACAAAGGAACAAAGTGATTTTATTCCGTTTAGTGTGATGATTATCCTCTGAAAATAATTATACCAAGACGAGCCCATAATTTAAGAAAAAAATGTATTTAGTGCATTATTTGTATATACATTAGAAACTGAAGTTAAGAGTTTGCATAACATATCATACAACTAGCAACGAAATAGCTTAAAAAATCTCGTTCAATATAACATTTTAATTGAACACAAAATATAGCCTTTATTTTTTAAACAATCCAATCAATTTTCTTGAACACAAATTATAGCCAAATTGATCGAATCTCCCATCTGTCCATTAATCTATGACAGAAAAACTAAGGCCGCGATCAATACAAGATTTTCTGCCAAATCATTGTTTTTAACTTGCGTAAAAGTAAAAGTGTGTAAAACCTGCGAACAGAGCCATTTGCTTTGAGTAAAAGCGGCAGTTACTTGTCGGTTCTTTTCAATCAAATGTTAGATGTAGACATAACTGTATCGTTGGTGTATGTAGTCTACTCTTAGTTAAAATGTAAGTTAGTCAATAAATCGTCAGAACGTCAAATGAGCTTAAAGTCTTGGGTTTGTTCCCCAACTCGCCGTCCGATCAAGAATCGGGCAGGCCGGAGATGTTCCACGTGCTCCTCATGGAGGTGGTGGCATCAGGGCAGAAGTTTTTTTTTTTTTTGACGTGGTCAAATCATCAAACGCGTCCTCCCACCCAGGGCAGAGCGGGAGGGACTGTCAGATTCGTACTGACTAAAATCCACGGTGTCCTTCAATAGCCCTTTACGTCTCGGGGTCACGGTAATTCGTACAGTCCCGTGACCAGGCCAGTAGTACCTAGGGAATTTGTGGAAAAAATCCAAAATTTTATTGGGTCGACTGATCCCGCCGGTCCATTTAGAGTGGGTCCGTTTGACCAAAGAGTTTTTAATTATGCTCTTACAAATTAAGTTTATTCCAATCTCTAATGGCTTCCGTCTCAGCATTATTTGCATAAGTAATTAATTAATAATCAGATTGCTAAGTACTTTGTAACTCGTCGCAAGTGCGTGGTGCCACAATAGAGTAGTTGATGTCTTCCGACTGATGAAGGTTGTCTATGGAGGTTGATCTATATCTGAGGACATGGTGGAATGGTATGCTGATTGCTGACATTCTCTTTCTGTAGTATCCTTGTTTAAATTGAAAACTGGACTGTGAATAGAACTTGAAAAGAATTTGGACTGGTTTTCAAAGACTGTTTGTCTTTTTCGTTGATTTTTGAATTACCATTGTAGAAAAGTACAATATGTTACAAAACCTTGATAATCTAAAAAATAATGCAATATTGGTTGTAGATTTTAAAAAAAACGGTAATAAATTGTTTGAGATCGGAATAGAGTTTTATTTTCTGTTAATAAAATGATGTCCCTATTGAACTGTTTTTGACTTAGTAATTATACAATTTGATGAAACTAGAACTATTTGTATACTAAGATTTAGCAACATAATATCACGCCTAAGATTTAGCCAGAAATGTTACTACTAATTTCAATCAACATTATCTATCTTAACATAATGCTTTTGCTTCAAATCTGCCACCGTTCGAAAGAGAAATGTTGTTATCGTAACAATTTATTTTAATTCCTGATACCATCAGTTATATTACGATAACCAACCGGTTACTGTGCTAATTACCCGTCAGATAAGATTGATGGGCGCGTTATTGGAACGTAGTTCAAATTGAAAGTTTTCCAGATAATTCTCACTACGAATCGGAAGTTTATATTAGCCTTAGATGTTATATGATGTAGTACTCTCATTCATCATCTGCCTAGCCTTTTCCCAACTATAATGGGGTCGGCTTCCAGTCGAACCAGATGCAGCTGGATATCAGTATTTTACATGGAGCGACTGCCTTTCGGACCTCCACAACCCAGTAACTGGGTAAAACGATACCCCATGGTAAGACCGATTGTCAGACTTTAGAGCTTCTGACTAACAGTAACTACTGTCAAAGATCTACAAATGACAGCCGGGACCAACGGCTTAACGTGCTTTCCGAGGCACGGAGGAAACTCGTTATGACAGATGGTCACTCATCCACGGACCAACCTCGGCAAGCGCGGCTTAACCCGGAAGATCGGCCTTGGCGGCTGTATTTATTTAGCTACGAGCTACTAAGTAATGTTAGGAGCGGGTGAAGCCGCTGGCAAAGGCTTGTAATATATAAAACTAAACTATGTTTCTGTACTGATATACTTGTCTTCTTAAACCACTTCATCACTTTCAAACTCTTACCAGTGACGTAACAGAAGCCGTCGTTCAGAATGCAAGAGAGCAACAATCCAACACATCCATCTATCCGACTGTCAAACGTTCTCTTCAAACTACCCACATTAGTTAGCGTTATCTAGACAACTGAACGTGATCCCAATCGATAATCTCGCAGATATATTTCTTAGATAATTGGAGATCGTCGAAAGTTTATTAGAAAATAAGAGTGTTGGGATGTGAACATACTGTTTGATACTATTCGATTTTAAGCCTTTGTCAAAAAGATAGGCGTGGCGAATGCGAAGCGAGGCGTTTTTATTTGTAATGTATGGAATTGTTTGATTCCAGTCAGATAGAAAAGCAAAAGCGATCCGATAGCGTGACCGAACCGATGCGAAGACGTGACGAAGGCGTATTTGTTCTGTTTGACGTCATTCATAAATAAAAAGCCAGCTAATAGAACTGCCTCGGTTTGCTGCACCCAGTTTGACGTCCCATATCGGTTCGTTATCGCTACGGACTCGGTCCGGTTCGCTATCGCCTGTCTGTTTGACAAAGGCTTTATTGCTTGGACGCACATTAACTACGTCACAATAAGCCGTCAAATAGTACTTCCTAAACTATTTTGAGAAGTGCACATTCTGCGCGTCAAATCTTTGCTGACGTACGCCACCAATATCAGCTAAGGGTTTTCCAAACAGCGAGGTTGGCGCGGCACGACGCTAGCTTGGTGTGTCCTTGGCGTACGACGTCCTGCTAAAGACCGCTAGCGTGGCGTGTTACGTGACATGACGACTTACATATTATAGTCATAGTAAGTACGACTCACATTTATTTTCATAGTAAGTACGCACGCCTAAGACACCCCCTTAAGCCTTTGTCAAACAGACAGGCGAAAGCGAACGTGACCGAATCCAAGACGATAGCGAACCGATACGAGACGTCAAACTGGGTGCAGCGAACCGAGGCGTGGCAGTTGTATTAGCTGGCTTTTTATGAACAGCGTCAAACAGAGCAAATACACCTTCGCCACGTCTTCGCATCGGTTCGGTCACGCACGGAATCAAACAATTCCATACATTATAAATAAAAACGCCTCGCTTCGTATTCGCCACGCCTGTCTTTTTGACAAAGGCTTTAGCGTCGCGACTACCGAGCTTGCTGCTTGGCAAAGCTTTTAGTGGAATTCATACCTACACTAATTTCGCATCGCAAAGTGTGTCCAGTCCCTTACTCGCTCATCAACGGAAGCCAATTCGAGATCGAAAGTGGCGTATGAGTGTGCATTTTTATGTCATTTTCACATACCCAAGGTCGTTCACCTCGGGAAAAGTGGGGAAAACAGGGAAATATGCGGTGTTACCGGTTATTGCGTACATTGACTGTTTTATGGCGGTGTTGGAGGAAAAGTTGTGATTTTTATCGCTTTGGCTTTTGGTTGCGGTTTTATATACCTGTTTGTTTATGTAAGATTTGTTGTGGCGAGAAAGTTTTTCTTGAGTTAAGTGAGGAAATCTAGGTGTCTTGTGTTGTAATAAAAAGAAAGGTTTACGCGGATTCTTATTTTATTCTTGCTCGCACTCGGGACTATCAAGATCTGAGAGTGGCAGGAAAGGCTTTCAATTATTATAATGACAAAGACAGTTATTCTGTTTCTAATTTGCTTATCACCCTTTTTTAGGGGTTTAAAAATCATCAAGTGTGTCAGTCCCCCTCAGGTGGAGCGGAACTGTCAGATTCTTACTCTCTGAAAAACACCCAATTCCTACATAAAATCTTTGCGTTCCAGGGTCGAAATATCCTTCTTAGACACTCCTGCGACATGCTAATCCTTTTAGTGTGAAACTCGTGTGAATTTTCACACGAGTTTCATGTGTTTTAAAATTAAAAATGGTTTACCTTCAATTTTACAAATCTTAATTTTACTTGCCGTAATTTTAGCTGATGAACAGTATCCATCCCACTTAGAACCACCATGATTATACTTGACGTTGCTAATCTTTGCAACAAAGTATCTCGAACACCCTCAGGGTCTTATCTTAAAACCTACCTAGACACATGTACTCTGAAAAAAAAAACCGATCTCCTCAACTTGTCCTCAGCCTCCATAATTACTCGTAAAAATACACAAGTGTTACGTGCGTCGAATATTTCGCCGTTTTATCTCAGCAGCTGCGTACGCGCACCGCACGCGATCGTAACGATGCGCGGGAGTTTCGACAGCAGGGTTCTTGAAACGTGTTTTTGAGACAGGAATGAAGAAGTTTATTAGGCTGATATCTTAATGGCTCTACTTTAAAATTAGAGTATTTTTTAATTTACTTCCAAATTCGTGAGATAACTTTTAAAAGACGGTTTTTAACCGTTAGTTTAAATTATGTTTGTACTAACCATTTGTTTTCCACCAAATTTAAAAAATAAATGTCTTCTGGAAATGCAAACTAAAAGCTTTCACGCCTCTTTCTGCGAAGCAGTCATGATAAGAGGAGGCGAGACGCGTGAGGGAGAGGACAGCGTCCGCCTCACGACCAAGCCGCCGCGGGAGACAACCACGGCATATGACGTCGCTGTCGAGAAGGTCCCGCGACCCTGGCAGGCTTTGGCCCTCTAAGGGGGCCCCATCAGTTTACTGCCAGCGTCGACTCGAGCAATGGCCATGATCGGACGGCAGATCACCCATTACTCGCCGTTCGCATGTCTGCTGGGATGCGACGCGGTGGGCCAAAGGCCAAAACTTCGCAACGTAATCGCGGACAAAATCAATAAACATAACAAGTTTTACAAACCCTTCTAATCCACCATTAAATCATCCATCAAATAAATCCAAGCAATTCATCCACAAATTCAATTACAAATATCAATATTACTCAAACCTTACACAATCTTTGAATACCTCATACGGCCATTAATTCGCTAACACTCGAATAGAGGAGTTATTAGCTTCATACCTGCTCACCCCGTCCAGGAAGCGGCGTGAATATGTGATAAATCTTCCGCCGTCATGGCTGGAAAGGTAACGGGATAGCCAACGTGGTTATTAGAGGGGCTAATACTGATTTATGGGCTGTTCACGCCTGTTCTTCCAGGTGGACAGGGTTTCAAAAGATGGGGAATTTGTTGGACTGCGAGATATAATCGTGCTCTGATGGTGTTGGCTGGTAGCGGTTGTAAGTGTCAGTGTCTACTGTGAGCAACATTGGGTTCGTGATCGCTGAACAGTATTTCACATACAAGCATTTGATACATACTTTAACGTCCTTATATTTTGTCGAAATGGGTGAACCAGTTAAGACTGCAAAAGTACCTTTTATAATAGTTATCAGAGAATATATCGAAAATAGTGTTACAGCAAAATAAGACTGATTTGTTTTCCATAGACACACAGAGGTTTCCAATTTTTAACCCGTTTTTTATGCTGCTTGGCAAAGGTCTCCACCATAGCTTTCCACTCTTTCTTTTGTTTTCTGGTGACTTTTTAGACCTTTGTATCTTGCTTATGCGCATGGACTTGCATCAAAAAATGTGGACTCACTTGTGCCCCGCGCGTTCGTTCGGGCAACAGTGTGTCTTGTGTATTTTTCTTAAAAACTCTACCATTATATCTACAATAGCTATTTCATTACTATTTCTCATTGCATATGGCCTTGCCGGAAGATCCTACCCTTTCTTGTTATCAATTGAATTTGAAGCAGACTATTATCTTTAATAATATTAGGAATATACAATTTGTACGATACGTCTCAATTTGCTTAAAATCCCAGTTTTTGACGTCAACTCATTCAAAATCAGGTGATTCTCCAAGTAAAACTTGACTCATCTTTAAACGAATTTCATCAAAACTGTAATTAATGTGTACAGTTTCCGATCTCGCATGCACCGACCAATTACCATCCTACCTACCTCCATATTTAATGAGTACCATTACCACGCAGCGGCCAGCCTGTGCTGCGGTCAAATTTGACAAAATTGCCCAAGAGTCGCGTGCAAAGATTTTGTAATGTCCAAATTATTTTTGAGGATAATTGAAATTTTTGTTGTAACTTCTTGCCTGATTGGTTAATTATGATTATGTCCTGCGTTGAGATCCAATTAAATTTTAATGTAACAACGCCTTGTAAAATTGTGGACAACGTTGATGAATTTAATCAGGATGTGATGTTTTAACTCATCGTTTTAACTGTCTTATTTTTTGTTTTAAAGAAATAAGGTTAAAGTAAGAATCTATGACTATGGGCCAATTTAAGAGCTCAAACGACCAATTTAAGGTTTCACGGCCTATTATTTTTGGGATGCAAACTCAAAACTGAAATTCAAATTACTCCTTGGGTCTGTCAGATCCTACTTATTAAAAAGCACCTAGATCCTTCAATTACCCTTTGCGTTTCACTGCCTGATAGACAATAAGTAGAAAACAAATAAATACTTTATATTAAAGACTTTCTACAATTTGGAGATCAAGTGTAATTTTGAATGCTGACTATACAATGTAGCTCAAATACTACTCAGCTAAGTAAAGCAACCTCAACGATAAAAAAAGAACGACAAGTGCCTGTGACAACAACAACATTCAATTAAATCAGTTTCCTAGAAGCACTAAACGAATGTATTAACCGCAGTAAACAGCAGTTTTATTTAAACCACGGGACATAAACACCCATTTTTGTAAATAATTACGTACTTGTACAAGTTTTTAACCTCAGTGTTCATGGAAAATAAAATTATGCACACGCAATGATTACAAATCGTCATTTCACTGCACTACAAAGTCTTTGCAGAGAGCAGCAGTCATTTTTGAATCCGTGATTTCTTTAACTCGTTCTTCTTCTTTCAAATTTTCATCACTATTACTATCCTCGAAGACTATCATAATCACTTTACCGTACTGTCGTTCATCACCATCTTCATTAATAGTCTATCCAAAGCTGAGCTTATCCCTCGTCTCTTTTGTGCCATGCTTTCCTGGTAGGTCTGAGCTCTCTTCCGAAATCTTTTGTGAGTCGTTATCTGATTTCAGTTTTGAGGATTGCGCAGTATGTCTTCTTTCATACATCTTTCTTAACAGTATTCAACCATTTTCATCTTTCAAACTGCCAATGAACATTTGCATCTATATTGTATCAATAATTGAGATTCGATAGTGCTTTGCTCTCATCGATTCTAACACATGTAGTATTCATCTAGGTCCTCTTCAGGGCTCTCTCACTGACAAGAGATCTCTAATTTCTCTGTTCCCTAGTTTCTCTACTGTTCAAATGCTTGTGTTAATTCTGTGATGGTAAGAAGATACCTGTTCAGTTCCTCCATTGTTCCTTGTCTTGTGCAAATTCTGTGGTGGTTTATTAGTCTACACGGGATGCTCACATGCCTAAGCTTCAGTCGCACTGCGCTCGCGCATCCACATTGCATGACAATGCGTCGCGTTTGTTGACCTGCGCGCGCGTCGCATCGCAATACGCATGGTAGCTGAGTGATTTGCATCATTGTTGATGGCAATTGTTCGATAATGTTATTATTTTTAAATGTTTTGTGTTTTGGCCTGCTTGGACTTGGACTCAATGCTTGGCCATTTATTGTGCGTTGTTTTCAAACGACATTTTAAATTACGAACATTTAACGCTTTGTTGCCTCAATATTTTATTTGGCGCTGATTGTCTTACGTGGGTTTTTGTCCTTTTGTTTTGTCTATTGCTTATTTATTTTATTGAAGTTGTCTTCATTAGATTTGACTTTCATTGAAATGCACCTTTCTGGACAATTTGCTGCTCTTTTGGAATTATTTTGCACAATGGTATGATTTACCAGTTTTATATTTATCAGAGTTTTCATACGATATATCTTATTCCAATAATCTACAACAGGAGGCTCTTAAAAGAGGGCTTGAAAAAGTTTTTTCATTGCTCATACTCTGAAAGTAGGTCATTACATGTCTGAATAGCGATTTGAATGTTATCCGTTGCAGGCCTTTTTTTTCCTCTTTTTACGTGGTAAAATCATCAAGCCTAGGGAGAATAGCTTTCAACTGACAGCTGCCAAATTTAAGAAAAAAAAAGCTAGTTCTTATTTGACATTTCTATTGAACCATGTTGTAACTTTTCATACAGCCACTAAATTACAGCGCAATAAAAATAAGAATATAAGTATATATTATTCAACTATTTCTTTAAAATAACATAGATTGCGGCAAAATCTTTACGTTTTTTTTAATGATGAACATAAAATATACTGGCTGTATAGTAGTGTATAGCTAGACGACTACAGGCCTAAAATTAAAAACACTCACTTTTTCTTTATCTGATAATTGATGTTCTTATTTTCCTCGTATTCGTAATGAAAAGCACAGTGATTACCTCAGGTAAATTACTTATCCCCTCGAACTATTAGCGCCCTCACTACGTTACGGGCGCCAGACCCCGTCTCGGGACTGCATTAAGTAACTTTCACCCCACGGATAACAATGTACTTTGCGGGGTCAGCAACGCTTGGCAAAACCACGGACTCGTGTGCTTGATTGTCACCAATATGGAAAAAAGATAAATAAACCGTAAGTTCCGCGCAAATAACATTCAACTTTACGTAAGTTAAAAAAAAAATTACATTTATAAATGTTTATTATCTACAAATATGTACAAAACGTAGTTATTACGAGAACTAAGAAAACATTAAGGAAGGAAACTAAAAGTCCGGTGTCATATCTCAATGTTAAACGAGTTTTTTATTCTTATTTTAGTAGTTAGGTTAATATAAGGTTTTACATTGTCTTATTATTCATTTGCTCGTAATTTTGAACTTTCACACGGTTCCGTAAGATATTTTTTGCTGTACTTAATCTTAGCTTGCAGAACATAGTCTATAAACTCTATAATGATCCCAATGTTGGGACACAGGTATCTTGGCTATGGGATATTGGTTGGCCATATGCGGGTTGACTGATAACTAGGTCCTATTTATCTGAAACCGACATACCTACCCTAGTGACTAGGTCTCGTTTTTTCACGATACGTTGTTTACATAACTTCGCGGGTTCGCTACTGTTCAACCAAAGACAATTTATCTAGTATTTAAATTAAGACAGCTAAATCAAAGTAGGTGATATTAAAACTCCAATACTTCGAGTAAAACCGCTTTTTTAAGCTTGCCATGCAGCCATAAAACCGTTAACGAAATTAAAAGGAAAAGTATATTTTAAGTGTCCAATAGTAATTCAATATTCGAATATCGGATTAGAACAGCTTGACCCGAGCGCGTTCGGGTTACTTCGGAGTGCTTCGTCAAGGTCGGGTCGATGTCAACGCTTCGGTCACGAATAAATTCCATTAATTGATGCGTCATTATTATCTGCAAGGGTTGCCGGATGCAGTCAGGTTTTTTCGTATTTTCTTTGTTTTTATTTTTGAGAAGAAATGTTCTTCAGAAAGGTCAGGTGTCTGGCGTGTGGGAATAACCTGGGTTAAAGGAGAGGGATCTAAAATTTAGCTAATTGTCATCATGCAAGAGTATGTTTAGCCCAGTGAGTGTTTAATTATTTTCTCGTTGATGCGGGGCCAGAACGAAGATTATGTGATATCCACCAAACTGTATTGGGTCTGTGTAGTATATATTTTAAACCGGTGTTACGTTACATTATAGAGATAAATATAATAACAATATGTGAGTTGCAATACATTATAATATGCGATAAATACTTACTGGGGCAACCCTAACAACCATGCAATAATCTTTCGAATCGTTTTTCAAACACATTGTTAAAAGGTTTAGAATGATTCGATGGTTGAATTTGAATTAGGAACGTTATCCGGTTGGATACGAGAAGGTCATGTGGGAGTGTTTGAGATTTCAAAAATAGAATAGGCTAAATTATATGGAGAAAGTTTTTGTATTTTAAAACCTTTTTGATGTTTTTTTTTGAAGTGAAAACTTCTTTAGCGGCGTTGAGCGCGGCGACCTCCCTGACGGCGTCGGCGTAATATGTTACGCCGACGACACGCTCGTCCTGGCGGAGGGAGAGTCGCACCAGGCGGCGGCCGACCTGGCGACGCAAGCGGTGGCGACAGTCGCTCAGAGGATCCGGCAGTTGGGACTCGACGTGGCGCTGCATAAAACAGAGGCCATGTGTTTTCATGGCCGTCTGAACGCGCCACGTTCAGAGTCCCACATTACGGTGGAGGGGGTTCGCATCGGCGTCGGGAGGACGATGAAGTACCTGGGACTCGTCCTCGACAGCCGGTGGAACTTTAGGGAGCACTTCCTACGTTTGGCCCCAAAGCTGAACCAGGCAGCAGGCGCCCTCAGGCGACTCCTGCCCAATCTCGGCGGGCCAAACGCCTCCTGCCGGAGGCTGTACGCCGGTGTCGTGCGGTCCATGGCCCTCTACGGGGCCCCTGTGTGGGCCCTAAGCATCCGGACGCGACCACTCAAGCTGGTCGCATGCCAGAGGGTCATGGCTATCCGGATGATCCGGGGATACCGCACGATCGCCGGCGAATCAGCCAACCTCCTAGCGGGATTGCTGCCCTGGGATCTGGAGGCGACTGCCCTCCAGCGCGTCTACGAATGGCGCGTGGAGGCGCAGCGCCGGGGCGAATCCCCGCTGCCTCGACAGGTCGAGGCGCGGCGGGAAGAGCTCCGGCGCGATCTCAGGGCAGTATGGAGGGAGCGACTGTCGCAACCGAGGTCCGGGCACGCCGCAATCGCGGCGGTAAGACCCCTCTTTGAGGAGTGGCTGGATAGGCGTCACGGCGTCCTTACCTTCCGCATGACGCAGGTCCTCACCGGACACGGAAGTTTCGGGAGGTTCCTGTGTCTGATAGGGAGGGAAGAAACGCCTGGGTGTCACCACTGCGAGGATCGTCCGGAGGACACGGTGGAGCATACGGTGCAGGACTGCCCCGCTTGGGCAGAGCACCGCCGTGTCCTCACGACGGCGATAGGCGGAGACCTCTCGCGCCCGGCATTGGTCGAGGCCATGCTGCGGGGCGAGACGGAGTGGGAAGCGGTCGCCTCCTTCTGCGAAGCAGTCATGCTCGTGAAGGAGGAGGCGGGCCGCCTGAGGGAGAGGACAGCGTCCTCCCTCCATCCCAGCCGCAGTGGTAGACGCCCACGGCGTCGGACGTCACAGGACGATCTCCGGCCACCGTAGGCGCGGGCATGCGGGCAGCGAGTAATGGGCGACTTGCTGTCCGACCATGGACCATGCCCGGGTCGACGGCGCGTTGTGTTCCACGCGCGCCTCAAGGAGTGTCAGCACATTGACGGGGCCTGTAGAGGGCCAGAGCCTGCCGGGGTCGCGGGACTTACCCATCACCGTAACCCCGGTACGTAAAGGGCTCGTGAAGGACACCGTGGATTTTAGTCAGTACAAGTCTGACAGTCCCTCCCGCCCTGCCCTGGGTGGGAGGACTCATTTGATGATTTTACCACGCAAAAAAAAAAAAAAAAAAGCGGCGTTGAGCACTTTTTCTGTAATGGGTATAAAATCTTAAACTCGCGTCAGGACACTCGCGTCAGGACACGTGACCCTGACCGAAAAAGCGTAGGACGGCGCAGGGCGCTTGCGTGAATGTTCGTGTGACTTTATTATACATTCGTTGCTAGGTAACATTGTTTATAAAAGATGTACGTCACATTGGAAAATTATTGAAATAAAAAGTCAACCATTTTTGCGAGTTTTACTAAAATCTGTTCACAAGATATTTCCAACAATTACTATTCAAGTTTTCACTTCTGCCGGCACTCCCAGAGTGCAACCCGTCGTTTTTTTTATTTTTTTTCTTTTAATTATATCATCAAAAACGTTTAAACTTAAACAAACAATATTGTAATAATATAAGGTTAATTATTTGTGTTTACAGTGTAACGTAAGGCCTTGACATTCACAATGAATGAAAAAATAATAAATTAAGAAACATTTTTTTGCTTATTTTCGAAGATGATTATCCAGTTTTTACTCCAACAAGCGGATGCAAACATGAAAAATGATAATAATACACATGGATAGTAAATTATTCGTAATGCTGTTTTTATGTGAATAAAATCGTTAAAAAAATTAAAAGAATCAACATAATTATGTACATTTGTATGCTTATGATAAACGTTATTTTATTTTCACTACAATAATAATAAAAAAAAAACTCAATAAATGGCAATAATTCAAAATAATCAAAGAAGATTTTCTTTATTTTGTCTCAGGCAATACCTATGTTTGTTTTTTTTGCAAAAGGCAATGATTTGAAAAATTCATGACAAGTTGTCAATTTGTCCCGGTAATTGCCCAAATCACATGTTTTTTTTACTTCAATACTATAAAACTTACTTGTAAAAGGAAATGAAAAGCAATTTTTCACACAGGCAACTCATTACGTATCTGTCACACGGTTCGATGACAATCTCTGCTGTCATTAACTATCTACAAACATAAATTAAACAGTTTACATCAACTTTAAAGTCACATCAATACGGGTGGGAATCCCTTTATTACGTTTTAAATTAATATTGTTTTGGTTAATGATTGAAACCAAGTTATCCTTACTACTTTGTTTTAATGAATTTCATAATTCATTCTGTTTTATTTTTTCATGCCCTTATCCCATTTTTTTATTTTTATTCTGTACCATAATAATAATGGATGCTATTGGATTCTGTTGCTTATTTTTATTATAATTATAGATGGAATTCCTTTGGATATTGGTATAATTACTGTCATCGTAATAAGACATTATTCTTGCGGACTGATGAGTTTGATGATGTTTTACAATCAACTTTTCGCAACCGTAGTGAAATTAATTTAACATGGAACTAAAAAATGATAACTTCATGTTTTTTTTTATTACTGTAATTAACTTACAAGCGCCGAAAGAAATTCTTCATGGACAAACTCAAATTTATGATTTAGATCAAAAAATACGAAGACATCTACCAAGTTTCGGCCAAAAATGTAACGTACCCAGAATAAATAAACTAAATTCAATTTAAATTAGGAAAGTTTAAGTTTAAAATGCCAACAGAGTTCACACAAATAAAAAAAAAAATCACAATATTTACGTTCAGAAATGAACACCTAGATATTCCATACATAAGTCTGCATGTGCGTAATAAAACTATTTTTATCATAGAAACACTATCGGTACGACTAAGGCCATCGGGCATACATACACCTTATGAAGGCGTATCGAAGATCTCTGTGGCAATTAAATGTTAATCCTTGCAACTGTGATGGAGATTGGCCACTAAGAGGCAACAAAAAGTCGCCGGTGAAAAGATGGCTGGCAAATACCTAACGTTTTATTTAAAAATTGCAGCTGCAACATGACTAGAATTCAATTTGATATGATCTGCTAACTGTATTTACTCTTCGTAGGAAAATTTACATGAAAACTTTATCTTTTCCTTGGCGATCTAAACTCTACCCTGTGCCAGATTGCGCTAACGTTGATTTACATTATCACAACTTATACAAAATCAATGCCAACGTGATTTGTAAAACAACCGTTTAAAATATTGGATTAAAGTTAGTCCAATCAGAATATAACCTTTCCACTGCTGGATCATTGATGAAATAAAAGGTGCCAGAAAGAATGGTACAGTATCGACCACACGGCCGTGTGACCACTTTAGAAGTCCTCAGCAGATCAATAAGATTTTAAAACTTTCTCAGCAACAAATAAGTCGCTCGACCATCGCTCGTCTATGCAATAATGAAGTGAAGCAAACGGAGTCAGGGTCGCAGCAGCACACGGTGTACTCGCATCCTATTAACAAAGATGATAAAACTTATAATATTTTACGAGACGACGAAACCCTCGTTTGATGGCGGTCGTTAACGAACGAAACTGTTTCACGGTTGCTTATGGTCCATACTCTATGGTTATGGGAGCAAGGGTTTATGGGTTATTAAGATTAATTCTTGGTCTAATTTTATTGTAACTTAGTCTGGTTTAGTTCGTTATTGGATTGACTCGGTTATTCTATGGTTTTCTCGCGCCATTTCGATTTTCATGGGATTCTTATAATCTAGTCGCATTTGCATAAGCTTTTGTGTCTTTTAATAGGTGATAAAATAGAATACAACATCATTTATGTTTAAGCATAATTATGGAACGTATTTAAGGATATTTAAATTTTTATTAATCCGCACACATATACTATTAATGCACATGGTTTGAACAAATAAATTAACAAGTCAAGGATTATTACCTCTCCTCTATAATTTAGTATATATATCCCGGTGTACAAAATCAGCCTATTATGTTAGGGATACAGGTTGATATGCTTACTGGGACGTAGACTTCTTTGTTAAAGGTAGTAGGCACCATGCGGGCCCAGTACAGCTTGGTAGATATAACATGTCTTTGAATTATTGGTTCAAGGAATTGTCGGTTTCTTCACAATGTTTTCCTTCACCGTTTTGAAATCACGGAGGTTTAGGTTTTTTTCATCACCACGTAAAAAAAAATACGCGCCTGAACTGCGAACCCCCGACCTACAGCTACTGCGGCCACTGCTGCTCTAGAACATTCTGATCAAATCGACAAATAAAAAAAATTAAGAAGGTAAGATCATCGTCATCATCTGCCTAGGTTTTCCCAACTATGATGTGAACGGCCTCCAGACTAACCAGATGCAGCCGAATTTAAAATGGAGCGAATAAAAAGATAAGAAATGCAAAATGTAGATTTTCTAATTATGATCTCCCAATGAACTTAATTAAACTCAATTCAAAGAATTCTCGGTACAACCTATATGTACAGTAAATAAAATACAAACATAGACTTGATAATAACACAAGTTTCTTCGCTCTCAAATAGAGAAAATAAATATCTTACATTCAGATCGCAACACAATTCGTCACTTGGTCATTTAACATCTCGATTTCATTAGTAATCGATGATCTGCGCGTGCGCACCCGACCGCGTCGAATATCGCTCTCTCTATTGTCTCAGCTTATCTCGGGATGCTGTATCTCTCGTATTTAATGACATTGCTGTTTTATGTGTGAGCTTTTACTTTCATTGATATCGTCGATCGCTGGGGATACGTTTTGGACTTATTCTAGTGCATTGTTTAACTCCAGTACGAGGACCGTCTTAGAGCTGAATGAAATGTTAGTGGTCCTTTGGATAATAAGCCGTCATCATAATTATTTTCCTGATATTATCTCAGTTTTATAAGCGACCCAATTTCTTCTATTGTCCTACTTACTCATCCCCATCATCTCAGCAGTCTCCTGTACTGAGATTTTAAGCTCGTGATCGAAAGGAACGTGGTTATGTTCCATTCTGATATAAGAATTTTAAACTGACTGGAATGTCAAAAATGAAGGTACTAAATAGATAAATAAGAGCTACAGAAACGCTCAGAATAAAAGACATTGTAGAAAGACGGAAAATTTTCCAATAACGTCTTTGTTATTATCGGAAGCTTTTGGACAAAGATATCCATAATAATAACATCTATCTGATCTTGGCAAGACCTCGTGGACTTAGCCAACGCTTACAGATGGAAAAAAAACCAAATAAGTACCATAATTTTCACACAATATTTAACCCACTTCACTCAACCATCGTTCACCACACACTTGCGCAAGCGCACGCTAAAAGTGTCGCCCGCGCTCAAACCGCACATCTTTACAGCGCATTGCGGAAACCGCGGCAAAGCGGTGCTGACGTAACACTGATGCGCGCGCGCCGCTAGTATTTTTGGCGCGGGGTCTTTGAACCCACGTAGTGAAAGTCGCCGGAGGCGCCAAGCCGACTGCAATAGGACACCCCCGCCCTGTATTTGGCACCTTTAGGTGGTAATGGTGATGAGGGGTGTTATGTAAACCTGAATCGTCTGACTCAGTTTTGTGGCAGTGGGTCAGACTCACACGATAATGTCACGAGTTAAGTCTTCCTTCCTCATGTCAACATAGTTTTGTTAAGAAATAAGAGGATTGCCAGGGTCGCGGGTCTCACGAATTACCGTGACCCCGTAACGTAAAGGGCTATTGAAGGATACCGTGGATTTTTGTCAATACGAGTCTGACAGTCCCTCCCGCTCTGCCCTGGGTGGCGACGACTCATTTGATGATTTTACCACGCTGAAAAAAATAAATAAGAAGATATGCATGATAAGGAAGATTTTTCTGATTGAAAACACCATGGAAATTTCTACGTGCTTTAATTTTGTACTCTTTGTCAATGATGACATCTCTTTTTTTTTTTTTTTTTATCGTGGTAAAATCATCAAATGAGTCCTCCCACCCAGGGCAGGGCGGGAGGGACTGTCAGACTTGTACTGACTAAAATCCACGGTGTCCTTCAATAGCCCTCTACGTACCGGGGTCACGGTAATCCCTTGGTCCCGCGATCCCGGCAGGCTTTGGCTCTCAACAGGCCCCGTCACTATGCTGACACTCTTTGAGGCGCGCGTGGAACACAACGCGCCGTCGACCCGGGCATGGTCCATGGTCGGACAGCGAGTCGCCCATTACTCGCTGCCCGCATGCCCGCGCCTACGGTGGCCGGAGATCGTCTGGCGACGTCCGACGCCGTGGGCGTCTACCACTGCGGCTGGGGTGGAGGGAGGACGCTGTCCTCTCCCTCAGGCGGCCCGCCTCCTCCTTCACGAGCATGACTGCTTCGCAGAAGGAGGCGACCGCTTCCCACTCCGTCTCGCCCCGCAGCATGGCCTCGACCAATGCCGGGCGCGAGAGGTCTCCGCCTATCGCCGTCGTGAGGACACGGCGGTGCTCTGCCCAAGCGGGGCAGTCCTGCACCGTATGCTCCACCGTGTCCTCCGGACGATCCTCGCAGTGGTGACACCCAGGCGTTTCTTCCCTCCCTATCAGACACAGGAACCTCCCGAAACTTCCGTGTCCGGTGAGGACCTGCGTCATGCGGTAGGTCAGGACGCCGTGACGCCTATCCAGCCACTCCTCAAAGAGGGGTCTTACCGCCGCGATTGCGGCGTGCCCGGATGATGACATCTCTTGAATTATTGTTTACTTTACCTCGTTATCATCAGCCCGTCAAAATACCCACGATTCCTACTTTTGCTTTTCTATTCAATTCTCATCAACAATTTCTAGCCCTTCATCTTCGTGTACCTATTAATTAACTCTCACTGTACAATCAGGTATAGAATCACTTTTATTTTATTCTTCCATCCTCAATTAAAAGCTAACTTTATCTTGTAATATCAGAAACAAGCCTTTGTCTAATTTTTACCAGTTCATTGTCTAATTCTACCATTTCATTGTGTATTTCTACCATTTCATTGCCGGAAAACGATCACATCGTGTCTTTTATTCCAAAACTTTTCCCACATTTATTACAAAATCGAAATACCTTTCTTGGCTACCCGCAATCAAGAGTGTTAATTTATAGTTACATTCTTTTAATTGCGTAAATCCGTGTTTATCTGAAGATCTGTCCGAAACAATTGTGTTTGTGAATGTAGGCTCCATTATTTTAGTAGGTTTCGTAATAATTATGATTGTTTATACATTGTGTAATGATGAGTTAAGATCTGTGTTAGAATCTTTTGATGAAGTTTTTATTTTGGGTCAAAAAGATTACTCGGTCACATGCGTTACATGTTAATTGGCGAATAGATTTGTTAGATAACATGATTGTGGTCATTCGGATTTGTAATTGGAGGATAGGTAGTTATTACATGTGATTTACTGGTTTTAATCTGCATTTTGATAAACTTGAATCCGTCTCCAATAGAGTTCTAAAAAGGCTAGGTAGACGATAATTGTTCATTCGAATTTGGTGTTTCCATCAGAAATCCAAAAAACTCCTCCTTTGATTTAATTCTAACTCACTCCACTAACGGATCGACCTCAATCTCGAAATTGAGACCACAGACTCAATCAGAATCACACATGCATATCCTCACAAGGACTCCTTATATAGCCTTAATTATAATTGTAACTATCACAATCGTGTTATCAATATGTATGTGCTACTGCCTTAAGAGGTTCGTTTAGAAGAAATCCGTTAAAAATTCCTGTCGTCTTCCCAGAAGTGGGTTCACAGTTAATTTCCCAGTAACTGTAACCTTCTTGGTGCATCAGGTGAGCTAATACCAGTATACGATGTTACCGCGGAAGGCACGCGTGACCCGACATTTAGCAGCTTTGGATGCGCCTTCGCAGTGACGTAACATTTTAGTTTTCTACCGCGCATCTTCGCCATAATATTTACTAAGAGAACAGATTTATGGTTCTGCCTGTCGTGTTAGTGATTTAAGATTTTCTTGCGGTTACGTTTCTGTTATTTATTAGTGGGAATTGTTCTTTTTTTGTTGACGGTTTTGGAGTAAGAATGGTGGTTTTAGGTTTGTTGAAAATAAATCTAGTTTTCTGTGCTTGAGTTATGTGACTGAAGAAAAGTATTGACTTGTTCTTAGGTACTTACTTTTTTATTATTTAGCAAATAGGAATGCTTATAATGTTTTCAGCCAAGCATATTTTCTTTGGAACTATTTCTGTCTCTATTAAAGTCATAGTTATTTCGAACAGAATTTATTGTTTCTGTCTCAGTTCTATGATCAATCTGCTCTACACATTTCCATTTAATATTGTGCTAAACCAACGAGATACTAATCGTTTTCTCTTGGAATTAATTCAAGCTTGCCAGCTCTCAGCTGTACTAGCAAGAATTATTTATGTTACTAAAGCAATAACTAGCAACTACAGTTAAGTTTTTCGAAATTTCATGATTTTTGTCCGGAAAATGATAATGGTTGAAGTATTATTTTTTGCGAAAAAATGTTATTTAAAATAATGTTACGTCGATATTGCGAGACCTTCCTTTTACCTTCTCGAAGGTTCCATTCTTTGTAATGGTAATTGGTGTTTGTAATTTATCCCCTACCCAGCTTGTAACAATAATTTAGCCCCTCACTAGGAATTTCTCCTGTGTCGTGGGTTTTACAAACATAAACTCACAAACACAAACAGCCAAACCCAGAACAACTAAGTACTTGTAGGTTTTTTTTTACGTGGTAAAATCATCAAATGAGTCCTCCCACCCAGGGCAGAGCGGGAGGGACTGTCAGACTCGTACAGACTAAAATCCACGGTGTCCTTCAATAGCCCTTAACGTTCCGGGGTCACGGTAATTCGTACAGTCCCAGGTAGTAAAAATATTTGTTCCGTACGACAATTGAACCCGCGACACGCAATTATTCATACATTATTATGTCTTTTTTTTTTGCTGAAAACAAAGCTGGAAATTGATATTTCTGCTGACAATCTGAGTCTTTAAACCATTTTCGTTATCGAATGCGAAACTCAGCTGTGAATGGTCCGTAGGCGACTACGAACCATTCACAAACGAAATCATGCGTATCAATTCGCCTAATACATGAGGTGTCAAAACGAATTCCCTTATCAGTCCAAAGAAAAAATTACCGTGACAAATGATAGCTCGATCACACCTAACTTCGTAGTCGTATGCGCACGATTTAGAGAGAGATAAGACATGGGACTGACTACGAGTAAAAGAGAGAGGTGATAGATTTAAATTAGGTGTATCAGAATCGATCTTGATTTGCTAGTTGCTGACAAGTGATCAGTGGAACAGCGGCTTTAGGGTTGTCTGATGTGTTTAGATCTTGGACTGTGTCAGATTTTGAGGTTATGTAAGATGGAGGTCGAAAGGTTATTCTTTTAGGAGATGAAAGTGTGATGAAAGCCCATGTTTTAATAAAGTAAGTTCCAATAGTTGCGTATGAATGCCCAAAAGCCCTGGTACTTGAAAATATGTCTACAAAATTCACTGACGACGCGGCAGAAGTGGCTAAGTTTTTTATCAGATTTTTAGTTAGTAAGACCTTTCGCTCCACACGGCGGACGAACATTTATTTTTCCACTTTAAAAAAAAATGGGGCTTTCGTCACGAAAGAGGCTTTGTTTCGAGCCAATAGAAATACTATAGCGCCAGTAATACTGAAAACAAATGAATGCTATTACGCTGTTGACTAAACAGCTCATTGTCGCGAAGAAAAATAGTCCCGTTTCGAGACTCAACTACCAATCTAGTTCTACATTACCTTAACTTATAGTCTTACAAGCTACTTTTTATGCAACTTTAGTGCTAAGTTCTACAATAAGTTGGTATCCCCCAGTTAATCCTAACTAGATCCGTTACAATGGCTGTAGAAAGGGCCATATCTTTGGCCAAGTCCGGTCGAATCTGGAGCGAAGTACGACTTTTTAGGGTTCCTTATCCAAAGGGTGCTAACGGGCTCATTACTAAGACTGCTGTCTATCCTTCTGTCACAGGGCTGTACCTTTAAACCGTAATAGTTAGATATTTGATAGTCTTACCAAGGGATATCACATATTCCAGTTACTCTATTTGAGAGGTATTAAATAATATTGAATATTTGCGGTTGGTCCATATAAAATCTGGTATTCAGCTGCATTCAGTTCCAGACTAGAAGACTGGAGCCTTCCAGAATGTCTATTAGGACTGATTGAATAAAATAATGTGAAAACGAAAGGAGGTACTACGAGGAACGTGTTTTTATCGCCTTTTGTTTTTGCTACGTATCAAGGTAAATATTATAAGGACGTACAGAACCCTTCGTGTGCAAGTCCAGCGGAGTTTTTCGTGTTGCCAGCCCTACGGAGACAATGGAAGGTGTGGCACGTCAGGAAAGTGCCGGTTCAATGGCGTGCGATATCCGATAGGGAGGGAACTGACATTGAAATATAACGTGGCGACGTTTGGTTTGCCACTGATGTGAGGTATGTTGAAGGTCCTAATAGCCGGATAGCTTGGATGATGGAGTATTGAATACTAAGTGATTCTTGCTTGGGGAATATATTGGGCATTTTTTTGTTTTTTATCGTGGTCAAATCATCGAATTAATAAATAATAATAAATAAATATTCCACAACTATCACACAACGCCATCTAGTCCCAAGCTAAGCAGAGCTTGTGTTATGGGTACTAGACAACTGATAAACATACTTATATATTTCTAAATACATACATTTTATAGATAAGTTACACCAAGACACAGAACAAATGATCGTGCTCATCACACAAACATTTGTCCTAGGTGGGAATCGAACCCACGACCTCCGGCATAGCAGTCAGGGTCACTAACCACTAGACCAACAGGCCTGTCAATTAGTCCTCCCATCCTACTCTCAAACTTGTACTGACTAAAATCCACGATGTCCTTCAATAGCCCTTTACGTTCCAGGGTCACGGTAACCTGATGAGACATTCCCGCGACCCCGGCAGGCTTTAATTCTCTTAAGGATTTTGCTGACAGCTCTTTGAGGCGCGCGTGGAACACAACGCGCCGTCGACTCGGGCATGGTTCATAGTTGGACAGCGAGTCGCCCATTACTCGCCGCTGAAGGGCAAGTGATTCCTTATTCGGGAAGAGATAAAGAGTCATAAGCGCTTGATTAGAAGTGCCCTCGGCTCGTTATGAAATATCGACCGGGCCAGATATGTTATTGAGGTTTTAAACTGGAAAGTATTGCATATTATTAAAAATAAAACACTTTAAGAATCAGCTGTAGTATTTTCCAATGATCCATCATCATCTTCATCGTCATTTCAGCCTGTAGCAGTCCACTGTTGGACATAGGCCTCTCCCAAAGAGTATTACAGCGCATGATCTGCTTTTTCTATCCAGCCCCTACCAGCTAACTTCTTCAGGTTATCATTTTTTCTGATTATACTGTTTGTGAATGTAATTTGAAGGCTGCCCACAAGGCTGTATCCGTAGAAAATAGCACCGCTGGAACGTTAATGGAGTATGTGACCAATTAAATTTTGGGACTGTTCCGATTAGTTTTTTTATCAATATTGCTACTGCGTTGTTCCATAATCATTCTCTTTTAAAGTTCTTGCTATCTTAGACCGCCATACTCGGACTTCTTGAAGCTGTCAGTATCGACTGCTTCAAGCCGCGACTGCATACTCTTTTATCACTAACTTATCGAGCAGTCCATATATAGACAAACTTTCCTTTTTAACGGCCTAGTCGGCTGTCTAAACTAACAAAACCATGGCATACAAAGCAATTAGAAGAAGAATAAATACAGTCATGGCCGCATTCAAATTCTAAACAAACCATTCAATCAATTGAGGCGCGACGAATGATTTCAGATGACAAAAAGCTAAATAAATTGCCCGCTAAATAGCCTGCCATAGCAACAATTGTCCGGGACACTTTCACTAGAACTCTATGTCCCTTTCTTAAGAATGCACCATTTCACCTCCTCATTAGCAAGTCTGCGCACCCGTCTCTTTCTTCAATGAATAATTTGTGTACATGAGAAAGGGACGGCATGTGTTATCATCGGAGATCGGTATGCGAATGTCGTGTTGAATTTGATCAGGATAACAGATTTTGGTTGGTAAGTGAATTCTGTTGGTTTAATGTTGACATTGGGTTCTGTTCTCGTTTTGGCTTATAGGGTGGTCGGGGCTTCTTATACAGACGTTCCATCATCCGACATCTCAGAAGAGTACGAGCAAATATTAAAGTAATAAGAAGAAAAAGGACATGAGAGTTTGCACTTCTTGTCTAGGTGACAAGAAGTGCAAACTCCCATGTCCTTTTTCTTTTTCCCGCAGGCGTAAAATCTCTAGAACGACACCTCCTAAAATTTTATAAACTTAGATTATTTTGTAACTACTCCCGTAATAACCTATCAAAACTAACTATTGTTTTTTGTTTACAGGTAAGCACCCGTAATTTATATAAGTAGCTGTCAACTTAGATAATTTGGTAAGTGTCAAAAAAACAACTTTTTTTTTATCGTGGTAAAATCATCAAATGAGTCCTCCCACCCAGGGCAGAGCAGGAGGGACTGTCAGATTTGTACTGACTAAAATCCACGATGTCCTTCAATAGCCCTTTACGTTCCGGAGTCACGGTAATTCGTACAGTCCCGCGACCAAAGAAACAAGACTAGTGTGAACACAACTTTATTTGTGAATTATTTTACTCAGACGCATATGGAAACTACAAATTCTTCTTCGTCTTTAATATTTCACGCAATGCTGCTAACCAATTTTAACGTCTCTGAACATAATACAGTTCTTGATCAAAAGTTGCAATAGTAATGTCGTCTTTTTTAAGGTACCAATGGATCCTTAGGAAACCTCCGCTGTCCTTATACATCAGCGGGCATCAAATGATCCGTCATAGGTAGAATTTTCACATATTGTGTTGGTATTTCTGTCACCAATATAACTTTAAAAAATAAACCAAATTATCTGATTTCTCCCAAACAACTTACTATACTTCATCTGATCTGCCACCACCACCTCCGGTGCTGATCAGCCTCTTCAAAAGAATACCAGCTTATAATCCTTAATGACCTGTCATTTTTAATTTTGATGCTGACAACACTTCGTTAAATAAAGTGGGCACTACTCGCTCTTAAGTTAAGTACCACTTGAGTCTGCGTTATCATAAAAGTAAAAGTTACTGTACAAGTACAACGGAAAGTGAAATATAATGATAAAAAGCATATGTAATGTTTTCAACAGAATTGTGACTGGAGATAAAAATACTAGTCTGTACAGTCTCGTGAACAGTTGAGTTGTCAGATCTTACGTTTTTTTTTTGTATGGCATCTCGCAGGTCAATCTCTAGAACGTTGTGTACTGCTCAACCGGACTTTTCTGTGCCTTAAGATTTAAGGCCTCCAGCCAGGGTTGGGATCTTACATGAGTTTCGTCTCTATTTATGGGAACTGTCAAAGACCACAATTAAAAGAATAATGTACAAACATGTGTGGAACTTGGTCAAGGAGCCTCCACTATGTCGCTTGTCGAAAACGAAAGTACTTGTCATATGATTTCAGCAAAGGTTTAACAAAATCTTTTTATATGGCTAAGTTTCATCAGTGGAAGACTTGGAAACTTTTGCTCATTGTCTTTTCTTTAGATTATTGCAGTTAAAACCATGATTATTTAACATGCTTTTTTCTATTCATAAAAATTCACTAGACAAATAAACACCTCTTTATCTCTCCTCATATTTCGGCCTCTGAAGACTGTAGGAAGTATTCAGAGCAAAAATTAAATAGGTCTAATATTTATATCATCAGCTTCATCTAAATTCATCACACCACGACTAAGTATAAGTCTTAAACCAATATTTGTAAACCATCAATTCTAAGAGACCCTGACCTTACTCACTAAAAAATAATTTAATCCACATTCCCAAGCAATGAATACCAAGCCAAGGACATTTGACAGTCGTTTACAAAAATCTATTAATCAACGTGAATATAATTTATTAAATGCTCGCCAGTGCTGCGCCTGAGTGACATAATATTTGTTAAGATGCGCGCGCGCAAGGTCGCCTACGCTTGCACATTGTGTGTGCGATTAACCACACCTTAGTTGTTGATGTAGGACTACGTAGATCTGTGTTTATTTGGGTCAGATTTGATAAGAAAATCTTGCTGTATTGATATCTTATTTATAGAACTGAATCAGAATAACGAAATTCAGAAGATGAGTGACACTTGCGTAGATCAAGAAACAAGCATTACATGAGAGCGGGAGATTTTTATACTCAGTTGTGGGTAGTGTACTTTGTTTTGAGTCAGATTAAATTCCAATCCAATTCACAATAATAGTCCTTTATTGTACAGACTTGTTCTTTAATAGATTTTCGACTTTATCACAATAGTGGAAGGTTAATTTTCGATTGTTATTTGGCAGATTGGGGTAGTTTGACCTGATGATGATTTTTGTTATCAAAAACGCTTTATTTTTGTCAAAACAATTAAATCGCATTCATTGCTTATATGTTCATTCGCCTTCGTCCTCAAAAGCGAGTCTAATTTCTTCTCTAAGTATTTTCTAAACCTATTATTAAATGCGATTTTCAGTGCAGTGTAAACACCGGAGATTAAAAAGACAGAGACTAAAGAGCTAAGCATAAGTCTCTTACGCCCACCTCACAATACTCAGCCTCTATTTATGACCAATCCATCAAACGAACAAAGAATAACAGAGACTAATGCCGGAGAATATCCTGACAATAACAAAACACATGTTAACCGCCGCCCACCCACGTGGGCTTCAGATAAATTAACCGGGCCAATTAACCGGATTATTTGTGCAATTAACTGCAATTGTTCCATTCAGACTGCGTTATTTATTGTGGCTTTATATACGAGTAGTTTAAGCCAGTTATAGCACAGAGGTCAGGTTCGTCAGCCCTGTGTTGGATGCATCAATGTCGTTTGGTATTGTAACTACGAGTACTTTACATGCACCAAAAAAAGTTTGTGGTTTGTTTGAAAAATCAAAACCTTTAAGCCTTTGTCAAACTGACAGGCGATAGCGAACCGGAGCGAGTCCGAAGCGATACAAGACGTCAAACTGGGTGCAGCGACCGAGGCGCGACAGTTGTATTAGCTGACTTTTTATGAACGACGTCAAACAGAGCAAATACGCCTTCGCCACGTCTTCGCATCGGTTCGGTCACGCTATCGGATCACTTTCGCTTTTCTATGTGACTGGATTCAAACAATTCCATGCATTACAAATTAAAACGCCTCGCTTCGTATTCGCCACGCCTGCCTGTTTGACAAAGACTTTTTTGTTACGGTTTTTTCAATTTTTTCAATTGTTTTTTCTTAAAATTACAAAAAGAATGATCAGCTTATTGTGATCCCAAACTTTTGATGTGTGTGTGTGCTGGCATACTTGCATACGAAGAGTTATTCCGTTCTGATCCCCAAAAACTGAGACCCTAGGTGATCAGTTTCATTACAAATTATTTTCTATTCCGCTCTATTTCCCGGTAAAAGATTATAATAAATTAATTTAATATTTTATTCTGATGAGTGTCAGGACAGTCAGCAACAAAAATACGAGTATTTAGTCTAAAGCCTCATTTAGACGATTCCAGAGATTGCATGCAAGTTTGACCACACTGCGGACTAGTAATGGACAATGAATTCAGTTGATCAAACGAATACCGCAATTTAGTCAAACTTGCTGGTTGCAGAAAGCTGGTCAAAAGCTAGGCTTGCCTATATAACCTTCTACTCTTCAAAATGTAAGCTGTCTGAGCTGTCTTTCTATGTCTATTAGATCTATTTAACCGTGATGTTGTCTCTTAGTCACTCAACTAGTTGTAAGATGTGACGTACTTACAGTCTGGGACATTTATTGTGTGGTTAATAGACTATAAACTCTCCCTTTCGTATAGGTTGTATGTGAAAGTAAATAGATTTCTATAGTCCTCTTTAAGGTTGCTAGATGGCCGGGACCCACCAGGGTTGTATACCAGAATGAGAGTATATATCACGGATCCCGAAATTGACAAATAGGTAAATATAATAGTATATGTATATACCTATAATCCGTGATAAAAGAAAAATTAATTTATATATATAACTAGCTGTACCCTGCCCCGCTTCGCTGTGGCACAAAAAAAAAGTTTTTTCAACAAAAAAAAAATAGATAAAAACAATCCTTGATGCGGATTATATTTCATGCTAAAATTTCTTCTCATGTGACTGCGTCATTACGACTGCGGTTGTCAGCGAGTGTTATCCTCGCTTCCGGTAGATGGCGCGGTCACTGGTACAGAGCTGATCGTTAAAAAACTGTTTTTTCGCGGTTGCTGATATGTGACTGATGCAAAAAATAGATAAAAACAATTCTTGATGCGGATTACATATTATGCTAAAGTTTCAGCTCGATCAGTGCAGTACTTTTTGAGTTTTTAAAGCATACACAAACCAACAAAACATTTTTATATATATAGATTAGAAAAAATATTTTTTCCCCAAAATTGTCTTAGAAGGACTCTAATTTGGGTTCTCCACCATCACATCATTTTCACATTGACAAATGGTAGGATATAATATAGTAAGGATATGGGGAACCCTTATTTGAGAACTAAGGCATACAATACATATATTAATTAAAAATACCGACTCAGTATGCTACAGCTTTAGAAAAAAAAATCCATCTGCCGATAAATTAAACTAAATAAGGAAAATGTTATTACTCTTGCGCAACAGTTCTACATTCTCAGCGTTTCATTACGTTGGAAAAATAAAACGAATCACCTTTATTAGTCTAACAATTCTACAGAATTAGTCTCCAATAGGGTTGTCAACTAAAAATATGAAACTAGCAATTTTATCACAGGAACAAAATAAAATATAATCATACTCCCTTTTTAAAATGGCGTCAAGGCAGAAAACGATATTTGCTCCTTTCGCTTCGTCCACGTTCATACAATAAAAAATACAACCGAATAAATATACATTTTTAATTAAAATCTATTACTATTAATTAATTCTATTCATTTACTGATCATATTCCCATAGTAATCAATAGAGCATCAAAAGACGGCGATTAAATTTTTAATGGCACAACATTTTCTAGCATGGCAACCCTATCAGTAGTCGGGCAACATTCGATGCGTGTGCGCAATAAAGGGTTTTAGTACAATTTATCCCAAGTTTTACTGCGCTTTGCGGCTCACATTAATTAAATAACCTTTATTTTTAACGTTAGCCATCCTCCTCCATAAAATTAATAAGATGTGTTTTATAATAATATGAATAATTGGTCGTTAATCACTGCCTTTGTGGTTATAATCTTCGTTTAGTTATTAAAACATTATATTATTTTGAATAAACTGCTTTATTTACTTGTCGTTTCCTTTCGTTGACTCGATTGATGTAACGACATTTATGGTCTATTACTTTGATTTATATTTTTTATTATTCATCTTGATTACGACATTTACAGCCTGACTGACTTCAGCCACTGCCAGGTTTCTTTTCGCTTCTGTGTCAGCCAAATCTAGTTTTTATCTTTTTCTTGTGAGAATATCTCTTTTTTCAGAGTTAAGATGGCGTATTCTGAAAGTTGGCAACTTCGTAAATAGTTGTCAAATATTAACAAGTTTTAATTAATTTGGCAATGTTAATGTATGGAAATAAGAAATATGGCTCTGTAGTGCACTAAAAAAATGATTACGGAATGCAATAATTAATATCGTAACACCGAATAAATAGTTTTAGATGTTAAAAAAAAGTATTTGGAAACTTTCCAAATGCTTTTTTTTACACCTGAAACGGTTACAACATTAAAACATTCAGTGTTTTAATGGCATTCCTATATCAATTTTTTAGTGCACTGTAGAGCCATATTTCTTATTTTCATACAGTGAAATTATCAAATTAATTATAATTTGTAAATATTTGACAGCTACTTGCGACGTTGCCAACTTTCTGGTTACGCGCCGTTAATTACGCTTCCTTTGTGAACCCGACAGATCTCTGGCATGGCTGTAGACTTAGGTATAAGAATGGCTTATTTTATTAAAGTTCTCATTAATCTTTACCTACCTTTTTTCATAAACCGATCAATTTCGCAGGGTCTCACGAGCTTGCGATTGATCGTAGGTTAAGTTCACCAATAACGTGTAGAATTAAACACCAGATCAGTTACTGATCTAGACCATAAAAATAATGTAAAACCAGCGTAGCTTTTATTAATTAGTACATACAAGAACCGAATCATTTACCTTGTTTAACATGTAATTTAGATTCTTTTAAATATACCCCTCTACTGGGTGCCTATTATTTTTCATCTTATGTTCTTTTATTCTTAAGATTTCTTTATTTCAATACCTTCTGTACCCTTTGTGCGGTATGGAAAGCTTAATTATCAATAACCCTATATAATTTCAGAACCCCTTTCTTCATTAGGTACACAGTCCCTTAAGTTCAAAGCAATAAGGCGGAAAATACGTTGAACTTATTCCAAGACAAATATTCTTTTCAATACCTGAATTTGGTAAAGGTATTATTATTCCAAGATGGCGGAGATATCTCGATTGAATTGATTCGTATCGCAATAATCGAATGTTTGCATGGATTTAATAATAGAGCTCTTGAAAGGCGATCAAAGGATGTATGGCATTCAAATGTTTGGGCTCTGTGAAATAAAATAATTACGATTGTGCTTTGAAGGTTGAGAATGCTAAAAAATAATTAAAAAGGATGGACACGCGTGCAGTTTTAAAAATCATATAGGACACAGAAGAGACCCTATAATGACCTTTTCCGTTTTGTGACGTTAAGTAAACTGGAACTATGACAGTAATTTGAAAAATTTGTTCCTCATTCGTATACTAGGGGCGCCTTTAATTTTTCTGTACAATAAACGCAGTAAATACTTCAAGTACGCTGTAAATAAAATACGAAAATCTTTTATTAAGGCCTCAAATAATATAAGTCTTCTACTTAGAGGACCTTTTCTATCTATTTTTCAAAAGAAAACGATGTTTTTAGCTTTAAATGTTATAGCTCTCGGGCTAAGAGCTTCCTAGCTATTGTTTTCTGTTGCACATCTCATTCTGTTGTAAGAAAAATATACATTAAATAGGAAAGGTAAATATTTAAGTAGTTGTTTCTGGTCTGGGCGTTTGTGTATGCGAGTCTATATGTTTGTAAACGCACCCACGACACATGAAAAATTCGTAGGCCCCCCCGACGTAAAAAAAAAGCACAAGAATTTGTTTCTTTGTGTGAACGCGCTAATCTCAAGAACCACTGGTTCGAAATGTTTTTTTTTTAGTTTTGTGGATAGTCCATTTACCTTTATAACATCACACTATGGACAAATAGAAGCAGATCAGCAATGAAAAATGTTGCATAATCGGGAAAATATTCCTTCCTTTCATAACGCGGACGAAACCGCGGGCAAAGGCTAGTGTTTGATAAAAACATATTATCTTAACTCCACAATCATAAGTCATTGTCTAAAGGATCCATCTTCGTCTTAAATATATGAATAAACTCGTGCTAAATATTGTTTAAAAATAATCACAAACTTCGCAATGAGCCGAAAATATTCAAATACAAAGGAACTAATTATGATTGATGATCAAATGGAATCTGTATGAATGGACAGGATGTTCGAGGTTTTTTTAAGAACAGCAGGGTTTTGCATGATGTGAAAAAAACGGTTTATTTTTTTGGTGTTTTTTGCTTTCGGATAAACAATGAATTCTTTGATTCTTTTGGGAGTTATAAGGGTTTACATAACCCTTTAGGTAAGCCCAAAGGTACAAATGCCTTCCAATACCATGTACGAATTACCGTGACCACTGAACGTAAAGGGTAATTGAAGGATAACCGTGGATTTTAGTGCGTATAAGTCTTACAATGGGTAGGAGGACTTATTTCTCATTTATTTGATGACAACCTGCACGTTTAAATATTCATAAACTGTCTCTCCTTCTAAAACAACAGAAATACGTAAGCCTTTTCCTGAAAATCTTTTTATCACTTTTTATCAATTCAATATCTTCCTAGCCATATAATCATTGTCGCGGGTCTGTACGAATTACCGTGACTCTGGAATGTAAAGGGCTATTAAAGGACACCGTGGATTTTAGTCAGTACAAGTCTGACAGTCCCTCCCGCTCTGCCGTGGGTGGACTCATTTGATGATTTTACCACGTAAAAAGCCATATATTCATGCCAACAGTACATAGAAGTTTCCTTTCTAAATCAATGTGATTAAAAGCGTCAGTAGATAAAGAAGAGAGGCAATATTCTATTCAAGCTTAAAACTTAATAGTTACTGCAATTACGACATTGATTACCAATGAACCGCTTAATTAAACAATTATTACTAACCATTACGTAAGACTGTTAATTTCAAAACAGTCGGAATGTGAGCTACAATATCGTGGGCAAACCAATGGAAATAAAGCAAAATCTATGCTATACTACGAATTCCAGCCATTCATAACTTTTTCTAGGCGATTCGGAATCGATTCCAACGTTCGATTAATTGCGAGAAGTCGATTGTAACCTCAAAATAGTGTCCCACGCTGCAAATCAACTAATATCTTTTGCCAATGTGATAACTCAAAATAGTATTTATTGCTTGGGTTTTAAGGGCTTCTGTAGGTGTATAAATAAGTTGGTTATTGAGTCAATAAGGCTGTGTAATTAACATTAAACCTTGCTCTAGATAACAGGTGTGGGTTTGTCTGTATGGTGCAGGTTGCAATTTACTGAGATTTTTTTAATTAAGTCAATAAGTTTGTCGACTTTTAGGGGTACTGTACAATGGATTGCGTTGGTGTTTACAATGTGTAGTTATTAACAGTCATTATTTTTAATCTATCAGTTGAATGTTACCGATGGTTTGATTTGGAAGTGAAACTGGGTCAATGTCTTCAAGATTTCCCTTATAGATAATTATTGAAGATTTTCCTTATTAGTCATGTTTCATTTCATTTCGAAATAATGTAAAATTGTGTAGGTGGGCCTAATTTATTTAAATCGGAGTTCGTTGTTTACTTTAACTGTTAAAATCAAAAGATGGTCTTATTTATTAGGGCTCTAACAGACGTGCAGTGCAACATGCGATAAAAAATGCTATAGTTATTGTCTCGAAATTGGACTGATGCAAAGAAAACGAAAGATATATCATTTGTTTTAATTTTTGAAACACTTTTTCCCACATTAGTTTCTGTTGTGTCGTGGATGCGTTTACAAACATTATAAACGCACATACTTACAAAAATACCCAGACTCGGAATAATTCCGTGTTTGTATGGTTTCGATTCGGATGACGCGATTTGACATGAGTCTCTCCGTAAAGCCTTTGTCAAACATACAGGCATGGCGAATGCGAAGCGAGGCGTTTTTATTGGTAATGTATGGAATTGTTTGAATCCAGTCACACAAAAAAGCGAAAGCGATCCGATAGCGTGACCGAACTATCGGACTGACGTCTCGTATCGGTTCGTTATCGCTTCGGACTCGCCTGTCTGTTTGACATAGGCTTAAAAGTTCGTAATTTGTGATCGGCTCAAGTCGATTTTACGTTAACACACGAGATCTTAATCAATTGTATTTTCCTAACATATTTTTTCGTAACACCTTTTAATTTTTTGACAGGCCTGTTGGTCTAGTGGTTAGCGACCCTGACTGCTATGCCGGAGGTCGTGGGTTCGATTCCCACCCAGGGCAAATGTTTGTGTGATGAGCACGATCATTTGTTCTGTGTCTGGGTGTAATTTATCTATAATATGTATATATTTAGAAATATATAAGTATGTTTATCAGTTGTCTAGTACCCATAACACAAGCTCTGCTTAGCTTGGGACTAGATGGCGTTGTGTGATAGTTGTGGAATATTTATTTATTTATTATATATTCTACGAGCATTTCCGACCTTGCTTATCAAATAAATAATTTCCTATCGCATTGCATTTAATATCATTATCAATTGTGCAAGTTAATTCAAAGCGTCCCGCGGCGTTAACAAACTCATAACGTACAGATATGAAGGTCGTTTTAAACAAAGAGAATAGTAATTCTATTCATTTGTTAGTATTGATTTGATTTACAGGTGTTAGTTGTAGATTTTTGAGCTAGTTCTATTTTAATAGCAATGTTTCGGTGACTATTAAACAAAGAATGGAATTTTGTGGATAGAACTGCAATTTCAAATGGGATTAAAATTATAAAATTGATAACAAATAGAAAAAAAAAACACTTAATAAAAATGAATAAAGTAAATAATTGTTCGAAAACTGGTTAAAAAAAATGGCGGAAAAATGGTTTTTTATTCATATGTACATCTCAATTGAAAATTGCTTGCTTTTAACTGTTTTACTTTATTTTGAGCGAGAATCCTCACCACCGTTTCATGGAAGCGATATCTTACAATTCGAAATATCAGAAAAACCTTTTAAAGTCGGAAAGTCTCACGCTTGCCACCGGAAACCAATACGTTACAGTATAAATGGCCCTTAATCTGTGCTAATAAATTGATTTTGAACGAAACTTATTGACTCTGTTTTTGCCTGATTGGTTTTTTGTGTCTTGACTTGATCAGGTATTGTTATATGTACATATTATATTAAAACAATACTATGTAATTATGAGCTGGTGTGAAATGTGCCTTGAGAATAAATGCAGAAGGCGTTTTGACAATTCAAACACTGTAATTATGTTTTTGGTTCGGTAGCTTGATCGATTCTAGCATATGCCTAACAGTGAGTGATTTCTTGTTAGTGTCTATCTAGAGTGGGTGCCATATCACATCTTAGTCAAAAACATTATCTTCGTGATGTATTTTGAATGTGAAGTTAATATTCTTCACGAAATATTCGGAACTGAATTCTTTCCGATTCGGTCATAGATTTAGTCCCTTCATCACATGAGTCCTCCCACCCAGGGCAGAGCGGGAGGGACTGTCAGACTCGTACTGACTAAAATCCACGGTGTCCTTCAATAGCACTTTACGTACCGGGGTCACGGTAATTCGTGAAACCCGCAACCAAGATTTAGTCCCTTTGGAAAAGCATATTTTTATCATTCTTTTTACAGACGCCAGCACATCAACAACCTTTATCTATAAAAATTTTCCAATCAAACATGAACCTTCTATTGTGATAAAAATCTCATATTTTGGTAACTGATGTCCCGTCTGTACCATCCTAAGTGTAAGCATACCAAACATTAAATAAAATAATAGATACATTTCTAATTTTATTGTTGTTAATGCTAAACCGTGACCATATACTAAAATCTGTATAAAACGGAAACCCTATCTTCAAAATACAGAATACTAGCTTTTGCCTGCGACTTCGTTCGCGTTGGAAAACTATCCTATGTCCTTTCTCAAGTTCCAAACTATGTCTGTACCAAATTTCACACAAATCGGTTCAGTAGTTTAGGCGTGAAGAGAAGACAGACAGATAGAGTTACTTTCGCATTTATAATATTAGTTTGGATCATACTAAGCTCTAAGCATGACCAGCTAATGACAGCCATGTCTACAGAGGAACGTGTTACATCGCAGAATCCAAGTTATTTCAGTGAAATTGCCCGGCAGACTTTCATCGCCGATAGGAAATTGATTTCCTTCGCAAATCGCCGAGAATCACTTTCTCATGCGATATGCCACGTACAGTAATGTCTGTATCGATTACCTGGGTATTACCTAAGTTATGTACACGGTGCATGGTTTTCTATACAGCAGATTTATTTGTTATACCTTTGTCAAACAGACAGGTGAAAGCGAAGCGAGTCCGAAGCGATACTGAACCGAAGCGAGACGTCAGTCCGATAGTTCTTCTCTTTTCTATGTGACTAGATTCAAACATTTCCATACATTACAAATAAAAACGCCCCGCTTCGCATTCGCCACGCATGTCTGTTTGACAAAGGCTTTATGGAAAAATTACGAACGATCCGTTACCTTGCCGCTGTGAGCGTAACTTAGTGCGGGACTTGTATTCATCAATTCCTTAATAATTATCGTCATCTGCAAGGCCAAGCTTTTGTCCTTCCGGACATTTGTCATCCAGGTAGCATGCGGTCTACCTCTCCGTCTTTTTTTAGCCATTGAAAGGCACTTTGTCACAATGTGATCATCGGGTCTACGCATAACATGTCCGTACTGCTTGCCAGCCTGAATTCAGTGATCTTCTTAAAAATACTCCTAATCTCTAGAAATATAAGTCGGATTTGAAATTTTCTTCATTACACGTGAGGCAGGCTATTAAATTTAAACATCAGGTTGCAACTCTTAGGAGCGAACAGTAATATACACTGGATGCAACCCCTGGATATCGCTGGTGTGTAATTTCCAAATTTTCCCAACTCGAATTTCAAAATCAAAGGACGCCATTTAAAATCCGTCGCACGATACATTACTAACTCTCAAAATACAATTAAGCATTACCTCGTGCTCAGAAAGTGCCAATTTAAGATACACCTTGCTACCGAAGACGGTCTGGTAATCAGAGCCATTTAGGGCTCATATTTAGGCCCCAAACACAAAACGTAAAACGCTCCCGAAAGAAAGCAGAATTTATCGCGTACGACCAAAATACAACCGAAGGTACTTGACCAAAAAGTTTATTCGAACAATAATTAAATCACGCACACTCGTGACAGATGCACATGTAGCATCCCTAAGGCGTGCACTCACGCGCAGCCCGTCGATCCACGGGTTTAGAGATGCCCAAACGCACCATAATTGGCGCCAACGCTTTTTGGCTCGGTATTTTTATTCATGGATTCCTGCGGCCTCTTTTGTAACCTTAAAGCCTTTTACGGCCAATCCTTTTTGCTGCCAAACGTGCGCACGCGCCGCTGCTAAGACGAGTGAGCAATTAACATTATTCTCCTTGTGATTGGTCAAAACCAAAACAATACATATGGAATACATTGTCGGTCAGTTTTTCGTGGATTTTTGTCTGTCACCATTTTGGGTTGACAGCCGATCTTTTATGGATGGCTTGCGCAACATTTAATGTATACGATGTAATGTATACATTGGTTCTTGTTTTATTACATGTACTCGATGAACGTATACGGAGTAGTGAAATATTTTACAGAAGAATTGCATCATCAACTTGTTCTTTGAGCAGAAAAACTTGACGTTTAAGTTGTCTGTGGTCCGACTAGTTTCATACACGGTGCAACGGCAAAGGGTTCACATAGAAAGTTAAATCCGAATTTTAAAAAATCCATAGAAACAATGTAAAATTCAAAATACCATGCAACAAACAAAGGGCCGCGGCCACCAACTTTCTTAAGTCACTGCATATTTGAACAGCCAATTTGCATTCCCTCAAAACGCTCAGTAAATCACAGTACTTTCTTAAACAAACACTGCTTTCATTACAAAACCAAATACAGTTTATCTGGGCTCTGTAAATTTTAAAGAGAAAACAATGGCAACGCCTTTCCATTTCTCTAAATCAAATAGTACCAAAACCGGGCGGCGGTTATGAGAGGCGCTGTCGCCGCGGCTGCGCCCGCGCCTCTGAGTTATGTGGCGCGCGCGCACCTCTACTATTTATTGCGATTAGAACACTCGTTGTGGTAGCTGTGGTTCAGATGTGCTGCGTTTTACTGGGATGTTGTTAATGGTATAGAATAGCAATATGTATCCCAATGTCTGAAATGAAAATCTGTTATAAACGGCCGAAGATTTTCGTGCTCATCATTTACTGGCAATCATCTGAATACGTTGAAACTGCAATTTTAAAGCCTATAATTTATTTAAATGCTTAAAACTCTTCATTGATGCATGGAGATTATTCCTTTTTAGGCGAAAAGCGTGAGCGAGACCTAACATATTAAGGTGAATCGGTCTCTATTGCACTCTTTTGGTTCGATCACCTTAGCCGTGATCACAGGGCTATCTACTCTCCTTATTCAATCTTAAACAGGTAATTACATCAATTACACACGAATTCGAACCTGCGACCTCCATTATTGCTGGCATCTTACCTGGCGGCCTTACAAGGCGGTCGAATTACACACAATACAAACATTTCGGATCAATTAGGTTCTTGCTCAGGCGCACCCAGTCCGAATCAATTATAATACACTAATCTCTTATCTTGGTCTTAAACTTGTAAAAGGTCTTCACATTGACTGTATGACCGACAGAGAAACGCGCGTTTATTTTTTGTGGTAAGTTCACATCTTCCTGTTCTTGTCTCTTGTCAACCTTATCACTATCGTTTACCTCTTTTCTCTTCATATAAACCATCGCATATTTCTCTTTCCTTCTTTTTAAGGTAAAATAAATGTCCCGTTTAAATCAGCATTCTTGGAGCTATCCTACGTATAGCTATCTCAATCTAGTAAACACGGAAGCTAGTAAACGTTATTAATAAAATTATTTATTATCAATACTAGTGGCTAGATATTAGCCCTTACACTGCAACAGGATTTATAGCCGCGGTCTAACTCAACACGATCGTTATTTAGTTCCGTATAAATATTCAGTCGTAGTATCGCGCGATCCGTGCGTTCGTGTGAAGAGTATCTTGAGGTAAGCGGACATTACTGTACTAAACTATTGTGAAAGAATTTAATATTAAACTACATTGTTACTAATCTATGGATATAAATTATTGCTTTGACCACCATTATTGTGAAAATAATGGGTTTTGCGGTACCCAATTTGGAAGTATCTTAGCATATGTGTCTGTTAACAATGTGTTCAAATGCTAATCTGATTGCTCTAAATCGATCTTGATTTGAGTTTCGGTCCAAAGTAGGTAGTCAATTTATTATAATTTAGATAATACGGTTTCAATCAAAACAACATTAACATTAATTGGCTTCTGCCTTATGCATAAGATGACCATAAAAAGCCTCTTCATTTGGTTTAATTTCATCTAATTAATCAATTTCTCTTAACCCTGAATATGGTCAAGCGTAGGTTTTACTAAATAAATCTCTTTTTCCCACTATTTCCATTTCTCCCAGAAAGTTTTAGAACGAGTCCTCAATCACACCGTCAATTCTTCAGATTCGCCACACTCCCAAATTGGCTGTATTCGTCATTCGTTACGGTGTAAATGCTCACTTTGCGCGATTGGCGGATATTCAAATAAGTGGTACAAACCTATGGAAAGGTACTCTCTCTTCGGAGTCAGTACTCGGGGTCACTATGATAACTTAGGTCTTAAGACTTGAAATATGGCCTGAGAATCGCAGTGTTTAGAATTATAAGTATCACCATAATTTTGAATTTATCGTTGAAACTGGCTTTTTGCTCTCACCTGCTGTAGGCTGGAAACTAACCCACGGGAACGAACCTATGATCGGAATGAAAAGTATCCTTCGCCCTAACCTTGGTATATAGTCTACTTGGAGTTATGGAAACCCTTTACAAAGTGGAAGAGTAACAAGTTGGATATCCTTTCTACCCCATTTATTTTATTGAGTGGTACTAAGTACAGTTTTCTGCTACTGCCATTCTAAATTAACACTCGTGACTGCTTTACTACAAATTGGAAAGGACAAAGATAACAGTCTCAGTCAACAATCGAATCTGTAGCTTTCTTATTATATTGTACCCTTACTTTGGTATCAATCGCCATTTTGTTCTCACCAATAATTCTAATACTCACAAAAACATTCGCATACTTAAAATCTCCTCTTAACGTCTTCGGTTTAATCAAATTACTTCGTTGCTTATTCTTCTGCTCCGTTTCTTAATCAACCTCATCTATTATCATGATCATACCTCGTCTCCATTACACACGCATTTCATTGTCTCAAGCGACTCGGCCTTGCCTCCTGTTTCCTTGCCCTCGGGCCACACTTTCACTCACAGTGCCTCCCTCTAATATGAAAGCCATTTCTCGATATCATTTGAAACATTCCTAAACACTTGTGTTTGTTATTCTTCAACGTTGCTAAATTCCACATCGATTTTAGGTTAAAAGTATTAGATTTCGTAGTTTTGAGATTTTGATGTGATAGTGTATGGAGGGTTTTGTTTGTTTAAATATCTTTCGGTTTTCGTCACTTTTCTTGCAAAACATTACATTTGAACTGCGCTTTTGTCATAAAATTATGTTATGGGAACACGTTTTAAGGCACGAAAAAATAGGCATAAAACTTTCCCAAAATACATTTAATAGCACAAGTCCTTTGACTTGTGTCAGTAATAAATAAGCAGAGGGTTTTTAACCCAGCAATCTTAACAGTGGAACACATACTGTAAACCCAATAAAAGCAATCTTACATTATTTTATATTTAGTTTATAGTGCAATCAAATCTCATGTGTCCCCAACCACCCAACAGTTCAGACTCAAGAAAGGTTTTATCAAATCGAAAACCATTAAATACTCTTTGGACAGATTAATCTCTATTCTTTCTTTGAGACACTGACAAGTGTCATGTCTGTAACTTTTACAAGATAATATTTTTATAAGATATTTATTGTTTGTTCGTTATTTCATTCCCTTTACTATAAAAAATGGGTGACTCGGACGACAGTGCTTCTGTCATCGATAAACCAGTCAATGAGGTATACTCCGTCCAGTCTATCGAGAGTACAGTGGATCCGCCGATGGAGGAGTGGTCTTCATTGGAAATAGTAATGGAGCCAGAAAGTAGGAAGAGACAATTATATCGAGAGGGGCTGTATGACCCTGGTGACGGAGAACTATGTGCAGAGTATGTAGCTATGTCAGCTAGTTCTGTGTTTAGACATCCTTACTATAACTACCCAGCAATTTTAGATCCAGGAATAAAGAAAGCATTGTTGGAACCTGAAGATATACTGACATACCCAAACGACGGACAGGCCTTGTACCTAGCTCTCTGCAAGGAGATGAATCAGTGCCCAGTCAGAATATTCCACAGGGGACTACTTGAAAGTCAAATAGATCTACGGTACTACTGCATCGATCCGAATGGATTCCGGGCGATGGCCAAAGCCTTGCAATACAACACAACAGTCCAATCTTTGAATTTAACCGATAACTTTTTAAACGATGATGCTTGCTTTCATATGGGAGAAATGTTACTGGTGAATAACACAATTACTGAAATAAATTTGACTGGTTGCAAAATTGGCCCTGAAGGTGCTCAACGACTGTTTTGTAGCTTGCCGCAGAACAGAACTCTTAAGGTTCTTAATTTAAGTCGAAATAAATTGTGCGATAAAGGGATAGAATATATAGCAAACGCAGTATTTTTAGGACTTCGTGTAAGGGATCTTAATTTAAGCTACAACAACATCACCGGGGCAGGAGTGGCTAAATTTATAGAACCATTCGAAGCTCATAATCCTTTTACTCATTTAGATCTTTCATGGAATACAATATTTACTCCTGGAGGTTACGCGTTCTTCGTTTCATTAGCTGAAAGCGAATGTCTTGAAGTCCTGAACTTGGCATGGAATGGTTTGTGTGGCCCTCGGATCAGCACAGGTGTAAGAAAAATTTTATCGTGCCGAACCTTAAGAGAGCTTAATCTTGCCAATAACATGCTTAAAGGAGTAGGTATCATAAATTTGCTATCAGGTTTGAGGAAGAATGCCAAATTGAAAACTGTGAATTTTTCATACAATCCTATGTCTCCTACAGACGCCTTTAACATTTTGGTGGCAATATCTATGCCTTCTTCGAAAGTAAGAAATTTAATAATGGAGAACATCGATGTAAATGAAAACTTCGTGCTTTTACTAGAAAACACAAAAGAAATAAAATCAAAGAAAAATTTAGTTGTTACGTACGGGAACGTTGTAGGTGGGTTTGTACCTAAAGGCCCTGATGTCAGGAATACAGTTCTAAACAGAATTGAATATGTAACTAAGAAAAAGGGCAAATTTGATGTAGCCTTGTTTGCGTTACAACTTCAAAAGGATAAAATCGAAGTATTGAATACGAAAGATTTGTACCAGGCTTTCCGCCGCGCTGGAGCAAATGTGGATGAAAATATCGTAGAAGAATTGGCTATCGTGTTTCCGGGACCAGGACCAAAGAATGCGAAGGTAAAGACAGTGGGTGTAAACCTGCTGGTAGATTATGTAAAACGGAAATGGCCGGATAGGGAGCTGCCTCCCACTCCTCCCCCAGAACCAGAACCGGAACCAATAAAGAAACCAAAAGGCAAAGGACAAAAGAAAGGGAAGAAATGAACTCTCATAAATTTATTTTATTCATCAATTTTAGTAACGTTTATTTAACCAGGTGTTTCGTTAGTGTTATTTGTTTAACTTTTTAGGTACATTTTAATGTTGTATTAATTTATTTTTAAAAGTAAATTAAGTTTTAATATTAATGAAACTTAATTTTACGTTTTTCGGTATTTTAAGTAGATATTATTTACTTTTTGTTTAGTTTAAATATTGTAGTATAACGTTTATTTTTAAGGGTGTTGAACATTCGGTTTAATTCAATTTATTTCTCAAAAAGAACATACATAGTCACTTAAATATGACAAAGTAAATACAAACCGTCTTACCACAAGAAAGATAAACATCTGTTTAACATTTGTCTTAAAAAACTATCAACGTCGAAACGATATTTCTCATTGATATAAGGGTCATTTTGCAGTTACACTTTTTTTAGACAAGTATTCAACAGATGTTTATATTTAAAGGCGGTTAATGTCTTAAAAACTAAACATTTGTCGTTCAATCTGTCGAGTATATTCAGTAGGTCACTATTTATTATTGTTGATTACCCAAATACAACTTTAATCTATTCTTAAAAATGTGTAGTGGTGGGGAATCTCTTATTTCTTTTGGTAACTTATTATAAAGCTGTGTGCTATCTCCCTCAAACTGAATAGGTCTTCTTCCGTACAAAGTCCTAATTGACGGTAGTTCTGTACTCTCCTTATTCCATGACTCAAATCTGCAATTACAATAGTGTCAGAATGGTCTACCATTGATTTCATAATTATTGTTGATTCAGACAAGTTTGATAATCTACTAATGTAATGGTGTCATTGATTATGACTCTTCAATGGTCAACCACTGACACTCAATTAAAAGAAATGACATACAATGGTAATTTCGTACCCGTGTTTTTTGCTATTTACAAACTTCTAACAACTTCAGATTGTGTATAACAGTAATAAATAATATGTAGAAATAAATATAAATGAATAGGGTATTTTATTGCATAAAAAAATTGAAAATCTGTTTAGTCCGTCAGTTAGAATATTGAAAAATAATGACACGTATTTTTTGTTTATTTTTTGAATCAATGAATATTGACAAGGATAAAACGCTTCCAAATTCGGGAGCGTTATGAGCGTTATTTAAGCGTTATGACGCTTCTGACGTCATAACGCTTGTAAAATTGTGCCGACTGAGTGACGATTAGTGATTTTTAAAGCGTTGTATCTTCGTCAATGTTGGTTTAAGTAACAAAAGAAAAAATACGGATCTAACATTTTTTTATAATTTATATTTCGGACTTATACTTTTTTTTTTCAGTAAAATAGCCTATTCTGGCATGAATAAATGTTAAAATGTCATTTCAAAGAACATAGATCATTATGAATTTAGCAGATAACGATCTTTTAGCGAAATGACAAGGGGATCATGTTGGAATCACGAATTTATTCACGGTGTAGTATTTGAGATTGGTGATTTCTGAGTGTATTTTATTTGTTTAATATTATTTTTACATAACGAATTATTAATTAATTTCGAGCAAATAATTTGCATCGGATTAATAATTAATTAGTTGCCTTCTGTGGGATAATTTTCTTTTCGATCATAATTTATTTTAGAGTTGAATATAATTGACTAATAAACATTAAGATTTTTAAATGTTATTTTAATTTTAATTCTGTTCTACAATAATATAAATGGTCTATTTACATCGTGAATATGAAGTGGCGCGTTCGTGTCAAGCTAGGCAGATGATCATCATTTTCTTGCCCTTATCCCATTTTACTTGGGGTCGGCGCAATACGTTTTTTTCTTCCATTCTCCTCTATCAAACGTCACAGTATCATTTACTCCTTTTTCTTTCATATCAATCATTAGACAATCCATCCATCTTTTCTTTGGCCTTCCTTTTCCTCTCCATCCATCAGCATTCATACTCATCACTCTCTTAGTCACATAGTATCATCCCTCCTCATCACATGTCCATACCAAGACAGACTGTTCCCTTTAATTGTTTCTGTAACAGGCGCCACTTTCAAACTTCCCCTTATAAACTCATTCCTTACTTTGTGTATTATTGTCACTCCACACATCGATCTCAACATTCTCATCTCGGCTACATGCAATCGTTTCTCATCCATCTTTTTCACAGCCCAGCATTCCGATCCATACAATACGACAGGTCTAATCAAGGATTTGTGTATTTTCCCCTGATGATGGTACTAAGTACAGTTTTCTGCCTCTGCTAGTCTAAACTAATTTTCAGGGCTGCTTTACTATCAATTTGAAGGGATAAACATAACATGTTGCCATTTATCAAATACAGATTCGATAAATGGGTGACTTTCTCATTCGATTTTTTGCCTTTACTTTAGTATCAATCGCTATTTTGTTGTCGCCAATAATTCTATTACTTGTAAAAACATTCGTATGGACTTAAAAATCTCCTCATTATGTTCTGTCAAAAATTATAACCACTTTGAACCACAAAAACCTAAGCTTTTAATCAAACTGATAACGGCCCGCTCATGGCCTTGCCGCTGTGAGCGGTAGCACGAGGCGGCAAGCGGAAAGATCAAATATTTGAAACACGCCACGAGGCGCTGCCAGTGGCAAATTGCGCGCGGTTTTTTCCCTGCCAGCTCCCTGCAGCGACACGAAATAAAGCCGTTCAGACAACTATGCGAGAGTGGGGAGTTCGGCAGCTGCCACCAATCGTGGGTACATGGGGTATACATTTGTAAAACGCCAAGCCGCGCCGCCCACCATACCGCTTACCGCTTATACCAAAGTCTTTCTCAGAATACTTTTATTAGTACAAGTCACAGATAAATATTGTTCAGTGTTTAAACCCAGCAATCTAAACAGTGGCACGCATGCTGATAAAATGATACAAACAATCTTGCATTACTGCAGATCTCATGTTGTAGACCCAAAAATTTAGGCTCAGAAAAGTTTTTACCAAATCGAAAACCTATAATTTCACTTTTAGCAGCTCAATTTTATACTTTCTCTATGAGATATTGACAAGTGTCATCCCTGTAACTTTTACAAGGTTATTAATATAAAATATTATTATTTGTTCGTTATTTAATTCCCTTTACTCAAAAAATGGGGGACTCAGACGACAGTGCCACTGACATCGAAAAACCGATCAATGTGGTATTCTCCGTCCATTCTATCGAGAGTACAGTGGATCCACCGATGGAGGAGTGGTCTTCATTGGAAGAACTAATAGAGCCAGAAAGCGGGAAGAGACTATTATATCGAGAGGGGCTGTATGACCCTGGTGACGGAGAACTATGCGCAGAGTATGTAGCTATGTCAGCCAGTTCTGTGTTGAGACACCCTTACTATAATTACCCGGCAATTTTAGACCCAGGTATAAAACAAGCATTGTTGGAACCTGAAGATATAGTGACATTCCCAAACGACGGACAGGCCTTGTACCTAGCTCTCTGCGAGGAGATGAATCAGTGCCCAGTCAGAATATTCCACAGGGGACTACTTGAACGTCAAATAGATCTACGGTACTACGGCATCGAGCCGAAAGGATTCCGGGCGATGGCCAAAGCCTTGCAATACAATACAACAGTCCAATCTTTGAATTTAACCGATAACTTTTTAAACAATGATGCTTGCTTTCATATGGGAGATATGTTACTGGTGAATAACACAATCACTGACATAAATTTGACTGGTTGCAGAATTGGCCCTGAAGGTGCCAGACGACTGTTTTGTAGCTTGCCGCAGAACAGAACTCTCAAGGTTCTTAATTTAAGTCGAAATAAATTGTGCGATGAAGGAATAGAATATATAGCAAACGCAGTATTTTTAGGACTTCGTGTAAGGAATCTTAATTTAAGCTACAACAATATCACCGGGGCAGGAGTGGCTAAATTTATAGAACCATTCGAAGCTCATAATCCTTTTACTCATTTAGATCTTTCATGGAATACAATATTTACTCCTGGAGGTTACGCGTTCTTCGTTTCATTAGCTGAAAGCGAAAGTCTTGAAGTCCTGAACTTGGCATGGAATGGTTTGTGTGGCCCTCGGATCAGCACAGGTGTAAGAAAAATTTTATCGTGCCGAACCTTAAGAGAGCTTAATCTTGCCAATAACATGCTTAAAGGAGTAGGTATCATAAATTTGCTATCAGGTTTGAGTAAGAATGCCAAATTGAAAACTGTGAATTTTTCATACAATCCTATGTCTCCTACAGATGCCTTAAACATTTTGGTGGCAATATCTAAGCCTTCCTCGAAAGTAAGAAATTTAATAATGGAAAACATCGATGTAAATGAAAACTTCGTGCTTTTACTAGAAAACACAAAAGAAATAAAATCAAAGAAAAATTTAGTTGTTACGTACGGGAACGTTGTAGGTGGGTTTGTACCTAAAGGCCCTGATGTCAGGAATACAGTTCTAAACAGAATTGAATATGTAACTAAGAAAAAGGGCAAATTTGATGTAGCCTTGTTTGCGTTACAACTTCAAAAGGATAAAATCGAAGTATTGAATACGAAAGATTTGTACCAGGCATTCCGCCGCGCTGGAGCAAATGTGGATGAAAATATCGTAGAAGAATTGGCTATCGTGTTTCCGGGACCAGGACCAAAGAATGCGAAGGTAAAGACAGTGGGTGTAAACCTGCTGGTAGATTATGTAAAACGGAAATGGCCGGATAGGGAGCTGCCTCCCACTCCTCCCCCAGAACCAGAACCGGAACCAATAAAGAAACCAAAAGGCAAAGGACAAAAGAAAGGGAAGAAATGAACTCTCATAAATTTATTTTATTCATCAATTTTAGTAACTTTTATTTAAACAGGTGTTTCGTTAGTGTTATTTGTTTAGCTTTTTAGGTACATTTTAATGTTGTATTAATTTATTTTTAAAAGTAAATTAAGTTTTAATATTAATGAAACTTAATTTTACGTTTTTCGGTAGGTATTTTAAGTAGGTATTATTTACTTTTTGTTTAGTTTAAATATTGTAGTATAACGTTTACTTTTTAGGGTGTTGTACATTCGGTTTAATTTTTTAATTTATTTCTCAAAAAGAACATAATATAGTTCACTTAAATATGAGTAACTAAATACAAACCGTCTTACCACAAGAAAGATAAACATCTGTTTAACGTTTGTCTTAAAAAACTGTCAACGTCGAAACGATATTTCTCATTGATATAAGGGTCATTTTGCAGTTACACTTTTTTTAGACAAGTATTCAACAGATGTTTATATTTAAAGGCGGTTAATGTCTTAAAAACTAAACATTTGTCGTTCAATCTGTCGAGTACATTCAGTAGGTCACTATTTCTTTGTCGCGGGACTAACGAATTACCGTGACCCCGGTACGTAAAGGGCTTTTGAAGGACACCGTGGATTTTAGTCAGTACAAGTCTGACAGTCCCTCTCGCCCTGCCCTGGGTGGGAGGACTCATTCGATGATTTTACCACGATAAAAAAAGGTCACTATTTCTTATTGTTGATTATCGAAATAAAACTTCAATCTATTCTTAAAAATGTGTAGTGGTGAGTCATCTCTTATTTCTTTTGGTAACTTATTATAAAGCTGTGCTCCCTTAAACTGAATATGTCTTCTTCCGTACAAAGTCCTAACTGACGGTAGTTCTGTACTCTCCGTATTCCAGGGCCTGAAATCTGCAATTACAATAGTGTCAGAATGGTCTACCATTGATTTCATAATTGTTGATTCAGACAAGTTTGATAATCTACTAACGTAATGGTGTCATTGATTATGACTCTTCAATGGTCAACCACTGACACTCAATTAAAAGAAATGACATACAATGGTAATTTCGTACCCGTGTTTTTTGCTATTTACAAACTTCTAACAACTTCAGATTGTGTATAACAGTAATAAATAATATGTAGAAATAAATATAAATGAATAGGGTATTTTATTGCATAAAAAAAATTAAAATCTGTTTAGTCTGTCAGTTAGAATATTGAAAAATAATGGACACCTATTTTTGTTTTTTTTTTTATTTAATGAATATTGAAGAAGATAAAAAGCTTCCAAATTCGGGCATGAGGGCCTGTGACGTCATAACGCTTGTAAAATTGTGCCGACCGAATGACGTTTTGTGATTTTAAAAGCGTTGTATCTTCATCAATGTTGATTTACCTAACAAAAAAAAAATACGGGTCTAATATTTTTTTTTATAATCTGTATTTCGGACAAATAATTTTTTGTCAGTAAATTAGCTTATTCTGGCATGAATAAATGTTAAAATGTTTGTGCATTTCAACACAATTATATTACGAGAACATAGATCATTATGAATTTAGCAGATAACGATCTTTTAGCGAAATGACAAGGGGATCATGTTGGAATCACGAATTTATAAAATATCAGACTTGGGTCCCTGGTGTAGTATTTGAGATTGGTGATTTCTGAGTGTATTTTATTTGTTTAATATTATTTTTACATAACGAATTATTTATTAATTTCGAGCAAATAATTTGCATCGGATTAATAATTAATTAGTTGCCTTCTGTGGGATAATTTTCTTTTCGATCATAATTTATTTTAGAGTTGAATATAATTGACTAATAAACGTTAAGATTTTTAATGTTATTTCTGTTTTAATTCTGTTCTACAATAATATAAATGGGCGATTTACATCGTGAATATGAAGTGGCGCGTTCGTGTCAAGCTAGGCAGATGATCATCATTTTCTTGCCCTTATCCCATTTTACTTGGGGTCGGCGCAATACGTTTTTTTCTTCCATTCTCCCCTATCAGACGTCACAGTATCATTTACTCCTTTTTTTTTCATATCATTCATTAGACAATCCATCCATCTTTTCTTTGGCTTTCCTATTCATCTCCATCCATCAACATTCATACTCATCACTCTCTTAGTCACATAGTATCATCCCTCCGCATCACATGTCCAAACCAAGACAGACTGTTCCCTTTAATTGTTTCTGTAACAGGCGCCACTTTCAAACTTCCCCTTATAAACTCATTCCTTACTTTGTGTATTATTGTCACTCCACACATCGATCTCAACATTCTCATCTCGGCTACATGCAATCGTTTCTCATCCATCTTTTTCACAGCCCAGCATTCCGATCCATACAATACGATACGTCTTATCAAGGATTTGTGTATTTTCCCCTGATGATGTACTAAGTACAGTTTTCTGCCTCTGCTAGTCTTAACTAATTATCGGGATTGCTTTACTATCAATTTGAAGGGATAAACATAAGATGTTGCCATTTATGAAATACAGATTCGATAAATGGGTGACTTTCTTATTAGATGTGGTATCTTTACTTCAGTATCAGTCGCTATTTTGTTGTCGCCAATAATTCTATTACTTGTAAAAACATTCGTATGGACTTAAAAATCTCCTCATTATGTTCTGTCAAAAATTATAACCACTTCGAATCACAAAAACCTAAGCTTAATCAAATTTCCGCGTTGCTTTCTTTTCCGCTCCATCTGATAACGGCCCGCTCATGGCCTTGCCGCTATGAGCGGTAGCACGAGGTGGCAAGCGGAAAGATCAAATGTTTGAAACACGCCACGAGGCGCTGCCAGTGGCAAAATTGCGTTTTTTCCCTGCCAGCTCCCTGCAGCGACACGAAATAGAGCCGTTCAGACAACTATGCGAGAATGGGGAGTTCGGCAGCTGCCACCAATCGTGGGTATGTGGCGTATACATTTGTACAACGCCAAGCCGCGCCGCCCACCATACCGCTTACCGCTTATACCAAAGTCTTTCTCAGAATACGTTTATTAGTACAAGTCACAGATAAATATTGTTCAGTGTTTAAACCCAGCAATCTAAATAGTGGTACACATGCTGATAAAATGATACAAACAATCTTGCATTACTGCAGATCTCATGTTGTAGACCCAAAAATTTAGGCTCAGAAAAGGTTTTACCAAATCGAAAACCTATAATTTCACTTTTAGCAGCTCAATTTTATACTTTCTCTATGAGATATTGACAAGTGTCATCCCTGTAACTTTTACAAGGTTATTAATATAAAATATTATTATTTGTTCGTTATTTAATTCCCTTTACTCAAAAAATGGGGGACTCAGACGACAGTGCCACTGACATCGAAAAACCGATCAATGTGGTATTCTCCGTCCATTCTATCGAGAGTACAGTGGATCCACCGATGGAGGAGTGGTCTTCATTGGAAGAACTAATAGAGCCAGAAAGCGGGAAGAGACTATTATATCGAGAGGGGCTGTATGACCCTGGTGATGGAGAACTATGCGCAGAGTATGTAGCTATGTCAGCCAGTTCTGTGTTGAGACACCCTTACTATAATTATCCGGCAATTTTAGACCCAGGTATAAAACAAGCATTGTTAGAACCTGAAGATATAGTGACATACCCAAACGACGGACAGGCCTTGTACCTAGCTCTCTGCGAGGAGATGAATCAGTGCCCAGTCAGAATATTCCACAGGGGACTACTTGAACGTCAAATAGATCTACGGTACTACGGCATCGACCCGAAAGGATTCCGGGCGATGGCCAAAGCCTTGCAATACAACCCAACAGTCCTATCTTTGAATTTAACCGATAACTTTTTTAACAATGATGCTTGCTTTCATATGGGAGACATGTTACTGGTGAATAACACAATTACTGAAATAAATTTGGCTGGTTGCAGAATTGGCCCTGAAGGTGCCAGACTACTGTTTTGTAGCTTGCCGCAGAACAGAACTCTCAAGGTTCTTAATTTGAGTCGAAATAAATTGTGCGATGAAGGAATAGAATATATTGCAAACGCAGTATTTTCAGGACTTCGTGTAAGGGATCTTAATTTAAGCTACAACAACATCACCGGGGCAGGAGTGGCTAAATTTATAGAACCATTCGAAGCTCATAATCCTTTTACTCACTTAGATCTTTCGTGGAACACAATATTTACTCCAGAAGGTTACCCGTTCCTCCTTAAATTATCTGAAAGCGAATGTCTTGAAGTTCTGAACTTGGCCTGGAATGGCTTGGCTGGCCCTCGGATCGGCTTGGGTATAAGAAAAATTTTACTGTGCCCAACCTTAATAGAGCTTAATCTTGCCAATAACATGCTTAAAGCAGTAGGAATCAGAAATTTGCTGGCAGGGTTAAGAAGGGCTGCCAAATTGAAAACCGTGAATTTTTCATACAATCCTTTGTCTCCTACAGACGCCTTTAACATTTTGATGGCAATATCTACGTCTACTTCGAAAGTGAGAAATTTAATAATGGAGAACATCGATGTAAATGAAAACTTCGTGCTTTTATTAGAAAGCACAAAAGAAATGAAATCAATGAAAAATTTAGTTGTTACGTACGGGAACGTTGTAGGTGGGTTTGTACCTAAAGGCCCTGATGTCAGGAATATAATTCTAAACAGAGTTGAATATTTAACTAAGAAAAAGGGCAAACTTGATATAGCATTGTTTGCGATGCAACTTCAAAAAGATAACATCGAAATATTGAACACGAAAGAATTGTACATAGCCTTCCGCCGCGCTGGAGCAAATTTGGATGAAGACATTGTAGAAGAATTGGCTATCGCATTTCCGGGGCCAGGACCAAAGCATGCGAAGTTAAAAAAAATGGATGTGAACATGCTGGTAGATTATATAAAACGGAAATGGCCGGATAGGGAGCTGCCTCCGACTCCTCCCCCAGAACCAGAACCGGAACCAATAAAGAAACCAAAAGGCAAAGGACAAAAGAAAGGGAAGAAATGAACTACCATATTTATATCAATAAGTATTTTATTGATCACAAGGCCAGTTAAAATATTAACAATATATTCCCAAAACATGATGTTTCTCTGAGTTTTTTGTATGTTGTTTGGACCTGTTAGGGTTAAGTTTACCAAAGATATAGCGCAGAATCTGATAAAGTTCCTGGTTTTTTGTGTATGAATTTTTTTCCACAACTTTAACTTTTTAAATAACATACTAAAAAATCAGTGATGCACATCATTCTTTTTGTAATAAGGTACTTTTTGTATGGATTTTAACTGGCGTAAATAGAGACTTATGTCTATTTTTCATTAGGTAGTATTATTTGTTTAGCTTTTTAGGTCACTTAAAGTATTTATTTCTAAACTCAAAATTAGGTTTTTATAATAACTAGTTTTATATTTGATGGCATTAGTATTACCTAATAGCAATATTTGTTTAGTTTATATTTTATGATTAATATTTAGCTTAACGCCTGTTTTCATGGAAGATGGATATAATAAATTAATAATAATTAATCCCGAGCAATAAATTTTACTCGGATTAATTAGTTGCATTATGAGGTATACATTTTTAGATTATAATTTATTTTAGAGTTGAGTATAAGTGACTATTAAACGTCTAGATTTTTAATGTTATTTTTCGTTTAATTCTGTTCTACAATAATATGTATAAATGGACGATTTACATCGTGAATATGAAGCATGCGTTCGTGTCCGTTATCCTGCGTCAAGGGAATGGACATTTATTCAAGTTTTGCAATATGCTATCGCACGGAGCCCTAATCAATAACGAACCAGCGCTAAACGGCACATAAGTAGTGTGTGACAGAGAAGACACTACTAAACTGAAACTAGCCAGTACTCCCTTCTCAAAGGCCGATTTACAATATATCGCTGGTACCTTGAATCATGAACCTATAAGTAACCCTTTATGATTAACATTACAAATTGCTACGGGATCATGGAGCCGCGCTGCGCCGGCGGCGGCTGCGCGGGCGCACGGTAGCGTGCGTCACGCAACCCCGACTTGTCCGCTTTATTATTATTTATTGCTTTCAAATAATCTCCGACTAGATAATGCTATACAAAATGCCGCGGTGCAGCATTCCTCCTGTAATGTGGGATGCTGAGTGAGATGTTCAACGATTCGTGCTGGAGCTCTCATATTGTGATGTCCTGTGATAGATCTTATCTATAAAGCCTCGTTCACGACTTCGGGATATACGATTTGCGCGGCACGCACGTTACGTATTTTGTGGCAGACAAAAAGAAAACGGTAGCAAATAAAAAACTAAAATTAAGTCCCACATCGCTATATTTGCGTGCTCCATGAGATAAGAACAGAGTAAAACCTGGCAAAAACTGCTGGGTAATTACCCAGCAGATACAACACCCGTCCGGTTAGAGTTTCCTCCCTTTTCAACCTAGTATCGAGAAATCACACCCTGTTCCTCATACTGCTTAAGTTTTCTCATTCTCCTTGACTTCTTCAAGCTTCATTGGCGCGGCAATTTTCTGAGCGTCTCTATTGATTCTGTCTTTTGGGAGTTGCAGTGGGAATGTCCTTAAAAAGTCCATAAGTTTGTTACACGTTGCATGGCAGTGACTTCTAAGCTGTCTCGGTCTTCTAAGCAATTTCGTAGCTGTCGCATCAGGCCCGTAGTTAGTGCGTGCTACTCGTGGCCATGCGGTTATTGTGATGTCCTGTGATAGATGCTATCTGTAAGGGTTGTCGCCAGATATAGCGGAGTTTCCTTCGCTCCCATTTTGGGTTCGATGTCGCCATGTTACGAATACGGGGAATTAAGTGATTTTATATGCCTATCCGGGAAAGGATCTGGCATGATTTCTATATTTTGTTTCCATTTTTTCTTAGTAAATTACTCCCCTGAGCAACGTACTGTGAAAAGTTTTGAAGTTGTGTTGTGTTGTGGTTAAATCAGTATTTTAGGAAGAAAAAACTGTACACGTGTGATATATTGAACACTTGTCTTAAGAATTTATTTGTTTTACACTAAATCTTCATCGTACATTTCAAATATTTTTTAATATTTATTAGGAACCCTAAACAAAACATTGAGCCCATTACGAAAGAAATTTTCTGCACCACTATCAAAGACGGTAATCAGAACCTTAGGAATTTGCACCGAGACATGCGGAACCCTGATTTAAATCAGATCTATTTATGATCCTAAATAAAGAATCACCATATTATAAATCTATGTATATTTACTAGTTTTGACGAAATTAGTTAATCTAGATAAAAATTTAATCCAAACTTTGGATTTTTTAGTCCTGAAGAAAGCGAGCTAAGAAAAAAGAACCTGGAATTTACCTATGCAAGAAAATGGTTTAAAAAATCGAATGTCAAATTTTCGGAGCCCCAGATAAATGTCCATGTTGTTTCTGCCTACCCCCCATGGGAAGAAGGCGTGAGTTTTGTATGTTTGCTTGTTTATTTCTGTTATTGATAAAAATATCCGTGAGTCAGCAGACAAATACTCGTAGATCTTAAATGCTATTCATAATACTGCGAAATGTCAACACTTATCTAATATTTGCCTTTTTTTGTTGTTGCAGGTAACTTTCGCTGGGACATAGAAAGTGCTCAGTGTTGACAGCGGCACTGGTATGACTCGTCTGAGCAAGATTTATGCTCATTTTAAGTAAGACTAGATGACACTTGATTGAATGCCTAAATAACTCTGTACTAACTCTGTGTGGAGGATTTTATACCTATATCTATCGCGATCCGATCTTTGTGTGTGACCAGTCAATGACCAAATTTGCCTATTTGAGTCTTAAAGATGTCCAATCAGAAGCATCTGCCAAAATCAAAAGATTTGGATAGAGATAGAATATTACTTTTGGGCCTAAATAAATGAACTTATGTGTCGCCGAGTTTGCCACCAGTTTCATCTATAGGAATTATGTCAGTTATTGGGTTGTGCTGGTAAGATAGGCAGTCGCTCCATGTAAAATATCAGTTCAAGACCTGGTTCGTCTGGAGCCGACTCCAATACTGTTGGGAAAAGGCTAGGCAGATGATGATGATGTCAGGATATTAGCAACTTCTTAAACTTTTTTTTTTCTGGAATTCAACGGGACTACGTACCGTAATGGCGTATTTAATCAAAGCACAGACAATTAATGCACACAGGAAATTAAAAAAGCAGCCATCTTTATAATACTATCGGTTTATTAGATCAGTGTTATTTATTTCAAAACTTGTTATTTTTCTTTTCTTCCAACCCTTGAAATAAATGTAGATCGACTTGTCTATGCACACCCAGTCACGATTTGTAATTAAAAGAAATTAATAAGATAAAAAAACTGACGCCCCTAATCACTTGGTTATCTCTCTATGAATATTTATGAAACTTCAAAGTATTTAAGATTTTCCACTACAAAGATTTATGGATCTTCCGCCACAACCTTTAAGTTTTAATTAACTTTTTAATTAAACATTTAATCGATACTATTATACGTTATCTCGTAGTTAAGATAGTCATATAATTAATTGAATTTTAGCTGTAGGTGTTGGTACTTACAACTTTTTTTGAAAAACCCTTGGTCGTGGGTGCGTTGGCCATGATACGGTGGCGACTGAGAGATCCCAATGGCGGTGCTGGCTCTCACCAGGAGTGCCTGCCCGCGTCTGGCTGGTTTTGTCCTTAATACAATGAATTTATTGCCACCAATCAAGCAATATAGCAGACTCTAAGACTATTAAGTACTAGGAAATTCCTGATGGAAAACCCAATACCATATTCTCCCACCTGGGAATCCAAGTTGGGACCTCTAGCGCAGCAGTCATACTTCTAACCGTTCGACCAGGGCGGCAGTTCCAGAACGTCTTTAGCCAGTTACACAAGTCTATCATTAACCAATCACAGTCCACTTGAAAATGTCTACAACGTACTGCGCATCTCCTTCACGTCTCGACGCCGTCGCCGCAGTTAGCGCTAAATTGAAAGTAACGCGTCAATTTTTTCACCCGCGAACTGTATCAGCTGTTTGGCGATTTGATTCAGGGCTGGCGATTACATCTTTGATTTTTGGAAATGTTACTTTTAAAAAAACTTGTTTTCGTCTTCTCCTACGCGAATTAATAATCTATCTCGATTGGTTCTTTGTCTGTAACTAATAAACGACCGAATTTACCTATCCGAGTCTTTAAGATATCCAATCAGAAGAAGCAACTTTCAAAGGAACGGGGTTGGGATTGAGATTGTCTGTTAATGTCGGGCGTTAGTTGTTAGATTCAGTATAAATTTGCCGTAAGGGTCAAACAACCGGGGTCGCGGGACTTACGAATTACCGTGACCCCGGAACGTAAAGGGCTATTGAAGGATACCGTGGATTTTAGTCAGTTCGAGTCTCACAGTCCCTCCCGCCCTGCCCTGGGTGGGAGGACTCATTTGATGATTTTACCACGATAAAAAAAGGGTAAAACAACTAACCCTATCACTGCTGGACATAGGAATCTCCCAACATTCCAACACAGCACAGCATCTTCCACATTAAGCCTCTACCACTCCCAGGTACCTTTTCAAGGTCGTCGGTCCATCTATCTACATTCATTATTGCTCCATCAGTCGTGTCCCCCGTTTTATATCTACTGATTGGGTCAAACGGGTCACATGAAGGAGATGACGGGCTCTTCCGGGCCCGTCGTCCCCTTCTAACCTAACCTGTCTTAGTCGAAGTGGGTTCAGTAGATACGAAACGGGGCACTATCAATCAGGGGACAATTAATAAAATATATGCTCTGAGGAGCTCATGGCGAAATAAATACAGCCGCACAGGCCGATCTTCCGGGTTAAGACGCGCTTGCCGAGGTTGGTCTGTGTTTGGGTGACCATCTGTCATAGCGAGTATCCTCCGTGCCTCGGAAAGCACGTAAAGCCGTTGGTCCCGGCTTTAATTTGTAGATCATTGACAGTCGTTACTGTTAGTCAGAAGCTCTAAAGTCTGACAACCAGTCTCACCATGGGGTATCGTATTACCCAGTTACTGGGTTGTGGAGGTCCGACAGGCAGTCGCTCCATGTAAAATACTGATATCCAGCTGCATCTGGTTTGACTGGAAGCCGACCCTAATATAGTTGGGAAAAGGCGAGGCAGATGGATGTTGTTTTCGTCGATCCGCCTGACTTTTCACTGGGCACATCAAAAAGGCGCGTAACACGATGTGCAGGCAAATCACGACATCTCAAACTCAACGACCGGCCACTGTTACAGATCATTTTTCTTTTCCCAAAGTCTGTCAGCCCTACAAACTAAGTGTAAGTTTAGTGTCAGTAGAAAGTGTACCAAGTGTCGACGTGGGCGCACACTTATTACTTATTCGACCATCGCTTTTCCACAGCATCGTTAACACTTTTACTTTTAGCGTTCGCCGTCACGCCTTGCCCGGGGGCGAAATAGCGAGCTGATATCGTTTATAAAATTATAACCTAGACATCAAACTTGATCGAGATTGTTCTTGAGATTAATCGGAATGTGCGGGCTTTTTATCTAAGTGTCAGGAGGTCAATGAACTTGGATCTTGGTCGTATTTTTTTTGTATTTAGAGAAGCAAGCAGTTTTGATATGGAGTTAAATCGTAAGAGACAACACTTTATCGTCTATCTTTCTTCAGCTGTTAACTACTGTGGGTCTAAATCGACCACTTAGCAATATTCCTAATGATTCACTTGATTAAAAATAGAATAGCCAATGACGTTACGAAATGAATTAATTTGGAATACTGCTTTAAGTGGCCGTTTTAGGCACTCTGGACGTAAGCCTCCTCAAAAGAACGTTTACCATCTTGCTCCCGGGAAGTCCACATCCATCAGCCAACTTTTTCAAATCATTGATTCAATCGCCTATACATAGACTGATACTGGTCTACATATTGACGGTTTAGAGGTTTTAGCTGAAAATGAATTATTAATGCCATTGCCCAATAATAAACCATACCATTAAAATTATCCACTTTTTCGAATGTGGTAAATTCCATATACAATGACTTTTTTCACTTACGCCAATTTTGAACATAATACGGCTCTCTAGAATAATTTGGTGTTTGTCAACCGTCGTTATTTACTTATTTACATAATCAATTAGATTGGCCGTCATTGAAGTCGATATATTTTAATTTATAGAATTGGTAAGTACGTCATTGACACTTTCAAAGATGCAACAATAACACGGTTAAATACTTTCAATAAACATCCAAAAACTACTTTTCCTCAATTTAAATTCCAGTCAAGAACTATGACTCCCAAAAATCGGCGAAAAACCTTTCGTAATATTTATTTGTATATCAATGACATAACTTGCTGTCAACAAAAACTCATTACATGATCCGCCCTTGTTACGAAGGCAAAGTAATCGTCCCATAACCCCATATAGGACCAAAAGTATCCCATAACCAACCATCTCTGATCTCTTCCGCATGAATTATTAAAAAAAATCCGAAGGTAACCCGAAAACGCCCGAAGCGTTTTCGTAAATTGCGTGCGCGCATCATTGGGTCTCCATAAAATTTTCATCGGATAAGAAATTGAATTTACCCGTTGTTACTCGTAAAATTTTAAAGGTAGCATTTTTATGTTGATTTATTTATATTATGGGAAGATTTTCGGCGCGACGCGGAGGGCACTTTCCTTTTCAGTGTGTAAGAAGGTAATAAGGTGGATCGATCAAGTTTTTTTTTATAAATTAAGGCCGACGTGCACGGAATTTAATTGGTAACCCAAAAAGACGGCAAAATTTTAAATTTTCGAGGTGTTTCTTACTTTGAGTGGCATCCATGTACGAGTAATTTAATTATGCAATTTTTTTTCTTTTAACACTACTTACGCTTGTTTTTTTACCTTTCATAAAAGACAGGAAAATAACGTTCATTAGAGTCCTAACGACGGCAACGTTTGTCAGCTCAGGTTTGCACAGTGGCGCGGTCGACTGTTGTGCTGCATACCGTGTTGGATTCCCGCACGGAGCAAAACATTGAATGATACAACGTAGTTGTTTGTGTATATGAATTTAATTTTTTGTAAATGCATCACGCAGTGTGGGGCAACGTTTTTTTACAATATCCTAAATATCAAGATATAAACTTCTAGATATAAGTTATAGACAATCAGTTAAAAATGTTAACTTATCACCTCTATCTTGAAACATAGCTTAAAATAAACTTTACTACAAATTACTTGAAGCAAACTTAACCATAACTTATGACGCTAGCTCTCGCAGTCACATTACAGTAATATATTCTCAGTACAACACAAACGGTTTCGCAAAAGCGTTTAAAGACGTGAGTCGGAACACGCATGCGCCGTACGAAAGGGAAATGCGCCCGCGCAGAAGAAAGTACATGGGCTAAGTTTTATTATTATTCTGATTAGTTCCCTGCGGGCAACAAAATTGCTAATATTAGTTTTTTTTTTAACGAGGTAAAATCATGAAATGAGTCCTCCCACTCAGGGCAGAGCCGTTTCCAACCGGTCCTATTGGAAATCTATAGGGCAGATCTATGTTCAGTAGTGGATGTCCTCTGGCTAATAATGATAATGTGACGTTTGGATAAAAACTGAAATTAATGAGTCGGCGAACATGAACAAAGTAATAAGCCATTTCTATTCAATTCCAATAAAATCGTCTTCTTACAAAAAATAATTTCCCGAACCCAACGTTCATCTTATTAAGAAGAGTAATGAGAGAGTCATGAAGAGGGCCGCTTACCGCTCATCAGCGAAGTAAAAATACGGGGTAAAAATGGCGAGGAAACCGCAGCGGTTAGAAATACCAGTAAATTAGTAGAAGTCGCTGGATGCAAGGATTTACGTATAGTACTGTTGATTTTGCTGCATCATTATGTTTTCATTATTTTTTACTATATATAAATTGACTAGAATGACTAGCTGCTTATAGGATTCGATTGGGCTTGATGGTACTAAATTTGTATTTTCCTGGGAAATGTCAGTTACTGGGAAAATCTTGTTTCTGAACGTTGGATGAAACTAAACAATTATGGAAGCACGAAATTATATTCTCACATAATGCTATCATTAGAACTTAAACGGGGTTTAAATCCTTATAATATTTTAGTGACCATGTTATTTTTAAAACTTATCCGAAGTCGCGAAACTGGCCTAAAAGATTACACTATTCCAGAAACGAAAAGTGCAACCGAAAGAAAAGGGTGGTTTTTAAGTTAGTGAGAGTCTGTCAGTCCCTTCCGTTCCATTTATACTCATTTAAGTATTAAGGAAGACTCATTTAATGATGTGACCACTCCAAAAAAATTAAAGCTAAAAATCTTATTCTAAAATAATATTCGCCAAACAATTCAATAGTAAATGTCAATATTGACTGTAAAAACATCCTCACACCTTTAAAACACACACTATTAAAATTCGCCACTTCAAAATTATCACCTCGACGGTCAAGCTCGCAATACCGACCCGTATGTTTACATTCAAATCTGGGACACCTGTTCAAAGTGGCCAGTTGACCCCAAGAAGACCCACATCGTTGCCCATACCATTATTATTAATAGTTATGATATTATTTATTCCTCGTTATGCTATGTTTAACATTTTATGTTGTTAACCAACATGTTGGTTATAAATTGTGTTAATCCTGATTGGTGGTCGACTTATAAAGGAATTTCAAGTTTTTAAAGCGTGTTGACAGTTTTGTGGTTATGTAAATGTTTGACATCTTTTAGAATTAAATAAAGTTAATTTTGGGCTTATTTACTAAATAATTTAAACAGCTTGATTTTTTTATTGTAACGGTTCAAATTATTTCTGAGATTCGTGATAGAAAACACTTACAGAAAAAACTTAGTTACATATTCCGTAATTAAAAACGATTTCACTCATTCCTGATAAAATATTTAAAAAAAAAAACATTATAAGTTACTTTTTTTTCACTTTTTTTTTTTGCGTGGTAAAATCATCAAATGAGTTCTCCCACCCAGGGCAGGGCGGGAGGGACTGTCAGACTTGTACTGACTAAAATCCACGGTGTCCTTCACGAGCCCTTTACTTACCGGGGTTACGGTGATGGGTAAGTCCCGCGACCCCGGCAGGACTTTTTTTTCACTTAAATAAACATTAAATAGCATTATTACTGTTTGAAGACATATCAACATTGGAACGACGAACTACAATCAACATTTGTTCGTAAGACAGCTCTGCAACCTTCACCACATCCTTTTTTTACGTGGTAAAATCCTCAAATGAGTCCTCCCACCCAGGGCAGAGCGGGAGGGACTGTCAGACTCGTACTGAACTAAAATCCACGGTGTCCTTCAATAGCCCTTTACGGGGTCACGGTAATTCGTACAGTCCTGCGACCAACCGTCACCTCTTCCTAGTGTATTTATTTAAAAGAACTTGCGAAACCAATTCTCAGTAAAGTTAAGATGAACATACTTCATCATACAGACTTGCCCTTTTCAAATATAACTTAGAACCTCTTTAAACAAACTAAACTTTAAAGATATATGGCTACTGCTGACTTATTTCGCACTAGTATTTCATAGGCAATGACAGGTGGCAACACCTGTCGCGCACCTACAAAACATGCCTTACATTTTATTATTAACGTCCACTATATTCTCGGAAGTTATTTATACCTTCTAGAGGGATTTTCTTGTGAATAAATATTCTTAAATTTGTTTTCATGAAATCCTGTTACGTTACCGAAAAACGTTCAAACGAGGGAATAGAGGATTTCAGCTTGCAAGTGTGAGTTGCGATCGCCTAATTGGTAAGGCGTCTGGAGTACTTATCCAGAAGACATGGGTTCAAATCCCACTTGTAACTAAATTTTTCATTCCTCTAAAATCATTTTTGCGACGCGTGTCGCACGCGTTATTGCGATAAAAAAAACATTGTCTTTGTTAAGAAACATTTATCGTAAGACGATTAGGTAGGTCGCGGGACTCACGAATTACCGTGACCCCGGTACGTAAAGGGCTATTGAAGGACACCGTAGATTTTAGTCAGTACGAGTCTGACAGTAGGGGTGGGTGGACTCATTGATGATTTTACCACGATAAAAAAAAGACGATTAGGTAGCATCTACCCGTAGATAACCGCACGTTTTTATGTCATAGGAGTCGTAGTGATAAGGATGATTTTTACTTGTAGTTGAAATAGGTCGAATTGCGTCGCATCGCGTCATCAAAATCCAATCCAATTTTGGAAAAACCTTACAAGTGTGATATTTGCACAAATGGCCTTAATGTTGACTTTTAAGCTTTAATATGTTCATTAGAAATGATGACTTAATTTTTGCCTATTTTGAGTTCTCATATCATAGTATTTTAATTTTCATTAAAAAAAATCGACCAACAGTAAGTCCCTTTGAGTCAACAATTCTGGGCAAATAACAAGGCCGCGGGCTTTTAAAAACCGGATAAGTCTGTGTGGATTATAAACCACGGCGTGTTTTTTTGTAGAGAAAAAATATCGAAGGACCATTGGGTTCCATATCTAAGGCACACCTATTGACAGGTTAGCAAAAAGATGAAAATGAAGACGTCCTAAGTAAACACTTAGTCAATTTGGAATAATATATTTTCTTAGCAACGTGTTAGTGTGAAACATGATATGTATAGGAGATGAGCCAGTAGATTATGTATGGAAATAAACATTCGGAATGGCAGATGAATAAAGTTATTGAAAGGAATTAGTATAAATTCAAATCCTAACTAATATTATAAATGCGAAAGTAACTCTGTCTGTCTGTCTTTCTGTCTGTCTGTCTGTCTGTCTGTCTGTCTGTCTGTCTGTCTGTCTGTCTGTCTTTTCTTCACGCCTAAACTACTGAACCGATTTGTGTGAAATTTGGTACAGACATAGTTTGGAACTTGAGAAAGGACATAGGATAGTTTTTATTACAAAAAAATAAAAATAAAAAATAAAATTTATGAAATGCTCTAACGGAGTATAGATAATTCCTTAAACTCTCAATAGATGGCGGTGATCGTTCAATGGTGTCGATCGTTACACGAGTTGTCACTATGGATTGATAGATGGCGCTGGAACCAAAATTGTACTTATTGTCGGTTGTACGATAGTTTATGTGGACTGGTCCTGTTTCGTAAATTTTAAATTGTTCCGTTGTATAATTGGTGTTCCTGTGATGCTTATGAGAAACTATATAACTAGATCCACCAAGACTATAACTAACTAACGGCATACGGTTACAAATAACCTATTTAGGACGGAATGTCATTAAAGCCGTTATTATGACTGGGATGGCAAAAGGCGAAACTTTATTATTCCCCGTATTCCCATCATTCCAACTGATTTGCCATTCCAATTCAAAAGAGTTCAGTTTCCGCTGTAAACTGCGTTTGCAATGACCATAAATAGAGCCCAAGGGCAAACGCTAAAAGTTGCGGGGGTACATCTTGAAAAAGACAGTTTCTCCCATGGACAACTCTACGTTGCGTGCTCAAGAGTGTCGAAACCACAAAACCTTTATATTTTTGCAAAGGATGGCTAAACTAAAAACGTGGTAAACAGAAATGTCTTGGTGTAAGAAACTTTCATAATCTCTAAAACCTAAAATAATAGAAAATTTGTCAAGGGAGAAACAGTCTTTTTTCCTTTTGGACTGAAATGTGAAATCAGTAGAATGATGAGAAAATAAGGGAAAAATAACATTTTCGCCTTTTTCGATCGGCAAAACGGCTTTAATGCCCTAAATGAGTATACATCTCTTAAATTCAAACGCAGAGCTCATTATGTTGATTTTTGAAGAGTTCCCTAGAATATCCCGCGAGATCGGGAACTATGTGGGTAAAACCAAAAATCTGCTGGAAGTCACTATTCCACGCGAACGAAGTCGCGGGCAAAAGCTAGTATATATATAAATTAAAAACCTTTATTTAATTAAGCCAAGAAAGTACTAACTAACATAAAATATAAAAAGACAGAAGATCTAAACTAAACAATCAAACAACTGAAATTTAAACAAGAACAAAAAAAAAACAAGATAGCATAATGTGGGGCAGTTCCTTCCTCAGAAAAACTTAATACCAATCTCAAATAAATTAAACTGTAAACAGAACTAAAACTACTAAGTAATAGTCAGTCAAACAAATGAACCCAAATACCAACATAAAGTAAAAGTACTCCATAGACAAAACAGTTTGAACAAGCAGTCCAATTAACCATAGTTTAAGAACACTGTGGTAACATTCACACGGTTACCTACCAACAACTGCCAACAATACCAGTACGTACTCGTATATCGTATCAACTGTGCGACTCAATCGCTAATAAATTGAGATATTTTTCTTGGAACGCCATCGATCACTTGGCCAATTTGCAATTACTGCTCGCTATGGGCCATGGTGGTACTATTTTAGTGCTGAGGTCCACGACACAACATGATGTTGAATTTTGACGTGACGACACTAGGGAGGTGCATGGATGGATCTTGATGAAAAACATTGAGGTTTAAGTTATTGAACACAGTGAACTTCTGGAATAATTGAAAAGATTGTGATTTTTTTTTTATTGCATTTAAGATTAAGGTAGTTACACAGTCAGATACTAAAGCCACTTCATCTTTTTTTATAAATATAGGCCAGTATCTAGTTTAAGACTAAAATAAAATAAAAATAATAAAAACAACTTCGCTCAAGAAAATCGCACGTTTTTTTTATAAAAAAATAAATGTGGGAATTTCTCCTGTGTCGTTAGGTACGTTTACAAACATAGAAATTCACATACACTAACACCCAAACCTGGAACAACTACTTGTAGGTCATACAAATATTTGTTCCATGCGGGTATCCAACCCGCGACACGCTGCGCAGCAATCCAATCGCTTTGCCGCTGCGCAAACCGTGCGTCAAAAATAAAATATTTTCTAGTTGCTGCAATGTTGCCAACACAGTTTCCCGTAAAATAAATGTTGGTTCATGGTCCCCAGCCCTAAGAACACGCAGGTCGGCGCCCGCGCAGATATATTACCGACACGGCAAGAATATGATTAGTGTATTGTGTTCCTGTTTATTTATTTACAAAGTACTTCGTGAAGGATTGGCTTTGCTAACTGACGTCTGCTCCTCTATCATTCGAGAAACATTCCTGAGAAAGGATGCATTGACGTTATATGATTTATTTTAATATTTTGTTGCTGTAAAATGAGGGTACTGATGTTTTTAAGTTATTGCATAGTTTTTAGCGCGGGTTTTGAGCGCGGCGACCGAATCAAGAAATTCCGTAACGAAAATAAATCTAAAACTGTCACATCTGTCATGTCAACGTGAATGAATAAAATTGGAATGAATGAATTTGTGGCTGACCTTAGCCTAATTAATAGAGTAACATCCCATTTTTTTTTTGAACGTGGTAAAATCATTATATGAGTCCTCCCACGCAGGGCAGAGCGGGAGAGACTGTCAGACTCGAACTGACTAAAATCCACGGTGTCCTTCCATAGCCCTTTACGTTCCGGGGTCACGGTAATTCGTGAGTCCCGCGACAGAGTAACTTCCCATCGAGCAACGATGAGATGATATTTTTCTTTTTTTTTCCATAAAATAAATAAATAAATAATTATAATTGCATAAGTTGATAAAAAATGCTACGCAATAGCATTACATTAACTATTACTTTGAAATACTCAAGTTTTAACATAAATTCCTAATTAATTCTTAACATTTAAGCTTTAAACAATGTGTGCTCGTTGAAGTTCAACGTACATTTTAAGACTTAAAATCAAATTCCAGACATTTCAAGTTACTGTTAAGTTACTGGTAAGTTAAGTTTGTTTATAACTTAACCTAATCAAAGTCAAAAGTTACTGAGGTGATTAGCATGATCAGATTTATTATTTTTTACTTGAGACTAGATGTTCCCCGTGGTTTTACCTCCGCTGCTCGTGTCCTATTAGGCGTAGCGTACTGTTTTATAGCATTCAGTCTTCCTTGATAAATGGAATATCAACACGAAAATGTAACAAAAAGTTTTTTAATTCGACCAGTAGTTCCTGAGAAAAGCTTGTTTGAGGTTGCAGCACTTTTTAAGATTTTGTAACGGCTGAAAATCTAATAAAATGTGAGATTTTTAATGAATAAAAATCATTATACAAAATTGAACATATTCTCAAGTAAATGGTAAGGATAGACACACGATTTGGAATACTCGGCTCGATAAAAAAAAATGCCGAATATGGCACTAAATCACAATGCAAATTATATCAATAGATAGAGCTTTTGCATTCATACTAAAAACTTCAACTACGAGCAAGGTTTCTTCTAAACACCACTAAGTCACAAGTACATGACCTACCTCAATTTAAATAAATTTAAATTCTTTCCATAAAATCTTAAATGTAACGGAACATAAAACTCATCTGTGAGCCAGAGCTCTTCTCCATTACGCCAAGTTGATTGCGTATCGCGACGATTAGGTGCGCGGGCGCAGGACACAAAGGCACCGCCGCGAACGCGGAACCTAATCCCGGATTAGGCCGGGATCATTTCAAGTTTCCCGGGACACGTCCGTCTCACGGGACCTTGTTCCGGGGTAATCTCGGTTATTGAAAGCAATTTTATATTATAGAATAACTAACTGTAAGTGTATGAGTTTTTTTGTTGATTTAATTTCCATAAATTGTGAGTGGTCCTGGTCAGGGTTTAAAGTATTCACTTCGTTTATGTAACTTTTTAGTATTCGATTGATTGTATTTGGATAAGAAACTTTACCGTTTTTATTCTTACACAACTTAGAATTTAATCCAAGCTAATTTTTGCAAGTATTAGGAGACTGCTCGCTCGGTCAGCGTTTGTGTCTTCGAGATCGCGAACGCGCGGGTATGAGGATTCGAGGTGCTCGCTCCGCTTCGCCGCGTGTCGTTGTCGCGGGACGGGTGCCGGCGGTCTCTTTATTCGAAGCCGGGTACGCCGCAATCGCAGCGGTAAGACCCCTCTTTGGGGAGTGGCGTGATAGGCGTCACGGCTTCCTGACCTACCGCAACACGCAGGTCCTCACCGGACACAGAAGTTTCGGGAGGTACCTGTGTCTGATATGGAGGGAAGAAACGCCTGGGTGTCACCACTGCGAGGATCTAAGAAAACTCAGAAGAAACTAATAAGGGACTATCTATTCGAATGCCTCCAACTTCGCTTTTATAGTAGTTGAAAAGTACTCCAAAGGAACATATACGTACTTTTGACGACCACCTTTTATCTGTGGGGGTGAACCTTGAAAAGGCGCGCCGGTCTTTGGGGTCAAGAACGGGGAATGTTGCAATGGTATCTTACTAAAACATCACCGGTGATAACTTTTAGCACATGGAGGAGAGATCTGTGACCTCTTAAAAGACCTATCTCTAGATGCACATTCCTGGAAAGACTTAAAAGCCTTTGTCAAACAGACAGGCGTGGCGAATGCGAACCGAGGCGTTTTTATTTGTAATGTATGGAATTCTTTGAATCCAGTCACATAGAAAAGCGAAAGCGATCCGATAGCGTGACCGAACCGATGCGAAGACGTGGCGAAGGCGTATTTACGTCTTTCATAAAAAGCCAGCTAATACAACTGCCACGCCTCGGTTCGCTGCACCCAGTTTGACGTCTCGTATGGGTTCGTTATCGCTTCGGACTCGGTCCGGTTCGCTATCGCCTGTCTGTTTGACAAAGGCTAAAGGGCCTTCCCTGTTTGCTGTGCAAATAGGCCCCAGTTATTTTCAAAATTCCATCCAAATCCGTTCAGCTTTTAAGACTAGAAAAATTTACAGACAGACCGAGTTACTATCGCATTTATACGCAATAGTTTGAATCCCGTTGACTGCCATTAGGATTTTAGCACATGCTTAACACACTTGTTAATGACCAATAACAGTTAACAGAACCCATAAATAACCCATAATCCATATCAATTAATTTATATGGACTGTTTTACCTAATGAAAACTAATCTTCAGACCATCTCTTTAAAATTATTTAATCACCATTAAGAGTTTAGAGTAATCACCATTTGGGATTTAGTACTTAAACTTTTGCTGGCCACTGTCTATACTTATAGCCTTCTGCGGAATTAGGGAGAGGCCATTCGTAATGATATAAAGTTGTAATACGTTGAGGCTATCGCTAAACAGATAGGCTTATAAATCTTAAAGTATTTAACTCTATAAAGCCTTTTTTATCGTAGTAAAATCATCAAATGAGTCCTCCCACCCAGGGCAGAGCGGGAGGGACTGTCAGACTCGTGTTGATTAAAATCCAAGGTGTCCTTTAATAGCCCTTTACGTTCTGACATCACGGTAATTTGAAAGTCCCGCGATCCCGGGATTCTATAAAGCCTTTGGAAATTATCTGAAAGGAATGAGTCAGAATCGAAGAACAGCGGAGAAGACACTCAATGGTGACTCTTAGTTTTCTAATTACTGTAATTCGAAGACATATACTAAACCGCACTGGGTTCCTTAAGTATGTTACTGCGGACGTTTTAAAACCAGGCTTGTTCCAGCGAGGGAAAGAGACAGAGCTATACAAGTCGTCTAGCGCCACCTCGTTCACTCACTGGAACAAGTCTGGTTTTAAGACGTCATGATACGGCCCTTGATGATTCTTGTGACCAACTCCCCGTTATAGAGAGGAGGTTTGTGTCCCAGTTATGGAAACGTACCCATAATCTGCCTATGAATGTTCTCACAGTTGTGACACAGGCTTGCTCTATGTTAGAGGAAGTGGGCTGTAATCAACCACGCGGGGCCAGTGCTGGTTCGTAAATGTCGAATCGAATTTTAGGTTCTTTTTTTTTTTTTTTTTGCGTGGTAAAATCATCAAATGAGTCCTCCCACCCAGGGCAGGGCGGGAGGGACTGTCAGACTTGTACTGACTAAAATCCACGGTGTCCTTCACTAGCCCTTTACGTACCGGGGTCACGGTAATCCCTTGGTCCCGCGACCCCGGCAGGCGAATTTTAGGTTCTAGGACATTTTTTTTACGTGGTAATATCAACAAACGAGTCCTCCCGCCCAGGGCAAACCGGGAGGGACTGTCAGACTCGTACTGATTAAAATCCACGGGGTCCTTCAATAGCCCTTTACGTTCCGGGGTCACGGTAATTCGTACAGTCCCGCGACCAGGTTCTAGGACATGTTGCTTCCCTCAAGGTGTTTTCTTTCACCGTTTTTAAGAGCAGTGGTATGAAGTTACACAAAGTAATGCGCCTGCCTACGTTCAATCCACGACCTGCAACTCGTAAATCGATTCCGGTATCATTAGGTAGGCTACCAATGCTCTCTCGGAAATATGATAATAGTTAATTAGGCATGTTAGAAGAACAAGACAGACTGACCTAAATAATAACTACCTCATTACTTGATATCTCATCGTCGTCTGCGCAGTCCTATTCACAAATCTTACAAATAAAGGCATTTAGGTCTACCCACCTATCGAGGTCAAATATTGATTCAACATACGAACAATTAAGGTTCAACAATGCAGCGGTATTGCTGTATGCCATTAAATTTAATTACCGCGGCGCGCGAGTTTCGGATGCGCGGCGGCTTGCGCAAGCGCAGGTGCGCGCGTAAATGTCAGGCGGGCGCGCGTGCGCGTTACACACTCTGGCCTTATGGTTGTAGTCGATATGCCCTTAAATATTGGAGTTGTGGGAAAAAAAGTGAATAATACAATTTTTGTACAAGATGGGCAAGTAATACAATGTAAATTATATTCTTCGATACATGCAGATCAAATGAAGTAAACTACATACATTGAACCCAAATAAGATGATATAGATAAAAAATACGAGTCGCTGCAAATTGAGATCAAGACTAAATCTAAATCAAGACAAAACCAATACAAAAACAATGTATGATTGTTAATTCTTTAGTTAGCACTTTTGGAACCGATTCCTAAGCCCCCCAGGGGCAGCCCAAAAAATGGCCAGTTCAGCAACAGTAATGTTTACGGATCTCCGTTTGAGAAAACAGCTCTTAACGTGAGATAAAGGTTTACCTTTTTTACACTATTACGTCCTCTTTCGGTCTTTATCCAAGAACCAAGCCCAAAGCTTTACACAGATGAGAACACTCACCGCTCGAGGCATATGAAGAATTGACGTGTGGGGTTAAAAGATCACGATTGTGTAAAAGGATTTATGTAAGTATTCCAATCAGCCGCGAGATTAGTCATGACACGAGGTTGATTGAAGTTAAGATCCTTGTGTACATCGTGGTTTTGATTTTTGTTGACGGTAATGAGATGAATTGTAGAGAACCCATCAGTATTTACATTGTATACTATCTGCAGGAATAAAATGCTCATAAAATAAAAACTACTGAGCCAAATCAAATGAAATTTTCATGGGACCAAAAAGAATTACATAAATTAGACCAGAAACCTCGGAGTGACCAGTGTAAGTACAAAAAATATACCCACCAATTTAGATCCTCCTCCTTTTTGAAATCGGTTCAAAATTAGTTATTGAATGCCTAGCATGACCAATAATTCTCCCTCTTTGTTATGGAACCCTATAAATGGATTCCGTACCCAGCCCAGGTAGGCCGAAGCAAAGAAAATCGACTCAGGTGAAGATTCATTGACGACTCTGCTCTGGAGTGTAAATGCGGTGATATGACAAACGATGAGACTTAATCGTGCCCTGCCGATGGTTCGTTACAGGAGCTGATAGTTACTTCTGAGGGTGTTTAAGCCATGGCCCAATTCTGGGCCGACTGAATTTAGATTGTCATCGACACACTAAGAAGAAAAAATCTGTATCTAGTCTAATAAATTCGACCACTAGATCAAATTATTGCTGTAATGATTCATGCAAAAGTGGGCTACTTAGGCCACCTTGTCGTACACCATTGCTCAATAAGGCAATAGTATGAAGAAAAAGATACAGTTTGATAAATCTTAAAAGCTCTGACTAAAACACAAAAAATGCAGTTCACCAACAATACAGCAAAACATTGTAAAACTATTTGTTCTCTTAAACAAGCTAAAACAATAGCCAGCCAAATCAGGTGTTCCGAACTATGACATGATAATAGTTCGTTCTGAATCGAACTCATAACCCCGCGTAACACTGTCGGGCAGATTCCCACGGAGCCGAAGGTCGATCACGACTCAATGTCTTGCGAAATGTAATCATTCAGACAGATATATACAAAATGTTGGCTTTGTTCGATTGTAATGTAGTATTAGTCGTACTTATTAGGTCAATTGTGTTTTTGATAAGACCGCAAGGTTATGAAGAAAGAATCAAACAAATTAATAGACAGTTTATAACGTCTCATTCACAAATCCCAAGTTTGTATAAGTCTTGGGACTATCTGAGTGGGATTATAGGCCCTGGAACGCAAAGGACAAACGAAGGTCAATAAGAGTCTGGCAGTACCTTCCACCAAGGACTCATTTGATAATTTCAGACAGCAAAAAAAATTGGCTAAATTTGATTTTTGCTGGTAGTTTAGTAACTTGTTTATATTTTAGACCTTGACTTTGACCTTGTTTATAGTTAACCCAACGTCTTTTGGTTTCTTTTGCCATGGCTTTAAAAAACGGAGTTTTACCAAGTTTTTCTGAATAATTTGTTCAAAAATAATCCAAAAATGCGTTAACTATGTCTATACTTATGTCTTTGAACAGTTATAAACTTGTTTGAAAATCATTGCAAATGATTTTCACAGTATCTGATGATGGAGTTATTTTCTTTTCAGACCTAACAGTAGCTCAATTTCGGAAAACAACAGACGTATAAAACGCTAAATATTATCGCGGTCTTAAATAAACTTCTCAAAATACTCAGCTGCCTTCTTGTAACAAGTGCTGACTCTTACACAATTGAAAACGATAAAGTTTATAAATAACCAGCAGTTGTTTAACTTCGACAGCTGTTAATCATTAAAAACCATTATTGATTATGATACTTATGTACTGACGATAAAATTTTAAAGTCAACCTTTTTTTTGTTTTTATCCTGTTGAACGAGGTAACTGTAATAATCTTATACGTAAACTGTCCTGTTTTGTGGAAACGTAGTTTTTTTTTTACGTATTTTTTTAATCATCTAATGAGTCCTCCCACCCAGGGCAGGACAGGAGAGACTGTCAGACTTGTACTGACTAACATCCACGGTGACCTTCAATAGCTGTACAGTCTTAAAATGACTGACGTACATGTTTTACTTCTATAAATACCGATACAACATAATAAATCGGTGAGTGCAATTACTGCTACGCGGTGACTAACATTAGAGAAAGGAATCGTCAAGTTTTTATTGTAAACACAATTAAACGTTATAAACCCAACGGAAACTAAGTGAATCTTTCTCTACGCGCTCCAACCTGAACAACAACTCTGCAAGTGTACGCACCGTACATTTTATGTTCCGGAGCCGCGATTATTTGATAAAACAGTCCCGCGACCCCGGGTGAACACGTAGATAAGTTGTAGTCGTTGCTGATAACTCCTTGAGGCGTCCATGGAACACGACGCGACGTCTACACAGACCTGGTCCTGGACAGGCCTGTTGCTCTAGTGGTTAGTGACCCTGACTGCTATGCCGGAGGTCGTGGGTTCGATTCCCACCCAGGACAAATGTTTGTGTGATGAGCACGATCATTTGTTCTGTGTCTGGGTGTAATTTAACTATTATATGTATGTATTTAGAAATATCTATGTATGTTTATCAGTTGTCTAGTACCCATAACACAAGCTCTGCTTAGCTTGGGACTAGATGGCGTTGTGTGAAAGTTGTGGAATATTTAATTATTTATTTATTTATTTTATTTAATCGGACAGCGAGCTAACCATTACTCGCCGTCCGCAATCCCGCCCTCATTTCCCGTCAATTCGTTATCTGATCATCATGGGTTTTCCTGGATTGATCACAATAACATAGTAAGGTTCAATTTCCATTCTACACCTGTATTTCTTCCACTATCATAAATATAGTAAACACATATATTTATTATTGCTACTATTACAGACATTTCCAAGAAGTCTTCATTGTTTAGCGGGGCGTGCGCGCGCGCAGCATTAAAACAATCATTAGACGGTTCGTGTGATTAGTTTAAATATGTACGAGTATTTGTAAATGTGGGTGTGGATCACGCTTTGCATTAACGGAGTAAGCTCATTTAGTCTTGGCTGCTTCACAGTATGATGAAGCTGGCTTTTAGCTCACAATTGCGAGTTTAATTCCACTGCTAGGTCAGTCCTGGCCTCTCCATGAATTCCAACTATTCCAATCCACGGCACGCAACACAAATGAGTTTAGTCAGTATGAGTCTGACAGGCCCTTCGGTTCCAGTTAGGGCGGGGCGGGCATTCGGACGGTGAGTAATGGGTGACTCGCCGTCAGATCATGTACCATGCTCGGGTCGACGGCGCGTCGTGTTCTAAGTGCGCCTCAAAGAGCTGTTAGCAATCTAACGTGGCCCCCCTTAAAGGGCCAAAGCCTGCCGGGGTCGCGGGACTGCCTCACCAGGAAACCGCGACCCTGGAACGTAAAGGGCTATTGAAAAACACCTTGGATTTTAGTCAGTACAAGTCTGACAGTTCCTCCCGCCTCGCCCTGGGTAGGACTCATTTATTGATTTTTGTAAATTCATCTCGTCATTCCCATCGCGTCGCGTCACTATTCCCCCTCTAATCTTGCGCGGGCGCAGCTAGCTACCGCGCATGCGCTGAGGCCTGCAATCACTACCAGCCAGGTCCGCAGTTATTTACCGAGGTTACTGCCCTGATCCCTGCTCTAAGGAGGTTATGTTATTTCTATTATTATTTTATCTATTCACCTGCAACTGTTGGGGTCACGAAAAATATGATGAATTTGGGACTGGGTCTGCCATTGCGTCTAATTTAGTGAAGATGAAAAAATATGGGCGCTTAAATCGAGTGTTTTTTACGTGGTAAAATCATCACATAAGTCCTCTCACCCAGGGCAGAGCGGGAGGGACTGTCAGACTCGTACTGTCTAAAATCCACGGTGTCCTTCAATAGCCCTTTACGTACCGGGGTTACGTTAATTCGTGAGTCCCGCGACCAAATCGAGTGTTTGAAGGAGTTCTATGAAATATGCTGCAATTTCAATATAAGAAGAAAAAACTAACACAGGGCACACTTAAATACAAAATAATTCACCGTCCCGATAATAAAACAAACATGCAAAAGGTACGTGTATACTATGTTTTTATTCAGGAACCATTGCAACCCAACAATTACAAGGAAAACTTGTAAAACGAATTCTTACAAGTTACATCGCCAAATGAGGCGTACTTACAACATAATGTCGATAAAATCACGAGTAATCAATTATGAAATAAATCACTTTTTCCTCTTACTCAAAAAACATGAACAAAAAAGATACCGAAATTTCTTCCAAAAATTCTAACTTTAACGGTTCAAAGATCAATTAAACACCCACTCAATTTTGAAGATGCGTCAACAATAATAATTTGTTTTTATGCCTACATTCAAAAACATTGCGTCATCATTTAAATAATTATGCAACTTAAGTCGACTTGAAATATGAGAATTAACAGGTGTTTCTACATATTTTGTTTACTTTACTCATTTGTCAGTAAGCTTATGTAACAACATACTACTTACTTATGCGAACTTCAAAAGCTTACCGCCGCAATTTCTGACACTTAACTCGCTGCTGACTTTATTCATTAAGTAACAAAGGCTGGGTCGCTGGTATTTTTGTTCCCAGCGATTTTGCTGATCATAACGTCTTGGTTCAATTCCCGGGCAAAGTATTTTCGGTTTCGACCCATCAATTTAAGTTCTAGTCGCTCATTCTTCCTACATGGTCATCATCATCAACAAATTGTTTCGTTTACTGCTGGAAGTAAGCTCCCAGTAGCCACTGAGTTTTGGCGTGACTTGTCCTAACATTTTTTTTATCGTGGTAAAATCATCAAATGAGTCCTCCCATCCAGGGCAGAGCGGGAGGGACTGTCAGACTCGAACTGACTAAAATCCACGATGTCCTTCAATAGCCCTTTACGTTCCGGGGTCACGGTAATTGGTACAGTCCCGCGACCCCGGCAGGCTTTGGCCCTCTAGAGGGGGGCCCCGTCACTTTGCTGACACTCTTTGAGGCGCGCGTGGAACACAACGCGCCGTCGACCCAGGCATGGTCCATGGTCGGCCAGCGAGTTGCCCATTACTCGCTGCCCGCATGCCCGCGACTAATGTGAAGATAAAAATAAGTTAATTATAAGTTATTCTTTGCAAATCCCTGAATTTCAAGTTTATTTTTTTTATTTGCTTATAAGTTTGATGCGCACGCGCAGCGGAAAGCAAATTGCCTTATTCGCTGCTAATTCACTTTCGATTGACAGATGCGTGATGGAAACCTGTTTTTGAAATATTTACATTGCTTTTAGGTATAGTTGTGATAAAAATGGATGTGAATGTGTTAATTAGATGGCCATGAAACGGTTTAGTAATGTCGTTTTTAGGATTTAGGTTACCGTAAAATGATGGTTTTTTAATTAAGTCTCAATAGGAAATCAATAAAAGATTTTACTTTCAATTTTTCCTATTTAGTTTTTGTTTTTATTAAGACTACCCATGACAAATAATACCTGACATTTTATTAGCGGTAGGTTCACCTTTGACCACTATCTTACCCGATGATAATAGAGAAATTCAACTCCAAAGTTGTAATTTTTATATAATTTCGAAGAATGTGACTTCTTGAAACTTTTCTAGAAGCGTTGGTCTCGGGACTCACGATTTACCGTGACCCCGGTACGTAAAGGGCTATTGAAGGACACCGTGGATTTTAGTCAGTACAAGTCTGACAGTCCCTGCCGCTCTGTCCTGGGTGGGAGGACTCATGTGATGATTTTACCACGTAAAAAAAAAAAGCTTTACGAAATGATTACGTTTGAACTTTCACAGCAAAAGTTCATAGCAATATTTCAACATATAAATAAAATATAAACACTCCACTTACATTTACGGCGCAAAATTGATATTTTAATTCAATTGAAAGAGCTCTCATTAAAAATTACACACTATCTGGATGAGAGTGCTCAATTTACATCAACTTAATTTGCAAGTTTGATACGGCCATAAAATAAAACTATAGGCCCCATCCGTTGGCCTGTATATTTAGTGGAAAGATAGTAAAAGGACACTTTATAAGATTTATACATTTACTACTGCTTTCGGCCGCGGCTTCGCTCGCGTTGACATACGACGGCCAGGTGGCCTATCATGACGTCGAGAGCAAATCCACTGTGGGAAAGAGACAGAGCTATACAAGTCGTTTAGCGCCATCTCGTTCGCACACTGGAATCGAGCTTACCGCTGTGAGCGATGACTAAGCGCGGGGTGGCGAACGCTAGGATCAAATGTATAGAAAAGTTTGAAAGACGCCACGATGCACTGCCAGTAGCGAAATCGCGTACTTTCAAGTAATTAATGTCTTATTCGCCCCGCTCGCCGCATCACTCACCACCAAGACTGTAGTCGTGCACCGGCTGTTAGAAGTTGAGAATAATTTTTTCGTACTCAACACGTAACGCCATCTATCATAATTACTTAGTTATTGTTATTTTCCTCGGGAATAGTTTCGGTTTTCCAGGATGAAAGATATCAAGCGGTTACCGCGGCCCTGAAACACAAAGGAAAATTGAAGAAACAGGTGCATTTTAGTTAGTCTGACAATCCATGCTGCTCATGTCTTTGGAGGAGTCATTTAATACCCCAAAAACACACTAGAAATAAAATGTAACTATTTTAGAAATAGCAACATCGAGTTTTTATTTTATTTTTAGAGATTTCAGAAATGCAAAAATGATAAAGTGCGAGTGTGTTATGCCAATTCGAAGCCTATCCAAGTTCTAAAATGTTATCCAATCGTGTAAAGTAAGCAGACAGACACACAGAGATGGCTGCTAAGGCAAAATACTATCCAAAAAAAAAACAGTAATACCCAACTATAACTTCGCCGTGTCACTGACCATAATTTTCACTCGCATCGCTATAAACTATGATTACACTAAAGTCTTCAAGGTAATATTTACTCTATTAACTGTAATTTCTACCGGGCAACGCCGCAGGCTCTGCTTATATTATTTTTTTACACGTACTACAGTGTGGTTGCAACGACGAAGGATCGAGTTCCTACTCCGTACTTAGTTTTTTTGGTCCTTCGGTACTTGCGGTTTGCAAAGGAAGTTTCGTATTCTGCCTTGCTAGTGTTGCTACATGATACTTCAAGTTTAACATGGTATATTTTTTTATTTCCTAAAAAATACATTCTAATTAATCGTCAAAACGCTTCGTGATATCTAAATATTGCAAAAGACCTACGTTTGCATTGTTTTTACCTAAGTTATTTTAAAATTGTAGTTTTCAAAATATGTCAAAGTCGTAATTTAATTGAATTACCAGCCATTACTTAACTGTCGTAATACGTCCTAGTTTCAATAGAAGGTTTATTTTTGGGAAAATAAAAGAGGCCGTTTTCACAAAATAGAACATGTTACTTTCAACCCTGGCAACACCACCAGATCCTCCCAAGCTTTTAACGTACAAGCTACATGATCTGCGGTTTTTGATATGGATTACGGTTCCCATGTCGTTAGTGATCGGTTCTTTTTAATTTTTATTTTTACCCTCTATAATCTACATAAAGTCACACGGGGTTTTTCTGGTGTGTAATCGGACGATGAAGTTTTTAATATTTTTCTTAGAAACCATCTTGGTTAGGACTTTGGACCTACCTACGCAATGTTGCACTGACTAAAAATTCTGTGAATTGATTTTGGAATTGTTAATTCGAATTGAGATTGTTTATTTTTTTTTGCACAATGATTCGGTATTCAAATATTTGTACTAAGCCTTGAAGGTCGCCAGTGACAAAATATCTGACTGTCATTAAAAATATTGAGTCACAATAATGTGTATGTATTTTTGTGAATGAAATTTTAGCTACAACTTCATTTTTATTTCACTACGTTTTCTCTTCCCCTCTAAACCTTGTGTTCCTGGACAGACGCCATCTATCATAGTTAAGAAACAACATTTATTGCAATTTCAATATCAGTCGTAACTATTAACCTAACAGAACGATCTATCTTAACGAAACGGCTCAACAAATCACGCATACATTGAAATGATCAATCTTCGCAAGTGATAAATGATAATTATGGCGCAGTTCATAGTGCAAGGGTGCGCGGACGCAGATTGTTGTGCGTGAGGCGGCGCGTGCGCTGGTCACGGCGCAAGCGCAGGCTCCCGATGTTATTAGTAATATTGTTTGTTATGTAATGTTGGTTTTGGAATAGTCTGTGGTTGGTAAAAAAGTAGATTGGACCGCAGATAGTGTTTGTTTGTGGTTGATGTGTGAGGTAGTTCGATGTATGCTTGGCTTTCAACAACCATCATCAACTACCTAGCCGTTTCTCAAATATCGGTTTCTAGTCCAACCAGATACAGCTGAACAGCAGTATTTTACATGGAGCGACTTCCTAACTGACCTCCACAACCCAATAATTAAGTCATACGATACCCCATGGCAAGACTGGTTACCAGACTTTCGAGCTTCTGAGTAACAGTAACGACTGTCAAACATTAAAAAATGACAGCCGGGACCAATGACTTTACGTGACTTGTGAGGCACGGAGGAAGCTCGGTATGATGGTCATTCATCCATAGATTAACATTAGGAAGCGCGGCTTTACTTCAAGATCGACCTGGTTATTATTTAGCCATGGACTCCTCAATGAGCAGATATTTTAAAATTATGTTATTTGCGGATTGTCTTTGATGAAAAGTATACTAAAACTCTTAATTAACACCAATCAGTTACCAGGAAGAAGGAACATACATGATCGTTCTCATTGATAAAACTACTAGGACCTTTGATTGATATGCAAATGCACATTTCAAATTAGATTAATCATTTTCAACAGTTAGGTCACGACAGATTGCCAATTACACACACAGATGGACAGATAAGAGTCGACAGACCTTGACTAGTTCATGCTCTATTTTTCAGCGATCAGCATCTACATCATCAGTGTCTAACATTGCTAGGTCGATGTCTTCTTAGATTATAAAACATCCAAATTCCGTGTTCAAAACAAAATGTAACGTTTCTCGTGAAGCTCTTTTCTGATAAATGTGTTAGTGAGCGGCACGCACACATTTAAATGCACCTTTTTGTGTAGGAATCGAACGAAGGGGTTTTTTTTCTTCCATTTTTTGGTTTCAATTCTCAGTGGTTTATCAGGAATCTAGACATTCTATAATCTAAAGTCCATTTTCTTGTAAATAGCTGTGATCTTCGTTTTCGTCTGTAAGTTTGCCGGCTTTTTTTTACCTACTCTTTCCTACTCCTGGGCAATGGCATCCTTCCTCTTTTTCCACCTTTCACGACACTATGCGTCCTTCTTCTACCTGTCCAGTTCGTTCTACCATCTCCTAAGGACTACTACCGCTCTTGGGTGGAGCAGAAAACAGTATCAGACTGTTACTGGCTAGAATCCGGTTGTTCCAGGGTCATGGTGTTCGTTTAGGACAGTCCCGCCAAACTACCACCTTTTGTCTCTGCCGGGGTCGCGGGACCGTCGCATCAGGCTATTGAAGGATCACAATGGATTTTAGTCAGTATAAGTCTGACAGTCCCTCCCGCTCCGCCCTTATTTAATGATTTTATCACGACTAAAAAAACACGTTATTGCCTGCAGTAATAACTTTTAATAAATATCTCAGAAACATTATCTTTGCTACACAAAATCATTAGAATGTCACACACTATTGCTCCAAAGATGTCATGTCCAAATAAGTAACAGTTCTTAAAAAATGTTACTAAATAACAGTCTGTTATTTCATACTAAGTAGGAATTATGAACAAATGTTACGAAGAAGACACATTAAGTTGTTCCTAGTGTTTGTAATATCTGCGACACTCATACATACTTCCTAAAGTTCTTCTGCTACTAAATAAATTATTGAACCTATACGAAAAAGGGAAAAAGAACTTGTGACGACCGTAACAGAATGTCACATTGTGACAGTAACATTTTTTATCTTATTCTAACAAGTAACTGTCAAAACCATGAAAATCATGTGACTTTCAAAAATGGATTGTTTTACTCGTGGGTCAGGCACTGTTCTTTTTAAAAAATCTGCTTTTGAAAATCATGTGACTGTCATAAAATGTATTTCTTTACTCGTGGATCAGGAACTGTTCTTTTTAAAATACCTGTTTTTATTTAACTGTTACAATAAATACGCCTCACTCTTGATCTACTCTAAATGGTAATGAGTTATGTGCGTCTGGTCCGTTTAGCACGGAACGCACGACGATGTCAACTGACTGACGAAATATTACGGCGTGCTAGTGATTGGCAAATAGTATGTGCTGCTATTCAATGAGGTATAGTGTTACAAAACAGTGGCATGAGTTTATTTGAGTGTTTTGGTAATGTAATAATGTTGTCAAGTGATAATTTAATTTGGCCTTGGTATTGGTGTGTTAGCAATACCTTAACTGTCGAAATTAGGTATTTGCATGAGCCAAAACTGTCTCTTAGATTCATTTTTGACGAACTGCTCGTATCACTAAATTGTTTGAAAAGAAATCATACCGTATATGTTTATCAGTTATGGCAAAATTGAAACCCAAAACGCCTAAGTAGGTATTTACGTAACTATAGTCACAAATATAATGCAATTAATTGAGACATCTCAACAATGGGGAGCATTTCATTCTTGAGCTGATAACTTCTAACAATTGAATTTGCTCCAAAATCTTCCAAATTGAGATTCAAAATGTGAAACGCAGTTTGAGTGTTATATCAAGCTAAATAAATCATTGTAACTCTTTGTTTCCTGTTTATACGTAGAAAGTGAATTCCCTTTAAAGAATCGAATCCTTAAACTTGGGAATTCACTTGCTACATTCACTTTTATCCCTCAAGTCATATTTTTTGTCGTCAGTCACGCGTTTTGGACAGGACCATCTGATATTATCTAATGGACATTCCTGTGTCGCTCCTGCAGCATTTTTTATTTGAGCATGACTGATGACGACCTCTTTCTTTTCTTTTTTGGTTACAGTCTAAAGTTATGGGGTATCTTTTGAGATTTTGGGCAAAGGGTAAGCTTGCGGGTCGCGGGACTTACGAATTACCGTGTCCCAAAATGAAAAGGGCTTTTGAAGGACACCGTGGGTTTAAGTCAGTACGAGTCTGACAATCCCTCCCGCTCTGCCCCGGGTGGGAGGACTTATTTGATGATGTTACCACGATAAAAAAGGGGGATACAACGCGCTGTTTGGCCGACGGCGAGTAGTGGGTAGCTCTCCGTCCGTTAAAGGATCAAGAAGCAGGTCGACGGCGCGTTGTGTTCGGGAGCTGTCGGCAAATTAATGAAATGGACACCGTGGGCCTGAACAGCAATGGACTATGAACTGAAGGAACAGGTTGGAGTTTTAGCCAGTAAGAGCCTGAGAGTCGCTTTTGGGGCTTATTTGATGATTTTACCACGAAAAAAAGGGTTAAGCTTGTGAAGTTGGAAGGTTGTTCTGTTGTCACAGACTCAAACCCTCTCTAACTCTTTCTAAAATTACTTTTGTTGGTTATAAATATCCTAAACTAGTTGTTGCCAGGGGTTTCGTCCAAGTGTAACTCAAGATAATTCCACGGGAAGAAATACTGAGATTAACGATGATCTATGTGTTATTTTAGACTATGACCTTTCTCTAAGCCTTACATCAAGATACTTTCAGCCATTCTGGCGTCACAGTTATAATGTAAGATAAATTAGTTTTTAGAATGTTTGCAGTTTCCACTTTTTACTTACTAGTGTTGTTTTTTTTTTGGTTCAGGTAATTTGAACATCGTTCCGCCAAGCTTACAAGAAACGTAAAGAAAGAGACGTGAGCTAAAGAAAACAGTTAAATTATAATTCACAAAGCACACCTCTAAAGATGCAACTAAATTAACATCAAAACATCTGGCTTGCTGTTTATCTCAGCTACGTTTACGCACTTCGATAGTCGACTTCCTTTTTAAAAGCCAAAGCCATCCTATCCCATCCAATACCTCGTTCAATCGATCTTATCACGACCAAGTCTTCCAAAAACCAAACATGGGTTCAATCATGGCACGAGCCTATCGCAACACTTCCAAAATAAGATACCGGTGGAATGCTGGCGTTTACTTCAACATCCTAAAATATTGGAGAACACAATCTACCCTTAAACGCTCGGTTCCTTTTATCATAGTCATTCGTAAAGAAAAAGTGGGCGGTATTTGATGGGTTACATTTGGACACGCCGGCCGTGAGCGCCCTAAATCTGTGATCACGTCAGGTGCTCCCCTTTCAAATCCCGACCGTGTAATTATGAATCAGGATGGGATGTCGAATGGGATAGAGGAAGTTATTTTTTATTATGATTTTCTTTTTATATTCCATGGTAGATAACCATAATTTGGAGTGCGTTCACCTAAGATCCTGGGAGGCCTATCTTGTATATTTTTTTGTTCTCTGTCTTCAGTATTTTTATTCCGATGCGACGATTACTTTGGTTGTAGTATTCATTAATCTTCAAGCGTGATGCTAAAAAAAGTTGTTCAACACGTACCCAAGGACCAAGATTAAGAATGTTGCGAATAAAAGTGAACGCGATACGTCAAGGCATTCCATCTTCCCGACCCTCATTGAATAAGCGCGAAGATCGCATCAAAGAGAGTAATTAATTATCCGCAGCCGTTCTCTTACGCGCAACTACCAGTACCGCGACCGGATTAATGTGTTTCGTTCCGACAACCCTTGTTTACCTTCAACCCGTCACACTGTCTCGTTTCAAACAAAACCAACATGCTTTTACACTTCAAAGACTTCATTTAGACCCAAATATACATCTAACATCGACTCCAGTGCTCTTTTAACAACCGCAAACACAAACTTGTCCAACCAGCTATTTAAATCTTGTCCCAAAAAGTAAACTGCGTCCAGAAACGTAGTTTCGACTCTTTTTTGGGTGTCCATCCGTATCTTGATTGATGGCGCAGACTCATCTCGGGGGCCAGGCTTTAATGGACTTCTGACATTGATTTAATAAAAACCCTTCATTACGGCATCAAAGACCGGGGTCAGGCAGAGAGCCGGCCAGCCGAGCACGCGATCCACTCATACGTTAATTATTTGAAACCGAGATCACGTTTGTGGTTTGTACTTAGCAATTAATGTACGGTCCAAATTGGCTTTCTCTTGTAATCACATAGTTTGCTTTTGTAATTGATTAATTGGTTTAAAAGTTGAGAGCTCGTTTTAGGGAGATCGTAACTGTTTCTTGTTGGGTTAACTCGCTAGAACATCGACCTTCTTCAGATTGCTGAGACCCTCCATGATCCCGAATACCTTTCTTGACATTTGCTGTGTATTGCGATGTTAAATACTTTGAACCCGGATATTGCTTCACTTGACAACGATACTCTCACTGCGAAGCTAGTCGATGCCCGGACGAACAAGCTTGGAATACAGAAATTTTTTCTTTATCTTTTTTAATTATCTCGAATGTGTCATTGCACATATCCCTTGCCGTAACGAGATAGCTTTGTTCTTATTAACAGTACAATTAGCTTATCTTATTCGAACACTTAAAGTAGCAGTTGCAGCCTCACCTGATAGACTTGTCCGAAGATAAAACTTAATAAATGTGCAGGAGGACATTGGCACGATTCGTGAAGAATTCGCAGTATGTCTGGCATAAACAGGATTGTCTGAATTCTGCTCATTTATGGACCACCTTGAGGACCAATAAAAACACATCGCCCCTAAGGTCAATGCACAATTAGATGCCTCCAAACCTGGTGAGAGCAATCACTCACGACGTCAAGTAAAATATTTGGCAGTCGCGGACGTTGAAATATACGGATGGTAATGAGAACATTTCTGTTGGTTGATAAATAACTTCAAAAAACGTGCGGAGAGACCCCTGAGGTGTACCTGTGGGCTGTGGCTGACGGCTGAAGTTAAACAATTTGAGTAATTCTAAGTCTAATACGATGAGATATGCTCTCGAAGATTAACTCTTTTGTTTTTTGTCAGACGCAAAAAGAAGACGTCTTAAAAACACAAAAAGATCAAAACGTGAAACGTTTTACTATAAAGTAGTACCTGTCCGGTATCATTTAGTAATTCCGCAAGCGAAACCGCAGCAAAAACAGGACACGTGCGCCTGCGCAGCGATGCGCCCATAAAACCTTTTTTCTCCCTGCATCTTGATGAATAAAAAATTCGGTAGGGCCATTAATAACATCTTTTTTCTTGTTTCAGCTACCGAAATAATGGGTTCCTTCGCACTTCCAATTGGACCTCAATTTGAATTCGTCTTTCGACGAGTTTTCGCATTATTCTGTTTCGTTTTTTCTTTAACGTTATTCTTGGAAACTTGAGGTTAATTAGACGGTTCTGTTATGGAAATATTTGTGTTTGTACCGAGTGCTGAGATCAAATAACCACGTTGGGCGTTCTTTGATGTGAGGCGTGTCATATTTGCGTTGGAACAGGGTGTCGCTAGAAAAGCAAATTGATTTTAAGCGACATTACGTTTGCAAGGCTTTTGAAGTGTGTGCCTTGTTATTTCCCGCCCACTGTGATACACAAAGATTTTACGGTGTTATACTTCTTTGTTGTTTTAAGTTTAATTACTGAAACTTAACTTCAAACATGCAGTAGTAAATTTAGAGGCGTTTTAACCGAAAATGGAACTTAAAACTGTGCCGACATGTTAAAAACTCGTCTTTCTTTGTAATATGCTCACAAAGTTTTATGTTATTGCTCCATAATCCTTTATTTTTCGACAAACACCATGATTAGTTCTCTTAAGTGTACAGGTTTTTATGTGAACCTTTGACAAATATGGAGAAGTAAACGTAACATTCTTACAATCACGTTCGTATTGTTTTGGTGGGAAAAAAAAAATCAAAGGACCACGTACTTTTTTGTTTGCCTAAAGTCACACATATTCTGGTTGAGTACCGAGTTTACTCGCGGTTCATCGCTGGACAGCCTGGGCATCTCTCAATCATCATCAAATGAGTCCTCCTAGAGGGCGGGGCGGGAGGGACTGTCTGACTTGAACTGAGTAAAATCCCCGGTGATTACTCAATAGTTCTTTATGTTTCAGGATGACGATTGCCTGATGAAACAGTTCCGCGGCCTTGTGGCATCCCTAGACCTGACTGTGTTGAATAGAGACAACATTTTGTCGCGTTCGAATATCAGTGCTGCAGTGTGATTCTGTAAGACTTCATTCTAAACTTCGAATCTGAATCCGGCGTGAGTTTCTTGATTGGCATTCTAAAACTCGGTTAATAATTTGAATCTACACTAGCGCTACTCTAGCGAGCGTGTTTGCTATATTGAACTCGAGATTTTGACAGATAAAGTATGAGATGACGTAAAAAGTGGCATTCTGTAAGGTAATTCCACCGTGAGTTCGACGCTCACTTCGCACTCAAACCCGATTCAAAGTGTCTAATTAAAAGCATCTATTTTACGAGTGAAAATAGAAGAAATCATAGTTAAATAGTGTATAAATAAAGTTTTAAGTGAATAAGTGCCTATCTACTTAAGCGATAACGATGGCAAGAATGTTTTTGTTTAAATCTATATTAGAAGCTCACGCTTTGGATAAACTAGAAAAACGTCGACAATCTACCAAAATTCGAAGTTTATCTTTATTAACCCGAGATGACGACTATGTGAGCGTGTATAGATTGTCAAAGGAGCTAATTGACCAACTGGAATATGAGTTACTGCCTCTGATAAAGCCCACAAAACGTCGAAGCAAAGAACTTTCAACTCGTGTAAAAGTAAGTTTATTTTACTAAGTATAAAGTTAATTTTGTAAGTATTTACACAGTTTATAATTGAAAGATTTGTAACCAAGCATACCATTATAAGAGACACACTTCATGATAAGTGTTCCCTTTAGGTGGATTCCCCGCTAGCTGTAGGCTTAAAATTTCATGTTAGTCTAAGGTACCTATAGTTATAATATTGGTATTCTATTAAGCATGAAATTAATCAAATTGGTCCCTGTTTTGGTTTGACTAGATCCAAATAAAGTAGGTATTTAATTTTTTATTGATTTATTGTTTTACAGATAATATGCACCTTGTCATTCTTGGCTAATGGCAGTTATCAGAAAATTATTAAAGAAAACATAAGATCATATTTATCGACACCATCAGCCAACCATCATCTGAATAATCCAGCCATAGTAAAAAAATATATAAGGTTTCCTCAAAATATACAAGAAAAACAAATGTTAAAAGGTATAATATATTATAATTTTTATTTTATTTAATGTTACCCTATGATTTTTACATTTTATATGACGGTTGATCATGTTAGTATTATTGTAAATTACAGGTTCTACAAAAAGTTTGGTTTTCCAGCAGCTCTTGGGTGTATTGATGGCAATGAAAAAACCAGCGAATGAAGAACGCTTCTATGCCGGTTCTTCTCTATGGAATCAACCAACCTGAACCGAACACCTGAAGCCTGAACCGAACAAGTGAAATAAAAATATTTGATTTTGGTATTGTTTATTGTATGTATTCTGTGGTGTGTGAGGCGGGCTCTTTCAATAAAACTGCGCTAGTATTTGTTAAGTGTTTAATTTAAATATTAAAAAAAACTTACTTTAAAACTAAAAATATTACTTTAAAAGCTAAAACACAACTCATACTGCTACACCCTATCTCTATTCTTGGCCTCAGCCAATGCTTCCAGCCCTTTCCCGACTGCAGCCACAGCTTCAGCTAAAATTTTATCCCTCTCTGCACTCCTCTCCAGAAAGGACTGCAAGATCTGTGTATTTAATCTTTGTATCTCCAGCTGCTGTTCTTCCACACTCAGGAATCTCTCAGTGGTGGTGGAGAATTCCGTTCACCGTTGTGATGATGGAGGAGCAGCAACTGAAGACGTGTGATGTGATTCTGAAACGAGAACACCTATTAATACATGCGTTAAAAAAGAAACTATGCATTTGAACTAAATATTTGTTTCGAAAATGCAGTTTTGATAGTTTGTACTTACACACAGAACTGCCTCAACTACTACGAACTGTCCTAGGGCGGCGAGAAGGTGAAGTAACTGAAGCAGCGTGATGAGGAGCTAAAAAGATAAATATTTACATAACTTACATGAAGGTTGTTTAGGTCATCACTTCTATGATTTACAATATTCATCTTGCTTGATATTATATTGAATAATGACCATCATAGACAACTACCAATAGTAAAAAAACCTTATTACTTAATTTGCTAAACATAAAATCTTTTGTGAGCAGATATGAAACAAAATGCTGTTATTAAATAGGTACACATGTATTTTTTAAACTACATTAAAATCTCCATTTCCTTCATTCATAGTCAAGAATTGAATAAAATTAAAATATTTATGAAATAAAGGAACAAACTTGAAACCAAGATTATCGCACATTTTTCAAGTGGTTTGCTTCAAGGAACGTTATGTGGTTCGAACATGTAAAAAAAGCACTGCTAACCTTGGTCCACTGTTTGTAGCTTTTGATAGTGCTATTGAGGCGCACGGCTAGTTCCTCCCACTGGTGTCGACTTCGCTCTCTGGTATTTTCTCAAGAAACACTTCGCCATGCCAGGGTTTCTTTCCATAAACTCTATCAGAGTTTCAACCTGAGCCGACGATGGGTGAGAGGAACGTATCTCATTTGGACTGAAACATTATTGTTGGATTAGAAAACAAAATAAACACTTTCTTTAATTAATATTATTTTTTAACTTTACAACAAGAAATATAAACTTACTTCATGATTATTTCACAATTATTATCGGCACTGAACAATCAAAACGTAAACAAAACAATGCAACGACGAGATGAAAATATTGTCCACAGATTATATTTTTTTTCGTAGGGTAAGCATAGATTATATTCACGGCACGAATATAGAGTTTTCTGTTTATTTTTTACTTATTAGCTGCCTCAAATTCCTTTAAATAATAAATTGTAATTTAAACATCATATTTAGCTAAAATTCTGTATCAAAAACTGATAAAATGAAAAACCGATAAATCTCGACTTACATTTTGTTGAGTGTGGTAGTCACTAGTACAGTATTGGTCGCTTTGGAGCTCACGTCACTTCGCAAATGATTAGGTGATGCTTACAGAATGCAAAATCAAGGTCATTTTAAACCTTACTCGAAGTGTAAGAGAATAGCGACGTGAAATGCGAGTTGTTGTCTGAATTTTACAGAATCGACGTGCTGGTTGGTCTCTGGAGTACTACTATATAAGCACGAAACCCGTAGCTTCGATCAAAGTTTCGAGCGTTTCTTACACTTTATCTCATAATTATTTTTTTATAGGACTAGTTAGTGGGGTATGACCTAAATAAATAAATTGGTGACAACATGATTGGACAGTTGTTCCTACTCCGGATTTGTTAGGGAGCAGGGTTCACTCGAAAGTTTCGGCCCGTGCCCGTATTTTCTTTGACGGATTAAGAGAGTAGCCCCACTGGTCATTGGGCAATGACAACCGGTAACGGACATTAACTAATACTATTATATAAATAGTCAATTAGTGAACTAAATAGGAGGTGTAATGGGCAAGCCATTGAGGCAGTTTGTTTTAATTATTTTCGATTGCTTTTTTTAATGTTTAAGTAAGGCAACACTGTTATGGCTGTCGCTAGCTTGTGTAACTGTGTAATTTGGTTATTAGATTTTTAGTATTGAATTTCATTATATCTTATTTTATATCTATTCTTTCTCTTGATATCATCAGATGTTAAATTATTCTTATAGTTTAGATGTTAACAGACAAATTTTATAATAACGATGTTTCTTGATGAATTCTAATATTTCATTATCTATTCGCATCGCTCGCGGGACTTTCCCATTACCGTGACCCCGGTACGTAAAAGTCTAGTGAAGGATACCGTGGATTTTAGTCAGTACAAGTTTGACAGTCCCACCCGCCCTGCCTTGGGTGGGAGGATTCATTTGATGATTTTACCACGCTAAAAAAAAACTATTCGCAATTTCAATTTGTTTCTTTGCTTAAAAAAACTGATAAACCATGAAATGCTTACCCATAATCCATCATTATCATTTAAGTCGAAAGACATCCACTACTGGACATAGACACCTCTCCTGAGATCACCTTTGAAGACCCCGGAAATCTGCTGGATACGAGGATCATAGAACCTATCCGTCTACGTGTGAAACTAATTTAATCATTTGCCTTTCTAAAACAATTCGATACAGTTGATTATACCCTAAAAAAATCAACAATATCCTTATAAAAACAGTACTTATTCCCGAAATCTCAAAACAATACTCTATTCAGCTTTATTTAACGCCCAAATTAGCTCTATTCAATTGTTCTACTAATTATCAATCGACTAATTTTGCCCTGCGTCTCTGTTTGTTAGAGGTCGTTGTCTGCAGCTGTTATTGTCCAATTTTTTGCGTGCCTCATTGTGTATGGTGATTTAGTTTTGTGCTGTCATTAGCGGGCAGGACCGCAGGTCTTTGGGGTCATACGCCTCCGTTTGACAATAGACCTGTGACAATTAGGGTTGGCAAAACCGCATTCGGCTAAAATACGGGATTTGGATTGCGTACATTGGCTATACAATACAACCCAAGAACGTTGACTGTTTTTTTTGGTAGAGGCAATTAGGTTTACACTATGGAAAATTCTGTGTGTAGGGACTCTTAAGCCTTTGTCAAAAATACTGGCGTGGCGAATGCGAAGCGTGACGTTTTTATTTGTTATGTGTGGAATTTTTTGAATCCAGTCACATAGAAAAGCGAAAGCGATCCGATAGCGTGACAGAACTATCGGACTGACGTCTCACTTCGGTTCGGTATCGCCTCGGACTCGCTTCGCTTTCGCCTCTCTGTTTGACAAAGGCATTAGGTGAGGATATCTATCAGCATTTTTGCAACACTTTAACTTACGTATTATGATGTTCCCATAGCTGCCTTGGAAATGTAGTTTGACAGCTAGTTTAGCCGTAGTAACAGCCCTCGGCTTTGAGATTCTTTCATCCCTATCAATTTATCCATTTTTGGCCATGTCTTTTTATTCTTGCGTTTTTGGCTTACTAAGATTCAGATCTTACATAAAGTCTGATTAAGTAATCCACACTTGCATCAAGCCCCACAACTCGTACGCACATAAATAAAGACATGTTAACTGTCAACTTTGACACATATAGCTCTCTAACCTTTAATCAATCGTGTTTAATGTTATTCGCAATTATGTATTACTTCTAAACACAATACTCGAGACCACCTACATCTGACATTTGTTTTTAAGCCACAGAAATAATTCCCATAATTAGAGATTGGCCTTTGTACCACAGACAATAGGAGTAAACTTTTTAATCAATCACGTGTTGCAAGGGTCGGCCATATCTGTTAGTTTTGGCGGGTTGCGAAAGCGCGTTGTGTTGTGCGTGCATGTTTTGACAAACATCTATAGGGTTGTCATCTGTGAAAATTGTAATCTATTGTTAAATAAATAAATAATAACTATTGTAATATAAACGTTTTCTCTGCTGTTTCTACTAATCGGGCTCGTACGGGTTGATGAAGGTTCTTATAGTTCTGGGACATGCTAAGTATAATGGCTTTCTTCACAGTTTTAAGGACAGTATAGATGAAATAAATACAGTCATCATCTGCCTAACCTTTTCCCAACTATATTGGGGTCGGCTTCTAGTCAAACCAGATGCAGCTGGATATCAGTATTTTACATGGAGCGACTGCCTGTCGGACCTCCACAACCCAGTAACTGGGTAATACGATACCCCATGGTAAGACTGGTTGTCAAACTAGAGTTTCTGACTAACAGTAACGACTGTCAAAGATCTACAAATGACAGCCGGGACCAACGGCTTTACCTGCTTTCCGAGGCACGGAGGTCAACTCGCCATGACAGATGGTCACCCATCTACAAACCAACCTCGGCAAGCGCGGCTTAACCCGGAAGATCGGCCTGTGCGGCTGTATTTATTTAGCCACGAGCGCCTCCTGAAATGAAATAAATACAGAAAGTGACCGTTTTACCACTCTTGTCTTACAATTCGACATCTTAACAAACACGCATTAATTCTCAAGTTATTAGTAATATTTGATTCAACATAATTAGTTCTCAATACAAATGGTTCTTTAAAAACAATGACAGAACAACAGTTAGTATGTATCTCTAATGATAGAACTTATTATGAAATATAACGGTCTAATTAGAAAGGTTCTCTGTGTTACTAAATCGTGGGTTACTGTTTCAGGTTCGTGATTTACGATAGCGGGTTTAGAACTTGATTTTGGATCTTGATGCTTATAAATGAATTGTTATGTTGTGCTCAGGATTGTCATGAATGAATTCAGTTGAAAGATGAGAGGTTTTAGTTGGTAGCTCTGAATAAAAGATGTCATAAATATTGAACTTCTTGTCTATGCCTCAATGACAATATAGGCTATAATCTTTTTGAAGTGATAACTTCTTTAGCGGCGTTGAGCACTTTTCTGTAATGGGTATAAAATCTTAAACTCGCGTCAGGACACGTGACCCTGACCGAAAAAGCGTAGGACGGCGCAGGGCGCTTGCGTGAATGTTCGTGTGACTTTATTACTTTTAAAGAAGTTTGTATGCTGGATACATTCGTTGCTAGGTAAAATTGTTTATAAAAGATGTACGTCACATTGGAAAATTATTGAAATAAAAAGTCAACCATTTTTGCGAGTTTTACTAAAATCTGTTCACAAGATATTTCCAACAATTACTATTCAAGTTTTCACTTCTGCCGGCACTCCCAGAGTGCAACCCGTCGTTTTTTTTTTCTTAATATGGTAAAATCTTCAAATGAGTCCTCCCACCTAGGGCAGAGCGGGAGGGACTGTCAGAGTCGTACTAACTAAAATCCACGGTGTCCTTCAATAGCCCTCTACGTGCCGGGGTCACCTTGCTTGGGTAATCTTGGTAGCATATTATTATACATTCGTTACCAATTGTTGAAGTTAACTGCACAAGAAATTCGGAATGATGTCAAAAACACGACCGTTTTACACCACGCAGTTGGGTAAAACTTCATGGTGTTACAAACGCTTAGAATGGCCTAAAGTTCATTAAACTACGTGACCTTTGGCAAAAATCCATAGGCACAATGTAACACGGTCCTATGCCTCCAAGGTAACTCGCATTCGACCTTTTTCGTCACTCACCTCATAGATTCGTCCTTGCTTTGACAGAAACATACAATTTCAGCATAGAATAACTTTAAAACAATTGACAGCTCAATTGAAATTCTGAAGTATGTTGAGAACACAGTGCTTTTTTTCCACGGTGTCCTTCAATAGCCCTTTACGTACTAGGGTCACGGTAATCCCTTGGTCCCGCGACCCCAGCAGGCTTTGGCCCTCTACAGGCCCCGTCACTATGCTGTGCTTAGAAGATTTTGTGTCTTCTTTGCGTTTATTGCCCTAAACTACACTTTTATATTATAGATTCTTCTTATTATAGACCCACTTCCCTGTATAATCTTACTTGGTGTTAAAACATTAAAAAATTTGGCGAATTAAGTCCGCCTTTATTCTGTTTAGTTTTTCTGAAACTCACTCAGCTCATTCGTTAATCAATCACTTTAAACACACGTGTGACATGCGTTCCAATCCTCTGCTATGACATTGGCTTGTTACGTAACAACAATGCGAACAAAATGATGAAAACATGTAACACTCCTTATTTGGAACGCGCCTGCATGCGCATGGTAGGGTTGGCGGTTTTGAGAAACTGATCTGACATTTACTACCAAAAATAAGTCTAGGCCAGTTAAATAGTCAATAAAAAAAAAGAATTGGGTCCCTAATAATCCTTAATATGTATTAGTATAGATTATGCTCATTTCATTTTTTTCTTCGTGAGGGCACGGCGGTGTTCTGCCCAAACGGGACAGACCTGCACCGTATGCTTCACCGTATCCTCCAGCCGACCCTCACAGTAGTGACACCCAGGCTTTTCTTCCTTCCCAATCAGACACAGGAACCTCCCTAAACTTCATGTCCGATGTGGACCTGTGTCAAGCGGAAGGTGAGGATGCCGTGACGCCTCTCCAGCCCCTCCTCAAGGGAGGTCTTACCATATATCGTGCCGATCGCGGCGTGCCCGTTACGTCAGACCTACAACTGTAGATAAGCAGATACCTAGTAAAGTTGTCAGGTCAAGTCTCCTGGTAATTTTGAACTCATTATACCCACGACATTAATATTCCTCGTAAAGTGACAGTGACGATCAACGAACAGATAAACAGACCGACTACACATGCAATAGAAACATTAGATAACATCTACATTACCGTCAAGTAACACCACTGCAATTTGAACTTTATTTAAATGGATTAAAGTTTAGTTAAAGTCATGGTAGCAAATGTAAAATATAATATCGTGTTTGCATCTACATCACACTATCAAAGTAAAACAATCTAATTTAAACCCTAACCTGATTCATTTAAGTTCAAGAGAGCTCTAGAGCTGTACAAAGTAAAGCTTTTAAAAATTATCATGTGGTGCGTTTACGGAGTGTGTCGTAATTAAAAAAAAATCTCGCGAGCAATTACACGAGTGTCGAAAGCCGACTTCGTGAACGATGAACTATGCCGACTATGGTATGTCCGAATTTTTGAGGGGGCAACGACATCGGATGATGAATGAACTGTGATGTTGTGACATGTTTTATAAAAAAAAACTTTGGCTATGGTATTTTTTTTTGTGTTATAGTTTTTACGCCAAACTTGGTATTAATAATTATTATTTAAGTCCATAGTATTAACTAGGTGACATTTTCACTTTATTACACACTATTTTTATTATTTAACTACCACATAAATGAATATTGTTTTTATTTTTCTGTTGACATAATGTCTGCGCCCGCGTCTCTGATTTGTCGGTATTGCCAGCCTAAGACAATTATGGCATAGACAAGCGGTTACGTCGGGTGTCAATTTAGTACATTATTTATTTTATTTTAAACATGGTTATCTACTTATTATACTTTTATATTTATATCATATTTTTGGTTATTTATTTATTTTATAATAACATAAGTACGTATCTGACCGTGACATCACTTTGGGCCCTATCAGAAAACCAGCGCTGTGACAAAATTAAAAATGTCGCAGCACATGCTGAGATAGGAGCCTTTTGGCCTCGCACAGGACTAATTGTTGTTTTTTATTGGTTTTACCTTTTGTTGTTTTTCTTGTATATATTTTGTTCCCTTTGTTGTTTTTATTCATGTAATTTTTTTGTTCTGTCTTGTGTGTGCCAATAAATCTCTTTTCTTTCTTTCTTTCTGTTGACCACCTATGGAGTTATAATGAGTCATTTGAATTCATAATTAGCTTTTGCTTGCTCCCCATATCTCGCCTTCAAAATGAATTAGTCTAATTCATCAAAATCTGTTCAGAGATTTATATGTCAGAAACAAAGTCGCCACGACCCACGTCCCTTCCATTCCACTCAAAGGTAAGGACTCATTTGATGATAATAGACCCCAAAAAAACGGTTCAAATTGAATTCGCTAGCTCATAAGTCATGAGAATTGTGAACTTCTCTTGGTCTTAGATCGCATAAAAGACTTGATACTTTATGATCTTGTAACTTTATTTGATCTTATAAAGCAATATGTTTTCAGACTGCCATATATCATTCCTTTTAACGATATTTAGGGCTCTTTATATGTGTTTTATAAAAATGCGACTTTTTTATTATTAACAACAGTGTTGGCTTTTGATGCGATTTATTTAATTTCCATCGAAACGACTTATAAAGAACCGCGTTCTTTATAGTTCCTGAAATTTTATCTGATAAATGTTCATTTTCACTACTCTTTTAACGACACTTAAAGAAATGCCTAAATAAAAGCGAGCAGTTGGATTTTCATTGCTCTGGTCAGCGCATAAAGTTGAAATTCCATTTACCCGTTTTAATTTTTAATGTTTTGCCCAGTGTTTCTCAAAACGAGCAAAACTATATTAAAAGCATTTTGTATCATTTACTTTTATGCCACACACGTGTGTACCTTTCTTTGAAAATCTGACACAGAAATATGAACAATAACTCAATTCTATAAGGTTTAAAGTAAAAGAGCAGGAGTATAAACTTGCAATTATTAAAGATTCCCGAAATCGTTTAGTAACAGTTTAATATCACACATTGGAGGCAACATGGTGACCATATAATTTGGACACCCATCAAAATTCCATGTACAGGTTGTTTTTAAATGTACTTTTGGAGCTTTTGCTGTTTTTAGTCCGACATTTTCCTAATTGAAAGCTTGGCCGATTAAAAGTGCCAAATCTGTTAAAATGTCAGCTAGCTGGCAAAAACCCCACCATGCAATTAGGGTATTTTGGCACATGGCTAAAATCGGGAATGAATTTCGATCTTGGTTTTCGAAAACATATTTTTACCAGGCAAAGAATGCTTGTAATTATTCTTAAAATATTTGACAGTTAAGCTTCAACTTAATGTAAAAAAAAACCTAAAAATAAACTGCGGACTCTTTGAACTAATTTTAAATATGACCGTATCCAGAGGCCAAACGTCGGATCTGAAGTGATTAAAAGTCTCTACCACAAGTGGACGGGTTGATTATCTACTAATCTGTCAGAGCCTGGAGCTATGTAGCCTTGAAAAAAACCTCTTCACTTGCCTATCAACCTAATACACATACCTCAAACAATTTCTATAGTTGGGTGGCCGCAACAATAAAAAAGTCCGCCATGTTTTTTTTGTCGGCCATTTTGTAGTTACTGTTCTGCATTAATCACAACACCCTGTTTATGCTGACGTCAAAATGGCGCGCTACATAGTCGGTGCTAATAGTTATTTAATTCGTTTAGACATTTGATATCGTTTCTTTATTTTATTACTCATCGAGACCAATTATAGCGATCAAGGGAACTGTCTTCAGTAACTTGGAATATTTAACCGACTTCAAAAAAAGGAGGAGGTTATCAATTCGACTGTATTTTTTTTTTTTTTTATGTTTGTTACCGCCTTACGACCGACTGGGTGAACCGATTTTCAAAATTCTTTTTTTGTTTGAAAGCTGGTGCTTCCCGTGTGGTCCCATTGTCACCAAATCAGGATCTGATGATTGGATCTTGGAGAAATCGAAGGCAACCCTCAAATTTTATAGGCTCACCCATCGTTTTTCGTAAATCTTATGAAGTAATTTAAGAACTTGCGTATGGTAATCATCATCTTATGTAGCTGAGCTGATGATAGAAGGTACAACTCCTTAACAGTAGTTTGTTACCGCATAACGACCGACTGCGTGAACCGATTTTCATGATTCTTTTTTTGTTTGAAAGCTAGTGCTTCCCGTGTGGTCCCATTGTCACCAAATCAGGATCTGATGATTGGATCTTGGATATATCGAGGGCAACCCTCAAATTTTATAGGCCCACGCATCGTTTTTCGTAAATCTTATATTATATGTATTTGGCAAGAATTTGGGTTGAATATTTAAACTAAAAAGAGTAAAATAAAAAACTTTTTCAAAAAAAATGTAACCGCCTTCAAAAAGAACCACAAAAAAGGGTAAAATAATCTACAAAATAACTTTTATTTCGGAAGTCGGTGGAAAAAAAAAACAATGAAATAAAAAAAAGCCATCGACTTCCGAAATAAAAGTTATTTTGTAGATTATTTTACCCTTTTTTGTGGTTCTTTTTGAAGGCGGTTACATTTTTTTTTTAAGTTTTTTTCTTGTTTTTTTTTTATGAGTTACTTTTTATTATTTACAAAATGGCGGTGTAGCTATCTTCTATCAGGTATTATTTAAACAGATTTTTTGTATCTCAATGTCCACGTCGATTTGATGCTAGTTAGAAGTGGTTCTTGGTTCAATAACCAGGTCGGGCAAACTGATATGTAGCCCAGTCAATTTATCAGAAAAAAGGGCTCAACTTCGAAATGAGAAATAATAAGCTGAAAACCCTAATCTGATCGGGCAAAATATTTATACTGTATGGTAAATAGTTAATGGGGTTAGCAGCCACGTTTGAATGTGTGTCTTGTGGACGGCAATAGGGGGTCTCCCTACGACTTGGGATCAATATAAAACTTGCAAAAAGTTGTACTGCTAACAACTTTTTGTACGCCTCTGCCTACTTACCCTTTGGGGATTACAGGCATGGTGCTATGTGCATGCTCTTTTAAAAAAGTAATTTGTCTCTCTCTAGTCTAGTCCTGCTAAATAGGCCCCTGGAGGCATCATTTGTTAAATAAATTAGATCTATGCCTACTGGCAAGCGTAGAAGAGATCTTTATCTGCCTATCAATCATCTCAATCTATCAATCAGTCATCTCAAGCTAAAGACATAACGCTGTACTAGGTTGCCACATAGTTATTGTATTGTATATACTAGATAACTACGCAGGTCTTCAGACTGGAACAGGGCCTAAACAAAGTTACATTATTATCATAGCGGTGTTGGAAAGATAGATTGATGGATTGACTGGTCTTGAATACTTATGTCAATCCCGATGAAATTCGTTGAAGCAATAATTCGGTTTGATAGGAGAAAGAAAAAAAACCCTTATAGGGTCCGAATATTTTTTCTCGCAGGTACGGAGACACTTCAACCTATTTTCAATCGAACATAAACCTATTTGGTTATAAAGTTGAAAATCAACGGATTATGGTAGATTGATGTGCAACATAAACGTTACAAACAGAAATGAAAAAAAAAAAAACGACGGGTTGCACTCTGGGAGTGCCGGCAGAAGTGAAAACTTGAATAGTAATTGTTGGAAATATCTTGTGAACAGATTTTAGTAAAACTCGCAAAAATGGTTGACTTTTTATTTCAATAATTTTCCAATGTGACGTACATCTTTTATAAACAATGTTACCTAGCAACGAATGTATCCAGCATACAAACTTCTTTAAAAGTAATAAAGTCACACGAACATTCACGCAAGCGCCCTGCGCCGTCCTACGCTTTTTCGGTCAGGGTCACGTGTCCTGACGCGAGTTTAAGATTTTATACCCATTACAGAAAAGTGCTCAACGCCGCTAAAGAAGTTTTCACTTCAAAAACATCGATTACGCCACATTTTTTTAGAATGTGAATTATAAATGGTATTCTGATTAGTAACTACATCTTCCAGACTCACTTTAGACTTATGCCCAATTTTCTGCCAGAATTATTTCGATCAACCATCATTCATACCTACAGTCACTTCATTTAAACTTCTGAAATACAAGCCGACATGCCAGTTACATAAAGAAACGAGCGTGTAATTATAATAATTTCTCCCACAGTTACATGTCATACAAAAAAAACCGTCATGCGAGACGTATCCCTGCTAATTATAACGCATCAAGATCATTCAGTCGTACTATAGAGTTTGACAGCGCGTTTAACACTTAGGCTAGCGATACACGGACTGCTCGAAAGTAACTGCGACAAGCACCGTGATATTTTTATAAGAGACGTTCAGCTTTCTGAGTTTGGTTCGGCTGTTTCTTCACACCGGAATCATCTAGTTTGTAAAACGACGTCTAAAGTCTAAGTGTTTATATAAATCTACTTGCAAAAATAAATATCATTTCATTTCAGCAAACGAAGGCTATGTCTATGATTCTTTATGGCCAGTAGCTTTATAAGTGAACAGTATTGTTTTTAATATTAAAGACATGAGTGATTCATTTCAAGTTTTTAGGATCAAATTGTAACTTTACTATTTATGGCAAAAAATGGTTCATAAAAAGAGTTCGTTAACACGTTGTATTAATGTACTTACTTACAATTAATTATTTCTTCATTCATAGACATTGAATTAAATTAAATAAGCTGTACACCTACGTTTTTTCTTTGTTATTTAAACAAAATGGGTTTGATTTCTTTTGAATCCAAACAGTTATTTTTGCAGAATCGCAGGTACAGTTAGGCCAAACTCACTCCAAATAGAGTGACTACATTGATTCAGTAGATTGTAACAGGAAATGTCACCTTTCTTACTACTACCATTTCACTTGCAACGCTAAGGCTCCTTGATAATTATCGAACAAAAAAAAATTAGGAAACGTTTCTAAATTGAGCAAACTATTGTTGAAGTGAAAACTTCTTTAGCGGCGTTGTGCACTTTTTTGTAATCGGTAAAAAATGTTAAACTCGCGTCAGCACACGTGGCTTGATCGAAAATTCGTAAGATGGCGCAGGGCGCTTGCGCGAATGTTCGTGTGTGTTTATTACTATTCAAGTTTTCACTTCTGCCGGCACTCCCAGAGTGCAACCCGTCTTTTTTTTCTTTTTATGTTTTGGGTGAGCAAAATAATGTCGAATTGTTTAAAAAAAAATAAAAAAAACTTTTTCAGGAGTTCATCAGAACTCCTTGGCAATTTCCAAAATCCCACGAAAAAAAAAAGTCTAATAAAAAAAATTGTAACTTCCATTTTTAAAATAAATAAAACTGAAGACCGCCCCACCATACATTGTAGCAAGCTACCAAGCTTACACGCACATGAGGTTACATTCTCGATACATCAGTTGACACAATAATCGATTAGAACAATGATCGATGCGGACAATCGAGAACAATTCGTTACACACGAAACACTCGTATCAGTTGTAGAGATAACACTTAACAATCACAACATTAATTAATTCTGATGGATGTGCTCCTCAATCTTGTATACATGGTTGTTTTAGTAAGATAAAAGTGTTAATTTTCACTAGCTTAGGCCTGAGGCTTCGCCCGCGTTGTTCATTGTCCCAGGAGCTTACACAGCGCGGGCATGCGGGCGCGAGTAATGGGCGACTCGCTGTCCGACCAAGTACCATGCCCGGGTCAACGGCGCGTTGTGTTCCACACGCGCCTCAAGGAGTGTCAGCATAGTGGCGGGGCCTGTAGAGGGCCAAAGCCTGCCGGGGTCGCGGGACTTACAAATCACCGTAACCCCGACACGTAAAGGGCCATTGAAGGACACCGTGGATTTTAGTCAGTCAAGTCTGACAGTACACTACTGGGATAAAATTAGTGTCCTGTGTTAATCTAGATTCTAGACTAATAATAAACCTCGGTGCCTTTTATCGAACTATGTCCAGAAGCTTTTCTTTTTCTTTCGCATTTATGATATCAGTAAGCAAAAAAAGTGATTTTATAACTTTTAATAAGTAAATCAATCGAATACAAAATCATTAGTCGATTTGGAACAGGAAAATCTTTGTTGACTGAAATAGTTGCACCTCATTTGGGATGACCAGTTTAAATACAACTATCTCGCTCTATTCTCTATGGGCAGTAAACAAGCACGCATGATACAATCAGTACGCACTCCCGATACAACTAAATGACAAATCGGGCCACAGTAACACATCGATCACGCGTCACTCGGTAATCGACACACTCTTAGTCGAATTATCGCCTGTCGACTCATATGAACGATTACATAACGAATAATGGTCAATTCGATTTGATTACAATCACACATTAGGACACCCCGCTGCTTTCAAACACCTGATATTCATTACAATAAAACATTGATAATCGAGCGACTGTTTAAAAAAAATCGCGAGTGAAATATTTTATTAATGAGTGGTGATTTTTTTTGTCGGTCACAGGTCATGGCGTGTCAAACACTGGGCGGTACATCCTTGAAACTGTTAATCTGCAATTTGGCTACATATGATTGGTAGATGTTATGCAACCTAAAACGTCTGCAAAACACAAAGGTCAAGATTCCTATTAGATGTTAACACAGCAACAAAATGAAGATATTATTGTAATCTCCAGTTATTTCTAGCGTTTTATTGATATAATTTCCTTCCCGATATGGTTGACATAAAGCTGGCGTATCAGCGCTTTATCTATTCTCGGAGGCAGTAAAAGCGTACTAAAGAAAACAGTAATGGTTATAATGCTTATGGTGTAATAAACAGACGATAGGGACAGTAAGCACTAACGTATCTCCAAATAAGTGTCGTTGCAGCTTTTAGTTTAAAGAAATATCTCCCAACATCGACTGGCAACACTGCCAAGTATCACATAAAGTTTTCGCACCTAAAATTCCCTTATAGGGAATAGACGTGACAATGCCCATTGCGAAATTAATATAGACAATGTTCTAAACACACCGTTTAAACCAACATCGTAATAAATAAAACATGAGTATATTACGTTTAGTAACAAAACAATCGATTTACTGTCACATTAGTCGACTTAGGAATCGATGTCAATGGTCCATTCGATTATTTCGAGTTGGTTATTATACCAATATATCACGTATACTGTTATGTAAGATAAAGCACTTGTTACTAATGTTTTAGGCAATGGTTACGATGAAACTAATAGGAAATTCAGTCATTCGGCACCCCGCGATGTAAGACGGACGGACAACAAAATAAACTGTCAAATATTAGTTTTTTTTTAGCGTTATTTCCTGATCCTTGTAAAACATTGAGTGGGATACTTAATTAAATTCGTATTGAAGAGCTCATTTTACTAAGAAAATATTATGAACATGAAAACTAAACATGTTTACATTGTGGTCCTATTTGTCTTCGTAATCTTATTTCTTCACAAAAATATCGTAGGTATATTTATCAGATTATATCTTCATAACAAATTACATGTTAACTAAAACTTTCCAGTCTATTGTAAATTTCTTTACGAACACATTAAAGTATAGCTTACACCGATATCTTGCATGTAGACATCATGTATTTTCATACAAAAGTTTCACTTTTACAACAATTAATAACGAAGAAAAACGTTCGATTGTAAGCGATTGCCAGTGAGAAAAATTCGTTCACAATGGATAATTTAAGGTGATCGCATCTAGATCTTTCTTGCTGTCGCTCCCAAGCAAACAGCCTCTTTGTAATAGCAAGATAATTATTTTAATACGCACAAGAACATAGCAAGTACACTTTCACTTTGAATTTGCATTTTGCTCTTATGTCGATGTAGGTTTTTGCAAACAAAGGCTGTATATCGATCTTCCTTTGTCTTAGTTTTTCGCGCCAATTGCGTTTGACAGGTTGAATAATGTTGCCCTAATTAATACTAATATCTTGCTCGAGACGGATTTTAAAGTTTTAATTAACATACCTATGTTATGATAAGACTATAGTTTTATAATGCAGTTCCGGAATAGATGAACCATTTATGGTTGGAAACAAAAAATATAATTATTATTTCGTTTAATTAAAATCTCTCTTGATACAATTCATGTTACCGTAATAGTAATATACCTATTACAATGTCTGCAATTAATCATAAGTAATATTTAAGCTATTCCGAACTACATTTTTATTTATTCAATTCCAAGAGTAATCCTTGTGGTATTCGATACAATGAAAAAACATTAAAAATAAATGATGGAACTCATCCTTTTTGATGCCTCATAAGATTAAATATGTGCATACAATATACCAAATCACTGCCGCTAATTGAACGATGTTGCAACTAAAAAAATATCAAAGCAACCGGCGGAAACGGCTTAATATGTTCAGCCAGTAATGTTGAATGCTTCATTAGAAGGATTTTGATAGCATTATCACATGTTCTGATCGCACTTTGCCGCGGCGCGAAATGATCCGATTGGCTGATATCCGTGCGTGCGTTCCAAACATTCAGTTTGAACGCATTTGATAGAAAGGCATTCTCGGGGTTGCTAGTGGTAAATAAATTAATGATGGCAGTTGTTGATCTGAATTCTCGATGGTTAAGATTTATGGCTGTTTCTTTGCAGGTGTCATTGTCATGATTTTAAATAGTTCTTTTTTATTTTCGATGGATTAAAGCTATTCATTGTTTTTTTCAATTTCCTCTCTTTTTTGTGTCATCTTTTTTTCTAAAACTTTGGCAATAAAAATTATCTTTGTCTTTTTTCATATGGTCATATAATTATGTCTTCTACCCACCACCAGCATACCATAAGGTCGACGCTCCAATTGTTGTCGGTTAATGTTAACACCTCTAGCACACGGCAGCGGTAGATAATGGCTATCTTATCGGCTCGTATCGGCCCAGCCTAGTGCCCTTAGCTTGCCGACCGACTTTCCCCGTGGGGTAGACCGCGATTGTTGACGATTGTCCTCCGAGTACGAGCTCGGAGTAAGAGGTAGGGCCACATAGCTTGTACAAATACGGTGAAATAGTACGAAGAGAGGAGGCACTATAATATTGGCGTCTGAACCAGAAATGTTAGCGGCATAACTTAACAGGTGGTTTCACGAACTAAATATTCTACTTAGAAGCTTGTTTACGAAGGTTTCTGAGGATTATAGTAAACTTTCTTTTATTTGTTTCTTTGATTTGATGAAAAACGAACAGTCTTAGATAAGCCAGGATTTTGAGTTTTTGTCATCTCGTCTACTAGAAAAAAATCACGGAAATAATAAAATAATTGGGCGTCTGGAAGAGATTTATTAATGAAATAAGCAGTACCTTTGTGCTTCTATTATCCGTATGTTGTTTCTTGTACGACCTACATGTTCTGACAAAAAAAAACACTGAAGTTTAGCAGTTTTTGAACGACAAAACTTAAACAAGATAACAGTTTCGCAATTACAATTTCAACAAAAAAAAATACAAATTGCTCTAAACCCAACTCCACAACATCCTAGTTCCTACCAATATAACAGGCCCTATTTATCCACCACCACGACTTTCCAATGACACTTGCCAGCATAGTCGCCTGCGCAGGTAAGTAGTACTATTGCAAATAATGAGCGTTTCTGATCCATAACTGATTGGTACGCGATTATTTTTGAGGTTAAGACCTTGTTGGACTCCTGTATCGAGGTATTTGTTATACAAGATGTTTGATAGTGCTGTAATGATCTGGAATTGTAGGTTTAGAAGTCAGGTAGTAAGTAGGAATGTGGTGAGGTGTTCTGTTATGAACGGAGAGCGGGTAGATAGTTTTTACTTGACGACAGATGTCGCCAAATAAACTGAACGTGATTAACACATCTGGTAGCCTTCCATAAATAAATAAATAAATAAATAAATAAATAAATAAATATTCCACAACTATCACACAACGCCATCTAGTCCCAAGCTAAGCAGAGCTTGTGTTATGGGTACTAGACAACTGATAAACATACTTATATATTTCTAAATACATACATATTATAGATAAATTACACCCAGACACAGAACGAATGATCGTGCTCATCACACAGTAGTTCCAGTGTAGGAAAGAGACAGAGCTATACAACTCGTCTAGCGCCACCTCGTTCCCTCACTGGAGCTACTCTGGCTTAAAGACAATCATGGTAGGCCATTTGAAATGCGTTCAGTTTGCTAAGTTTCATCATTGATACTAATAGCTATTAGAAAATTATTCTTCTCCTCTTAAGACATTCTTTTTTTGTTTGTCTCTTAAAAAAGCGTTACCTCACTCTAGGAATTTCACCTGTATCGTGGGTGCGTTTACAAACATAGAAACTCACATACACAAATACCCAAACCCGGAAGAGCTACTTGTAGATCATACACCTATTTGTTCCGTGCGGGGATTGAAATCGCGATCTCGGCCCTATCGAACGTCGTCAGTTCGCTGACAGCTTCCTGAGAAAGTATAGCACTATTCTTCATTCAAATTTTGACTTTGATCTTCAATCTCTTGATTATACAAGTGTTAAGCGGATGAAAAATGTCTTATTTTAAAGATTTGCGCTGCTACGCAAGCCATTTCTTAGAGTCAATCAATTTTTCACGGCGTCAATCCTTCAGCATTGTCAACATAAAATTCGAATTAAATAGGCCATCTTCCACAAAACTAAAATCTGCCATCTTCCTTGTAAAATACAAACCTGCATGTCTTTTAACAGAAATTACCGTTAATACAGACAATGAGACTCAAATCCTACTTATTCAGCAACAACTGTATTTTCTCGAGCCCTGTGTGTAAGTATTCCACTTTCCAGTCACACTTGGAGCCGACGTATCGTTAGTAATGAGCCTATCTGATTCATAACTGATAGGAGTCGTTTGAGGTCAGTGGGGACCTGTGTCGCACGTGTCTGGGAAGTCAACAACTAGTTATTGTTGCGAGTGATTAAGAGGAGAATCATTTGTTTGTTGCAAATATAGGCTAAGATATAGATGGAAAGACAAGTAGGAGATAAGAAACGGGTGTAACTATTCACTAGAAGTCACTAGGAAGTCATCATATCAATTATATTATCAGGGAATAGACAAATGATGATAAGACCGATGTCGCACAACGCGGGACAGTTAAAAATCTACTGGAAAAAGCTTAGCTTAAAAGTTGAATACAAAACGTTTTGAAAAGGATTTGTACTTAACCTTAACAAGAGCTGAAGGAGCAACTTCTTTTACTAAAAGAGCAGCTAGCAGAAAAAGCTTGAGACATCTATCCACCTTAGAAAGCCACGAATGCAGAAGCTGTGGCTGAAATCAGCTAAATGACATCATCATCATCGTCACAGACTGTTAGCTGTGGTCCCCCTGCATGATTGCTTTAAAATCCTACCGTAGAATTTACCATAATAATTCCTCTATGGTCGATGATACTTGTATCACTTATCCCATAGCTTCATCTCAGTCTAAATGAGCGTTGTGTTTAGTAGTTACATTAGTTTATGAGCCGCCTACAGCGTACAACGTTAAGTTATTGTTGAACCCACTACTTGCAACTTGCATTTGGTTTACAAATTAAGTTGTTTCTATGTTATGAGGCTTTGAATTAAGGTTTGGTGCCTCCGTTTTGTATGTATTGTTATTTGTATCTGAATGAGTTATACTGGCTTCTGTATAATATTGGTGTAACTACGCTATATCTCTGGTTAGAATAGATCATTTTTCTGCATTACCTATTAATATTTTATTGCTTATTGTCGTAAACGCATGACACATGTCAACGTTAAGATCAATCTATACTATTGTTAAAAAGTTTAGATATACTGATCCGATTCCAAAAGACAAATGATGGAGAACTTCTTTGTCCCAAAGTATTTATAATAGGCTGCGTTGTATTCATTCCCGTGGAATAATATCGAACCATAGTGCCAGAAAAACCAACGGGCCTAACTTAGTCTCCTCTATAAACATAAGCATTCGTTTAATGTTCGGATTGTCCATAGTTTTGCTTATCATTCATTCATCAGTTCTCAATAAATAGATTCTATTTCCAATAGAAAAGTAAAAACTGGTTACAGCGCAAGAAAAAGCAGAATTACCAGCGTCCTCAGGTTGGCAAATGGTTGCAAAACGAGCACATATCTAATACCAATTACTTACCGTGTTCGACTTAATTGCCTACAATTAAATTGTTTGTCTGTTTGTCTTTCTCACGGCACACGGATTGCACGCTCGTTATTTGTCGAGTGCGTTGCATAATTTTGTCGTTCCACTATTTTGTTTGGTTTCTATACCTATTGAAATTTAGAAGTTCATTAGTCAATTAATCAGGGTTTAGAAACTAATTGAAACTTACGATGATCTGCCTAAATGTTAGGGGAAAATGCGGCTGTTATAATTATAATTCAGAGCAGTGGTGGCCCAGCGGTATCGGCCCCGACTAACGAGTTGTAGGTCGTGGGTTTGAACCCAGCCAGGCGTATTACTTTGTGTAATTTATTTCCACACCACTGCTCTCGAAACGGTGAAGGAAAACATCGTGAGGAAACCGACATGTCCTAGAACCAAAAATTCAAAGACATGTGACATCCACCAACCCGCACTGGGCCCGCGTGTTGGATTATGGCTCACTCCCTCTCTCACAGAGCGGAGGCCTGTGTCCCCGCAGTGGGAACAATTATAGGCTGATGATAAATCATTATAATTCTCCTACCCTAATTCCATTTCTTTCCTATCGACGCAGCATATTTTTTTCTTACATACTTCTATATTAGTCACCTCTGTTCTAGCTATAAAAATGGCACGGGCACGCCGCAATCGCGGCGGTAAGACCCCTCTTTGAGGAGTGGCTGGATAGTAGGCGTCACGGCGTCCTGACCTACCGCATGACGCAGGTCCTCACCGGACACGGAAGTTTCGGGAGGTTCCTGTGTCTGATAGGGAGGGAAGAAACGCCTGGGTGTCACCACTGCAAGGATCGTCCGGAGGACACGGTGGAGCATACGGTGCAGGACTGCCCCGCTTGGGCAGAGCACCGCCGTGTCCTCACGATGGCGATAGGCGGAGACCTCTCGCGCCCGGCATTGGTCGAGGCCATGCTGCGGGGCGAGACGGAGTGGGAAGCGGTCGCCTCCTTCTGCGAAGCAGTCATGCTCGTGAAGGAGGAGGCGGGCCGCCTGAGGGAGAGGACAGCGTCCTCCCTCCACCCCAGCCGCAGTGGTAGACGCCCACGGCGTCGGACGTCGCAGGACGATCTCCGGCCACCGTAGGCGCGGGCATGCGGGCTGCGAGTAATGGGCGACTCGCTGTCCGACCATGGACCATGCCCGGGTCGACGGCGCGTTGTGTTCCACGCGCGCCTCAAAGAGTGTCAGCATAGTGACGGGGCCTGTAGAGGGCCAAAGCCTGCTGGGGTCGCGGGACCAAGGGATTACCGTGACCCTAGTACGTAAAGGGCTATTGAAGGACACCGTGGATTTTAGTCAGTACAAGTCTGACAGTCCCTCCCGCCCTGCCCTGGGTGGGAGGACTCATTTGATGATTTTACCACGATAAAAAAAAAAAAAGCTATAAAAATGGCTAAAATATCTAAAAATTATGATATTATAATTTTACAAATGGCAACATCGCTTTTAGGGTAAGGCAGCCAATTATTGGTGTAACACAAATCGTGCCAAGTGTCACGTAGGCTGAATGGAGAGATATCTCTGCATCATGTTCCCGAGGTGTGGCAGAGAGCTAGGTCCCTAATTATGTTGATCGCACGCAGATATAGTTTGACATTTTAGTGAACATTACTACACCAATTGAAAGGCTCAGTTCAGCTTGAACAAGATTTGTGACATTATGGTATCATCATGGCTTTTTAGGGCAAGCTGGAAAACTGGTTCTTATCTGAATGAGAGTCGTGTTTTACGTCAATACTTTTACCATTATTTTCATGGCAATAAGCATCGGTATGTTCCAATATTAGAACTTCTTACGCATCTGACTTTTAATAGTAGATGACAAATTAACAATGATTTCACAACCGTTTCCTGAATAGATAACTTTGAGATGCCATATAAATAGTTTACAAATGTGTATAGATCTTTTAGCGCGCCCCACAATCGGAAATAACGCGCCATCTTTATTTTGTTCTGGCAATTTCATTAATGTACAAAACAAAGAAACAAAATGGTGTTTGGAGCACTAACAACTGTCCTGCGAGTGTAAATGTGATGTTACTCCAAAAAACATGGTGGTCGTTTGTTGATTAGAGAAACTAGCCAGAAGTAGCCCAAGTTTGAGATGTCTCAATTTAGAAATCTAGGAGTATATTATAATATTGTAAAGCTGAAAAGTTTGATTGGTTGATCGAGCTAATCTCAAGAACTACTGGTTAGAATTCAAAAAATCTTTTTGTCCTGAATAGTCCATTTATCGAGGAAGATTATAGGCTATATAAAATCACGCTATTACCAGTAACAGCTAGTTATATGCATAGCGATGAGATGTAGCATCCTAAAGTAAAGTACTCACCGCAAGAAAAACCAACGTCATATGAAACACAATATTCTCACGCTGTCACTCACGTGTCTTCACACGTCAACCACCCCAATGCCACAACCCCGAACCTAACACCGTCATGGTTGACGAACAGCCCTAACCCCTGGTTGCTTTAGTAACCAGACACCGATATCTGAGTCAGAGGTAATCAACATCAGTTAAGAACTAATAGGTTAATTGCTAGCATTAATTATTGAACTTAGGTCCTAGATACGATATCTTGTAAATAAATCGTTTGTTTTGTTGTAATTATGTGTTTAATCTTGATTGCATAGGTGTTAATAGGTGTCTTAAGATTTTATTCATATCTATGTTTGAAAATTATAGTGCCTGTCGAATACATATAATAAATTAAAACGAAAATCTTTTGCATATATTTGAGATTTAAAATTCTGTCGTATTAATGTTACATTTCGGTTTAGCGTTCGTAACGTGGATATCAAGCGGTTTGAAAACTCATTTTTCGAACGTCAAAGTCGCCAGTTGCAAAAAAAAATATATCTTACTTTTTCTGTTGTAATAAATGGTAGCCGTCGCGGTTGTTACTGCATTAGAACCTTTTTCGTCCTTCCATAATGAATTCCTATATCTAATGAAGCTTTTTATTTGTTACAGAGATGGCAGCGGAGGTGGTTCGTCCTGTATGACGACGGCGAGCTAACTTACTCGTTGGATGAACACGTAAGTACTAGAATATAAATAATACTAAGAAACGAGAAATAGAGCTAAGTATTAAATACTAATGTTGTTAAGTAACTAACGGTCTTCCCAATTACCGTAGCGAAAATAACTTTCATCAATAAATGATGGCAACACCTTGCTACTGATACCGTCGCTTTCGACTTTTTACCGCGAATCGACTAAAAAGGCAGTTGTAATCGTTTCCTCGTACTTTTATATCGACTAACTACAAATATATATCTTCATGCACGGACTAATCTATCTGTTGAACAAATTTAGAGTCGACTAGCGCCTTAAAGGGCAGCATTGAAGATGGAAACCGAGTAGGGTAACGTAACTTATAATTGACTCGTTGCTAGAAATAGTGCGAGGAGTCCTCCGATAGATAAAACCCTAATTTGGATTCGTTTCGTTCGGAAAATTATGTTGTAGCGCATTAGTTTTGTGCTTTTTGCGGAGTTAAACTTGTTTATGGTTTCGTCGCCATTTTATTTGCAGTTTGTTTAAAGAAATACAAAATGGAGGAATAGCTTCCGATTTTTTGCGAATCACAACGCTAAAATTGTGTAATTTACACAAAAGAAGCAATAACTGTCAATAATTATGCCGATAAACATACGAAACATTTCGTTTTTTTGTCAATAATAAATTCATCCGCGTACAATACCTATTAGCAGTTTACAAAAACAAACATGGCCGAACCGGTAACCGGAGAGCCGGACCGGCACGAGACTCGATTTCATCCGCACCTCGCTTTATCAGTATCAAATCTTTCACATTTTTCTCCAGCACTCATAAATATTCATAATAATTGGCGTTGTTGCAATTTCAAGTGAGTACATGAATTTTAATACGTGCCGTATATAGCCGGCGTGCTGTGGGAGCGAGAGAAAAAACTTGACTCGTAATGTAAACCGAGTAGGAACAATGAACAGGGAAAGACTAGGAAGGATTTCTCCGTTTCCATCTTTAAAACAAGTTACCTTTTATGGTGTAAAATCTTAGCTCTAAAATTCGTTAGAAGAGTGTTGGGTTTTTCATCCTTAATTTTTACGGTTGACAGTACTTCACGGAGCTGAGTGGTTGATCAGCCAATGTAAGGAATGCGCGTTAGTATCGAGTCTATAAAGTAATCCGGATGTAGAACAACGGAATCTAGGGGCCAACCATCGCTTATGAGAGCAGAATTACTGTTGCGTGGGCAAGAGTGTGAGTGGAGTTAGATGTATACAGGATGTCCCTGGATCTGAAAGAAGTAGGTATCAAATCGAATAAGTACATGGGCAAGGTCCTTTTCAGGCTACCTCTACTCTAACTGTTTTTAACGGTCCATAAGTTGCGGTTCAAACCGTTGACCTTACCGGTAGATTTTCCGAAACTTTCTCACTTTTAAACCTTATCCTGACAATAAAGAACACAATAAAAAATAATTATCCAATTTTGTGCAGTTGTTCGGAAGCTATTCGCGTACAGACAGACTTAAGCAACTTTTGTTTTATACGGGTTATTTTATTTTGGACAGATTTGCGTTTCGTCGGACTCTCGATTCGACAGATTTTTGTTCCGACATTAAAATGGCAATTACATGGAGAGATATATTCAGTTCAAAAGATAATCTATTCTCAATACTATCAGAACATGTGGTGGTAGACCCCTGTTCGTCAGACCAGAGCAAATATTTCATTTAGTTCGGGGTAAAGGGGCCAGTTCCCGTCAATGCGACGCATAATATATTCGTTCATTCGCACCTTGTTATCATGTGAATGGGCCTAAGATTTGCAACGCGACTCACAAGTTAAAATAGAAGGAAGTAGTTAACATCTCCTATGGAGAAAGTAGGAAAATGAATGGTGTTTAAATAAGTTATGTTTATTTGTTCAGTTTGTATGAGACTGGTTAATTGATTGGCTGTAGAACAGTGTCGGTGGTAATTGATTGTATGACTTTTACAGGGATTTACTAACTGTTTTATCTTTGAGAGTAGGTAATTTTATTTTGTTATTTATTTTCGCTGCTTTTTGCTAATTTCGATAAGTGGTGTATGAAGATAGAATAGGCAAACTTTTGGTTGTTTTCATGGACACAAGGACATTATTTCACTGTCAACGCTAGAAGCAGATTTTTTCAAAATACTAAAAATATTATTTTATTTAAACACTATGGACCCGTCCTCGCTGCGCTCAGGTGCAATTTGACATAAAGCCCTATGTCATTCAAGAATAATGTAGCTTTCTAATAATGAAAGAATTTTCAAAATCAGTTCAGTAGTTCCATAGATTTTTTCCTACAATCAAACTTATGAACTTTACCTCTTTATAATATTAGTATGTTTAAATTAGTTTCGGAGTCAAGTGTAGTGTAAATTAGTAACAATGTCCCACTTATTTTGGGAAAAATCCCAAGACTTGTAGAACAGGTAAATGTCAAATGTTTTACATTCATAGAAAGATTTCTATGAATATCAAACATGTTATGGGCCTATACAAAAACAAAAACACAGGTCTTTGTTATTTAAATACACATAATATGGTAATTAAGGTTCTAAAGATAAATATTAGTTGACATTACAGTTAGTTTATGTTTTCATGCAAATTGGAAACATCAATAGTTAAGGGAAACCCGGTTACCGTGATGGTAGCTGGCAATACCTTACAACTGGTATTGAGGTGAATAACTTATGTAAACATTGTAAGCTTGAACATTAGTTTTAATAAGTAGGTATTCAAACTAAATGGAATAGTTTGTTTTAACCATAATAGGTGTGTTTTTAAGAGCTTTCTTTTTTTTTTATTCCGACTCTTGAATGGAGTTCTATAGCTTGTATTTATTTTTTACGTCAATTTAGTATGGCAACATTAGTGACACATTCCTATTTCAAAATTCCCACTCGATGGAAAAAAGCTTTGAACTTAGAGACAGTTTTCTAAGAATCTTTTAGCCCTAATGATACCCACGCGTTGACAGATAAGAGATAACATTGAGACATGGTCACGAAATACTGTTATTTACAACACAAAAGAAGAACCTAAATAGCGAATAATTTATTTTTTCTGCCACGCGCCAAAATATTGTACCAGCTCTAAGTAACGTTAACACATTCCAAATTCAAAAAACTCCGTCATTTAAAAAAAAAACGAAGAAACGGCATTGCCAACCGCACCGAGCTAACTCGCACTAGTTTTTATTCGAGACACCCAGTTAGGTTAGTTAGCTGTTACCTGGTCAAATACTAAGGCCTTCTCATCAGCAATGGCGTCCCGTTGCCGTTAAACACAAGCAGACCTGTTATCACGACCATTAGACCCTGATAGAAGCCGGAATGGCCGATAAATGGCTTCTTCAACTTGATGGATAGGAGACATCTTGGCTCAAATTAATATGTGTCAATGTAGTGAATAGTTTAGATGTATCTGTTAGTTGTGGATTGTGAAGATAGATCGTTTTAGTTTGTGTGTTGGCTAAAATATTATTGACAGTTGATGACGAATGAGTGATGTGAGGCGTTGAGTTCCAAAACTGAATGTGTTTTTTTTTAATTTGATGGTAGTGTTCTTGACTCAAGTGTGGGTCAGAGGAGACAGAGATAAAGTCATAAAGAAAAGAGTGTAGTGTTTTTTTAAGGCTTTTTTTTGTAGCCGCATTTTGCCGTAATGATGAGTACTGAAAGCAGTATGATGAAAAGTACTGAAATCTCACCAATTTTGGCATGAGATATTTAATGCCTATTGTACTAAACAACGACCTCTCCCTTTACACTACCACGTTGAACGATGATTCGTCAATGACATCCATCAGTGACTCTCACGAATTTTTTTTATGATTTTTTAAATTATTTTTAATTAAAATAAAGGTTATTCGTAAAGTTTTGTTAAAAAAACCTTGGTTAAAAGTAAGTTGATTTTCAACATCTCAATATACGAAAACAGTTACAACCATTGTACCTATAAGAACAAACTTCATAGCCTTAATACCTTTGTCAAACATACAGGCGAGTCCGAAGCGATACCGAACCGAAGCGAGACGTCATTACGATAGTTCTGTCACGCTATCGGATCACTTTCGCATTTCTATGTGACTGGATTCAAACAATTCCATACATTACAAACAAAAAGTCACGCTTCGCATTCGTCACGCCTGTTCGACATTCGTCACCGATGAATATGCAAGCCCATCATAACAGCGAGAGAGTTAATGACACACGCGGAACAGAATATCAAGCAGCTAGCTATGGTAAACACCTGGTGGGCTGTGACGAGGACTAGTAGATGCTTGTTTGTGGCATATGTTTATGATAGTAAATAGTGCTGGTATTCGTAATGAAATATATGTAGTAGCGGCGTTGAATAAATTAGGAAATGATAAGGATGAAGTTGAAAAATATTAGACACACAGCTTGGATAGGCGTCAGCCAAATGCCTAGTAAGCTAAGGGCCAAAATAGCTGCTAAAATAGAGCCCCGACTAGCCAGAAAACATCGCGGAATACTATCGATGGATACTAAAGATGGTCGGAGGAAGCTAGGTTAATAATTATAGCTAGCTTAGATAATTAGATAAAATCATAGTCTAATGAAGTCCGCTGTGGAAAGGCAGAAACGATAAAAGATTCTTCAAAAACCGTATTGACTGTTGTACTCGTATTTATGTTTTTCTTGCTCGTTTAATTTTGTGTATGAAACGAGCGTGCAGTCAACAATAATAAAACTATTGTACCTAGTTAAAATCAAACCACTTAGCTACGTAGTAAAAAAAATACATTTTACGATGTCTTTGATAATCCAGCTAAAGACAAACGGATATGCCCATAAACGCAATTCATAGACAAACATACGAGATATGTAGATCAAAGAAGAAATAAAATAAAGTCGAGTGTAAACTGAACGTAGCTCACGGCGTCGAGTATGTTATGAATAATTATGTTCTATTGATTGCATACAATTTATCTTTAGTTAGAACATGGATTCGTTACAGTCGTAAAATATGCAGGTGCATTGATAGTATAGTATAGATAGTATCTTTGAAAGAAGTTTCTTGATAGATATTATACTTTTTAACTGTTGATCTCTATAATATTTATTCAATTAATGATAGTTTACGTTTATCACTAGCTGTTCACCGTGGTTGTAACTCCGCTGCTTGGCTCGTTTTGGTCGAAGCGTGATATTTTCAAGCCTGTAGCCTTTTTTTATCGTGGTAAAATCATCACGTGAGTCCTTCCACCCAGGGCAGAGCGGGAGGGACTATCAGACTCGTACTGACTAATATCCACGGTGTCCTTCAATAGCCCCCTTTAAGTTTCGGGGTCACGATAATTCGTACAATTCTGCGACCCCGACAGGCTTTGGCAATCTAGAGGGGGGTCCCGTCAATCTGCTGACACTCTTTGAGGCTCGCGTGGAACACAACGCGCCGTCGACCTGGGAATGGTCCATGGTCGGACAGCGAGTTGCCCATTACTCGCTGCCCGCATGCCCGCGCCTACGGTGGCCGGAGATCGTCTGCCGACATCAAGCCTGTATCCTGCCTCGATAAATGGACTTTCCAACACAAAAAGATTTGTTCAAATCGTCCCAGTAGTTGCTGAGAAGTATAGATATGACCAGTAAACTGTGACCACTGCAGATCTTGTTTAGGTATATTTTATATTAATTCGACATCACGCTTGGCTACTCAACATCCCAGTATTATTTTGAAAACTTCGAGGTGCTCTACCAAAAGCACCTCTCATCACCTCTGCGATATTATCTAGTAAGCCTTTGTCAAACAGACAGGCGTTGCGAATGCGAAGCGTGATGTCTTTATTTGTAATGTATGGAATTAGAAAACCGAAAGCGATCCGATAGCGTGACAGAACTATCGGACTGACGTCTCGCTTCGGTTCGGTATCGCTTCAGAAACGCTTCGCTTTCGCCTGTCTGTTTGACAAAGGCATTAAGGTGATTGCTTTTAGTAGCGAAATCTATCTCTCTCCGCTTTACTTTTTTAAATACCGATCCTTGTTTTAATTCATCATGATTATCATATATGATACGTCTCAATACCCTTCTTCACCAGACCTCCTGTTCTCAACGTCGATTTTCAATTCATTCGCGAACTTTCCAGTAATTTCTGCCACAAACTGTATCGCGAATAGTTACATCAATAAATCGTTGAGCGCGTCCCGAGAAGCCATACAGTCTATTGGATTATATGTGAGCTAACGAGGCCATACGACTAGTTTCACGACTATAGCAGGTGAGTCGCAATTCGCAACTTTGCAATAGACCTATGTTAGTATTTAGATAAGCATATAACTTTGAGTTATCATTTATTGATTGAGCTGTGCCCCCCAGTTTCACCCTCGTGGCATGGCTCCTGTTGAGTAACTATAGCCTCTAGCATTCTTCGGTAAACAGGGTACCCAACACATTTTTTTTAATTTTAATTCGAACAAATAGTTCTTGAGATTAGCGCGTTTAACCGTTTCTACAGCTTTATAATATTAAAGCCTTTGCCAAACAGACAGGCGTGGCGAATACGAAGCGAGCCGTTTTCATTTGTAATGTATGGAATTGTTTGAATCCAGTCACATAGAAAAGCGAAAGCCATCCGATAGCGTGACCGAACCGATGCGAAGACGTGGCGAAGGCGTATTTGCTCTGTTTGACGTCGTTCATAAAAAGTCAGCTAATACAACTGCCACGCCTCGGTTTGCTGCACCCAGTTTGACGTCTCGTATCGGTTCGTTATCGCTTCGGACTCGGTCCGGTTCGCTATCGCCTGTCTGTTTGACAAAAGCTTAAGTGTATATAGATGAGAAATTATGGGTTTCTTATCCAATATTACTTGGAGTCGGCGCAACACTTGACTGCTGCGCTGCGTGCCACGCACGGGTCTGCGTGTCTTCGATTCCCGAACGGAGCAAATATTTATATGACCTACAAGTAGTTGTCCGGGTTTGGGTGTTTGTGTATGTGAGTTTCTATGTTTGTAAACGCACCCACGACACAGGAATAATTCCTAGAAAAAAAGAACGTTTAAAAAAAAACTTTTTTTTTCTTTTATGTCATTCCTTATAAAATCTATCCATCTTATCTTTGGCTGGTGGTCGTGGTTGGTCTCGCTATTCTTGCCTTTACTAAAACTTACTTGTCGTAAGTCAGGTCCCTTTCGAACTCAGCAAGCATGAAGTTAGTTAACATTCACCCGGTGAGCCAAATTAAATCGCTTCGTGTACTTATAAACAGTGATTTTGCATCACATTGCCTATGCTAGCACATGTGTTAATGCACCGGATTTAAGCTTCATTCAGACTGTCATTAAGTAGGAGGTGTTTTTTTTATGGTGGTAAAATCATCAAATGAGTCCTCCCACCCAGGGCAGGGCGGGAGGGACTGTCAGACTTGTACTGACTAAAATCCACGGTGTCCTTCAATAGCCCTTTACGTACCGAGGTCACGGTAATTCGTTAGTCCCGCGACCCCGGCAGGCCCCGTCACTATTAAGTAGGAGGTAGGAAGAAAAATGGCTGTCAATCGCGAGAGAGCTCATAAAATTGAACTTCGTAATAGAAACACGATGCTTTTCAAACGATTGCCACATGTTAATGCCATTAAGATCTCAATCAGAAATCAAAACAGATAAAATGCTTAAAATGTGGCGGAATTAGAATTTTGTATATGTTCATCTATTCGAGAGAGCATTTTATTGAAACGAATATTTTTAGTAATCAATTTTGTGTGATAACCTGATAAGGCAAGATGTGTGTGGCCGGGAGGAGATGCCCTAGGAAGACCTTATTGATCAGGTCCATCAAAAAGGTCAGGTGCATAGTATTCGAAATCAGCGTGCTTGTATGACCAGCTGTATGAACGTGGACGACGAGAAGGGAGAATGTAATGATCGTATCAGGTGACATTCTGTAGTTTCTACCAAATCCCATGACAAAAAGGTGTGGCACTTAATTGAAGATGATATTTTAGTTTGATGGCCTAAAAACCCGTAAATAAACAGACTAATAAGTATATAGAAATGAGTAGTCAACAATAGCTCAATACCATTGCCGAAATAGGGGTGTGACACTGGTGCGGAAATGGACTGACCAGGGGCCGTATTATGACGTCTTAAAACCAGGCTTGTTCCAGTGAGTGAACGAGGTGGCGCTAGACGACTTGTATAGCTCTGTCTCTTTCACTCACTTGAACAAGCCTGGTTTTAAGACGTCATAATACGGCTGCATGACCACAATTGGCCGGACTAGAGGCCTTAGCACAGGGATTAACAGCGTACTTGGAAGTATTTACAGGGTTTATCGTATGGAAAAATGAAAAAGCGCCTCTAGTATCAAATTAACGTCATTGTTCCCGTTGACCAATTATCACAATACCACGAAGTCAGTCTATTCTCTGGGAGCAGTTGAAGTTTGCACCAGGCAAATAAAAGCCCTTGTCAAATAGACAGGCGTGGCGAAAGCGAAGCGTGACGTTTTCATTTGTAATGTATGGAATTGTTTGAATCCAGTCACATAGAAAAGCGAAAGCGATCCGATAGCGTGACAGAACTATCAGACTCGCTTCGGTTCGGTATCGCTTCGGACTCGCCTGTCTGTTTGACAAAGGCAATAAGGCTAGTTACAGCACAGCTCAATCCAAAACTTATTGACATTTACCTCAAATCTATGTCTTTGTACCCACACCTAACCTATCCAAGTAGATAAATCAATTACAAACATAATTTAGCATTGCAGTCGGCCGTGTACGAAATGACGTGTCAATTAGGACAAGTTGGTGTAGGCAGCACGGTTGATGCGAGCATCAATATGTATGAGACAACGCGATTTCAAATAAACCTACACTGGCCTACTAAAATGTTGTAGGAGCGGAACGTGTGTATTGGGCTTTATTTTTTGTAGTTATGGTGCCATTATGGATTAAATATTAAAAATATTAAATATTCCACAACTATCACACCACGCCATCTAGTCCCAAGCTAAGCAGAGCTTGTGTTATGGGTACTAGACAACTGATTAACATACTTATATATTTCTAAATACATACATATTATAGATAAATTACACCCAGACACAGAACAAATGATCGTGCTCATCACACAAACATTTGTCCTGGGTGGGAATTGAACCCACGACCTCTGGCATAGTAGTCAGGGTCACTAACCACTAGACCAACAGGATTGGCAGATTTGTGACAAATACAACTAGAAGAAAGCATAGACAGTATCTACTCTCTACTCTATAGAGGAATATACAAGTGATAATCAATTCCAAATTGTTTCGTATTTATATGTTTATATGACATGATTTTAAACGTTTCGGTAATATAGATCAATTCAATAAATAATTTACTTTTTGACGTAATGTTATTGCAGATAGAATATTATGGTGTTTTAAAACTTCTATGCTTTTTATGACAAAATTGTGTTTATCATAATACTCGATTATTCTTTTCTGAACTATTTATTTACTTCTTAGTTCAGGCGCGGCAAAAACCTCAAGAGCCTCAAAATTTAATGTTTAATTTTTTTTTTTTAAACGGAATTTAATGATATTGTAAATAATTAAAAGCAGTCGTCATTTAAATCACTGCTCAACCTTTTACAAAGCTATTTCAATGTAGGTAGTTAACAGCAGGGTCCTACTTAATTCCGCCGTAGGGGAATTATAAGCGAATGTCTCACGGAATTATCTGGCGGTAATTATTTGTTGTTTATCGCCCACGCCCAGCAGTGGGCCAGCTGATACTATCAGATACAAATCATTTTCGTAATTGTCGAGCAATTAATGCATTCCATTGTTGTTTAAGATGGCGCTGATAAGTTTACGTTCTTATTTTGGCATGTGTATGACTGTATGTATGAGAGATAAAGAGATTAGTGGTGAATGTGTGGTGTAACCATAGAGTAACTGGCAAATGATTAAAGACTTCTTGCTTTTGTCATTGCAATAGAACCGGTCCTAATGATTACTTAATCATGTTTGTTATAAAGTAAAATGGGTCGCGGTACTGTCTAAACAGGTTCCGCGATCTTGGAACGCAAAAGGACACCAAAGGAACAGGGTGTTTTTTTAGGCAGTACCAGTCTGATAGCCCTCTCCGCTCTTCTCAGGGCGGGAGGAGTCATTTGGTGATTTTCCAACCCAAAAAGTGTCATTTAATATTTATTAATCATAAATCTATACGTCCCTTCCATAAGAGTCTAGAGTCCATCCCACTACACCCAAGGCGATAGGACTTATTAATGATTTATAAACACCACAAACTAATATCATAAACCAAGAAGTAATTACTCCTGGTCGCGGGACTCACGAATTACCGTGACACCGGAACGTAAAGTGCTATTGAAGGACTCTGTGGATTTTAGTCAGTGCGAGTCTGAGAGTCCCTCCCGCTCTGCCCTGTGTGGGAGGACTCATTTGATGGTAAAATACCACGCAAAAAAAATGTGCCATAATATTTGGGCAGAACATTTAGGTATCGCCTAATGATAGTGAAATCAACCATGCGAATGTTTCGTTACTTCACGGCAAATTTAATGTTTAAATAATTAACTAAAAGTCAAGAGGTTAGTTCTAGACATAATTTGCGCGAAAACAAACAGCTGTTTGCATTGTTAGTTACTGTATACTAACCAGAATATAATTAAAGTCATACTTATAAAATGATTTTCTACCACACAACTACCTCGTAATTTCAAACTCACCTTATAACCTTTATCACCTAAAACAAACAAAATGAAGTAAGAAGCAAACCGCAAACGCGTGCACCCGCTGCAGCGTCCGTGAGCGGAATGCGGCCGCGTTGTGCAAGCGATGCGCGCGCGCATGCCGCACCCACACGTCAATTCACCTGCGCAGTGCACTTCCGTGTGTGCTTGCCCAATAAAGGCTGTTTAGACAAACCGATGCCATTTTTGGGAAATTGCGAATTGTAGGACAGACGAACTTAAAGGTACTTAAAAGAAAGAAGGTTTGAATTTTATAGTTTTCAAGTAGTTATTTAACGAACTTGGGAGACTGTCTCTAAGGCACCGCTGCAATAAAACGCATTGAGCATGTGAAGGAATAGGGTGGTTTTAAGTAGTCATTTTGAGTCTGACAGTCTGACGGTCTTACTGTATACAGGGCGGGAGGACTAATTTTATGATATTTCAACTCTCAATAAAAAAGTTGACGAACAGATACAGGTTCATATACAATTACATACATAGCGTATTGCGGCGTTTATATTCAAAGATGTGGAGGAAATGGGTTCCATTTTACCCAGCAACAGTTTTTAGATGAAGCTAAAATAGATACCAAATTAAGAAATAAATGTCTCAGATATAATAATATTTTCCATTTCTTTATAAATAAAAGTAGTATCGTACAGTATAAAAAAGATCGATCGATTGCCGATCTTGTATCTTATGTACGCGGGCCTGCGCGGGCGCATGATGCAACCTTCCCTACATTAGCAATCACGTTGATTTGTGCTGTTCTGCGCGAAATAGAAAATTGTTGGGAGAAAAATTTCGCCACAGAGTAACAATTGACTTTTACCCTACATTCCGTGATTATGTTGGTCCACTTGTTAATAAGTAGGTGGTATAATTAGGAGATTGGCTGTGTGAAGAAATTCCTTTGCAACGTAATCCGATTTTTATCTTTTCTTCCTGGTTCAACTTGAGATGTTGAAACAAGTATTCATAAATATTTATTTTTTTTAACTTTTTTGTACATATATACTAGATTATTTGACATTAACAATACCTAAGTATGTATTCCATGTTATATTGAGTCCCTGCCGGGGTCGCGGGATTGATGGACACCGTGGATTTTAGTCAGTATGAGTTTGACAGTCCCTCCCTCTTTGCCCTGGGTGGGAGGACTCATTTGATGATTAGTATTAGTTAATAAAATAGTTGATATTTCTTGGTATATTTCTATTCTATGATTGCCCTCTTCCATCTTTTAACATGCTTGTTCAAGGAGTGGTTTTCGCTTTATCACAATAGTTTAACAAGAATTTCTACTCACGATAAGTTAATCGCTAGTCAACGCTTTGGGCGTTTTGTTGGAGTTTATTGCTTCAAAGGTTACCGACATAACAGCCACGCCCAATTTTCCGGTGTTAAGGACTGCCATATTTAAGTTCACTTATAAGCCTTTGTCAAACAGACAGGCGGGGCGAATGCGAAGCGTGACGTTTTTATTTGTAATGTATGGAATTGTTTGATTCCAGTCACATAGAAAAGCGAAAGCGATCCGATAGCGTGACAGAACTATCGGACTGACGTCTCGCTTCGGTTCGGTATCGCTTCGGACTCGCTTCGCATAATCGACACCTTTTTTGTTACGTTAGATTATATTATGATTTCTTAGTTTTTTTAAATTCAAACAGGGTATTTCTGTCCAAAGAAAACACACAACAATGATTTTTTTCTTGATAAAGTTCAATTTAAAAATTATTATCAGCTTATGCTAGTGATCAGTGACGATTCTGTTTTTCCGCATGGGTACGGAACCCTAAAAATGAGAACCTAAAATGAAGCTAGCTCACCCGGAAGTGAACTGAAACTGGAACTCCTGCGCACTGATGGAACACAGTAAAAGTGTTTGGTGTCAGTCTCCGACAGGATCAGGCCTCTTCTTCCGTCTGCCCTGGGTGGGAGGACTTATTTACCTAATGATTTTACCACTCTAAAAAAAATGTGAAACAGTTGTGTCTGAATAAAACTGTTATAGCTAAGAAATAAATTAACGAAAAAGTTTATTTAAAATGTAGATCAGGACTACATAAGTAGTAAATAAACAGTAACACCAATTACCTCGATCCTTCGACTATCACTAACCTAGCCCACTCATTTTGTCACCAATCCCGACGACCGGCGGAAGTAGCCGAAGGTAATTAGATCGCCGTTCGGCGCGCGGTTGCGCAAGCGCATCCGTTCTTACCCGCCCCGGCGAGTTACTGCAAGCCTTGCAGTCGTAAAAATTCGTAATTGTTGTATTTGAAGCTAGGTTTCCTGTGAGAAATATTTCGTAAGAAACAAAATATGTTTTGACGAAATTTTAAATACTGCAAATACCTGCTTATGAAATCATCAAATAGTCATCCCGTCAGATGCGGAGGCGGAAGGAACTATCAAACTTGACTGGCTAAAAACCATCTCGTTCCTTCAATGCCCTTTGCGTTCCAGGGCTACGGTGCCCTTTTAAAACGCTACCCTCTTGTCTATTAACCGGAAAGTAGTGTAGGTTTCGTTTCCGTATTTGACTATCATGCGGTTCAAATAATATAATTCAAATGATTCTCTTGCACGTTTTCTTCTTTATACAAACATCAGGTTAGCCAACTTACTAACAATAATTAAAATGTCAAATGACAGTTACCTTCAGTAATATTGACTCAATCATTGCTATGGTATCAACCCCGCCTTCTAGAATAACAATTTTTCTGCTCTTCCAACTGCAAATCACAGTCATAATACAATAAAACATTTCTTATAATGCACGAATAGAATCGAAAGTGAAACCATAATAGTATATTGTCGAATGAATCCTCCCACCCAGGGCAGAGCGGGAGGGACTGTCAGACTCGTACTGACTAAAATCCACGGTGTTCTTCAATAGCCCTTTACGTACCGGGCTCATGGTAAATCACAAGTCCCGCGACCCCGACAGGCTTTGGCCCTCTAGAGGGGGATCCCGTCATTTTTGCTGTCATTCTTTGAGGCGCGCGTGGAACGCAACGTCGACCCAGGCATGGTCCGTGGTCGGACAGCGAGTTGCTCATTACTGGCTGCCCGCATGCCCGCGAGCTGGACTACACTGCTAAGCATTAGGATCCTCAATTGGATTCTAAAGTTTTATTGAGATTTTTGTTTTTTTTCTACTATCAGTCGTGGAGCCTACATTTTTCTCTGATAGCAATGGCCTCCCCTCCTTGGGACTTGAAAATAATTTGGGAAATGTAAGGTCAATATTGGGACAGGTCTATTACCATTAACACGTTTTGTTTTGTAAAGCTATCTTATATCACTTTTCTTTGCCTGGAAATCGACTTCACGTTTAGCAGTCGCGCTCACGTCCTATACACCATCGAGCCTTATTAAATAAAGTTAATTTATCTTGATATCTTATTCAAGAAATAAATCCGTAGATAAACTCATAAGATTGATTTCTGAACGTATTATACGCGTATATTTGTTGCATAACATTCAATGAGTCGATCATTTCGAAATGGAATTCATTCATTCATTCGTTCGCTCGAATCGAGAGCGTTGGTTGGACTTGTTATTTTATGTAGGGTTGTCACTTTGTATTTTTGATATTAATACTAATTTAATCAAGATTGAAGTATGTCAGTTTGGAGGTAGAATATTTGAGACTACTGAACCAATTTCTATTTATTAGTTTTTTCAATGAGTTCTTTATTCAAACCTAGTTTACTTGACCAACAGTTAGGCATTTCAAATAAATCAGTCACCCGAAAAGACGGGTAACAAATTAAACGCAGAATTTTTGTTTGAACTACTTACTGTGAACAACACGGGGAACTTAAATATTTTACCGAAAATTTACTTGTTCACAGTGATGACCAGCTCGAGCATTTTCTGAGCGTAACGCTGTTATGTGAATTATCACGTTTCCCAGACACGTCCCCTTGTCACTCTCCTCTTTTTTATATTCCTATTGTAATTGCAAACCATGTTGGGTCGACGGCGCGTTGTGTTCCACGCGCGCCTCAAGGAGTGTCAGCATAGTGACGGGGCCTGTAGAGGGCCAAAGCCTGCCGGGGTCGCGGGACTCACAAATTACCGTAACCCCGGTATGTAAAGGGTATTGAAGGACACCGTGGATTTAAGTTAGTCAAGTCTGACAGTCCCTCCCGCCCTGCCCTGGGTGGGAGGACTCATTAGATGATTATACCACGATAAAGAAAAAGTGCAAACCATGTCAAAATCCCCCAACTGCTATGTATTTGCATATAATAATAATCCACATAAAGAACTAATGAGAGGGCAAAGCATTATCACTTAAACAGCTAATAGTTTCGTAATATCCTCTTAAAACAGAGATTTACATGCGATAGAACATACTTAACTAACACGGTCTTAAGTTACAAGTTACAACTGTTAACTTATGTGGTTATCTAGATGTAACCAGGTGCTTAAGGCTAACTTGAACTGTAATTGAAAATATCATGCCTTGTGGCATATAACATTTGTGAATACTAAGAATAATAAAGCTAGGCAAGGAATTTCATGAGAATTACAATGTGTATGAGGGAGAGTCATATCGTACATCTTCAACCAATAATACACTTAATTCGATAGCTAAAATTTTCACCGATAAAAAAATATATAAAAAAAAATGACTGAACGAATGATAATTTATTTTAAGGCATAGTACTTGTGACGGAGCCTGTAGAGGGCCAAAGCCTGCCGGGGTCGCGGGACTTAACCATCACCGTAACCCCGGTACGTAAAGGGCTAGTGAAGAACACCGTGGATTTTAGTCAGTACAGGTCTGACAGTCCCTCCCGCCCTGCCCTGGGTGGGAGGACTCATTTGATGATATTACCACGATAAAGAAAAAGGCATGGTACTTATTGCATTTTTATTTATTTTTAGATAATTACAGGCGTTATTTCGCATGTTATTTCACACTAGGGCTGTTTTTGTGAAGTTGGTTTAATTTATAAAATATAAACAAGACAACGGAACGTTACTTCCAATACATATTTGAAGTTGAAAAAAGAAAAATATGTTTTGTGCCTAAACCACCAAATATTTTTCACCAATTATCATCATTTATTCTAATAAAAAAATGTATACTTCTTCCTTAAACATAAGATTGCCCTGCGGAAATTTCCCGCCGTAATTGACTGGTAGACTTTGGGACAACCCTAACTCAGTAATTTGCGCGTCCAATGTCTTGTAATGACATTTACAGTTTTACACGTAATCCGACGATTTGGTGTCGCTGTGTTCCAACACTCCCAATTGATATCAACTCGAGTGACGAAATCGCAGTGATCAAAAGTAACTGTGGTTTAAAATAACTTGCGCACGCGCATCGTGCTCTGACGGCCTATCGCGATGCTCCCCTATATGGTCATTGACCTTACAGTGTGTGATTCAATAAGGTTTTGTAATGGCAAGTAACTTAGTATTAAGTAACCTAATTCTAACTGATATCACGTGAAAGTGAGTTTGTATGTTTTGACTGGCACGCCTAAACCACTGGACAAATTTCGACGGAATTTGGCAAGCTGAGAGGCTATGACTTGGTTTAAAATATGGTATACTTAATAATTATAAGACCGTTAGCTGAACTCGAGCGGAGCTGCTGTCATATCCCAGACAAGAAATTGCTTTCAAAACAGGAGTAATTACTTCTTTTTTTTGTGATAAAATCATCATGAGTCCTCCCACCCAGGGCAGGGCGTGAAGGATTGTCAGACTCGTACTGACTAAAATCCACGGTGTCCTTCAATAGCCCTTTACGTACCAGGGTCACGGTAAATCATAAGTCCCGCGACCCAGGAGTAATTACTTAGATTATGATATTAGTTTGTGATTTTATAAATCATCAAATGAGTCCTGTCGCCTTGGGTGTAGCGGGATGGACTCTCAGACTCTTACTGACTAAAAACCCTATTCCTTCACATGTCCTTTGTGTTCCAGAGCTGCGGTGCCCTTTTAAGCCAGTTTCTCGACCCGTCCCCATCAAGTTTGGTTAACAATTTGATTGTTAATATGTTTATTTATTTATACTAGTTATATCAATAAAGGTAAACTAGATTCAAGACCCTGTCCATGCTTGACTGGTCACCTACTTGTATGCCATCGAACCCCCGTGAGACTGAATCTGACCTACTTGAGGTTGATACTATTAACACCTCCATCTCATGATATGTGTCATAATTAATTAGTTTTTTAAAAGTAGATTTTCAAGGTAATTATTTAATAACAAGAGCTAGGTAGGTGTAATTCGGGCATGCGGGCAGCGAGTAATGGGCGACTCGCTGTCCGACCATGGACCATGCCCGGGTCGACGGCGCGTTGTGTTCCACGCGCGCCTCAAAGAGTGTCAGCATAGTGACGGGGCCTGTAGAGGGCCAAAGCCTGCCGGGGTCGCGGGATCAAGGGATTACCGTGACCCCGGTACGTAAAGGGCTAGTGAAGGACACCGTGGATTTTAGTCAGTACAAGTCTGACAGTCCCTCCCGCCCTGCGCTGGGTGGGAGGACTCATTTGATGATTTTACCACGAAAAAAAAAAAAAAAAGGTAGGTGTAATTAGTTGTAATTAGCTGACAGGAAGGTACTAGTGTCCATTATGTAATTTAATTATCACTACACAGTGACGACAATTGACGACACGGTCTGTGCAGTGGTTGAGCGATCGTCCGATGTGTAGCTTGTCGCTGGTTCGATCACCGCACGGAACAAATATTTGTATGATCTGCAAATAGTGGGATTTTGTGTACGTGAGTTGCTATGTTTGTAAACGCACCCACGTTACAGGAGAAAAGTTTAGTGTGGGGCAACGTAAAAAATATAATAATATTAAAAAACAAAGTCGCTTCCCGCTGTCTGTCTGTCTCTATGTTTGCTTGGATCTTTAAAACTATGTAACGAATTTTAATGCGTTTTCTTTTAAATAATTCCGTCTAAGTGACTTCTGATAGAAGTGAGCCGTTCCGAGAGTGAAAACGATGAATTGACATAAGCTACCAAAAAGTATTATGACTGACAGTCATTATAGAAATATGAAAAACTTGAAAACTGTACCTACTGTGTAGACCCTAATAATATATCTGACTACTTGTTTAACTGTTTATTTACTAGTATTACTACCAAATAAAATAAAAGACACAAAATACCACTTACCTAACGCCAAATAACTAAGTTCGTGAACCGATTAACTTATCGATAAGAGCACAACACTAGAACGTTAGTTTTGCGATAATATCGACGTGACACTACACTAGTAGAACTAGTAGTTGGTAACAATGATTGGTATCAATGAAATATAATTGGGGTACAGACTTGGAGGTTTCTTGTTAACAAATGTTGAAGCATTCTGAGAATTGTCTCTAGGATATTTGACTGCGCCTGGCATTGGTCGAGGACATGCTGCGGGGAGAGACGGAGTGGGAAGCGGTCGCCTCCTTCTACGTAGCAATCATGCTCGCGAAGGAGGAGACGGGCGACGTGAGGAAGAGGACAGCGTCATCCCTCCACCCCAGCCACAGTGGTAGACGCCCACGGCGACGGACGTCGGCAGACAATCTCTGGCCACCGTAGGCGCGAGCAGCGAGTAATAGGCAACTCGCTGTCCGACCATGGACCATGCCCGGGTCGACGGCGCGTTGTGTTCCACGCGCGCCTCGAAGAGTATCAGCATAAATGACGCCCCCCCCACCTGTAAGTGCCCCTCTAGAGGGGCAAAGCCTGTCGGGGTCGCGGGACTCACGAATCGTGACCCCGTTACGTAAAGGGCTAGTGAAGGACACCGTAGATTTTAGTCAGTACGAGTCTGAGTCCTCCCACTCAAGGCAGAGCGGGAGGACTCATATGATGTTTTTACCACGTCAAAAAAAAAGTCTGTGGTCGAAGTCATTTGAATCTCCTGAAGATTACAGGAAAAAAAGCGCAAACGAAGAGAGAGGTATTTGATAATTACATGAACTTAAATCTCATCGCGTCAATCAGGTCTTTCCTAAAACAAAACTGAAGCAAGTCCACCATACCGCATAAATCAAGAAACTCCTTCACTTCCTAATAAGCTTAAAACCACAACTATTCCTCAGAAGTCAGTAGTTGGCAACAAGCCCAAAGCTCTCGGAAGACGTACATTAGTAAAACAAGTTCATATAATTTACTCTCACAAGCAAATGCCTGCCAATCAGGAGATGGCAACCAAGTAAGACCTTTGCTTGCTTCCCTAGCGTATGTTTAGCTGCAAAATAACATGGCTAATAAATAGTGATTTGAGTCGGCATTCGCTCTAAAACGTCGTCATGGAAACGGCATAAGGCGGGTCTCGTGGCCTACGATGGCGCACCTAGTTGGGGACGCAAGTTGGGAGATGTAGCGGGGTTAAATCGCAGTTGCCATGTGGCAGTTTTACTTCGCCATGTTAATGATTCCTTTTATTACCTAAATCAGTTAGATTCGAGAACACTGGCAATGAGCTTACCGCTACGAAAGTTGTATATGTCAGTAGTCGCAATCACGTTGTGGAAGTGGTAATTGCAAGTCGAAATCGCAAGTTCCTGTCGCAGTCTCAACGCACAGTCATAAATCGTATCTCCTAGGGATGTGCACGGGGCTTATGACTTGATGACAAGACTGATAGGGAAACGGAAAATGAATACTTTTGAACAGTCTCTGACCCAGAAAAACTTCAACATGATAATCGTTGTAAGTTTTCCGGGACACTTTTTTGTATGTTTATTATTAGTTGTCATTTATTTATTGTTTCCTGCTTGACAAATAACCAATAAACACTTTTCTCTCTTAGTTCTTCTTCAACAGCTTAAATTACTTGCTCATCATCAGACCGTCCGCTCCTACCTTACACCACACACCATTTATCATTAGCGCTCGGGGCAAGCGACATAGCCTACGTTACTAAGTAAACTGCTCGCTGGCAATCTGCATAACACATGCGAGTAAAAAACGGGTTACCGGTACTCTGTGACACATGCTCGTTGCGAGCGGAGCGCTGTCGTGGCTAATGTGATCCGCTTTGTTTAGGTGAGTAGATCTGCTGGACTGATTGAGATGTACTTGTGAAGATTGCGGGGATAGTGCTTCTGAACGGGATCTGTTTTAGCTGTGATTGATTTTGATTGTGATTTCTGCATAGGTATGGTTTCAAACTATCTTCTTTTCCTCACGCGGGCAGCCTGCAACTTGCTGTCCGACCATGGACCATGCCCGGGTGAACGAAGCGTTGTGTTCCACGCGCGCCTCAAAGAGTGTCAGCAAAATGACGGGGCCCCCCTCTAGGGCCAAAGCCTGCCGGGGTCGCGGGACTGTACGAATTACCGTGACCCCGGAATATGTTAATATAATATTAACTAGCTTCCACCCGCGACTCCGTCCGCGCGGATGTCGGTCTTCGCGTGGATAGTTTATTTCCCCATTTTGAGTAACTCTGACAATGACATCTTATAAATATTACGGCGCTGAATCCACTGCGGGTAATGCAACGTGTGTTCGCGGTTCTACAGAACAACGTCTATGAATAAAACTGAAAAATAAGATTTTTTTTCTACGTATTTTTCCTGGATAAAAAGTATCCTATGTTATGCCCAGGATAATAAGGAATAATTATACCAAGTTTCATCGAAATCGAACCGTTCGTTTTCACGTGATGCCTGCACAAACAGACAGACAGACGGACAGACAGACAGACAAAATTTTTTTAATCATATATTTGGGTTTGGATCCAGCAACACCCCCCGCTATTTATTTTTTCAATATTTTCAATGTACAGAATTGACCCTTCTACAGATTTATTATAATATAGATAGATAAGTATTACGACGTCTTAAAACCAGGCTTGTTCCAGTGAGTGAACGAGCTGGCGCTAGACGACATGTATAGCTCTGTCTCGTTGACTCACTGGAACAAGCCGTCAAATCTCAGAAACAATTCTAAGCTTTTTAGTACGTCATCTGTTTTAATAGGTTATGGGGTAACCCCTTACTTTACCGGGAAAAATACAGTGTCCATATTATTACTCGTTGGTCTTCCCCAAAGATCTCCAGGAAAATAATCTCTGCATCTTGTTTCAAGGAAGGATAATCGCAGTTTGATATTTATCAATGTTTGAAGGTACGAGGAACGCCTACTGCTATAAGATACTGCCCTGTATCTTCCTGATGATGACTAACGGTTAGAACTGAAGGTGGCAATCCCTTTTATAAATTTTGCGACATCTTTTAACACGATTGACGACTATCAAGGGTCTTTTACAAAGTTTTTCTGTACTGAATGAAGAAAACTACAGGACTCTAAATAGTACAGTTTATGTATGGTTAACAAGTGTAGGCAGCATGGTTTCTCCGTACCTAATTATAAAGCTGCATATGTAGCATACTGGCTGTAAACATACAGAATATAGCATACAAGCCTTTGTCAAACAGACAGGCGTGGCGAATGCGAAGCGTGACATTTTTATTTGTTATGTATGGAATTGTTTGAATCCAGTCACATAGAAAAGCGAAAGCGATCCGATAGCGTGACAGAACTATTGGACTGACGTCTCGTATCGGTTCGGTATCGCTTCGGACTCGCCTGTCTGTTTGACAAAGGCAACAGGAAAACTATTTAAGAAATGCTCTCTGCAAACCTAACTCTTTTGTTAACTATACTTGGGTGTAATTACAGATGTAGACATCTGTATTTAACATCATTGATGATGAATCGATCTCCAATGAAGAACGTCCGGAAATTCACAGGCAGAAACTTTCTTTTAAACGTCTACCAAATTACTTTCAAGAAATCGTCGTAAATACTAGCTTTTTTTTAAGCGTTTAATTGTGAATCATACGAGGAAAGTATTAAAAGGTTTGTAATAGGTGATGGTTTGAGAAAGGTAATAACTTATTGGAAAGTCGGGAGCGACAATTGTGACGCAAGATTTAGTGCAAGTCATCTTTTACTTGTATGAGTCAAGTGTGAATCAGTCGTAAATTGTATAATCATTTAATGTATTGAATAGCAATATTTCACTTTTGTATAATGGGCCATTGATTGGTTTCGTCTAAGAGATGATGATAGACAAAGTGACATTCTTAGTGTTGGGCAATGATAATAATCCGGTTAATATCATTTGGCTAATAATCGATTAATAGCAGTTAATAGCCATTTTGGATGATAACCCTGCTATTAATGTTATTTTAGTGTTTGATAATTTCCCTTCATGGTTTTCTGGTTTAGGACTGTCAGATTAGACTTCATTTTCAACATCTTTCTTCCTCACGAGATTGTTCTTTGGCCTTATCATTTTATGATTATAAACACAAACCAGGAACACGCGAAAAAGGCGAAAAAGGATTTCTTCACCGAAACATATCAGCCGACGTACTGATTCCGGATTCGGTTGGCGTCGCTGTAGTACAGTTCATGTATCTCTTTCTGGCACCAATAAATATATGAGCCAGAAAGAGATAGCACGAGAAACGAGGTGAGGGGATGCACATTACCTACTAACCACTCGGGTATTTTCGATTGTTTATAATTTACCTACGTCGTATTCACAGAAGAAAGCTAATAAGTAACCTCCAATGTACCTTACATTTTAACGTATCGGTTAAAATTTATTTGTAAGTATACATACACGTGCCCCAGGACCCGACGGCCTGCCTTGAAAAGCCTGGGTCCTGGCCTCGGTGACTCTTGGGGGGCTCTTTAGCGCATGCTTGGAGAGGGGCCGTTCCCGCTTCGTTGGAAGCCGGAGAAACTGGTCCTCATCTAGAACGCCGGGCGCCCTGCGGACTCTCCGTCTGTATTCCGGCACATCGTGCTGCTCGACGAGGTGGGCAAGCTCTTTGAAAGAGTAATTGCAAACCGCCTCGTCGGGCACCTAAATCGGGTGAGACCGGACCTTGCAGAGTTTAGCTTAGTTCAGGGGGCGCTTGACCGTGGACGCCATTATGTGCGTGAAAGCCCTCACGACGGGGGATGCGGTATCCCGGGGCAGGGGCGTCTTGGCGATGTGTTTAGACATTACCAACGCCTTCCACACTCTGCCCTGGAGTTACATCAGGGAAGCACTCCGGTATCACCGGGTGCCGACCTACCTCTGTCGCATAGTCGAGGACTACCTGATGGACAGAGCCGTCATCTACCCCGGTCACCGGGAAGAATGGAAATAGCGAGGGATGTCGTGCGGTGTGTGCAGTCGCTGATAGGATCCGGCAGTTGGGACTCAAAGTGGCGCTGCACAAAACAGAGGGCATGTGTTTTCATAGCCGTCTGAACGCGCCACGGTCAGAGTCCCACATAACGTTGGGAGGGGTTCACATCGGCGTCGGGAGGACGATGAAGTACCTGGGACTCGACCTCGACAGCCAGTGGAACTTCAGGGAGCATTTCTTGCGTTTGGCCCCAAAGCTGAACGGGGCAGCAGCCGCCCTCAGGCGACTCCTGCGGAATCTCAGCGGGCCAAAGGCCTCCTGCCGGAGTCTGGACGCCGGTGTCGTGCGGTCCATGGCCCTCTACGGGGTCCCCGTGTGGGCCCTAAGCATGCGGACGCGATCAGCAAAGCCGCATGGCTATCCGGATGATCCGAGGGTACCGCACGATCGCCGGCGAATCATTCAACCTCCTTGCCGGATTCCTCTGGGATCTGAACGCGACTGGCCTCCAGCGCTTCTATGAGTGGCTCGTAGAGGCGCATCGCTCTTGGAGGAGTGGCTGGATAGGCGTCACGGCGTCCTGACCTACCGCATGACGCAGGTCCTCACCGGACACGGAAGATTTGAGAGGTACCTGTGTCGGATAAGGAGGGAACAAACGCCTGGGTGTCACCACTGCGAGGATCGCCCGGAGGACACGATGGATCATACGGTGCAGGACTGCCCGCTTAGGCAGAGCACCGGCGTGTTGCGACGGTGTTAAGCGAAGACCTCTCGCGCCCGGCATTGGTCGAGGCCATGCTGCGGGGCGAGACGGAATGAGAAGCGGTCGCCTCCTTCTACGAAGCAGTCATACTCGCGAAGGAGGAGGTGGACCGCGAGAGGGAGAGGACAGCGTCCTCCCTCCACCCCAGCCGCAGTGGTAGACGCCAATGGCGACAGACGTCGGCAGACGATCTCCGGCCACCGTAAGCGCGGACATGCGGGCGGCGAGTAATGGGCGACTGGCTGTCCGACCATGGACCATGCCCGGATTGACGGCGCGTTGTGTTCCACGCGCGCCTCAAAGAGTGTCAGCATAATGACGGAGCGGGGGCCCCGGTATACATTATATCTAGGTACATATTTAGCTCGCTTTGTTAAGTCAAGTAATTAACTAGGTAGATGGTTAAATCACAAAGCGATGTGTCTATAATAATCATGGTGTTTATAGTATTGAAACTCTAAATTAACAAAACTGAATTTCCCGAAAAAGGTGTATTTATTACATTATTAACACTTTTTCACATATAAAAACTGAAAATAAATAAAAAGAATAACACTACATTGAATCAAACTGAGTACACGCACCCAATTTATGTTCACACCCACAGATTTTACAATAAAACAAAAAAAAAACATTCATTTTTCAACAAAACATTAATAGCAGGGTTATTAGCCATTGCACGGCTATTAATGGCTATTAATGGATTATAATCGATAATAACTCAAAGCATCCGGCTATTAACCCAACACTAGACATTCTATTGGTAATATTGAAGTTAGTTGCAGTGGTATTAAGTTGTTGAAAGTCGAAGGAAAATTTTAAAGAGTCTGTTACCTGTCTAGGTCTCCTGTTTTGTTAAACAATGAAGTCTTGGTCGCGGGATTGTACGAATTACCGTGACACCGGAACGTAAAGGGCTATTGAAAGACACCGTGAATTTTAGTCACTACGAGTCTGACAGTCCCCTGCCCTGGGTGGGAGGACTCATTTGATGATTATACCACGATAAAAAAAAAACATAAAATCTTATACAGATTACAAGTCATGGGACTGTTGAAACAGTCCTTCGAATCAAAGGAACAGTGTTTCTTAGTGGTCCGCTCCTAGGGTGGGAAGGATCTTTTGATTACCTATCGTCACAAAAAAGATAAGGACAAGTAACGGTACCAGAAAAATCATTCGTCATGTCCATACTAACTTCTGCCTGCGAGTTCGGTCGCGTGAAGTTTTGGCCCAACAAGTTGCACTCATTCGCCCGCCCGCACTTTTACTTTTTGCTTAATAGTTATAATTATGGGCGAAAATTGTGAAAACTCTGCTAATATGCATAATACAAATATAATTTATAACCTTTTTGCACTTAGGAGTACTGAAGTTCCCAAAAAAAATAATTAATTGGATCATTAGTCACGCAAATTTCTCAACCTTCATACAAACGTTTACTTATTATAATATTCACAATCTATCCATCTAAATAACTACTAGATCAAAAAAGGACAAACACAAAAGCTCTAACTTCCTTGTACACCTTTTAAAATTGCCACTTAAATAAATACAGAACGATATAGCGTACCTGAATAAAAATATAAGAATATTTTTTCCTTTGCAATCAAAGTAGATGATGTCTGTAGTAATAAATTGAACTGTGAACGTTATCTCGATGTGTTCAGCACATTTTTTACAAGCTTATCTTGGGGAATGAGCCAACATTTTTACATACATATCTGTAGATGGCGCTGTCGCCACGCACAGTTCGGCTCCGTATCTAAAATGAATTTAAATAAGTACAAAGCTTTCTTTTCTTAATTTTATGTGCCTAAAGTATATAACTAGATGAAGTTCTTGAGTGGAAATGTAGTCAACACATTCCGGTAAATAGTTCCTACAAAATAGTGCTATCCCGCCGAAAACATGAAATCAGTGTTCAAAAACAAACAAAGTGCCCTCAGCTGTGTTATATTGCGATAATTAGACTAAAAAACATAATATTACTCATTAAACATATTAACAGTGTTCAGAAAACTAAAAATAACAAAGTGAATTGTTTATTTCCAAAATAATGTGTCGTTATCGATATTCAAAAGTAAACAACGCATGACGCTAACTTTTCAACCAATCAAAACAAAGTGCAACGAACTGCTATTCCCAAATAATGTCACAAGCCGAACGCCTATTTCGCTCATCGAATTAATACGCTTGGTGGCGCATTACGGACGGCTACGATTGCAACGTTACTTGTCTTGAGTTCGAATCTGACTAACTGCATGTCTTTTTGGATTTGTCAACATTTGTGTTCGAATTTTTGCAGTCTTTTTGTATTTATATTAATACAGAATACATTACTAATAACATAATTGGACGTATTCAAGTTACTTTCTTCAATAGTACTGAATAAATATTCTAAAATAGTGATATTTTATTCTCATAAATATGCCGCTTAAAAGGACACCACCGTCAACACCTGTCAATACGGACGCTCCAGACGGGGCATATCGTACACGATCACGTAAACAAACTGCTGATCCGGGTAATAAAGATTTTATGTCTGAAATAAGGAACATTATTGCCGAGTTTAAACATGAACAGAACAGTAAGCTTGACGCCCTCCAAACTACAATAAGCGATATTAAAAAGCAAAACATTGGAATAATACAGTCGATTGAACACCTTTCCGAAGACTATAATAACCTAAAGAAACAGCTTGATTTAATTGAAAAGGAAAAACGTGATAACTTACAGTATATTTACACCCTAGAGAATAGAATTGAGAGCCTTGAAAATGCGCAAAGGATGTCCAGTATTGAGATCAGAAATATCCCCCCGAGGAGAGGAGAAACCAAAGACGATCTCGCTAAACTTATAAATACAGTGGGACGAACTATAAATCTTCCTATTCAAATTAATGACATAAAAGATGTTTTCCGAATTAGTACAAAAACCGAAGAAAACAAACCGATTATCTTGGACTTCAACTCAGTTCTACTTAAAGAAAAATTTATAGAATGCACTAAGAATTTCAATAAGCAACATAAAGAAAATAAATTGAGTACATCTCATTTACATATCCAAGGTTCCAGTAAACCGATTTTCATAGCTGAGAACTTGACAAGCAAAAGCAAGAGGCTATTTTTCTTAGCACGTGACTTTGCCAAGACCTATAATTACACGTATTGTTGGGCTGCCTACGGCAAGATATTTGTTCGGAAAAACGAAGGAGGTAACCGTATACGTATAAGCTCCGAGGCAGATTTAGAAAAGCTTAAATCAGAATGTGAACTCTGACTAGGCAAATATTCCATGTTAGACTATATTAATACCTTGTTTATGTTAGTTTTTTATATTTTATTAATAGTGTTTAAAAACTTATTAATGACTGTTCAGTACTTTTATATTTTAATTTTAATAATTTTAGAATTATTGTTTTTTGTTACTAAAACCGAATTATGTGATGATTACTCTAAGTCCATGCTGTATAGTCGATGTGATTACTCCTCATTGTTTAAAAAAAACTCAACTCTCATCTCATTTTACTCACTCACACACACACAAACACTCAAAGACATAACATACAAAAACACACAAACTTCTCTTGTTAAAGTAAATGTTTTATTCACTTCTGTTAAAATGACTTGCGTAGATTGTAGAGTCACTCGCTGGTTAGTAAAATTTATAAATATTTTAAATTGCACCCATAATTATATACTCTTAAATAATGGATAATTTTAACGTCATACTAAATAATGATTTAGATTCTGTAACTGTTGCTCAATCTGCGATTTGTGACATAGATGACTGCCACATTTTGTTTGAAAATACTTCAAATAATCTAAAAATATTAACACAAAATATACGTAGTATTCATTGTAACATACCTAACTTTCAAACTCTACTCGCACGGTCAAAAATTGATTGGGATATTATTGTTCTAACTGAATGTTGGTTGCAACGTAATCCTAACGTTCCTGAACTCGATGGTTATATTTCATTTAACACGCACAATAATCTTACTCAAAACGAGGGTGTAGCTATTTACTGCAAAAATATAGAAAAATACAATGTTGAAGAACCAGATTTGACTGATGCCAATTGCCTGATTTTAAAAATAAATACAAACACTGTTATATTAGCTATTTATCGACCTCCGAGTCATAAAAATATAGAGAATTTCTTACTGTCCCTCAACGATTGCCTTAATCAACTTACGTCCTTTCAAAATATAATATTAGTTGGCGATATTAACATTGACATCGTTGACAATTCCCAAGACAGTAGATCATACGAGTACCTTAATATTATCGCTTCCCATGGTATGCTTCCAGCTCACACGATTCCTACCCATAGTCGTACATGTCTAGATCATATAATGTTAAAGACGAGATTATCTGCGCGGTGTTATGTTGCTCAAACTTCGGTGACAGATCACAATAGCGTCATACTAGTCTTAGATCGCTCCATTAATAAAATTCAAGGTCCCAAAACTATGAAAAAATTAAATTACGAAGGACTTGATACGGACGTCAAGAACATAGACTTTAAGCAGATTTACAGTATGTTAGATGTTAATGAAGCAGCAAATTTTTTTGTACACTCCCTAGGTCAAGCTATAAATGATAACACAAAACATATCCCAACACCCAGACGTAAAATAGTTTTGAAGCCCTGGATAACTCCTGGTCTCCTAAGATGCATGCGAAATCGAGATCGATTACATACAAAAACCTTAAAGCATCCTAATAATGACGTAGTACTTTGCACTTACAAAAGGTACAGGAACTTTTGCAATAATATCTTAAAAAAAGTAAGACAAAGTTATGAGCAAGATATTATTAAAAAAGCAGGGAAAAACAACAAACATCTTTGGGAAGCAATTAAAAACATCACTTACACTAATAAAACCAAACATCAATCATCACAGCTAATTTCCTTAGACAATCCTACTGAATCAATTAATACGGTTAATTCATTTTTTGCAGGTGTAGGTAAAAATTTGTCTGAAAAATTACTTTCACAAAACATTAATATTCCCAATGCAGAATCTTACACTCAGTCAAATATTTCTTCCCAAAATTCTTTTGTTCTTTTACCGACTGATGAAATAGAAATACGGACCTTAATCCTTAATTTAAAAAACGAATGCACCGTTGGCGTTGATAACATTTCAGGAAGTTTTTTAAAGCGTTTTGTTGACATTATTGTTCCTCCACTAACATTCATTTGCAATCTGTCTTTCTCTTCCGGGGTATTTCCAAACGTTTTCAAGAAATCCAAAATTGTGCCCATATTTAAATCCGGAAACAGATACTGTGTCAACAATTATAGACCAATATCTATATTACCAACGATATCAAAAATATTAGAACGACTACTAAATTCCAGACTTATAAATTATCTTGAACAACATTCTCTCCTATCTCCATCACAGTTTGGTTTTCGATCTGGTAGATCAACAACTGAAGCCGTACACGAATTAACTGACCATTTAGTCAACAAGCTAGATAATAAGAAAAAGACCTTAGCCATTTACCTTGATTTAGCTAAAGCATTTGATACAGTATATGTCCCATTATTGCTTAAAAAATTGGAAAATATAGGTGTTAGAAGTCTACCACTTCAACTTTTTACTAATTACTTGACCGACCGCACACAAATAACTAAAATTGACAACTGGGTCAGTGCGGAACTACCGAATCAGTACGGCGTTCCACAGGGCAGTATCCTTGGCCCAACTTTATTCTTAGTTTACATAAATGACTTATGTAATATTAAGCTACAAAACGGAAAGATTATCACTTTTGCGGATGATACAGCCTTAGTCTTCGATGCTAATACATGGATAGAGGTACAACATTATGCACAACAAGGTTTTAATACAGTTTATAAATGGTTGTACGCTAACTTACTCACCCTTAATGTCGATAAAACGAAATACATGACTTATTCACTTAGACCGCAAGATTCACCAAACTTCAACTTGATAGCCCACACATGTAATTCCGTGAATCACTGTTGTTGTCCTTTATTGCGCAAAACCGACGCTATCAAATATCTTGGCATAACCATAGACAACCGATTAAACTTCCAGCAACACATTGAAACATTAGTTAAAAGAATCCGAAAATTAATTTACATATTTAAAAACCTACGGCATATATCTGACACATCCATTATCAAATTAGTTTATTTCGCATTATGTCAGTCTCTTCTAACCTACTGCATTACTACATGGGGTGGTGCCTCTAAATCTCATTTGATCAATTTAGAGAGGGCTCAAAGAGCTGTATTAAAAGTCAGTTGCTTTTTCCCAATTCGCTTTCCAACTTTTGATCTTTACCAACACTGCCAAGTGCTAACAGTCCGGCAGTTGTTCATACTCATGGTTATTTTAAAAAAACACTCTGAACTTCCCATTAACTATGATTCACTTACACAAAATAGAAGATTAGCTAATGTTTATCCAATAATCCGTTTCAACACCAGTTTCTCTCAAAGATTTTTCGCTTTTCTTGGTACTTTTCTTTACAATACAATTAACAACAAAGTATCTATTCATACATATTCTAAATTCATTTGCAAAAAAAAATTGCACACTCTTCTATTAAGTCTTGATTACGCATCCACAGAAAAATTACTTAAACCTGTGTCTTAACATCCACACCACACACTCACACACACACACACACACACTTACGTTCTCACACACACCTTTACATTTTACTCTCTCACACTCACACATCTATTCATGCAATACACCAATGCACCATCCTCGCTTTTATTCATTATTTTATCCATTATTCAGAATTTATTTTTATTTTTGTTTAATTTGCTATGCATAAGTACGATGTACTTACGTAACAATTTAACTCATGTTTTTTATTTTTATTTTTTGGCCAATGCCTAACTTTCTTATACTTGCAGGCTTAAATATTATAGAAAGTTTATGTGAATTTTATTCTATTGTTACTTTCAATTTTTATTATTTTATTTTTATCAAGCAGCCTATTAAATAGAATATTTCAAAAAATATTCTATGTAATAATGTTCCTTGCTGCCTTATTTTCGTTTTATATTTAACTGTCTTGTAAATAACTACAGTCTTCATATCTCAAGTGAGATCATAACTTAACTATTGTTGAAATGTCCTATCTAATTTGGTGAGGTGATCTGTAACACAGGATCTTCCTATTTCAGACACCTTTCTCTATGTAACATTGTACAAGTTAACTAGTGCCTGTAATTTATTGATGTGGAGATAAATAAAGATTTATGATTATGATTATGATTATGATTATGTAGGTGACCTTAAAAAACTAGGAGGTGTGCGACACGAGGTAAATGTTTCACGGTATCCAAAATAGCCTTTGAAAAAATGCATAGGATATGCTGATTTTGGGTATGTATTTGCGTTCGAAATTCAAAGAATCATTGAATGCAGGAACTTGAAGCTAAGCATATTCAATTGTCAGTTGGATTTTATAAGAATTTAATTGGAGTCAAAAAAATTCACATCCTTTCTTTAAAGTCGATCAAAATATAGAAGAATAGAAATCCATCCCCAAAAACCCTGAAACTACCAGACGGCCCTAAAAAGTGGCAATCGTGTCCAAAAGTTGTCATTTCTTTTAAAAGAATTAACATTAATACATTATTACTTCCCTGTCAAATTTCAGCTCTCGGCGATTTCTATTCTATTTATTTGTTTCAACATCTGAATAACTAACTTGCCTAATAAAACACGGATCCACACATTAACTCGCAACTTCGCAAGCAGTAAGTGTCCCCGCGACTCATAAAGTACCCTTTATCTTGCGTCCAATTATCAGCCAGCCTGGACAATGAATGAGTACGCTATTTTTAAATGAATTCAAATTAACATGCTTTTAGCGACCGCACACGAAACTGATACACAATCTGTTTACATTATCTCAGGATTTTTACAAATGTTCGAACTACGAAGTTTTTCAATAAATAGATGAGCTTTAGTTGTTCTTAAGGGTGTTACTCACTTTCGGGTCGGCACATTCGGTACGACGCGCGACGGTAACATAGAATCGTATCAATCACTACAGATGTTTAGCTCCTGTTGCTTTGCAAATTCGGTTTTCCATGTACTATCGGTGAAGCGCGTTCGTTTTGGCTTGCCACAATTCGAGGTAGTTCGAGCTTTGGATGAGAAATTACAGTACATACTCGACTCTAAGTTCACTAACAGCTTTTATTTTTTTTAGTTTCAAATTATTTTGCCTTTTTTTTATCGTTGTTAAATCATCAAATGAGTCCTCCCACCCAGGGTAGAGCGGGAGGAACTGTCAGACTCGTACTGACTGAAATCCACGGGTGTCCTTCAGTAGCCCTTTACGTTCCGGGTTCACGGTAATTCGTACAGTCCCGCGACTCCGAGATGATTTTGCCATTCAAAAAGTTATTCAGTTTGATAGTTTGTACTACACCAGGAAACATGAAAATACTTTTCCGATACATGCTGTATAATCGATATTGCCGCCCGGTGATGCCGACCCGGACATATGTGTACCACCCTTTATCTCCATTATAGATCTTGTTTATTAGTAGACTTTTGATTGTGGAGACGATATTAATTGTCGCGATACCGTCTAGGCCGTATCTGGTAAAATATTCGGTCAGGTATGCCGTGGCGCCAATGTTAATTTTATTGAAATTCCTTTAGTATCTCGATTACTGTGGCAAGCTCTTGTTTATAATGTTTACTGTCATTTGCTATCTTCGAGATCTTATTTTTGTAATTGTTGAACTGGCTACTGTCGATTTTTATTGTTTATTTGTTCTCTCACAAGCCTTTGGGGTAGGAGGAACAGAGTGTAGTTCTTCGATACCCTTCGATGGGTGTTGTGTCTGGTGGGCTTTCTGCCCGAAATTTATTGTCAGAATATTCTATGTCTTCTAAACTCGAGGAAGTTTGATATCGCGAAGTAGAACACTTTAGCCCGTCGCTGCATAAATGTTGCTAGTTTTGTTTTTGCTTGACGATTTTTGATTATGTCCGTTACAAGCCTTTAGGTCCTTTTAAAACAGTTCCACGACTTAAAAGACAAAACAGGCTTATTACTCGCCACGTGATCACAAAGCATTAAGAATTAGGATAATGAGTGAGTAATATAATACTAGTGTCGGCATCGTTTATACCACAGAGCTGGCGATCAGCTGATCCCCTATAATCAGCTTACGAACCTACCGAAGTGTGCCAGGCATTAACTAACTCACTTGAGCCTTGGAAAATGCTTTAAATTTGACCCGTGCGTGGTGGTTTGTTTGGTTATCTTATTGCTATTGTCAAATTTTAACATTTGAAAGAACAGGCTCGTTTTAAAGAACCCTTTTTTTTCGTGGTAAAACGTCAAATGAGTCCTCCCACCCGGGGCAGGGCGGGAGGGACTGTCAGACTTGTACTGACTAAAATCCACGGTGTCCTTCAATAGCCCTTTACGTACCGGGGTTACGGTAATTTGCGAGTCCCGCGACCCCGGCAGGCTTTGGCCCTCTACAGGCCCCGTCACTATGCTGACACTCCTTGAGGCGCGCGTGGAACACAACGCGCCGTCGACCTGGGCATGGTCCATGGTCGGACAGCGAGTCGCCCATTGTTTTAAGTACCCTTGGATTAGCTGGAAAGTGATCTTGAAAGGGGCGAGCTAGCTAGGCTAGCTAGTATTGCAGTGATTTGTGGACTTTTTATTTCTAGTATGCACATTTCACAAAGTGTCGACTGGTTCACTAAATTATGCTTAATCGTGATGTCACCGAGTTTTTTTTTGTGAATAGTTTAACGCAGCATTTTGAGAAGCTTTAATGCCTTTGTCAAACAGAAAGGCGAAAGCGAAGCGAGTCCGAAGCGATACCGAACCGAAGCGAGACGTCAGTCCGATAGTTATGTCACGCTATCGGATCGCTTTCGCTTTTCTTTGTGACTGGATTTAAACAATTCCATAAATTACAAATAAAAACGTCACGCTTCGCATTCGTCACGCCTGTCTATTTGACAAATGCTTTAAAGAGTTCACCGGTTCATACTTGTTAGTCGCTGGGAACTGGGTCAGTTCTCAAAGATTCTTAAAATGCAGGGTTAATCTATTCCAAAAAACTCGACACCCACAACCCAAGAAGTAAGGCAGGATAAGGGGGAGGCTTTTTACCAAGCAGAGGTTTATCCCGTGCTCAAATGATGTCACGTATTTTGAATCTGCTGACTTGCAAATAAATTGGCTTCTCATTTAGCAAATCATTTATCTATAACAATAAATAACTAACTGACATTTCCACCTCTAATTGACCCTAATTACCCACGAAAAACCACAACAACAGGTCTAACAACGGCCAAACAACAGTAGTTGCAACAACGCCCTCCCGACAAAACAATACTCTTCGATACTATCAGTGCGATGATCGGCGCACGCGCAGGATGCTCTCACAGGCCGGAAGTGTCGCGCTGTCACAGACAATGGGCTATTGTGGACAGTAATTACCCTGCCGGATACTACGTCATTATAGTGTGGTCCTGTTTGAATGGGAGCTTCGATGTTAACGTGTGGGATTTATGAAAATTGCGCAGGAAATGAATGGATTTCTATGATTTAATGGTTGAAGTGGTTCGTTGGGTTTTCGGACTCGTTTTTTGGTGTGGACATTGTTGTTTCCCAATCCTAAGGTTATAGAAGTTACCTGTGTCGCGGGGTAGTCTTAACAGGTAACCACGACCCTAAAATGTAAAGAGCTACTAATGAAACACCGGGGATTTTAGTCAGTACGAGTTTGACAGTCCCTTTCGCTCCACCTAGGGCGGGATGACTGATTTGATGATATCACCGGTGATTGAATTTAGTGGACCACGAATAATCTAGTGTGTCTCTAGGAATCTTTTTCTTTTTAGTTCCTATTTGATTACTGTTGGTTCACTGATACTGCTAGCCTTCATCATCCCACTCCTGGGCAAAGGCCTCTCCCCATGACTTCCAGTTTTCACGATCCAGGGCCAAAGTGGGCCACTGGTCATCGGTTTTGTCCAGCTCGTCCCGCCATCTTCTACGAGGTTTGCCGCGACGCCTTCTGGCTGTGTCAGGGCTCCACAAGTGGTTATTTTGGCCCATACCTCATTGGGCATGCGGCAGACCTGAAAAAAATTTACCTTAGGTTCAGCAAAAATAAGAATAATTTATATTATTTCCTCACTATGCGATGTTTTCCTGAACCGATGTTAGTGATTTCCAAGATTAATTTGAAAGAACATGCTTTGAAAAGAACAAATTAATACTTGCTCGGATTTGAATTCACAGTCTCATATACAACATTATTTTTTGTTTATGCGAAACCCGATACACCTGTCTAGTATTTTTGTGTAAAGAATCTATATACAAAATTTTAAAACCGTATCATTAAAAATCATAAGGTTATAAGTTTGTTTATTACCTGGTTGTCCGTTCAAAAACATGCTCATTTCGCGGTACACCCGCGTAAACCGCGTCTCCTGTGTTATACACTCGTGATAATAGCTTGGCAATAGGTACCTAACCATATGGTGATTATATTGTAATTAACTGGTAATAAAACTTAATTAAAATATTTTTGAAAAAAAATATAACATGGTGTAAAAATTATTGGAATCGAATCAGTTACTGATTCTGAACAAACTATATTCAGGTTTCGCATATACTAAAAATAATGTTGTATAGGCAAGATAACCATCACTACTAGTCGTGCTTTTTTTTTACGTGGTAAAATCATCAAATGAGTCCGCCCACCCAGGGCAGAGCGGGAGGGACTGTCAGACTCGTACTGAATAAAATCCACGGTGTCCTTCAATAGCCCTTTACGTTCCGGGGTCACGGTAATTCGTACAGTCCCGCGACCACTACTAGTCGTGCTACTGACATTATTATTTCATAAATCTAACACAGCTGTTTCGAAATTAGGCTGGCAACAAATAGAGCACACACTTCACAGTCACCGCACGCTTTCATTCCCATAGAGTACAGTGTGTGCCGCCCCTTACCATCAAATTATGGTTGTCTGATTACAATACAATGCGCAACCAAGCACCGAATGAGTCGTGTGTTGCGCGTGCGACTGTGTTGTTAATTAATGGCGGTTTAATTTGGAGCATGTGTGACTTGGGGCTTTAACTGGAAAAATGGGAAATATTTGGCGTATGTGGGAAAAAAGTGCGATTAATTTTAATAGAACGCAATGTAAAATATTCAATGTTGGTACTTCTTGAAACCTTATCTCTGTCTCTCTAAATCTTTCTTGAAAACTTCTCGCTTTCTATTCTCTTCTTTTTTTAAACATAAATTGAACTGAATTAAAAAAAGCTCTACATGACTGCCCCAACCGGCCAGACTACAGAGTGCCGCAAGCGTGATTGCATAGTATGAGGTCCTAGGTTTGATTCCCAGCTCATTTTTGCTTTGCATTGGCTATTTTGGGAATTACCTACCTTAAATGAGTCAATACACCTCTGCACACACCTACTGGTATTACATGCGTAATTTTTTAAAATATTATTGAGTGAAGCCACAAAAACATTTATTTTTCGATTAAATAACACACACCACACCTTTTTCTTTCAACAAATCTACAATTACCAAACATTATAAAATTAAATTACATTTTTACAATTATTACGTCATACACTTTCTCTTGAAAGCGAGACATCGGTATCAGTTCATAATATCGAAATATAAATCACATGGCCCATGGGCGGCACTCGAAACTCATATACAGGGTGGCCAAAAAGTCGTGGATCAAACGAAACAGGGAGATAAAGGAGGTAATTTCCAACAAAAAATCTTTCCCCAGCATGGCCATAACTTCATTGCACGAAAAGATATGAATTATTTTAGTTTTTTCAATGAAACTTCCAAGTTTTTTTACAATTAAATCAGTAAAAAAATAAATTGATTAAAAACAATAAAACAAAAGGTGTTGTATTATGTGTCGATAATGTATCAATACTACAAAAATTGTATTGCAGCTCTTGGTATCAAACTTAACGAGCAATGATTTTTTTCCGTAAATTTTGAAGCGTTACAAAAAATTACTTCTCACTTTAAGACCACCATTTGAAAAAAAATGTATTACGGAAAAGTGACCTTGTATTAAAAAAACTTGCTGGTTTAATGCTGATTCAAGTGAGATACAACACTTTACTCTTTGATCTTTAGTTTTGGATTTATGGTCGTTTTTTCGTATCAAGGTGCAAATTTAACAAAATGGTAAATTTAAGGAAAAAAAGATTTTTTCTCATACATACTAGGTAGTAATTTCAGAAGCCATCATGATATAAAAGAACGATTATGACTTAGTAATTTTTATTAAAATACAATTTTTTACATTAAATATTCAAAGTTCCTACCTCTGACCATAATGCACAATCTGCACCGCCTAATAAAATTCGCACGTAATCGGCGGAATGCACGTCTGTTATTTGGAATTTGTAACTTAGCAAACTCGAAGTTTTGTCGTAGTTCTTGTTCGGTGTTATTCTCACTTTGATACACTATTTCTTTAAAATAGCCCCAAACAAAAAAGTCTATCGGCCTTATTACAAAAAAAAAAATAAACCTTGGTTTAAACCTGGTCTATCAAGTCCAGGCTTATCTGCAGAGTCACGGTTTAAATTTGTCCGTATTACAAAACTAGGATAAAACGTCGACTTAAGTACCGCCATTTGAACGATTGTCTAAACAATTAAATCCACAATGAGTAAGAACAATTAAATCTACCTTATTTCAATCCATTTTGGGTGTAAATAGCACAAAAACAACAACACAATGAAAAAGATGCTATGAGAAACTTTGACACACCTTTGACAGCTACTTCTGTTAGACCATGGTTTATCACAAAACCACGATTTGTAATAACGTTTGTATAAACCGTAGTTTTACAAGATTTAAACCTGGGTTTTTAGTTAAACCCCTTTTTGTAATAAGGCGGTATGGGATTTAGGTCGGGCGACCGGGGTGGCCATGCAATAGGTCCGCCTCGACCAATCCACCGGTTAGGGAAGCGCTCGTTCAAATGTCCTCGAACTGCTCTAGCGTAATGAGGCGGGGCGCCATCTTGTTGCAGCCACATTTCTGCCACTCTATCTTCGAGGAATCTCAGCTTCGTTCAGTATTGGTTCAATTATTTTGTAAAAAATTCAAATACTCAGCATGTTTGGGGCTATTTTAAAGAAATAGTGTATCAAAGTGAGAATAACACCGAACAAGAACTACGACAAAACCTCGAGTTTGCTAAGTTACAAATTCCAAATAACAGACGTGCATTCCGCCGATTACGTGCGAATTTTATTAGGCGGTGCAGATTGTGCATTATGGTCAGAGGTAGGAACTTTGAATATTTAAAGTTAAAAAATTGTATTTTAATAAAAATTACTAAGTCATAATCGTTCTTTTATTTCATGATGGCTTCTGAAATTACTACCTAGTATGTATGAGAAAAAATCTTTTTTTCCTTAAATTTACCATTTTGTTAAATTTGCACCTTGATACGAAAAAACGACCATAAATCCAAAACTAAAGATCAAAGAGTAAAGTGTTGTATCTCACTTGAATCAGCATTAAACCAGCAAGTTTTTTTAATACAAGGTCACTTTTCCGTAATACATTTTTTTTTCAAATGGTGGTCTTAAAGTGAGAAGTAATTTTTTGTAACGCTTCAAAATTTACGGAAAAAAATCATTGCTCGTTAAGTTTGATACCAAGAGCTGCAATACAATTTTTGTAGTATTGATACATTATCGACTCATAATACAACACCTTTTGTTTTATTGTTTTTAATCAATTTAATTTTTTACTGATTTAATTGTAAAAAAACTCGGTAGTTTCATTGAAAAAACTAAAATAATTCATATCTTTTCGTGCAATGAAGTTATGGCCATGCTGGGGAAAGATTTTTTTTTGGAAATTACCTCCTTTATCTCCCTGTTTCGTTTGATCCACGACTTTTTGGCCACCCTGTATAATCGAAATCGATTAAAAAATCGAATTTATTCAATTAATTCGAGCCTTTCGCATCGATTGAGATCTCTATCTATCGAATGATTAACCTTCAGATGTCATCGTTCATGTTTTGAGGTTATGAAAATTTATTTTATTTATAATCGGGGCAATTTAAATGTCATGCGTGTGGTGTTTGTTGAATATTACATTTAATTGTGATTTTTATTCTACCGCGTTTGCAGACTTGGTAAAAGGAATAATTTCAGCAAAAGAAATAACAAATAATGACACAGATGACCAAATTGAGAAAACCTAAGTTCTGGAAGTGATTGATGAAGTGATGAAATATTTTTCTTGTGATTGTGTGGTCAGTTTCTGGTGTCAAGGTCATGATGAGATCAACATGAAGCTGGCACAATCAACTGCATCCTACATTCCAGTTAACGTACTTAGTCATTTGGATATGACATCAACACATATAGCTTCAGATGACAATCGCGTTGTACGTTTATAATGACTCCGATAGACATTCAAGTAAACAAATGACTTCTGGCACTTGGCTACTAATCTTAATATTCTACTCAAACCCACTTTTTAATTGTCAAATACTAAAAGTTGGAGTAGCCACAATCATTGTAAAGGATCTGCCGTTTCTGTGTGAGTGAATAGCCAAAACTTTGTAACACAAATATGATTCGCAACATCAACCCATATATTATGTAGATGCTCAGCCTCTTGTAAAAACAAATCCAGCTCCAAACCTCCAAACGAAACCTAACCGTATCAATGCTCAATAATTTCCCATTATCGCCAACCGCCACGCGGAAACCCAATCATAGGAAACCAATAACTCAATGGAAAATCAAACTAACTCCAACTCCCGTTGCTCAAATAAATCTCGCGATTTCCACAACGGAACAAATTAAGGGAACAACGGTGTCCATACAATATACGTGAAACCGCAGCCCAGTTTAGATGTCGATCTGAATCGGCCGGCGGCGCGCCCGTACCGCTAGACACGCAAAAACTACAGATATCACCTTAATATTGTAATGCAAACAAAGATGGGGGAAATGGGAATGGTTTTTACGTAAGGTGGAAGCGAATGGCGTTTCTTTGAAGAGAAAAATCGTGACAATTCTTTGTCTTTAACTTTCAAAAAGATGTGCTGATCATTTGAAGCCTATTGCGTGATGTAACTTTGTGCCAAAAATCACACGCAATTTTCGATTTGTATGAGCTCAAATGTTCACTAAAGCAGCCGTTGGTGTTTTTAAATCAAGAGATTAATTAGCTAACTATAAATGCAATCACTATTGACGTTAATAGCCTACACTATTGTTTATATATGCCTACTCTATTGATTAAAACGGTACTTTGAAACAGTCCTAGAAACTTTAACCGAACTTGCTTTAATCTTTGCTTCTGCATTCTCTAGCTACTTCCTTGCCTTTATTTCCAATCATGGAATTTGATCAACAGTAATTTAAGCAACTTCTGGCGATAAACCCGCTATATCCCCTATTTGCACCCCACAGTTAGGGGTCATTCCGTCACAGGCACTGACTTCAACACCGCTAGCTGTAATTTTTGTTACTGCAGTACTTACATACCACAGCTCTGTTTCAACCGTCTGTTCTATTTATGTGTTTTATGCTTCAATGCTCACCATTCTCAATGGCTGGAGCACCGTTATTGAAAATAAGTGATATTGTGGTAGCGGTACTTGGAACATTTTCATACAATAATTAAGTCATAACTTTGTGTTGAGGTCTGGTTATGGAGGACATCTGGAGTTGGTTGGTAGTTTCTATATGGTTCCTGTTTTAGTTGCGCCTAGATGCTTGAATTTGAAGATAAAATGTGTCCTTGCATTTTAGCTTTCACAATATGACAAGACAAGGAAAGACTCTACTGAGTACATATTGTAGACATGCTCTGCAGACCCGAAATAAATATATGAGATAAGGAGGAATGATAGATAAAACATCAGAATGAAACAAGATAGAATTATCAGTCTCCTCTATCTACAGTCAAAAAATCTTGGGCTGATTTACGTTGCGGGAATGTTCGTAAGAGTACCTCCACAGCCCTGTAACATAAAGGTCAAGTGAAGTAACATGATGGGTTTTAGACAGTGTAAGTCTGGCACTTTGTTCTGCTCCTTCCAGAGTGGAAGCAATCATTTGATAGTTTCCAACCCCCCATAAAAGGCTGCATTGCCGACAACGATCAGTAAAACATATAGGATATCCCCACAATCATTAACCTTCTAGCTCATTAATCCACATGTCATCAACCACATCCTACATAATTACGAAGCCATTTTCCTGCTCCGCACCGTATTTATGATAACAAACATAGTATTATGAAGACGGACATGCATCGACTCGGTCCACATACGTCGTGCGTCGCCACCTACGACGCCTGCCACGCCCTCTCGTGTCAGGGATGTCACTTGAGTAAATGGAGCAGATGATATTAATCAGCGGGTACTGGCATAAGAGACGCTTTCATGGTCACCGGTGCCCTTGGTTATTCATTTAACAGTGTGGATTTAAACTTCATTAGTTAGTTTGACTGCTTCTGTGATCCTGCAGGAAGAATGTCGTCTGATTTGTATGTTTTTAGTGTCTAGTTTTTCCTTTCTTTTCTTACCAATATTAACACACAATATTAGGAAACATTGACAGTACAGATATGAATAGTTAATTGTGGATACGTAAAGCGAAAACTACGTACCTACTTTCCTACTCCTTCACAATTTTTGAAGTGAAAACTTCTTTAGCGGCGTTGAGCACTTTTCTGTAATGGGTATAAAATCTTAAACTCGCGTCAGGACACGTGACCCTGACCGAAAAAGCGTAGGACGGCGCAGGGCGCTTGCGTGAATGTTCGTGTGACTTTATTACTTTTAAAGAAGTTTGTATGCTGGATACATTCGTTGCTAGGTAACATTGTTTATAAAAGATGTACGTCACATTGGAAAATTATTGAAATAAAAAGTCAACCATTTTTGCGAGTTTTACTAAAATCTGTTCACAAGATAGTTCCAACAATTACTATTCAAGTTTTCACTTCTGCCGGCACTCCCAGAGTGCAACCCGTCGTTTTTTTTTTTTTTCTGATTCATTTCGTTGCAGCATCATTCTCCGGGACACGTTGAGCTTAATTGTCTCGTCGCTTGTCTGGTGATCACCACTGTTGATTCTGGCTTTCAGGAGTTGCAGAGGTTTGGGAATAGTGCGACGGGATCGTTGCAATTTAAGATATCTAGAACAAACAATGACACCCTGTCAATAGATCAACTGAAATAAAAAGACAATCAAGCTCCATATAACAAAACGTCACATTCCCGTTACTACCACCATGATAAATATGAAAAATGAGTCTGCTATGGTAATGCCCATCCTGGCAACCCTACCCTGCGCACGCGCAAATTGTCCAAGTGACACGAGCGACACCGCAATCTCTGATTAACACGGAACGACTAATCTCTGAACGCGGACGTGGAGTTGCCAACCTAATGGATTACCCCGTAAATGGGGTAACACACCCAATTATAGGGTATGCCGTCAAGTCCACCAGTCTGGTAATCATGGCTTGAAATTAAACAAGTATTGAGGATGGCGATAACCACAATGAGGTGTGGTCTGGTCAGTTTTATTGAGGTTCCGGATCTGAACAAGATGGATTGGTGTTTAGATGTAGATTTGATTACATATGATATTAGATTGGAAGATGTCGGATTATAAATGTTATTACGGCGAAAGCAAAGCTGATAGCAACATAGATTGTTTTATTTTTATTTTCAATGGGTTTGCTCTTGACCGTAATCTAAGTCAAGAGTGACTAAGACAAGGTCGACGATAGAGCGAGCTTACCCAGAAGAAGCCTGTTCACTCTAACTTTGAAGAGATTAGGGTTGTATGCGTTCGGAAACACAGTCGCAGGCAGAGAGTTCCACTCCTTCGCTGTCCGCATTATAAAGGACGTTTGGAAACGCTTAGTGCGAATTGGTGGAATAACAATAAGGTTAGGATGGTAATTTGCCGTGAGTCTAGATGTGCGATGTTAGAAGGGGGCTGGTGGGATGAGGTCGTGGAGTTCTTGAGCACACTCTCCGAAGTACAATCTGTAGAAGACCGACAGTCAAGTTATGGAGCTTGGCATTCACCAGTTTTACGTCGCCAACGAGCCCCTTAGCTCTGCGTTCCACTGAGTCAAGAGCGGCAAGTTGGTATTTGAATTTGGTACACAATCTGTCAAATTTCTGTAAAAGATTTTCAACTTTATCACAAAATTAGAAGGTCCACGTTCGATTGGCAAAATTTAAGGGATTCGGGTAGGTTGATGTGCTGGTGTCTGTGTACATCAGCATAATTAAAAGATTTTCGTAAGAGATTTAACTGCAGATATTCTGATATCAGGAGCCTTTGTTCGTTGGCGAATTTAAGTTTTGATATTCCTCCTTCTCAACATTTGATGGGAAAGAAAAAAAATGCTTTGGTTTATTTGTCCCAATCTCCAGTTTCGTCCACCAACTTAAAATAAATCATTTCTCATCCTCACCCCTGTACCTGATCCATTACCCGCCGATAACCTCGGGGTGATGAGCTCGCGTGTGTCGGATCCATAACTCTTTGAGGATAATCTGCGCTTGCGCACCGTGGGCGATAAACCTATATAACGGTGTTAAATGCTATGACACCGGATTTTGAATAGTGCCGGGGATTATAATGAAGGTTGATTGAATAAGGGGGAATAAGGGGGGATCTTAATTCAAAAATAGAGATTTACAATATAAAACAAAAAGTTCAAACGTGTTCAACTTTTCGAAGTCACGTATCACACTCAACTTTTTAGACGTGTGTACTTTCGTTTGAGCTGACTTACACAAGTCAAGCTTACATAATAATCAATCCAAATGGTTAAATAAAACCTATGAATTCTCCCCCAAACATTGGCCCCAACATTAGCCCAACCATCCAATCATCTCGACACCCAACGGTACACCCTGCATGACAAATCTATAATGTGCCAACTACGTACCAACCACTCCCCCTGACCCCTGCCTTAGACCAATTTACCACCTTATGGGAACCAATGAAGGGTCATCTTAGACTGGTTTTGTCTCTTAAAGGTGTAAGGCTAATTGTTTCGAGTTCCAGCATAAGATTTATGACGTCACGAACCCTGTGACTTCCGGGAGGACCTATCGTGTCTCTAACCTGTGCATCATTAGTAGAAACCAGACGTTAGAATTTATAACGTTTGTACTTTAATGATGGTTCGGAATACTAAAGGAATATTGTTTATAGAATTTCTGGAGGTATAGCGAAACTGAGGATGAGGGTACGTACTACGTACGGGTCGCGGGTTTTTCTTCAGAATTTACTGCAGCCCTGAAACGCAAAAAGCAGTTCAAGGAACAGGGTGTTTTTTTTGTTAGTCAAGTGTGGCCCTCCTTCCAAAGGGATGTCAGAATTCTGATGATTTTCAACCCTAAAAATAAGGCTGACTAAGGCTGTCGCATGCGTAATTGCGTTTAAAAATAATTAATTAGTGATTTATAATATTAATTTTATTTTAACTATTTCATATTCTGGCTTCTGAACTCTTCCGGATATCAATTCAAAGCAGAGCCATAAAATCTGAATGGAAATTAAACAGTCAACCAAGTCCAATCAACTAGTAATAAACTTTCCCACCCCTAAGACCCGTCACCACAATAATCATAATAACTCAAACGAATAGCGAAACTATAAATTACTTCCTACAGCTTTCTAATAATTTAATATTTACTATTACTATCAATGAAGGCTTTCCTTGCTCTGAGCTTAATAGTCCCCTATAATGTTCAACAGCTGGGACGCAGACCTCCTCTTTGTTAGAGGGAGTGGTCCATAATCCACCAAGCGGGCCCAGTGCGGGTTGGAAAAAGTCACATGTGTTAGAAATGGTGCCGTCTTATAGAGCCATTACCTGGGGAGCGAACCTAGGATTACATGCACAGCAGTCGCAATTGCGACTAGTATACCAAAGAAGCAGTGAATTCGAAATAAAAAATACTTATGGTATACACGCCCCTGCCGGAGTTGCGGGACTCACGTATTACCATGACCCCGGAACGTAAAGGACTATTGAAGGACACCGTGGATTTTAGTTAGTACGAGTCTGACAGTCCCTCCCGCTCTGCTCTGGGTGTGAGGACTTGATGATTTTACCACATTAAAAAAAAACGGTACAGACGCCAGTAGGTCAACTTACCCTAATCTGTCAATTTTACCAAACGAACATTAACCTTCCACTATTGTTATAAAGTTGAAAATCTATTTTTAAAAAATGACAGATTGAGGTAGGTTGCTGTGCTGGCGTCTGTACAGTATTAGAGGTGCTGTCAGTACATATTCAGAATAACAAAAACAGTATAAAATTATTATGATAAAATCTTCAAAACCATGACCTTAGGTACCGTTCGCCGTAAAACAGGTGTAAGCTATTAAAATTGTCACCGTTGACCCCTCTCGTGGTTGAGGACGGTACTAAAAGTGGACAAAATCGTTAAATCATTTTGTCCCTAAACTGGGTTTATTATTATCAGCTGTTGAGCATTTTACAATGGCTATTTAGGTTAAAAATGTCCTTGTGTCATAGGTTGTAAAATTGTTGAATAACATTTTTATGGCTTAAATTCTAGCCATAACATCGATGACGAATTTTAGGTTTATTCGCACATAACTGAACTTGGTGTCAATTGCTCCGGCTGAGGTCTTGAGTTCGAAGCCAGACAGGCCCTGCTCTATGACAGCTCTCAAACAAATTAAAAAAAAAACATGTTCTATGACCAAATTTTTGAAGAAATGCAACTTGTGCTAGTGATTCGGTACCTATTCGTGTTGAAATTATGTAACCGAAATAACACGTAATTTTGTAAAACTTTCCATTAATAATTCAAAGTGAAAATCACACAAATTGTTTAATAATAATCGCTATTTATTGTATTTCTCTTCGAATCAATACCATTGTTAGTCGTAAGTTACATCTCTATTCAATTGAAATGCGTAACCATGGCAACGGAAATAATGACGTAACGCCGATAGCTGCGCGCGCGCATTTGAACTCTCAAATCAAATCGTTTTGCGGAGACAGCGAAAGTTATGCTATAAATCAAATTAAACCATGTTATTGTCAAAGTCTGAACATTAATCAGTTTTGTAATGTTGATATTATTTATTTGAAGCTCAATGAATGTTCTATCTCACTCAAGCGCAGGAATATGGACCAATTTGATAAACGAGTTTCGTAAACCTGGCCGAACACTTAAGTTGGATTAGACACAATTTTACTAGACACGGTTATATAATTTGGAAAGTACTAAAAATACAATTATTCTACGATTACTGACTTCCGAACGAAGATTAATTTCCTTGTTGCAATTATTTCACAATCAAACAGAATTACTACGGACGTTAACGTGTTAGAAATAAACCGAGAGACTAACTACCCAACTATTATTAATTTACTGCTCGACTTAAATCAATATTCCTGGCAATTTTCAGTATCGTAAATTTTTATTGAAAGTTAATAATTAGTGCCCTATCGTCTTCGAACCACCTTTCTGGGCGTTTGGTATCTTTTCAAAAAAAAAAACTACCACCTGCTTTATTTGCTGACTGTACTCATCTGTCATAAAGTGTAAAGTGGATCAGATCGGATTGAAAAAGTTCATAGTGGATGGATACAGGAATTAAAGCAAAATAATAACCAGCTGCAGGGGATCACGCCGGCCATAACGGTCGAGACTAACGAGCTACCGTGACCCCGGAACGTAAAGGACTATTGAAGGACACCGTGGATTTTCAGTACAAGTCTGACAATCCCTCCTGCCTTGCCCTGGGTGGGAGGACTCATTTGATGATTTTACCACGCTAAAAAAAAACACTACGAATTTCAATTTTTTTTTTAGAAACTCACTTACACAAACATCCACCCGGAACAACTAATTGCAGAACAGACAAATATTGATACAAAAAAGATAGTTGGAAAAAGACTAGGCAATGTAGACGAAGAGCCAGGTTAAAAAAGTCTACATTTATCTTCATCTAACCACCTCATCTCAATAAACCCTAACCTAAGATTAAGAGAGCCATCATTCACAAGTCAGTCAGCACGCCAACCACAGATCTAGGCATTAGCATACCGCTAGGATAAGCACTAGGTTATGCGCTCTGATAACTACTAAATTACAGAGCTAGGCGATTAAACACAAGTCCTAGGTTCAAGTTTATAGGGTGCAAGGTCTCAGATTTAAATATGGTATTGAACTAGATTTTGAAATGAATGTTAACGATGGTTAATGATAGTTCTGTTTGTTGTGTTGTCGTGTTGTCATGAATGTTATGGTGTGTCTTTTCATTAGTTGTTAACAGACCTATTTAGAGATCGTTTAAATATAAAGATGTTTTACATCTGTTTTGGGACGGATTCAAGAAATACACAAATAGAATCTATGTCAAATAATTTCGACCAAAAAAGCTTTGATATTAGTTAGTTTATATTTTTCGTTAACTCAGAATAACTTTGGGAAATTTTGTAAGCCCAAAAATATCCATAAAAAATAACAGAAAATGATCGATTTTTTCAGGTGATCCTTAAAAAATAATTACCTAAAAAAAACTTTCAAGCGCTCGCAATTAAAACAAATCACTGATTAAACACTTTCAGCAGCTAAATCGCTTAATAAAAAATCCAAAGCGCCACGTAATGACGGGTTAAACACGCCAGAGTAATCACCGGCCCCCTATGAGATATGTATCCAGAGCTAAAGAGACGTTAACCAATGATTTGGGCCTAGTAATGCGACTAGGAGAAATAGCCTAGCTCTCTGTCTATATCTCATGCGAACACAGGAGCTGTTTTCTTAATGATATCATTAATTCATGCTTATCATGGTAAAAAGTTATTGGAAGGGAATTGAGATCTCTTAGAAGGTTTGATTGGAGATAGTTTATTTGAAAGCTTTAATTTTTTCTTTAGTTTTAATCGCGATGAGATTTTCAGCTTAATGACTACTTTCTTGCCTTTATTTTTCGTGCTGGGAATGATTGAATTTTAAGACTCGATTTAGTTTAAAACATTTCAAACGGTTAATCTAACTAAGGACTAGATTCGTGATAAAAGTAATCATAGTATACAGTATCAACTGTCTAGTTCAAATATCAAAAGCGTGAGTCTTTAGGCTGTGGGAAAGAGACAGAGCTATACAAGTTGTCTAGCGCCATCTCGTTCCCTGAGCGGAACTACTGACACTTTAAGTTTCATGGTAGGTCACCAGAAAAATGAAAGAACCCTAGCGGATAGAAGAAGTGATTACAACAGCCACAACGAAAAATTTAAACCAAAAAAATAACAAAAAAAATCATACGAGTAGATCAACATGTCTATTATATATTTTTTTTCAGCGTCAATAAATTGCAATAAAAATTAATCAGTCAGTATGAGTTTAAAAAAAATTAATGCACATTTACAAAGATAATAACGTATCAGAATTCGACAGCAGCGGCTTGTGACGCCAGAAGCAAGTAAAAACTGTACTTGCTTGTGCCGTATTGTCAATTTATCTTCGTCAGCTTTGATTTACGTAAAAAAAAAATACATAATCATAATCATAAATCTTTATTTTTCTCCACATCAAGAAATTACAGGCACTAGTTAACTTGTACAATGTAAAATAGAGAAAGGTGTCTGAAATAGGAAGATCCTGTGGTACAGATCACCTCACCAAATTAGATAGGACATTTGAACAGTAGTTAAGTTATGATCTCACTTGAGATATGTAGACTGTATTAATTTACAAGACAATTAAATATAAAACGAAAATTAGACAGCCAGGAACATTATTACATAGAATATTTCACAAGGCTTTTTGATAAAAATAAAATTATAAAATTGAAAGTAACAATAGAATAAAATTCATATAAACTTTCTACAAATCGTGTCTAATGTTTTTTTTATAATAAAACTAACGAACTAATTAGATTTTTTTCAGTCAAATACCTCCTATTCTGTAAAATACTGTATCCAATTAGCAGATCAAAATGGCCAACAAAAATTTATAGTCCCAAGTGAAATATCATTCTAAATCTTCTTCTGTTTTTGTCCACAGCCAGACACAGTCCCTCAGGCCAGTATCGACATGACGACAGTCCTGGAGGTCAGCGAGGCTGACAGCGTCACCGGGCACGCCTTCAGCCTGGCCATCACGGCCCCGGAGAGAGTCACCTTCGTCAAGGGCACCTGCCGGGAGGAGGCCCGATGGTGGTCAGATGTGCTGAGTGTCTATCCCAGGAGTAAGGTAAGGATCTCGTGCTGGTTTATTTGAGCAGGCTTTTTGGCTAGTTAACATAAGAAAATCAATTTTACGTGGTATTAGAAAATTGTAAATTAGAATTCTAGAGAAGCTGTATTTTAAGACAGATTTCGTTTTTTTAACGATTACCTACACATTTTTCTGTATAAAAATTTGTCTGACTGGATTCATTTCTTTTTTTGGATAAAAATAATTCAATAGTACTAATAGCAATACCTATTCAATGATTAGTTACCCATATACAAATTCAATTGATATTCAAATAAATTAATTAATAACTGAATGAAGTGTCAAAGAAGGGGTAGCGTTTGCTTCGGTAGTGGGACACATTACAGGCTATAACATAAAAAAAATAATGTAGTATCTATAATATTAAATTACCTTTCTCAACATATTAATTAAGCCATGCAGTTAATCTTAAGATATACCAAGTTAAATATCCTGGCAATTTCAAAAGCGTTAAAAACCCCACCACTCATTACCATTCTTCAATAATCATAAAAAGGTATAAGAGTATGTAATTTCAGGAACGTTCAACTACCCACCTCTACAGTTGCCAATCAGTAATCTCATTCGCCCTCTCTCAGGCATAGGTCAATCATCAATTATGTGCTTAGAAACCCATACAAAACTCCCATACAAGACTTACCGCGAACTAGTCATAGAATTAGTGGTAATTGCGGACTTCCTGCGCAGGAGTTGATCCAGTAATCTGGCCGTTCACACCTCACTAGTTATCAAGGGAACCATGATTGTATAAGATAGGTGAAGGCTTGTGAAAAAAGTTTGTTCAAGTAATTTTACATGTACAGGCGCTAGCACATCAACTTAGGTACCCTAATCTGTTAAATTTTCTCAAAAGTACAGGAACTTTCTTCTTTGATAAAGTAGAAAATCCACTAAAGAAATTTAAGCATATTAGGATAGCTACTTTCTTCTTTGTGTCGATTAAAATTTTATCCCACCACTACGTAACCACTGTGTAATTTTGCTGTTTATCTGTTAAAAGACAGGCCTGTTGGTCTAGTGGTTAGTGTCCCTGACTGCTATGCCGGAGGTAGTGGGTTCAATTCCCACCCAGGACAAATGTTTGTGTGATGAGCACGATCATTTGTTCTGTGTCTGGGTGTAATTTATCTATAATATGTATGTATTTAGAAATATATAAGTATGTTTATCAGCTGTCTAGTACCCATAACACAAGCTCTGCTTAGCTTGGGACTAGATGGCGTTGTGTGATAGTTGTGGAATATATATAGGATATAAAAACCTATTAAATTCTCATCCCTGATCCGTATTGAATATCAACTAACGCAATTTGATGACGGATTAGCATGGTTGGCGCAGTGGCTAAGCAATTCACTGTTGCGCTTCGTGTCGCGGCAAATGGAACAAAATCTTTGTATAATCCACAAGTATTTGTTGCAGTTCTGGGTGTGTTTGTATTTGAGTCTAAGTTTTTGTAAACACACCCACGATACAGATGAAATTCCTAATGTGCGGCAACGTTTAAAAATACTGGTTTCTTCGGTATAGTTAATTTTTTATAACCTCTGTCATGGGGAACTGAAGATTGGGGATTTAGACTGGAAACAATCAATTTCAGAGCACATGTTTTTTCATCCAGTTACAATCAATTTAAAAGCACATCTTACTTCTTAGACGTTCAACATGGTTGACATAAACTTTTCAGTAGCGTCCGTCAGTTCCATACAATTCAGACATTTCCATCATAGTTAACTCTGATCAGAAAGTCCATTTAGCCCTCTGGTAGTGTGATACCTCCCTAACGTAGAAGGGAAGCCAAAAACACCACATTTTCTAAACACCAATCGAGGTGTAATAAGACGTGTGCTTCCTGTAGCGAAAGCTGCGCAAGCGCAAATTGTTGAGCAAGCTATGAGCCGACGCAATTTTATAGGCTATGTTAATAGTCTCCACGTTTCTTATAATAAGACTTGGGTATGGACCCTGTGGTCGATTTAATACGGCACAAATTAGAAAGAGCCGCTCGTTATTTTAATTTCCATTGGAATCGATTCTGGACTGGTATTTCCTTAGTTAGTATACGAGATTTTTAAATCAATGTGGTATAAGGTTTTGCATTGCTTTGTTTTTTTTTTGTCGCGTTACTTATTGCCCTCATTTCTTCGTTGATTTCGATATGATTATCAGAACAAATCCAACATCCTTTTACATGAAACCATAGTTTATGGTTAATAACAATCTTCTGAAGATAGTTTAACTAGATCTTTGCTGATGCCAGCCTGTATTTTTTGCTTACCCTCATGTGAAGAACCCTGTATTTATCTGTACTAATATTATAAAGCCGAATTTGTTTGGTTAAACCGCTCTAATCTCAGGAATTACTGGGTTTAATTAAAAATTACTTTTATTTTGGATAGTCCATTTATCAAGGAAGGCTATGGAGTATATAAAACACCACGCCACGGTCAATAGGAGCCGAGCAGCGGGGATGAAATCGTTGACAACCACTAGTGTGTGTACATATCGTCTGATAGCTTGTCTACCGTATCTTAAATCTGTGTGCCGACACCCGACCCGTCACGTATTCTGATCACCAACAAAATGGCTGCCACCGTGACAGCGGCAGGTTCTCGTCGCCCTTGGATACAAATGATCCTGTTTCGCCGCATACCACACAATAAGATTTAATAATGGATGTACGAGCAAGGCTGTTTGGTACTCGGAATCTGTGCCTACAGATGTAAAGTAGGTGATGATGTCTGTCTTGATTATAAGGAAATACGTCTTGTCGATCGAGACAGACATATTTTGTGGAGTGTAGACGTTTACTTGAAGACCTGTTGCTTTATGGACGAGCTCAAATCCGACATTCTTTAATGAAATAAGGAAGAAGCCTGTAACTCGAAGACTCCGAAAGAATCCGTTTTTGGGACAAATGTACTTATTTTCAGAACGATTAATCGCAGACATCTGGATTATCAGAGCCTGTGTGATTTAACAGCATAAGATTAGATATTGATATTACCACAAATAATATCGTAAACATAGTCTCCAGAAAACATTACACTGAGTCACATGTTTATTTAAAAGATAACAACTATGCGAAATTAATGGCAGGATGCTAGAATCGATATCTCGCACTCCGCACTCATTTCCCTCAGTTAATTCCCTCCCATACCTCTCTGACGTGTGTCGATATTAGGCGAGCCGTAATTATGTTTTTTCCCATCCAGTTCAACATAAAAATTAATCAATTCAGACGTTCGTGTAACGGTGCATTTTGACAGTTAAATTCCAGGCAGACCATGACTCAGTATCAGGAAATAATGAAAGGTTCTAATGTTGCAATTTTGCGAAACACCATGAGAATGGGAGCCATTTTGTCTGTGCTTTGAAATTACTCCGCGCTGAGACACCGACTAGCGTTTCATTGAGAAGGATTCCACAAAATCCATGACGTTATACCGGCTGCACTCTGCAACACTTGCAAGCAAGATTATGTAGAAAACAAACGACAAGAAATAGCTTAGAATATGCTACGATCGATCACGATCCAGCTTCACATGTATGAAACCATAAACACGACACATGTAGCTTGACGCAAGTCGCATCAAACGAGGTCGTAACAAGCCGAAACAGTTCTACTTTAAAAAAGGCGCAAATGCTCCGTCCAATCTTTCAATTGGTCGTAATCATCCGATCGATTCCTTCTTTGAAGTCGGTCGGCTGCAGCTGCGCGATTGGCCCAGTTTCCGTCAAATGGGGCGACGTAATTAGCGCAGGATCACGTTACGTGCGCCGGCGCAGGCTTGTGACTCACTGCCTGATGATTGAACTTCGGGAGAAACTTGTTCTAATTCGGGATATGGGTCGCCTTTTATGATTTGTTTAGGCGTCTTAATTCGTTTTTGACGGCAGGATGACCGAAATTAGAAAGCAAATATTATTCTCTATTTGAAGGCAATACAAACGATGGTCATCAAGATTTCAACGTGTATTTATTTTCAGAAATGTTTCCTGCATATATTCCGTTGGTGTAAAATATCCTTTTAAGGATATTAAGTTATTAACTTTAATAATTGTGTTGTAAAATCGGCGTAAAATGTTTGTCATTAAAAACTGGTTAATTACTGTTTATGTTCCGTTCAAGATTATTATCAATATTTCTTAGGACGCTTAAATTATTTACGAGGAATAATAATGAAGATTATTTTAGTATGAAAAATTAAGCATATTTATTTTTGAAACTTCTAAATCAATTTTACCAAATATACACGTTTTACGACAATTAACAGTTAAATTTTCTTGTAATTGTTCAAAGATTTTTGTTTTTTAAATGCTGTGCAGGTTTTTTAAAAGTTTTGGAATGTAATAATACTGTTTGTTCTAATATTACATTCCAATGTTATATTTTATAGTAACAACGTGCAAAGCCACTGGAAGCAGCTAGTAGTTTGTAAATTCTCACTTCCTTGAGAAAACAGGGTAGTTACTATCTTGACACTTGCTGTAAAACAAAACCAATAAATTCCAAGTAAGGCTTCAAAATCAATTGAATTGCATCATCAAATTCAATGGCCACCCGTCATAATTCTTCTAGAGTCGACCAGTTATCAATTATCTCAGTATTTTTTATCAATACTAGGAAGAAACACATTGTAGGTGACCATAAATGGACGATGGGACGAGTCAAGTAATTGGCTTGTTAGATTGCTATGGTGTTATCACTGTTAGATAAGGGGATTGATAAATAATATAATGTAATGCCTCTAGTTGTCAGCGATTTACTTCGATCAATAATAGAACTAGATTCCCGATGAGCGCTTCAAAATCGGCCCGAAAAATAACGCCACAAACGGTTTTGTGACAGTATTTCGAATCCTTGTTGCTTAGACCTTAAGTATCAATTTAGAATGAATACTTTTGTACTGATGACATTTTATCTTCAAGAAAAATTTTTAAATTGTTTACGTTAAACCTAATACATTTTGCAATGGTAATTAAACTGTATGTTTGAGTGTTAAAGGTTTATAATAAACTGAAGTTGTTAATACTATTGAACATATTTTTATGAAGTGTAGATGTTTACGTGTGTGCAAATGTGGCCGCTTATGCTACTCATTTTTGTTCCTGATCCTTAATCTAGAGCTATTATTGATCGAAGGCAATTTAAGACCTTTCTTACTTATTTCGTGGAACGTTGAGTTTCGATATCCCGTATGTAGAAGGTGCTCAGATATTGTTCAGGACAAAAAAATTACATATTTCGAATTCGTTCAGTCTTTGTTACATCGTTTATTATTGCGTAGTATCTCTACTTGTTTTAAGATATCATTGAGTCTGCTGTCAGTCGGTCTGTGTCTTGGGTGCGTGTATGTGTGTCATGTTTTTGAATATTAACTGCTAGGCGCACTTATATGTTTTGCACGCGAATTATCCACCCTGGATTTTCCTTCATTTTTTTGCTGGAATATGATACCTTGCATGATCTTATGAGGGGGCGAAGCCGCTAGCATAATTTAGTATACAGTGGGAAACAAACTACAAACCAATACAAATCTTTTGCGTAACAAATCGATCATTGATATAAAGTATAACATGCCATAATTAATGTCTTCGGTAACTACCAGCTTCAACCTTCAAGCCTCCACAATAGGGGGTTATCAGAACCATTCGATACACTCAGTTTTAGTATAATTTTGTTACATCACATTGGTACTTCAGATTATATGATTTTGATCATAAACTCATTGATTAGGTTGTAAAATTGGAAATATTCGTGATGGTATTTATTGCTTGGTCCAATTAAATTAATTTCTTACTTAAGTGTTACGATGTTTTTGGGGCAGTCGATTATAGAAGTAGTTAATTTTTGGATGCATTAGTTGGGTTTTATTTTTTGATGAGTCTGAAGTCTTGAAGTCCTTGAGGCATTTCGACATCTTGTTTTTTGTCGTGGTAATTGGTAAAATCATCAAACGGGTCTTCCCGCCTATGCCAGGATGGGAGGGACTGTCAGACTCATACTGAATAAGATCCACGGTCTTTCTTCAATAACCCTTTACGTTCCGGTTCATGGCTACCTGATAAATCAGTCCCTCGACACCGGCTGGCTTTGGCCCTCTATGGGGGCCCACTTTAAATTTTTAACAGCTCTTTCCTTACAGAAATTAAGCCGCTGAATCAAGTAACAGTACTTCGAACTACCAATAATATTAATAAAATAGCAATGCAAATCGAACACCTATAACAATGCAAAATATCAAAATTAAAGGTCAACGAACTGGTGATGGCGGCGCCTCTTATTACGCATACGATGTTATGATTCGGTTGGATTAACATGGATAATCTAAGATCAAACTAAGTGCATTTTATTGTATACTCGCATGTTTATTAGACAATGTGAAACTGTACGGCTGTTCTTAGTGAGAGCCGTATCAACATATAAAGCTGGTCAAAAAGCATTACTGTTACATTTAAAACTGCCGTCTGATTTGCGTTGTTCATAGAGTTTATATACCCATCTGCACTTAATTGAGGAATAATTTTAGTGGAACAGTATTATTTGAAAAATACAGACACTTCCTTTTAACAAAGAATGTCACCAAATCAATGAAAATTTAATTGCTATTCCTCGTACTATCATCCTTTTAGGTGAACGGAGCTTTTTTACATTGGTATACCCATATTTAAATGTCAAGCATAATTATTTTCATGAAGCTATTCTTAATCAATTTTGTTGATCCCTTTACACGTAAATTACAAAATTAAAAAGGTAGTAAAGCAATAAAAATACCTCGTTTAACATAACTTAATATTGTAATTATTATGAAATAACTTTATGTAACAAAATTAAAAGAGAATATAAAAAAAGAGTACACATATTAAATATGCAGTGAAATAGAAATGAGATTAATACCATATAAATTCACTTTTTCCCTTTTTTCCCTTTGGATTTTTTCTCAGGTGGTGGTACAGGTAATGATTCTGGTTCAGGAGGAGTAGGTGGTAACTTGCTGTCCGGCCATTTTCGTTTTACAAAATCCACTAATAAGTTGATATTAATAACTTTAACTTTAGGATTTTTTGAAGGTGCTGGAAAAACGTTACACAACTCTTCTACAAGACCTTCATCTAAATAGACTCCACCTGCATTCAATTCACGTAGTAAATCACCAGAAGCCAGCGCTTTGCGATGCTCTTTTTGAAGTTGCAGCGCAATCAGTGCAAAATCACCCTTGTTCGTTTTAGACTTAGAAGTAAGATACTCAACTCTTTTGAGTACTAGTTCCCTCTTGTCTGGTCCTTTCGCTTTAAAAGCACCCACAACGTTTCCGTGCGTTACAACTAAGTTCTTCTTTGATTTCTTCATTCTTGTTTGTTCTAGCAAAGTTAGGAAATCCTTACCAACAACGACGTTGTCCAACAAAAGGTTTTTCACGTTCGATCTATTCATCCCTACTTTAGTCAGAACTTTTAAAGCGTCACTAAGAGTCAAAGGATTAAATGACAAATCTAACGTTTTCAGTTTATTAGCGCTCCCTAAACTTCCAGTGAAAATTGTTACATTATCTAGCTTGTTATTGCTAAGATTTAACTTTTTTAACAGTGGGCACATTAAAATGCTTTTTAAAGCATTGCTAATCTGAATGCCACTCAAGGAGTTCCATGACAAATCCAAGACTTGAAGACAAACGCTTTCTGATAATTTTCTGAGGAAAGCAGCACCTCCTGGACTATATAGTTTGTTCCACGAAAGGTCGAGGTGAGTGAAATTGTTATGAGTTTCGAACGGTTCTACGAGTAACGAGACTCCTTTCCCTGTTATGTCATTGTAGCTTAAATTAAGACACCTTATACCAAGCCCAAAAAGAACTGCGCTTGCTAAATGCTCCATACCTTTATCGCCTAACTCATTATGACTCAAATCAAGAACTTTCAGTGTCTTGTTCTTTACCAAAAAATTAAAAAGTCGTCGGGCACCTTCAGAGCCAATTCTGCAACCACGCAAATTGATTTCAGTAATTGTTTTGTTAGTCAATAACATATCTCCCATATGATAACACGCATCATTGTTTAAAAAATTATCAGTTAGGTTCAAAACTTGAACGGCCGTATTGTATTGCAAGGCTTTGGCCATCGCCCGGAATCCTTTCGGGTCGATGCAGTAGTACCGTAGATCTATTTGACTTTCAAGAAGTCCCCTGTGGAATATTCTGACTGGGCACTGATTCATCTCCTTGCAGAGAGCTAGGTACAAGGCCTGTCCGTCGTTTGGGTATGTCACTATATCTTCGGGTTCTAACAATGCTCTCTTTATTCCTGGGTCTAAAATTGCCGGGTAATTATAGTAAGGATGTATAAACACAGAACTGGCTGACATAGCTACATACTCTGCACATAGTTCTCCATCACCAGGGTCATACAGCCCCTTTCGATATAATAGTCTCTTCCTACTTTCTGGCTGCATTACTACTTCCAATGAAGACCATTCCTCCATCGGCGGATCCACTGTACTCTCCACAGATTGAACGGAGCACACCATAGTGATCGATGTTTCTTTTCCACTATTACTGTCGTCCGAGTCGTCCATAATTTTTTAGACTGGTTACCTGACTTCAGTGTCAAGGGAAATAAATAACTTGTACAAAATAAATATTTTACAAAATAAATCTTTTACAAATATTTAGACACTTCAGAGGTTGAAACTGACAGTACTGTCAGATCGATACATTTGTCAAAATTATACTGACAGGGAAAAATCTTTGGTGCCAGGTATTCTAACAATGAACAAAAATAAAACCTTTAAATATACCTAAATGTTTTTGAACAGAGAACGAAAACAAAATAATGTAATAATCTTACTAGTATCATGTACTCGTATTATATAAAAAATAATAATAATCTAATTTGTTGTTTCGTTGAACGCGCTAATCTCAAGAACTAAATAATAGGACTAATACTGGTTCGAATTAAAAATTCTTTTTGTGCTGGATAGGCTGGAAGGCTATAGACTATAAAATATCACGCTATAACTAATAGGAGCCGAGCAGCGGGGGCGAGACCGCGGGGAACAACTAGTCAACTATATGCGAACTAGTGGGCTCGTATCGTATATCAAAATTCAATGAATTTTGTATAATTTACTTACCTAAATCTCATTGGTCGCGGGACTGTACGAATTACCGTGACCCCGGAACGTAAAGGGCTATTGAAGGACACCGTGGATTTTAGTCAGTACGAATCTGACAGTCCTTCCCGCTCTGCCCTGGGCGGGAGGACTCATTTGATAATTTACCCACGATAAAAAAAAAACCTATATCTCATTAAAAATGCATCCCCAAAGGCATTAATATACGAGCTTAAATCTCTTTGTGCATCCCAATTTTTCAACCAGCAAAATTAATTACTTCCTTAATTAATGAATATTAGTTTATAGTAGACACATACAATCTGTTACAAATTAGGATAAGATGAGCAGTACTGCTGATATCCGCTCCCACGTCGCGTTATCACGATCGCTCGTAAAATCTGGTTAGGTCAGTGAACCGCTAGGTCTGCGACAAGGATGCCACTTTTTCTTAGAAGTTGGGAATTTTGAAGTTCGTATTCCCAACCGGATTACTGGCAGAAGTTTATGAGAATTGATAATAAATAATGCTATAAAACCTACTAACTGCATGCCAAATGTCCAAATCCGCTGACTGGAAATTAGATTCAGAAAGCTAGTGATTTGAAATGCATAGTATAATATTTTGCATACATTAAAAAATATGTACAGTATTATATTCAAGGATTTTAAAATTTGTGTAAACAGGGGAGCGACGTTGACATCAAAAGATGGCGGAATTTCGACTTTCCTTCCACCACGATCCTTGTTCGTCCTTCTAGTCGCGAGTGTGCAACCAACCTAAACCTTGATCGACGTGCTAACGGGCCGGCGCCGGCGCACAATTTTATTATTGTTTTATATTCCAAACAATTAATTTTATATTTCGCCATAAAGATGATTCATGCGTTTTTTATGTTCGTATATTATTTTAGACGTTCAGACTTTTTTGTTAACCAGACTGTCTAGCTTATTATGGAATCAAGTTTTTTTTGTTGACCGTATGTAGAGTGAAATGCATGTTAAAGCTTGACAGATGATTTTAATTACGGAGAAAATTACTGTATTGTTTTCTTTGAGAAACGCCGACGTAAGTGATTCCTGTATAAGTTATAGAACCACAATTATCGGGGCTGAATCGGCTTGAACTGATCAAAAAGAGCTTTATATCCTTGCAATAAAAGCTCATCCGAACCACAGTAAGATCGGATGACATTCCCCCCCACTTTTTATCACTAAATGTCACTCAAGAGAGTGTTCTTACGTCCCAAAATCTCAAGAAGTCCCAACAAGAAGCATCAGGAAGTTGCATAGGTACATTGTAGTTTGTTATAAAAAGTAAAATGAATACGGGATCTAGGTTCTAGGCAAGCGTGCTTCAAAATCGACCACATAATCGCTTACTAGGCGAAGTAGAAATAAAAATCTGGTGGTGATCATTTTCTTAATCTTATTTTGTATATGACACCCGCTAGACTTGCTTTCAAAGAATATATCTATTCACAGAAACGGTAACAAGAATTAAAACTCAGACAGCAACCAATTGTAAATTCAAAATGGAAGATAATTCAGTCACAATAGTAACAAAATTTCACTGTCGCACTCGTTCAATTGTCCATCGAGCTCAATTGTGAATAGAGATAAATTCATTAGAACTGCGCGGGGACCAGTTTCTTAGTAATTTGCCAATTAATCCATTCAGGGCGATTAACTGGTGGAGACTGAAGCCTCGCCTCAAACTCGGTTGATAAATCTTAGTTGGTAAGATGAGATATATTGCTTTTGTCTTGTAGTTGATCCCAATTGGGGGATATGATCGGTGGGTGAAGGTTATTGGGATAATATATATTTGTTAAATATTATTTTTTGTGTTGGATAGTCCATTTATCCAGGAAGGCTATAATTAGGGGAACAGTGTATAACACGAGGACGCGAGGTATGATGGGAAATCACACACTTAGGCAAACATCATACTAACGTAGCGCAAGGGCCAACAGTCGCCATTTGTTAATGGCTGCTTGCAAATAACGTCCTGATGGCGCTTGCGCTACGTTAGTGTTGTGTTAAGTTTGCCTTAAGAGTGTCTGTCCCCATTATACGTCGCGTCCCCGTCTTATACACTGTTCCCCTATAACATCACGCTACGACCGATAAGACCAGTGCAGCGGGTGAACCGCGGGGAACAGCGAGTGTTCCATAAAAACTAGTAGTTATTGGATTTTACATTTCCAGATGTCCATTTCGATATCATTTCTGAACGATCTTTTGTTTATTTACACCAACAACACGACCCACTTCTCGTCAAGCAAAACGAGACACAACAAACAGCCTCGCCCGATACAATTTGCGTTCTACCAGGCCGTTTCAAGTTTCAACCAGTTTATAAAGTCAGTTAGGCATGTGCTTTCGAACAATTAACGATACCTATCGGTAAGGTTTCACATCGACTGTGGATGGGTGGGGTCAGGGAAACCGCGCCGCACTCCAATAAAGATGTTGTTGATTAGAAATCTTTTGCTAATTGGTCCATGGTTCCAGGAAGTAGGTGATTGAGGACTTGTTGGAATAGGCAGGGCATACGTATTGAGAATCGCTCTCGTTCCCTTTAGGTATGCCTAGGTATTTATGAGACTTTAGTAGGCACTGAATTGGAGGTTTTTGCATTTGTAATGAAAGGGTTTGAAACTAAGGTAGCATTAAAACTTTAAGCCAGACGTATAAACGGAAAAAAACTCTTTCCATGACCAAAAGGCTTTTTTTATCGTGGTTAAACCACCAAATGAGTCCAACCACCCAGTAAAAATTATTACTTATTTTTTTTATTATTTTTACTTATTCATATAAGATAATAATAGGGAAAATAAGAGCAATTTCTACATAAATCATAAAAACTGGTCTTACTTTGGGGTAAGCATTACCATGCAAAGAGGCAACGCCGCCAGTGTCTTGGGCACATTACCATTTATTTTTGGATGATTTGCAATTGTTTAGTTTTGTTATATTATAGTACTTTATATTCCTATTGTTAATTATGTTTTAAGTTATCAAAATAAAGCCCCATATGTATAAATATATTTGTTTTTTTCAAAATGTGTTCCAATACCTATAAAGCAGATTTTCCTAAAAACGATTGTTAGTGCCTTTCTGTATTTCTAATTTATTTTTGTTTTGTCCACAGGGTCGACATAAGAGGAATGCTACGTTTCCTGGTGGTCAGACCGCGAGCCTGCTGCAGTCTTCGACAACGAGAAGTGAGTATCTAATGCTTTGGATGTATATTGGATATATCAGCAAACTGGTTTAGTTTGGTCTTAACGTTTCGGGTCTGGGCGTTTGTGTATGTGAGTTTATATGTTTGTAAAACGCACCCACGATACAGGAGAAATTCATAGTGTGGGGCAAAGTTTAAAAAAAAAAGAAAAACTGACCTAGAGTTGAACAAAAGCAGTCTTACCACAAAAAAGTTAAACATCTCTTGAACACTTGTCTAAAAAAATGTCAACGTCAAAACGACATTTCACGTTGATATAAGGGTCGTTTGCTTAACTTTTTTTATTCAACCGTTCAAAAGATTGCTACTTTTTGTGGTACGACGGTTTGAGTCCAAAAACTGAAAAATTTCACCACCGCCTTAATTCTTGCTTCTAAGAGCACTAAGAACAGTTTTGTTTAGTTGATGAAATAAAATAATCAAATAAGTCCTCCCGCCCTGGGTGGAGCGAAAAGGACATTCAGACTCGTACTGACTAAAATCCACTGTATTACATCAATTGCACTTTACGTTCCAGATCATATTAATCTGCTTCGACAGACCCCGGCGGACATTATTCTGTCCTTGATTTGCGAAGTCACGAGACCTCAAAATTTAGAAGACCGCTTTCTAATCTTGTAATACAACATCAAGCTTTAACCATTTCTCATTGTTTCAGAATATTCTGCAGACGCGTCCACTCTTCGCGACGTAGCGGACGGGTGCCAGGCCAGCAGGCCCCGGTACTGCTCCGGAGGCACCACCACCTGGCCCGGGCCCAGGGTACAGCCGCCGCAGCCTGAAATCCCCAGCCTCGCTGCACCAACACCCATCGACACCAAAGGTTAGCAGATACCTATTTAACACCAATTTTATATCATATACCTACTACAAAAAATGTTGTAGACGTGCTTGCAGAAAACATATTCTATATTTATGGCCCAAGGAAATATTGTGAAGTCGATAATTTTAGGCATAAAATTCCTTATCCAATAATTTGAACATTACCAGCACAGCTTTAGGCTACTCTCTCTCTCTCTCTCTTAACATGATTTAGTAGCCCTAGTCAACTTTTTGTATTCCATAAATAACAGTCTCGAAATATTAACATTCGTCACAAATCACTCTCTTTTGGCTTTAAGTCATAAATAGGTAAAAGTAGAGTCTAGTAGGTAAATTTATTGTTTTTTACTAAACTTAACCAAAGTCGTAATGCCATTGCATAAAAGGTGGCTAAAGATGATCGTTAAAGTCTGATTCTACAAAAGTCCATTTAGAATTCAACTAGAAATTAACTATCCTATTGTCACACTCTAGACAATTTACCATCACCGAATAACAAACCTACAAACCAAAGATAAGCGAGCCAACCACTTCGACACACCAAAACAAATGTCCACTTTCCGCCGCCATTACCGTCCCCCATCCATCCATTGTGGCCCACCGTTATCTGCCACTAAATACCAGTTGTATGCGCAAGCAGGTGCGCCCGCGCAGCACGGTCAGCTTCGGCCAGACTGGCCATAAATCTCGATGTCCGGCGACGAGGCGTTAGACCTAATTAGAAGCTGGTAAGATGGGGAGATGGTGTAACCTTGCAATGATGGTTTTAAGGAAAAAGCGGATGAATTGTATAAGCAGCCTACAGTGTTCCCAATGCTGAGAGCTTGGGTGACAGGCTTCTTCTTTCTTTGAATTAGGCTGCTGTCTACTACGCACGCGGTTCTTATGTCGTGTGATTGGTATATGTGAATTTGTCAGTACTGCGACAAGCTCCCATACAATTTTACACCGTATTTCGTCTTGTTACTTTTATTGTTTGTAGAATACTTAAACAATATAATTGCTCATAGAGACACGTCGCGCCGCCGCCGGTTATATCACTGATCTCTTCTGAACTCTTCGCAGTATCACTTATAATCTTTCGTTTTAACAGCAAACATAGTGTACAAAAAACCTGTCCAGCATAATTGCTAGCTTATCCATAATAACCATTATTTCATGTTAAAGTTTTCCTATCAAATCATCCTTACCCTCGTTTCTCGTTAGCTCTTCATCACCTCGCTATCGCCCATCCCTTGCACCCATAAAAGACGATGATTCACACCCTGCTCCGGTACGAGGGCTTACTGCCAATTAAATTTAGCACCGTTACGATAAATATCCCATCGGAAGCCTAGTCTAGGTAGACTAGCCTTAGCCGACAGTCGACAGGCGTGAACACGTTACTTAGTAAATTAATGTCGCTACTTACTTTAACCACTTGATAGACTGAGCCCTGCGTAGTCTGACTAAGCACTAGTCTGACCAGTCCACCAGTCGTAACTTAACTGCTGATCAACTTTGTCTGACAATGATGCAAAGGACTCGATTTGTTTCTTGAATGATTTCCTGGTGTTTTCCTGTTTACTAATTGCCTGTTTCATTGCCTTTGGAAGTGTTTTGTTGCTTTTTCTTGGAGGTAACTAGTCTAGATACAAATAGCAATAATCAAAAGATGCTTACAAAATAATTTTGTGGAAATTTGAATCACAGAAACCGTATCAGAAACCTCAGAGCAATCGTTGTACGTACCATAAAAGAAAAAAATACGATGTAGTGTGTAACATGATTATGTATTTAGGTTTAGTTAGAAGCTTACAGCAGAGACGGGCAGTCACAAATTATACTTAGAAGTGAACAGACGCCTTTTATTTATCACGTCCCACTACATGGCGACCCTGCCATAGGCACGGTGTTAGATTGCGTCGCGACGAAACTATGTGGCGATGTCAGCGTTTTTACCGTGTGACCGCGTCGGGTTCGGCTCCGTACATTGTGTGGGAACGATTGTGACAAACGAGACCAGTTTTATAATACTCTTCAAACTATTTTAAGAAATAAGACAAAATGGGAAAAGAGTGCAGTAAATGTTTATGTGAAAACAAAGAAACCATAATTACACAACACGGCAGTGAAAATAATGGCGGAGCTGATGTGTCTTCACATTTTCGTACGAGTAATATCCTACTGGGGCTGATGGTTGCTGTTTGTGCTGGAGCAGTCTTGTACGTAATATACGCCCAGTACAGAAGATGCCACAGTGAGTGGGTGCGAACAGCGTTACAAAACGGCATGCAAGCGGATTTTATTAAGCGAATGCAAGAACGGATGTCGGTCCGAGGACGAGAACGCCCTGCTGAGGAAGAAGCTTAGAACGTTTCGTAGCGAAGTGAAAGAGTACCAACGCGAGTGAGTACCTACGCCTAGAGTGAAAAAAAAAAAAAGTGCATTTAGTGTAAAAGTGAGTTCAAAAGTGTAAAGCCTAAAAAAAAAAAAAAAAAAAAAAAAATTGCGTCGTGTCTACGAAGATATGAACATTTTAAGAACTTTAAGTACTAATTTTTAGATTGTGTTAGTAATAAATATTGATTTATGGAAATAGAGTTTAACAACATATATAAAGAGTTAGATTATATCAGAGTAAGTCTTAGGAAATTAGGTCCAAAGAAAAGATTACAAGAAGTAGGTCTAAGTAAAATTAGAAGAGCTAAAGAAATATATAAATCTTATAAAATATGTATTGAGAAATTAGAAGTGAAATACTTAACTACTGAATATTCAGGGCTATTGATTGATAATTTGTGCAAATCTATAGAAGAAATTTATATAAAAATATTAAGTTACAGTGAGTCTAAATCATCAGACAAAATGGCAAGTTTCGATTTAAAAACGGCAAATTCACTTATTCCTGTGATGGATGGTAACGAGGAGACCACGGAAAAAATGATACAAGGTATGGAAATGTATGATTCTTGTTTAACTGCAGCAGCAGATAAAAAACTACTTATTATTTTTGTGCTTAAAACTCGACTAACAAAATTAGCAAAATTAAAGTTAAAATCAGATTATTCCAGCGTGGATCTCTTAATAACAGATATTAAATCATTTCTTATAACAAAAAAGTCAGCAAATTCCTTACTTATGCAAATGAATAAACTATCACAGAATGACTTGAGTATAACAGAGTTTGGTAGTAAGTTAGAAGAACTTTTCATCAATTTAACTATTTCTCAATCAAACGACAACGAAACTATGAGTGACGTTTTACAACCGATAAATGAAAAATACGCAATAAAACGGTTTTCAGATGGCCTTCGCAATAGAAGACTCAGCACAATCATTGCGGCTCGCGATTATCAACACCTGAAGGACGCCATTCGTGCAGCACAAGACGAGGAGCCAGACCAGTCGGCCCAGCAAGCGGTAATGCATTTAAGAGGTAAGCCAAGGGGCAGAGGCAGATGGCAAAATAGTCGCGGCCGTGGGTTCTACAATCGTAACTACAATCAAGGTAATAATAATTATTATTATAATAATTCTTCCTATCGTGGACGCGCTAATACTTTAAACTACAGAGGACGGAGTAATAATTACTGCAATCGAGGACGAGGAAATTATACCTCACGGTTTCAATCACAGGCAAGTTACGGACGTGGACGTGATTTTAGAAGTCAAAATCGACAATTTCATGGTCGAGACAACCAACAAGCTACATATGTTGCTGACCAACGGGCAAACCAGCAGCAGCAAGAGAATACGACAGAAAACCATGAGTTGAGTAACCGAAATACGTTTTTTCGAGCATAAAATATTAACATGTCAGGGACTAGATTGCGTTAAATTTAAAATAGGAAATAAGTTATGTTCATTCTTAGTAGATACAGGGGCAACATTATCAGTCATATCTAAAAATAAGGTACCACATTATATCACATTACAAAGTAATGATACAGTAATCAAAGGCATAGGTGGTAAAATTGTTTCCACTGAAATTGCTGACTTGCAATTGTACTGCAGCTCGCAAACACAGTCATATTCAACTTACCGAGAATCAGCGATGTTTACATTTAAGTTCCGTGTATTAAATAACATGCCATTTCAAGCGGATGGAATTATCGGGTTAGACTTTCTTAGAATGTATAATGCAAACATTGACGTATCAAACAATGTTTTAAAATTACAAAGTAATGACAAAGAGGTTTTAATACAAATGTTTCAGAATAGTAATTTCAATAAAAAATTGTATTTACCGCACAGAAGTGAATCAATTCACTTTATAACAATACAGTCAAATCTACAAGATGATTACGTAGTTATTCCAACACAATTATCTGAAAACGTATTTTTGGCAGGCAGTATAGTTCAACCGAGAAATGGGAAAATTCCTATTAAAATTTTAAACACGGGTGAAGAAGATATTAGTTTACCATATTTTAAACCCGAATTAGAAAAATTGTCAGATTACATTATTTGTCAATATAGCAACACAGAAATGGATGTACAGCGCGTAAAAAGACTTTTATCTACTTTAAATCTAAATTATTTACAACCAGATGAACAAAAAACTATTGAACAGATTTGTGCAAAGTATGCAGATGTTTTTCAATTAGAAGGTGATAAGCTAAGTACTACTAGTATAATGAACCAATCAATAAACTTAAAGCCAGGTGCTACACCCATTTACACGAAACCATACAGACTACCACAATCTACGAAATCGGAAATTGATAAACAAATTAAGCAGATGTTAGATGATGAAATAATAGAAGCAGTTAATAGTGAATGGAATAGTCCTATACTACTAGTTCCAAAGAAAAGCGACAATAATAATAAAAAGTGGAGATTAGTAGTCGATTATAGAAAGATAAATGAGAAAATACAAGATGACAAATTCCCACTTCCAAACATTACAGAAATACTAGACTCTCTTTCCGGTTGCACTTATTTCAGTCATTTAGACTTATCTCAAAGTTATTATCAAGTAGACCTTGAAGTAAATAGCAGGAACGTAACAGCTTTCTCTACAAGCTCTGGACAATATCAGATGACACGGTTACCGATGGGATTAAAAATTAGCCCAGGTGCATTCTCACGTATTATGTCAATCGCAATGTCAGGATTAAAATTTGAAAAATGCATAACGTACATGGATGACTTAATTATCATAGGTAGAAACTTAGAAATTCATAATCAAAATTTAATAAAAGTACTCGAAAGATTAAGGAAAGTTAACCTAAAAATAAATCCAAAAAAATGTAATTTTTGTAAAAAGGAACTATTATATCTGGGTCATATTGTAACTGCTAAAGGTGTTTTACCGGATCCAGAAAAGGTAAAGACTATTCAAAATTATACAACACCACAAAATTCAGACGATGTACGACGATTTGTTGCTATGTGTAATTATTATCGTAAGTTCATCCCAAATTTTGCAGATATTACAATTCCATTAAATAAACTTTGTAGGAAAAACAGAAAATTTGATTGGACGGAAAATTGTGAAACTTCTTTTGAAATTCTGAAAGAAGCACTAATCACTCCACCTATTTTACAATATCCAGATTTTTCGGCAGAAAATGAATTCGTACTTCAAACAGATGCATCAGGTATATCTATAGGATCAGTTTTATGTAATAAAGACTTAAGGCCAATCGCATATGCGAGCAGGCCATTAAATAAAGCAGAATTAAATTATCCAACAATCCAAAAAGAACTTTTATCCGTAGTATGGAGCGTAAAGTATTTTAGACCATATTTATTTGGAAGAAAATTTACAATTATGACAGATCACAAGCCATTGATATATTTATTTAGTATAAAAGACCCCTCAAGTAGATTAATAAAGTTCAGGTTACAGCTAGAAGAATATGATTATAAAATTGTTTATATAAAAGGAAAAGATAACGTAATAGCAGACGCACTTAGTAGAATAACCTTAACTTCGGATGATTTGAAAATGATGAATGAAAATATATTAGTGACAACAAGAGCGCAGAGTAAGAAAATCCAAGAAGAAAATAGATTAAAAGAATTAAAAGGGGAAGGAAGTTCGTTAGATTTTTCTAATAAACCCATTGATTTGAGGCCTGATCAACCAAAAATCGTGGAGCTATTGAAAAAACCAATTGACTCAGTGGAAATGAAATTTATAGAAGGTAAAGAGTTAGATAGACTTCGAGAGAAAAAACTAATAAGTATAGAAGAAAAATGTTTAGCTTACGTAGAAAAGCAGTTGATTATTTACATTAATCTTAATTATATGTCACATTTCACGCGAGACGTATTTGTGAATATATTAAGTGAGTTTTGTAAGAAAATAAATGTACAAGAAGTTTGTATAATTAAAGGAAAGAATAACGATAAATTTATAAAAGAATTATGTGAAGAAATAGATAGTAGAGATGAGTGGTCCGGACCACCTCGTATTCATATTTTAAGAAATGTAAGGAGAATTTTCGATACGGACGAAAAGACAGTCATACTAAATGATTTTCATTTATTGCCTTCGAGCGGACACGCCGGCGTTCGACGAATGGTGAACAACATTAAAAGTAAGTACTACTGGCCAGGACTAGAAAGTGACGTCAGGAATTATGTAACTAAGTGTACTAAGTGTCAGGTGATGAAACACTCACCCAGTTACAAGGAGCCTATGGTGATAACAACCACGGCGAATTCAGCATTTGAAAAGATCTTCCTAGATCTTGTGGGACCCCTAGACAGAGATGATGAAGGTAACCAATACATATTAACCCTTCAATGTGAACTTTCAAAATATGCGGAAGCTTACCCCCTACCAACAAAGGAATCGGCTGTCGTAGCGAGGTCTCTAGTAAGTAATTTTATTTTAAGGTATGGCGTACCGAGAGCGATCGCAACTGATCGTGGAACTGAGTTCATGTCTTCCACCATGACGGAAGTATGTAAGTTGTTAGAAATAGAAAAAATAAACTCCACTGGCTTACCACCACCAAAGCATAGGAGCTTTAGAAAACACACATAAAAACTTACGTAACTTTTTACGTATCCAATGTGAGGAAAATTCATACACTTGGAGCCATTGGCTTCCCTTTTGGTGTTTTTCATATAATACTACTATACATACTTCAACTAACTATACACCGTATGAACTCGTATTTGGTAAGCCATGTAATATTCCAAGTAGGCTAAAAGATGATTTAGAGCCATTGTATAATGCAGAAAATTATGCTTTAGAATTAAAATATAGACTACAGTTAGCACATAAGGATGCGAGAAAAAGGTTAATAGATAGTAAGATAAGAAGAAAGGTCATTTATGATAGAAATAAAAATCCTGTTAATTATAAGAAAGATGATTTAATTTTACTAAGGAATGAGAATACTAATAAAATGGACAGATTGTATAATGGACCCTATGTTGTGATTGAAGAAGTTGGACCTAATGTTAAGATAATGAAAAATAGTAATGTTGAAACGGTACATAAAAACCGTACAAAACCGTATAAAGTTTAAGAAAATGAAATGTCAAAAAAAAAAAATTTGTTTACGATATTTTTTTTTATTTTTCTTTAAGGAGGGTGATGTAGTGTGTAACATGATTATGTATTTAGGTTTAGTTAGAAGCTTACAGCAGAGACGGGCAGTCACAAATTATACTTAGAAGTGAACAGACGCCTTTTATTTATCACGTCCCACTACAACGAAATGAATTAGGATCCTCCTCCTTGACGTCGTTTAAAAAGTACGGATGAAGTCATTGGGCCAGAGGGCAGAAACGTGATTAGAAAAGTCAAAAATATAATAATCTGAAATAATATACGCTATCGAAAATCATTTCGATGCTGTTGAAAGTCTTATAAGTATTTTGTTTGCCATTTGCCTAAGCTTTACATGCTGTAGTCCATGAAAATAGGAGACAATTTCAATCACCTCAATTTTTTCACAAACATAAATAACACACAATCGTTGAACAAGATCAGTTACGTGCCATAAAATTAGTATTCGCAGAACGTCTCGCGAATTCGGGCCACCTTATGACACTCCAATAAACTTATATTAACGACATACATACGTAATAATATCCAATTTATTCGTCTTCATAACTGAGCTGATTGAAATCCTTGGCATCAAAACACAAAGTAACTATTAGACATTAACAGTATTACCACAAAAAAGTTAAACATCTCTTAAACACTTGTCTAAAAAAAATGTAACTGCAAAAACGGACCTTATATCAACGTCAAACGAATGCCATTTTGTAGTTACACTTTTTCAGACAATTATTTGTTTAACAGATGTTTAACTTGTAGTAAGACTACATTTTGTTTCAAGATAAATAAAAGGTATCCAAAAGTTAATGAACATGTCTATAAATCCAGCCCACTGCACAAACAATTGTAATCGTAGTACGAATATATCATAGCTAGGAACACCTAGGAATGACCTAGGTACAATGTTACCACACAGCAGTATCTGTACAGAAGGATAAGTTTTAATGAACGTTGAAAACGATCATCATCACCCTCTCCCGTGGTCCATGTTACTGGGACCTGTCGCAAAACGTTTTCTTATCACAATTTCCTGACACAATCCTCCCATCTTGTTCATGGAATCGCTTTCCCTCCTCTTTTTCTTTTATATTCATCACCCTTTCAGTCACATGTATTTCATGAGCTCATACTGAAACGTCTCGTCCACTATATTAGGTCATGGATCTTCCTGCCTTTGCGGCTCACCACAAACGAGAAAAGAGAATTTTGAAATGCTGTGTTCATTATTAGCTTGCATTTTACAAATCCAATCTCTAATCTGATTTTCTTATCACACATTATCAAAAGTGGTCACTCTGCTCATTTCTCTATGGTCTTAACCCCGCCCATATTTATGTGTGGTGCGCCTACGCAGCCCGGTGCGTGCGCTCGCGATCCTAATTACTGATCTAACGGCGGTCAAGCGCGCCCTCTAATTACAGATTGTGATAATGTAATTTAGAAACTCCATCGTGCTATAATGTTGCTGTTTTCATCGTATTTTCTGTATCTGCACCACATTTCTGTGTATCTTTGTAATTTATATTAATTGCTTTACATTTTCATGTCTGGGAAAGTAATGTGGAATGTATGAGATTGTTCCCGTCTAGAAATTACACGTGATTAAATACATAGTTAAAAAAAAACAACAAGTAACCATTGCAAATGTAGCATTTGATTTTATATCTTTAAGTCGTTTAAGTTCTTTGATAATTAAAAAAGTGCATATGTATCCATAATTTCAATTATGCCTAAAAATATAAATAGTTGTTTACCCGATAGGTATAATGAATGAAAGTGGGTCTAAATAAAAATTAGATCATTTCTACATCCAAATTTGACCAGTATAACAATTTCTGCATCGCTGTTTGACGATGGTATTACAAGGTATTCGAATAAAGTCACTTACCATACCACGCAGCTCATTTTAAATACCTACGTATTAAATGTCAATTACAACCAATATGAGAAGGGTCAACAAGATTCTAAGAAGACCCAGCAAATTGCCACTACATACACACTAGTACGACTCAATGTCTGCCGTAGCCCGCAGTCATTCATACCAACACACCTTTTTAAGCAAATATTAGATATTATAGACAGTAATTTACAAAATAACGGGTTCCTATAACAAATTACTGTATCCATATTTGGTAAACACAATATAATTTGTAAACGTGATGGCTGATAAGTCAAATGTTAACATCATAAATTAATGTGGTTTTATTATTTGCTGTCGGGTTCGTATTGATGCTGAATGCACTCCCTGTGTTTCGAAATCTTGTAAAATTACATTAGTGCTTGGTTATTTATTGTGTTATTGTCTTGATGAAATATCTATGGGTTTAAATTAACATTGGCAGCATTGCGCAAATCCAGGCTCAATCCGAAAAACAAAGCAATTTATGTTATGGTCGCTGACGTTCATACAACTGTATTCCATTTTCAAAACTGACGCGACGCGCGAAATCGTTTCATTCGATTTTTTTACCACTCTAATGACAAATGTCTATATTTTCCCTAATAAGACCTCTTTAAAAGCTTTTAAATTAATAGAAAAGCGGTAACTCATTATTTTAATACCGAATCAAATCAAAACATAGTAGTAACTTTATAAATAATTCTGTTATCGTTAAATTTAATATATCGCTTGTAAAATAATCGTCCATAAATTAAATTTACGCTTCAAAACAATCCTTTAATGTTTCTGAGAATCGTAAATGCTGGTTCTAGTAATAGGGAACTGTCAACCTATATAATTAAGTTATTCCTGTGGTCTTCAGTTTAATTTTAATTCAAGTACCTATTGATATTTTACGAGATTGGCTATTAGATCTCTTCGTCAAATGTTTATTTTTGTGAACATATAGCAAGAAAGTGTTCGGCAATTATGCCAACAATTTAGAAACACATTTTTTGTTTCAAAGCACAAAAATGTGTTAATACTCGTATTCTGTTCTATGAAGTGCGGTTTTGTTTCACTTTCGATGAGTTACGGTGCGCATGCGCCGTGGAGCGTGGCGGCGACAGAATGTAGGTCCCGCTGTGCGCAGACGCAGCCTATCAAAGCGTCTGACGGAAACTACGGAAATTAGCTATTTAGCTTTGCTTACTGAAAAATCTGGGTTTAAAAAGTAAGTATTATGAGAAATGTTATAACTTAACATTCTGTGATTGTATGAGTACACCTTGTTGAAGTATATTTTGGTTGGTAAAGTGGTAAAAAAAAATGCAGACAACTAGAAGCTTATTTCTTTAATTATTAAAAAAAATCTGTATGATTGTCGCTTGTCGCAAAAGCCTTTTCCTCCGAGCTAATTTGAATTTGAATAACTGCTAGTGAAATGTTAATTTTACCTGACGAAGTAGCTAGTCACTATAATTAATAAAATAACAAGTTATTTTAACAAGAAACCCATTTCTACATCTCCATGTTACATGGACCAGATATTTTTTACAAAACCGCAATTTCCACGCACTTAGGGTTGCCATCCTTCCAAAGTCAGGATATGTTAATCCGTCTTTTAAATCCTATCGGCTACCTTATCGATAACAGAAATATTTCGATTAATACTCAAAAAGATAAGTGAAAGAAAGAATTAAAATATTTCATAGCAAGGATATAAGACTCTAAATCTTTCAGATTAAAAATTATTTCTGCATATTTGTGAATGTTTGACTTATATTGCAGGGCTTTAATTTTTTTTAAACTGGCAACCCTGGCATAAACTTGTACTGTATAAACCAACCAGTCATAGGTATTTAGTTAGCCTGAGGGCCCAATCTATGCAGAGAACTTGTGTTGTCTCGTTCTACAATATTTGTGGTTTTTATTTACATGTTATGGCTGCCAAATTGTTGTATAATAATTGAAAGACACAGACTTGAGAGTTTCAAGTGATTGGCATTTACTGAAATATTCTTGTCCAAGCAATCATAGTTCATTAGCTAGTTTCGTTACTTTAGCTGCTGACAGATATAAATAAACTAATGTTAGTTTATAATTGTCAGTAATTTTTTCTATAAAATAATAATATAATTATTATATAATAATAGAATGTTTATGAAATACTATATATTGTCTAATGTCTCAAGAAATTGTTCTCAAGTTACAACCTAACTTTGGCAAAGTCAGTTTATTGCAACCAAGATTTAAATACAAGAAAGAAAGCCAAGATACTCTTGTGAGCTACATAAAATCCTATATCACTATCTCAACATCACCCCATGACCATAGACAAACAAAAAACGCGGGTAATTCCACACGTCATCTCAGAAAGCTGTCACTCAGTTCAGCATATCACATGAGTACATGACCAACAGGTCAACGACCCTGGCTAATGGATTTTCTGGCTCCTACATTTTTTTGCTAGATTTAAAAATGTACTTACTTTTTAGTTGTAATGATGTTTCATTGAAATTACATAAAGAAATGTGGTTATTACGTGTTTTATTTGTGTAGGTATCCAATTTTGGTTCCTATTTTGAGATTATCACTTATAGATTGTTATAGATCATAATCTGTAATGCCTGTTAGCTGTCTAAGTGCTTACTCACGGTATTTCTCGTGTTAAAGTTGCTGAAATTGCTTGAAAGTCTAAATTGAGTTTAATTTAGGGATTTAAGCTTTCAAATCCTCTTAAACTGTATGACATAATACATAAGAACTGAAAAAGATATTAAGTATTATTTCATTATTTAACTAAATTAAAACTTTTAAAAGCGCACTAATTATATTATACAAGCCATATCAAGCTTGAAACGAACCATCAAATTAATTAAAGTCTTACATATCAGTTACGTTGGCAAGTATAAAAAAGTTGTCATTATCGATATAACTAATTACATTATTTGTCGATAACTTTCACTTGTATTGATAAAGCAGCTTATATTAAAAACTTGTTCTTTACACAATTTATGTAATAATATGACAGCTTGAGTACCTACACATATAATATTATGTAATGTCAATACTTGATTGGTCAAGTTTTCATAAATTTATGTAAGCCACTTTACTGTGTTCGCGGGACTTACGAATTACCGTGACCCCGTAACGTAAAGGGCTATTGAAGAACACCGTAGATTTTAGTCAGTACGAGTCTGACAGTCCCTCCCGCTCTGCGCTGAGTGGGAGGAATCATTTGATGATTTTACCACGTAATAAAAATCTAATCAGTCATTTGATGATTTTACTTGAGCTGGCTTCTTTTCTGAGAAAAAAAAAACCACTTTACTGTCAATGATTGAAAATAAAAGATTAAGCTATGAAAACTTTTTACACACATAAGACAGATTTACATCTATAGTAATAAGTATATTAAAAAGGCTTGTATTTTCATGTTTTTTTAATGAGAAAACTCAATAACTACTGGACTTATTTCAATTACCATTCTTCAAGGGGGAATGAGCGAGCAAAGCCGCTATGAAAAGCTAGTATTCATTTATAAAATTAAAGAATCTTTTATTTGATAGATGTTTTTATAACGTTCATGTATTTTTTATGTACACTTCACAACATTTTTAGTGATCCTATCGTCTAGCAGTGTAGACTGTACAAAAGGCCTGTTTGTAAAGAAAAAGAGTGCACATGTTACATAAAGATCCCATTCCCGTTTCAAAGCGCGCTCGTCGCCCCACGGCCGGCACAATGCATGCGCGCGCGCAGTGGGTGTCGATGATTTACACCCGCCTGTCCACCACCAGCTTCATTCATATTTATTAAACTTCGCACTTTTTTCAATTGTAAATCTTTTCTGTGTATGATGAACGTGACACCTTGGCAATGCGCTATTTTGTGAGCCACAGCATTCCATTAAAAAAAAACTTTATTATTATTATTATTTGTCAATGTTTATTACTTTTTTGTTCAAATTTAATTTATGACGGGATAAATAAAGTGTTTTATGGTAAATACGCGGGTAATGTTTCTATTATTGTAAAACTTTAAATCTTTTTTGATAGGCACAGGTGTTGGAAACTACCAATTTCCATAAAATCCTGTTTAACATTTTATTACATGCATTTATTAAATATCGTTTAACTTTATAAATAAAATAAAATAATATGTACTGCAGCCCATTACAACCGCTTCGGCTCCCAATTAATAATATTAATTGACAAAATAAACAAGATCGCGTGAAGCGCGCGTTTGTCGGCGCTTGCGCATAAAAGTTTATACTTCATTCTCTTTATGGAGACTTATTATTATCTGTATTCTTTAAATGGATCATAATTATAAGCTGCGGGCGGAGAGTTTGTTATCATTAGTGGATGACTATTATATTCATTTGGATTTTCTTGTTAATCCATCTTTCAATCATTGCAATTGATTGACTCATAGGTAGCCTATATTTTTTGTGCTAATTCTTATACGTTTATGAGCACTTATATTTCGTGAAATTCCCGATGTGTCATCGTGTTTAAGAATGATTTGGGGCAAAGCTACGTCATCAAAAACTTCCACCATCTGACTCAGAAAGTTTGTATCTTGCTTTTTATTCGTATTAAAAATATTAATTGTATTTTCAGCACTTCACATTAAGATGCTTTGAATTAACTAAGAAAAAATTCTATTCTCATAATTTAAAGTATGTACGAGACTTTTTTAGGTGGAAGCATACGTCCTTTCGCCCTTAGACAACACTGGCAGCACCGAAAAGAAAAATCAAAACCAGGTCATAAAAATGAATGATGTTCTCTTACATCATAAAATAATTATATTCTTTCGCCTTATAACTTTGCTTACCCCCAGAGAATCGTAAATAAACGTCGTTGAAAGGGCGCGCGTATTTTTTTAGCTCATCTCATTCTTATTGGGTTCCTTACATGCGATCCCCTCGTTAGGATGTGTGTCGTTGTAGGTCAACCAGTTCATTTAAAATGTGAGATTGCTCAAAATAGGCGGAGTTTTGTGTTCAGAGATAATATTTTAAATGGATTATGTTGAAATTAAAAGTCTAATTTATCACTCCATACAGAACTGGAAGGAGTGAAAAAGTAGAAAATGCCATTCTTCTATTTTTTCTTCTCATCATCAGTTTTTTTAAACGTTAACTTTATCGTTACAAATTCCTAGTCTGGTGCCACACTAGGAATTTCTCCTGTATCGTGGGTGCGTTTACAAACATATAAAATCACATACAAAAACACCCAGAGTCGGAACAACTATCTGTATATGATAGAACTCTTCCTATGATTTCCAATTTCCTTGATCCTTTTGCTGATTTCTATTAAACGTAATAATAAATATTTAAACTGCTTTCTGTTTCAGTATACACAGACCAGCCAGTATCATCAGCGTCCCCTCCGACCCGGGACAAGATCAACGGAGAGGAGAAGGCGAGGTCTCGGCGCAGGGATACCTGGGCAGAACCCACCACACCACCTGTAACTGACGATGGTAAGTCTTCCAGCTTTATAGAATGGAAAAAATATCCTAAAAGCAGAACCTAGGAATTCTAGAATAAATAGGAAGTGACTGCAGTCTCCTACCTACTCCTCACTTGCAAAAGTAGTTCTGGAGGTTGTATTTCTGCGAAATAGTCGTGTCAATCTACAGGACCCTTTCACAATTTACTACTGAACTAATTCATCACTTTGTTATCTACCTTTAGCTTCGGTCTCTTTAATGCGCTTTCTTTAAATCTTTGGTCCATCCACCTACATATCTTCAACTCCTACAGAAAACACCTTTAAAAAAATCTGTTTCCTCCAGCAACTGTCGGAGTACGCTCACCGCTGCTCCAGCAACAGCACCAGCAGTATGACGAACAGCTCCGTGACATTGCAGCATCCCTCACCAGACCAAGATCCAGACGAGCACTACCACCTACCCTCGAGAGACCTACAAGACTGCCTCCACCAGATCGATTACCGGTAAGATACTATTTAAAGACCCCTTTTTCTGGTACTTGGATAAAATGTAAACTACGGATTTTGTCACGATGACGTAAAAATGGCAATGAATCCTCTGATAAACAATCTCGAATGGATTTAAGCTATCGTCATCTAAGATAAGTGATAGTTATTTGAAGATATCAGTTGCATTACCATTTAGTCATCCGCTACAGTCACCCATACTTGTCGTGTTTTGTTAAAAATCATCAACTTAATATTGTGATCTCTCACCGCTAAGAAAGCCCTGTGAAATGAAACAGTCCGTAATCAACCACGTGGGCCCTGTGCGCGTTACTCGGTTGAGTTTTCGCTATAGTTGTTTATAATTTTATCATCCATCCAGGCCCGCGGCTCACCAGACGGAGGTGCCCCACCAGAAGAAGCTAGCTCCAGTTCAGCAAGTGAAGGTAGCGAGCCTACTGACGCTGTAGAACCAGCAGAAAGTGGAGAAACTGGCAGGGTCGAACTGCCAGCCGAAAGACTACTGCACGCAAGAGCAGGGTGGCTGCAGAGACGAGGGCCAGGAGGCTGGTCTCGCCACTGGTTTGTGTTAAGAGGAGCAGCCCTGCTGTACTTCCGGGATCCTCATGCAGAACATCGAGGATTGATGGATGGAGTTATAGACTTAAGTGGAATCTCTAGGGTGGTGGAATTGCCCACTTGTACCAACGGATATGCTTTTGAGACTGAGGTACGTAATTTCTGTTATAAATTAGACAGTTTGTCAGTAACACAAGTTACTCGTGTATCTAATGAATCGTGTTTTGTTTCACAGACTTGGGATGGGAAACATATAGTGCTGTCAGCAGTAACAGCAGGCATCAGAGCAAACTGGGTGTCAGCTATGAAGAGAACAGCTGGTCTAACTGACACAGGACCACTTTCACTAATATTACGCGAGGACACCGTTGACCAAGCATCGGAATCCTCAACATCACCTGTGACACCTGTCACTCCCATCACAGGCAGATCAGCGCCATTCTCATCAGACGAAGAATACCGAACGGCTTCCGAAGGTGGCCGAAGAGATAGTGCTGACTGGGGAGACATGGCACCTCAACCACCACCGTCCCCACTCCTTACAAGGACTCCAATATCCAAAGTCAAAGAAAAGGTTCGCATTAGAAGTTCCCATCAAGCACCACCGCGAGCAGACACACCTAAAGGTGACCGAGACGAAATTGACTCTACCAAAGAAAAAGAACGCACCCTCGACGAGGTTGATGAAAACGAAAAACCAGTCGAAGCGAGAAAACGTAGCTACATATCGACTATCGACAAACAATCTATCGAAATAGAAGATTTAAGAAAACAACTGGAACTAGCGCTGAACGACGTGGGCGCAGCTGAAGCCGAGATCACAAGGCTACAGAAACTAAAAACAGAGGCTGCTTTGCAAGAAAAGAAAATGGAAGAGTTAGTAACAATGCTACAGAAGAAGGAAGAGGAATTGTCAGTGAGAACGAAAGAGGCTGAAAACTTAGACGCGATAAAAGAACTATACAACCAAGACAAAAGTCTTTGGGAGAACAAGTTGACGGAAACGCAGAACTTCTTGAAAGAATCGACGGAGCATTGCGAGTTACTGACGAGACAACTAGCTTCAGCGCAGGAGACGATAGCGCAGCTACAGCGAGAAGTCAACGAACTCAATGAAAAACTGTTGAAAAGTGTAAAAGAAAATGATGGCTTATATACAAGAATAAGAGATCTAGAAGGACGATCACTTGTCGAGTCTACGTTACCCACCAAGGAGAAGAGAAAGAGTATTGGTTCGCTCAGCGACCTCACGAATTTGAACGAGGATGTGAACTTAGAATCAATGGAAAAAGACAGGCTAATAGAGGAGTATGCCGAGCTAAGAGATCGATTTGTTAAAGCCATTCAAGAAATAAAAGCTATGAAGAAGGAACTACGTGACTCACACAATATGTACGATGAGCTCGAAATCACCAATCTCAAGTTAAGGAACGAGATGAAACTCAGAGAGCAGTGCAGCCGATCAGAGATCGATCTGATGGCGGCTCGCATACTCGACCTGACGCAGAAGTTAACTGCTTCAGACAAACAAGTCAGAACACTAAAACACAAAATCCAAAAGTCTGAATCTAGAGAGAAAAGACGCAGTCTGTCGCTGAAAGGCAGAGAGTCCTTAACTCTAGGTAAAGAAGTAGAAGAAAAGTTAACAGAGCTCGAAAACAAAATCACAATGCTCGAATCCGGTGAACCGGTGCCAACGATAAACTCTCCCTCCAAAAGTGCGTCTCCTGCCAAAGAAAAAACATCAAAATCTGAGAACACTTCGGACGAAAAACGGATGAAAAGACTCGCCGCTCGCCTGCGGAGGAAATCCCTCGACAGTGCCACCAGCTCCGAACCCATGAAGATGCTAGTACGATTGAGTTCGCTAGAAACCAAAGTAGCCTCCGCCTTGGAGAACCGAAAGGACCTCACAAACTCCTGCGAGTCTTTGAGTCAGGCAACCAGATCCGTTGAAAGCCCATCCTTAAATGAGAGCCCCGAGACTTCCACCATCGGCACACAGTCGCAGAGGCATCTACTGGAGAGGCTGCAGAGCCTAGAGAACGTGGTTATCCACTCCAGAAATAAGGTGAACGAATGTCTCTGCCAAATGAGTGCGATGCGAGCCGCCAAGTCTCGAAGATCACCCTCACCAAGTCTCGAAAAGAAATACAGTCTTAAATCGATGGAGAAATGCCTCACAGACGTGAGCAAGAGACTTCAAGAGTGCTTCGACAAGTGCGTCGTTGATTGTGACCAAAACCAAAACATTAACCAGGAAGACGTGAACGACAGCGTCGCTCAGGTGGTCGTGCAGCTTGAAGAACAACTCAGAACAAAACTTCTGGAGATATCTAAAAGGAAGGCTGCCTTGTACGAGGCGGGAGAGCTCACGCAGAGGAAGAGCCTAGAGATACTGGCAGAGAAACTAGCGTATGAAGCGGTCCTCGTCGGAAGAATACAGGAAGCGCTCGAGTCCTCAAACGGCAGCAGATTCTTCGCTCGATTGATTAAGTCTGAAATTATCGAAACTAGTCAACTAATAGATAACCTCAAACGCAAAATCAACGGCGAGAGCAGCAGGAGCGGCGCCGGCACCCGGAGCTCGCTGGACTACCTCGCTATGATCCTCACCAAGAAGATCGATATCGTCAACGGTTCCCAGGAGGCGCGCGATAGACGCCGCTCCGAACTTATAATCCACGGAGCTGACCTTGAGGCATTAAAGGCATCACAGCGAGAGGTTGCTGAAGCGGTCGACCGATACAAGAGCGAGAAGCTAGCCGAGCTATGTTCAGCACTCGCGTGCGAGACACTCAGCTACGCGGCGCCGGCCGACGGCGACATTGAGAGGCAACGCTCCAACCTGGAGGCAGCACGGGTGCGAGAGGCCTGGGCTGCAGCACGGGACGCGCTGGGAGCCTCGCTGGTGCAGGCGGAGGTGACCCGGGCCCTGGCCCGCGCCGCCGCCGCCTGCGAGCAGCACCTGGAGCAGGCGCGGCGCTCACGGCTGACGCTGAGCGCGCAGGACCGCGCAGACCTGGAGCTGTGGTGGCAGGCCGCGCACGACCACCTGCGCTGCGAGATGGACGCGGCCGTCAAGGACATCGCCGTGCGCTACCGGGCCTGCCTTGCAACCGCGCGACGCCCGCGGGACCCTGAGCCCGGCCTGGACTCACGCGCACTGCTGGCGCAGCTGGCGGAGGCGCTGGCGCAGCGCGCGCTTGTGGACGCGCGCGTGGCCGTCCTGGACGGCACGTACCGCGCCTCCTCCCCACGTGCCGAGGGCCCGCGCCGCTCCGCCGAGGACGCCGTGTCCTCGCTGGAGGCCGACCCGGCGCAGGAGGCGGAGTTCGTGTACCTGTTCCAACGATTCTCGACCGAGTGCCGAGCGCTCTTCTCCAGTGACTGTTCGGGTAACAGTGAAGACTCGATGAAGATCGGCGAGAGCCTCGAGCGGGTGGAGGCGGCCGTGGCCGAGGTGGCGCGGCAGCTGGGGGCGCGCGGGGAAGAGGGGGGATGCGCGGGGCGGGGTGGCCGCGAGGCCACGCCCCCCGAGGCGCCGCCCCCCGGCGCCAGCGCGCTCGATCGCATCGACGCCCTGCGCCGCCGCGTCGAAGCTCTGCAAGCGCTGGTGCCCTGCCAGCACTGCAAGCAGCTGCAGGACGCGTTGGACAGGTAATACATGACTTTTGCAGATTTGTTTAGTTCTGAAATATTACCAACAGGACTAAACTCTTATTTTCCTGACAGACTGCACGAGGAGCGCGCACGCGGTGAGTGCGCACTAGCCCAGCAGGCGCACGCTCTAGCCGCAGCTCGCCGCGCACGCGCACAGCTGCAGACGCAGCACGAGCGCGAGCGCGCGGCCCTGCGTGAGCGCGCGCGCACCCTGCAGCGCCGCCTGGCCGCGCTCGACTCCGAGTACTCCGCGCAGCTGGAGAACTTGCGAGCCGCTTATCAGGTAAACTTTAAATTAATTTAATGTCGAGTCCTAGTCTAGGACACTCAGTAAGACATGAGAGTCGATATGTTTATTGATCAAGAATTCGTCAGGGATTTCATTAAACCCCCAAAACTTTTTCGATTGTCATATACCAAAGTCTCTTTGCCCCCCCCCCCCCAGAGCGCGGTGGCCGCGGACACCCACGGCGACGGTCTGCGCGCGCGCTACCAGCAGGAGATCGAGCAGCTGCGCGCGCTCTGTGAGAAGGGGCTGCTGGCCATGGAGTCCTCACACCGCCGCATCGTGCGGGAGATGGAGGACAAGCACCGCGCAGAGCGGGAACAGCTCAGGTAACCAAGTTTCTATGAACTAGATGAAAAGATTTGAAGGTATGGCCAACTAAGTCATCAATCAATGTTTGTTTCGGCCTCCAATTCAATCCAAGAAATCATAATTTTACTTGGAGCAGCTGCATCCACAACCCAGTTACTGGGCAACAGGTTACCCCTTAGCAAGAATTGTTGTATATAACAGAATGTAAAAGATCTACGACTAACACCTGGCACAAACGGCTTTCCGAGACACGAGGGGTCTCCATATGTAATGTTTAGATCCTATTCACCTTCCTTAAAGATAAATTCGTTCGTAAATAATAGAAGTTTCTAACCTCACGGTCTCCGTTTCCAGGCTAGACAAAGAGCAAGCCCTGGCGGAGGAGACGCGCGCCACCCTGGCGGCGCTGGACGCCATGCGGAAGGCACACGAGAGTGAGGTGCGGAGGGAGGTCGATAAGTTCAAGGCGGAGTACCTCAGCAGAGGAGCGGCCAACGGAGACCTCACGCAGCTCAGCTCCAGGCACCAGTAAGTTACAAGGGTTTTGGGACTCTTGGACTATGAATTTCAACTATTTGCTCTTCTTCGTCTAGTTTTTTATGTGAATACTCTGCTGAATGTCGGATTTTTATATCTAAATATGACAGACCAACAAAAAAACATTTTTGAAGATATGAATTAAATAATTATAGGTCATATATGTTGGAGGAGCCCTATTATAATTAAGCATTGAAACAAACCTGTCATAGGAGTTGGTGTTTTATTATGGATGCAAAATGAATACTAACGTTTTCTTTGTGTCTGTATTTTAGTTTAGGTTGATGCCAAGTATAATTTTTTCTAATTTAACCCTAGTGACTTCTTTCTATTTCCTAAATAAACATAATTAAAACAACAAATTCACCAAACCTTCTCTTGTTGTATCAGAGTCGGAAACCACGACGACGAAGCTATGGGTTCAAATATCCACCACATACCGATGTATGTATGACTCCCCTTCCATACAAATACTTCATAAAACCGTTCCCCAAATAGTAAAGTCTTTTAGTAACCTTTCCAGGCAGGAGATGGAGGAGATTAAGCGGGAGATCCTCTCCCTCTCTGAGAAGTACTCCGTCAAGTGCGTGGAGTCCGCGGCCTTGGAGGAGAGGCTGGCGACTGCGACCGCGCAACTTGCGCAGGCGCACAATCATATCATGCAGCTGGATGCCAGGTACGTTCTGATGAGAGCGTGGTTTTTTGAAAATAGAAACAGAATATTATAATATGCAGGGGAATGATTAGCCATAAATGCTAAGGATTAGTTTCCACCAAAGTAGAGACGAGTAAAACTGGACCAATCGGACCAATTGGAGGAAAAATGAGACGACATGTTGTGGTTTTAAATTTTATTGTTCCATTCCCGGAGACGTGCTGCTTTCTCTGTTTGTCTATGTTTAAAAAACAAAGATTGTTATCTTTGTATAATAAATAAATTTATTCAAAAATTAAGTCTAAATAAAGGTCTATATAGTGTTGATCTAGGTTAAATAATTAATTAAATTTAATAAATTTTGTGATTTCACAATTTATGTTTTTCTGTATTTTCAGAAATAAACAACTCCGCGCCCATCTGATATCAGAAGCCAACGACATGAAGAATGCAGATGCGTCTACTCTCTCTCAACTCATAGAGGAGACTGGCTCGGTACGTCAACCCCACTTTTTGCTTACATTTTTATATCATACTTTTTAACACACCAAAATAATGCGAAATCATGGTTCTTTTGGTGCGTAATCGTTGTTGGAATTTGGCGCCATCTTGATTTTTCAAGTACCACAGACAATGCAACAACTTTTCCCGCCTGTCAATGTCACTCAAGAGCCAAAAGAATCATGCACGATGCCACGGCACACGCTTGTACAGCCTCTGCTAGCTTCTTTTCATTTGACCATAAGGCACAAGCCACACGCTTGCATGAACATACATCGCACTAAACAGTTCTACATCACTCTTGGAAAATTGGACTTTAACTTGTAGTGTTAAAGTTTAAATTGCTCTGGTTTTTTAATTTTCTTTTCATTTAAATATTTATTGCTATCGTAATGTACTTTTTGTAAATAAATTACTTAGGATTCTTGAATTAATTGAAAGGGAGATTGTTGGACCCACAAATTCTTGGAGAAATATGATTCTACTATAAATCGCACAAATTGAGCTTTTTTATACTTATTGGGTCAAAATATTTTGAATCACATTTACAAATTATTCTCTAAAATAATCGAACCTAAATGATCGAACACCCCCATGAGATTTATATTCAAAACAATGATTTAATATTTTAATCAAGTTGTAATCTCTTATCGATCAACCATTCACTTGCCTACACCATCATAATAGATCATCAGCTCAATTCGCGCGGTTACTTGTAATTTAGAACTATTTATTTCATAAAACTGGGAGCATATAAATTGGAGAGCACTTATTACGTTAAAAAATATTGTAAACGAAACACTTGTATCATATTAATGATTGATATGAGGATGATTGGCCGGAAATTGTTAGGACCTCTCTTGGTCGAACCTAGAAATATCGTTTTGAGTTACATTGAGCAGTTTACCTGGATCCAAACAAAAACATGGGTATATCGTACAATGGGATCGGTTGGAAGCGGCTTGCATCTAGCGCGATCCAATGAAAAGACGATCCAATGAAGATCACATCTTATACCACCACATTAGATCGTCTGTCCACCTGGTTGGTGGACGTCCCACACTGCGCTTGCCGGTGCGTGGTTTCCTTTCGAGAACCTAACAGCCCCATCGGCCATCAGCTCTGCGTCTGGAAATTTATGAGGAAGGCCTATGTTCAACAGTGGACGTCCAACAGCTGATATAATGATGATATAGTACAATAATTACAAAAATCACCAGCGTTTCTTAAATAATTCGCTTCACATCATTTCATGGCACTCTCCAATTTCCATGCTCCAAGCTGTAGCTCTATCCATTGTAAGCAACCTGGCGTAATGGTACATTGTATGGGGTGCACTAACAGCATGGGCGGGCGGCGCCGCTGTGGAGCCACCTGCGGACCCTGGCCGGAGTCTGCAGGCGGGGCGGAGACACAGGTACCGGACACCAAGCTAGCGCGCTCAGGGTTTGGTTGAGGGGGAACGGTCGGTTATTTGGTTAACAGGGCCCTTCCTGTGTTATAAGTATTTCCGGGGATTTGGCATTAAATCTTATGTAACTTTTCTTGTGTTAGATTTCCATCTACACACATGCAGCAGAATGCCAGTGTTTTATAAGGAACGAATGCCTATCTGACCGCCATTACCACGAAACACAACTGGAACTGTTTGTTATGCTTCTCGGATTTTCTGATTTCCGTTATCAGTTCAAAGGTATCTAATTAGTTAATTACCCAGTGATTGTGTTGTCGAGGTCTGATAGGCAGTCGCTCCATGTAAAATACAGGTGTTTAGATGCATCGAAATCAATATAGAAAAAAAAACTAAGTAGATGATGATTGGGCAATGGGTATTTTAAGTCAAATAATCGACTATTTCTTAATAACAGCTTTGCGGTTTTGGATGTTTGTGCTTTATCAAAAACAACAAGAACATTTGTCCTGATAAGTATACTTAGTTTATAATTTGTATTCGTGCTACAAAACAAAATATTGTAAATTACTTATTATGTTAGTTCTAATTTCAATATAAAAACTTTAGTTGTTTATTCCTTGGTTACCACTCTAAGTATAACTAATAGCTTACGCAGCCTACTAACCATATCTGAAGACAAATTAATTGCTTTTTGATCGCCTAACAATATTAAACACTATACCTCAATAACTATGACACACTTTTCTATCAACGCTATAAACAAGGTGTTAAGTTAAACGAAAAACATTCTATGAGAGACTGAAATACTCATGATAATTAAAAACTTTCTGAAATAAATTGACTGTTCCGTCCATTTTTATGCACAACTCAACAAACTGTGACAGCAATTTTAATTTTCTTATATCAGAGTTGGTTCCATTGCTATGGTTTTTCACTTTGATGAGTAATTCACTCTTTTGAATGATGTCACTCATTTAACTTAATACTTTATAGTAATGTAATACAATATGCTAACGTAATATTGTGTTTATAGACGAAGTCGTCCCGAACGAGCCCCCTGCTGGAGGCGGCGAGACCGACGCGCGCGGCCAAGATACAGTACGCCAAGACAGAGAGCACGAGAAACCTGCAGCTCTCACCCGTCCAGGTAAATATGGGCTTTAAGATAATCTAGTTAGGAGCAAAAGTTCAATGACAAGTTCAGAGCTAGGTACTAACATTCCAATACCAAAAAGGGAATTGAGTATGATACAAGTACTGTTTATAAAATTGGAAATGAGTGTATTGCTTTATAACACTTATCAGGCTAAATGATGGAAGGTCTGTACAAAATCAATGTAGATGGATTTACACAAACTGAAATCATTGAAGTGAAACAAAAAATCAAAAGTCAGTAAAATAATTCGATTACGATATATTTTTTAAAGTAATTGACACAAGTTCTCCAAAATATAAACTTACTTCGTTAACTGTATTTTTTTTTAATAATTTTAACTTGTGTCTTTCCAGAACTAAAAACACCGAGGCGCTGTTCAGCGAGCGGGCGAGCGACGATCTCTCCGCTCGTAGGCATGGTCGCCGAGCGGAAGAAGCGCTTCGAGCTGTAACCGAGCACGAGCAACTGCGCGCGACTGTACCGGCGCACGCGCACACACCCACCACGCTTGCACCTGGCCACTCGCTTGCACCCCACCACATATATACGCAGATATATAACCACATGTGGATAGGATTTTGAGACTAGCATATCTCGGAAATTATTTAACCAATAGCTTAGTATTTTGTTTGACAGCTTAATAGCATATATCCAACAAATATATATCTAATTAAAAAGCCAATTTGTTTAACTAAAACATCAATCAGTACTAAGTTATGAAATTAAAATTAATAAATTAATCGACGTATATGGACTGCATGTTATCGATGTACTAATTTTTTTTTAATTATTATTTTATACGTTAAGACCAAATACACTTTCTACCATAAACAACAAAGTGGCCAGACCCTTTTTACTCCCACCACACAATTGTATATAATCTTTGAGAACGGTATATAATATACTAATTTTCTAAGTTGTAGATTTAGTTGATTCGGTTAGTGATGTGACTTGTGTAAATTATATACTTAATGTAAATACTAACGATTGTATCCTCATTGTTTGTTTTTTCTGTATGTTAATCTTTAAGACGTTGTTACCAAATATTTCTTTGTATTTAATGTGTTATGCAAGCATTGGGGACGCAAGTATCGGTCAGTTAATTTTAAAAGTTTTTCCACTCGAGGTCTCGAACCAAACTGTATTATTTATTGCTCTATTTATTATGTTTATTGTGTATTTATTCTGAACTAGGTTTACTCTCTAACTCTTCATCTTACAAAGTCTCTCTAAGAATGTAATAAAGCCGAGTGGTTGCGTCTCCAACGCGACTTGATGCATTGTAACCGTGTTTTGAAAGCGTGGACTTATTTTTATGTGTGTCTAGAATTTAACTAAAGTTTTTTAATCGTTTCATGGCATTTACAATCCATTTTTTGATTATGATAAAATCTAAAAAAGAAAGTTATGGCGCTCGAAATTATTAAGTTTTTTGGTAAGTTGAATGTTCATGGAACGGTTAGTATAGAGGCATATTTATATACTTTATATCTTAATATTAACATGTTTACGAAAATAAAAATATATAATTTGCGTTAATTTTGACTTTTGAGCTCCACCTCGTTGTGCGTCACTGTTACCAATCTCCTCCACTCTGGGCATTGAACCGTCTTTCAGCGCACTTTCACATTGTTGTGTATAGATGAACACTAGCAGATAGTATGTACCTATTATATAACATGTCACGAAAAATTGTATACATATTATATAATTTATGAAAGGAATAAATTGCTCAATGTTATCTAGTGGGTTAAAAATGTTATACCAAAACTATAATATGCATTGTAAGTAGATGACGATATCAACTTAATTCTTCACGGCTATAATAAATTAACTTATGTTACTTGAGCTTTTCTATATGCGGCCGGCGGCAGACTATGTGCATATTAATGTTGTGTTCCCTTGTTTGACTGTGTGTTGACATACCTAGGCCGTCGGCTGCTAGTTGACGTTGTGTTAATAATAACATATTATAAAATGAACAGTAAACTTACATAATACAAACGTATTGTTGTTTTATTGAATATCATCCTGTTACTTACTGTACCTGTACCTGTTGCCCCCACTACCTAAGGTGAAATGCTAAAAAGACAGAATACAAAAAGCTCAACACTTTTTTACCCGTCTCAGGGAATCGAACCTAGAACCCATGAACCAAACTTGGCAAGCATGGCTGTTATTATTTAGATCTGTATCTAATCCGCCTTATTACAAAAAGGGGTTTAACTAAAAACCCAGGTTTACAGTTAACCAGGTTTAATCTTGTAAAACTACGGTTTACACAAACATTATTACAAATCGTGGTTTTGCGATAAACCATGGTCTAACAGTAGTAGCTGTCAAAGGTATGTCAAAGTTTCTCATAGCAACTTTTTCATTGTGTTGTAGTTTTTGTGTTATTTACACCCAAAATGGATTGAAATAAGGTAGATTTAATTGTTCTTACTCATTGTGGATTTAATTGTTTAGACAATCGTTCAAATGGCGGTACTTAAGTCGACGTTTTATCTTAGTTTTGTAATACGGACAAATTTAAACCGATAAGCAGATAAGCCTGGACTTGATAGACCGGGTTTAAACCGAGGTTTATTTATTTTTTGTAATAAGGCCGGAAATGTTTATTTATGTACTCTCACACCAAGGTTCAACTCGGCATTTGCTGGGCGAAACACCCAGCGCCGATTTTAAATTGGTACCACAGAGTACATTAAATATAGCACCCTGCAGTAAGGAGGGTAGATAGTGTAGTAGTGTATGCGCAAGCGCCGTGGCGTTTCAGTCGCTTACCAACCGTAGCCGAGTGCAGACGCGCTCGTGCCGTGTCTCGCATATACTCTGTATACAGCGGAATTTAAAAGTGTGTGTTATTAGCTCTAAGACATTACAGGTTAACTGGTAAGTAAATTAAATAACTGAAAATTAAATGTGTAGTGTTTTCAAATTAAAATTGTGTGCAATAAAAGAACAATAAATTCCTCGTTGAGTGTATTTAAAAAAACCAAAGGCGCATTAATTGACCAACAGCGATCTGCTGGCCGGCAGGCGCCTTCGTGATGACGCGTCACAAAGAAATATTAACTTAGCTAAAGTGGGTAGTTTGATAGTAATTATAGAAATAACTTAGAAGCTGTTGGACAATGAAATAATACCCTGATTTTGAGAAAATTTCTTGTACTTCAAAAACAAAATGAGAATCAGGTGACTGAGTCAAAAAAGTGTAAAGGTGAAAGTGTAATCACACGGTTCCTGGCGATACCGAAGCAGGCGCAACGAACTCACTACATGCGTGTACCCTACCCGAGTTTTTATGGTAAGTTTTTAAATTATATCATTCAAATAAGTACATACGGTTATAACGTCATTGTTATTCCATTTTTTCATCTGTAATTCGTAACATTTCTTACAAGACAAAACGAAAAAATATAATAGTCCGCCACCCGGTGTGGGATCAGGCTCTAAGCTACCAGTGGTTAGGGCTCCAGATACAGGAACCTTCTCACAATGCGAGCCGTATCGAAGAGTACTTACTGCCTTGTGAATCAGTCCCTTGATTGAACCACCTAGAGAGAGAGCCTCGAAAGATGTTCGTCAGCTCTTGGCTATCAGGACGTTATGACTATTACGAGAACGGTAAACGCGCCGTTACCAGCCAGGTTTGTGGGCAGACACCCAGGCCCTTTTTGTCCCATACCGACGCTGCATTGTGGTAACCTTGCTCTTTTAGAAATAAAAAACAAAACATTGCTTGTTGTTCACTTTATTGCAACATACGATAAAAGTGTTTTTCAACTTATAACATTTTCAAACATCAAAAATATAACTATAGGCAAGCGACTTTTAAATAAAGAAACGTCGCGTCGGTGACATCACAGTTTTAAACGATTGCTTTTAAATAACATGAATAGGTATCGATAATTTCGTTTTGTGAAAACTAAGGATGTAATTCTGGGTATACGACAGTATGAAGTCTGATGTTTTATCAAGTGCCGTTGCATACTCAAAAATCCTATTAGTGACTAAAAGCCCAAAATCTTCCAATTACTACTTAAATATATCAATACAATAGCCTACATTGTGATGAATGTCGTACAACACAAAAAATTAAACATATTTTTTTATTGAAGGTCCTTTTAAAATACTTTATCACACTTAAATTAATTCAATTTGTAGGAAGCGACCGCAACTGCAAATAGCTGCAGCAAAACTAATCAATTGCAAAAGGAGCTTTTAAAGTTGTACCTTAATCCCTCGTTTTTTATTTTGTTCGGGTCGCGGGTCTAATAAGCTGCCGTGACCCCGGAACTTAAAGGGCTGTAGAAGGACACCATGGATTTTAGTCAGTACAAGTCTGACAGTCCCTCCTGCCCTGCCCTGCCCTGGGTGGGAGGACTCAAATGATGATTTTACCACGCTAAAAAAACCCTCGTTTTTGTCATCTGTACAAGCAAACGGTCGTAAGTTTTACATACAAAAATATATATTTATACATTCTATTACTGGTCCTTACTAAGTCCTTGACTAGAGTCAAGATTAATTTAGTTATGAAATATAGTGAAAAATATTGTAGAAAGATAATATTGAAGACAGATATTAAAAGCAATATGTGGGTCTAGAAATAAACTAGATGCCTACAAGGTCAAATTATATGATAGTGACTTAGCTAGCGAAACTGTGCTGGATCACATGGAATTGTTTTTCTGAACTTTGCTACAAAAATCTCTATCGAACGTCAAGTCATGTCAAGTATGGGGCAGTTTCACCACCTAATTAAATTTGACCTTGCATCACATCGACTTCTTTCAAGGTTAAGTGGTTTTTGTGTCATTATATTAAGCCTATTTGACGTAGATACAATCAATCTAATTAGTCAGGCTTAAAAATAATAAGTACGGCTTTATTGGGCTTATATAAATAAACAGCTTAAATTCTTAACAACAATATACGAGCTCGTATTACTACTTTTTCAAACGGTTTTGAACGCGTTTCAGTCTAAAATTATCCTATAGGACCGGGATACAAGGTGCCTTTTATTCAGATGCGTTCAGCCGTCCTGATGTGTCTAGTTACGGACATCTATCCAAATTTTCGCATTTATTATATTAATAAAAAGTTAAATAGGAAATGTGTGGTTAATGCAACCTCCCCACAACCCAGCTAGATGGAACAAACGCCCTTCGAAATGTGGCTGGATCAGACTGGATGTGGTAGAAGGAGAGCCCTATGTACAGCAGTGGACTGCGACAATCTGGGGCCGTAGTATGACGTCTTAAAACCAGGCTTGTTCCAGTGAGTGAACGAGATGGCGCTAGACGACTTGTATAGCTGTCTCTTTCACTCACTGGAAAAAGCCGTGTTTTAAGACGTCATAATACGACCACATAGCTGATTTATTGGGATTCATAAACTAGGCGAGTTACAAAAAGCTACAGAGTATTATATTTTAGGAAAAAACTTTTGTTCTTAATAATACTGTCGAAACTACCAACTATAGTTTTTATTTACATAAAATTATGCCTTTATTGCATTACTTTTTTGAGTTATTGTATTATTATTTTTATATTAAGGCTTCTGTTACAAATTAACAACGTTTTTCGGTACTCACAACATTTAAAAAATGAGTCGTGCTTCACCGTCGACAATAGATTGCTTTACCGAACTAAGGGAAATTGTCACCCACTTTAGTAGTGGTTAGTATGGACCTTAGAATCAATTTTTTTTTTCTTTCGCCAGTGATTAAATTTTGGGCACAATTAGACTACCACCAAAGAAGTCCATAGAAAAAAAATTAAGTTTCTAAACCGTAACCAACCAGAGATATTACAGTTTTTATTTTGTTCTAATCAGGAGTTATTTTTTATAGGATTAGTAGAGTAGGTTGGTTACGTTTTAGAATTTTTATATTATTTTTTACGAAGTTCTTAGGGTGCGGTCTACTTATGACCAACATTTCATTACTGGCGAAAGAAAAAAACATTTGATACCAAAAAGTTGCATACCACTTTATATAATATTTCATCTAAATAAGCGTAAATACTTCTATTCTAAACCTATATAATACATAGTCTGGCAGTGGTCAAAATATTTTTCGCATAAATTTTAATAGAACATAAATTATTAGTTTTTCCGTAGTCATTGTAAAAAGCAACCTTATTGTAACAACAGTAAAGGTCATTGTGATTTTAACCGATTGATTTTGATTGTAAGAGACAACAATCTCCAATCTTCTACCAATGACAATAAAGGTGACTAATCAAAGGTGAAATAACTGCATAAACAGTGTTTAATGAAGTTAGAAGACAACATAAGTATCAAATTGTTCAAAACAGGAAAATTTGTTAAGGAAAAATAATCGACAAAACAAGCTGGTTTGAGGATTTTGAAGCATAATGTTTATGTTATCCTATAAAATATTATCATTTTAGCTTTTGCAAAAAAAAAAAGTTAGATGTAGGTACTTCACCATATTATCAAAAACTGTCACGTATTTGCATGACATTACTTGAATAGCTTGAGCTCATTTTTCTGTTTTAACAATTTCTCCTACAACAACAATGTTACATATCAAATAGCGACTTATTTGCGTCGCCCATCAACTGAAACCCTTAACAAGTAAAAATCATCCATAATATTAAACATACAAGCGCTACGAATATAAAAATTGCGGTTCTCTGTGGGTAGATAGAACAGGCTTGCTGCAACCTGAATCAGTTGAATTGCAACATAATGTCGTAGTAAAAAAGTTGATTTTCGCTTCTAGTTGGTCGACGTAGCAAGTCAGTCAAATCGGTTGATGAACAAGAGCGCTAACGATTCACCTTACATCTTAAAATTGTCTCCTAACTCTATTGAAGCATTAGCTCTTCAAATAAGTACACCTCCTTACTTTTCTACAACTGTATCAGGGGCTGTGATGTATCCTCCCTCTGTTTGGTAACTTTGGCTCGCCACACGCTCCGGTCCGCTAGTATCTTACGTCCATATGCTGTGTGTATGTCGCGGAACTGAGCCTTTTTGCGGGGAAGATCTGGTCTGAGATTTTCTTTGTCTGAAAAAATTAGGTAGTTTTTAGGTCCATCAATTCGTTTTATACTTTGATTGCTGTATTCATTTCCAAAATAAGTGGAACGCCATTTAATCAAATTAGGCTGATATTCAGCACTTTTTCAACATCAAAATTTATAAAAGACACTCCCTAAAATTATCCGCAATTCATGCCTTTACTGATTTGGATAAAATCCTGAGGATAAAAAGTATTTTCAAGAACTCTATGCAGCTGGTAACTGTAGCATACATGGCTGCAAGTGCATTTGATTACAATGCATGCAGCCATGTCTTACGCAAAGCATGTAGCTTGTAAAGCTTTGCTTTGTTTTAGACATAGATTTGTCTACTATGCATTTGTACTTGAACACTGGATAGAGCCAGGATGATTTGAAGTGAATGTTTGTTAGCTAAGAACAGACAGGTCTGCTGGAAGAAATTTCTTATTGAAATAAGCAGTGCCTTTGTGCTCTTTTATCTGTATATTATTTCTTGTACCTGTGTGTTCTGTGTGCATAAATAAATAAATAGGTGGCTTCAATATCCACCCACTCATATTAATTGTGAAAAGATTTCTTCTTTAGGGATGCCCATTTCATCTTAAGGGATGCCCAAAAATTAAATCTCTTAACAAATATGAGTGGGTTATTTGTGACATAATACTTACGATGTCTACTCCCTGGTACTGCTTTTGTCTCCCCATCTGGGACTCTGTTGAATGGATTGTACCTCTGCCCTCTAGGAGGGACCTTTGGCTCGTCCTCAGGCGGAGTTATCGTCACCAACGCCGCTTCGGCAGCTGCCTCCGCTGAAATAGAAAAATGCATATTGCTTGACAAATTCTTCAATTTACAGTTACCATTAACATGAAAATTGTTGGAAAACCTATTGACAATACACTCAAAATTGATAAGTATAAAATAATTTGATTTTGAAATCTCTGGGAAATGTAGAATGCAACAAAACATGAACAGTTGAAATAACAAGTAGTGTTTTTTTTTAATTTAAATTTATTCAGGATTCAATGACAATTTAGTGGTACACACTTATAAAAATTTACATTTATTCACTTTCCTTAATCATTTATTTCATTTATATGCATAATGAGTAGTCTTTTTTTATTATATTCATTTACTATCAGCCAATGTTTTGGGGTAATATCATAATATCCATGGTCATTTTGTAATTAATTCAAATTCTTCAGTTACCTTGAGCCTCATCCAACTGCCTCTGAAGGTCATTCACCATTAGTTTCATATAATCATAGCTAGCGCAGGCGAGGGCTTTCATCCACGTCTCCATGGATGCCTGGGAGTTGGTACACAAGTAGTATGTGCGACCTCCCTCGCACTGGAACGATATCTTGAAACTGTATGCTTCTTCTTCTGTTAACTCTGTGATAGACAAAAAACAAGATTTGATTTAAATTGAGTTTTTTATTTAGAGGTTTTTCAGGTTTATAAAATATATAAAATGTAGTTTTTTGTGAATATTTAGGTTTAATTAACTATATTTTATGGAGTTTATTATTTTATCAGTGAAATCAGTTGTTGGAGAACCTAATAAAATAAATAAATAATTCTGTGAGATTAGAAGATAAAAATAAATCTCTATGCATTATTTTTTTCCAGTAAAACTACTCCAATTTTAATAGCATTAAAAAGATTTTTCAAGATTCCATCAAAATGATAATTCTTTGGTAGCTTTGTAGTGTGTACAAATAAATAAATGCAATGTTCAGTATTACAAGTCTAAAAACTATAAATATTGTGTGATACATAATAAGGTTGAATGTAAAGAAATACAGGTATTACATTGGCAGTTCTAATAAAATTCCAGAATCACTACTAATGAAGGAAGTTAATGAAAACCTTGTCATAAAAGTGGGCGGACATGCACAGATGTGGATAAGATAAGATAACAACTAAGAGAGAGGAGGCTGCGGTAAGTAGCACCAAATTGTAGCAAAATCTTTTTATTTGAAGGAATATTGTTATTAGTGAGGTGTATTCTTACCAATCGTGCATCCCTCCAGTATAATCACACCAACGGGTTCTTTGTCACCTTTCTTATCAAAATAAAACAGCAGGTTTCCTTTTAACACAAACCATCGTTTCTGATAGCTCTTGCCGACTTCGCCCCTCATGTCTAGCCAGCCGTCGCGGTCCACCGGCGTCGCAGACGATGCGAAAGCGCACAAATTCTTTTCGTTTATTTTCATTGTCATTTAAAAATATTCGTACGACACACGGACCATTAAAAGAGGAAAATGCGAGAGTTTGTTTGGGTTTAAGTAGAATTGTATGTGATATAGATCAAGAAATTCATTCTACGGATGGCAATGCATCGCTACTCTATAAAAGCTGTTTTATTAATAGAAAAAATTAAAATAAATGAAGGAAGAAATGGAAAACAATACACCCATGAATGACCGTACGATCTTCAATTTACTTGTCAATGTCAATGTCGGTCGAATCGAATGTCAATAGCATTTTTTTTTTTTTTTTTTTTTAATTTGTTCTTTTCAGAACAGGCTAAGGTCTGAGACCATGCTGCCTAGTCTTCAGTTAGCAGTTTTCTTGAGTGAATGTCAATAGCAGTAGTGGATAACAAACTGTCATTGTGAACAATTTTTAATCGTTCAGAAACTAGTTAAGAAAACAATTTCAGATCAAAATTATCTCAAATAAGCTTATTTTCATAACTAATCTTATTTTTGATTATAAAAGTTTTATTTCACTTTACTATAGTTATTTTCCTTGAAATTATTTGATTCAGTACTCGATTTTTGCTTGAGGATTGCTTTATCAATCTCTCAATCGTGTGCGCACATTAGATAGGAGTTCCCAAGTTCCCAAATCCGGTCTACAGCAGGCACTACCGGCAGCTTCAATGTGACAGTTGGCTTGCACCAAGGGTTGCTCTCAGCCCGTACTTGTTCCTAATGATAATGGATGCTCTGACGTCGGACATCCAGGGAGAGGCCCCCTGGTGTATGCTGTTTGCCGATGACATTGTGCTGATTGCAGAGAGCGGCCTAGAGGTCCAGAGCAGATTGGAGGTGTGGTAGCAAAGACTGGAGAACGTTGGCCTGAAATCCAGCAGAACCAAAACAGAATATTTGTTTTGCGATTTTGGCGGTCTCTCCAGTCCTGTGCCCATTAGTCTTGCAGGAACGCCCATACCAGTCTGTTTCAACTTACGGTACCTCAGGTCGCTTGTCCAAGGAGTTGGCGATGTAGACCGGGACAACACACCGGATCCACTCAAGATGGATGAAATGGTGGCAGGTCACCGGAACAACCTGCGACCCAAGGATGCCCCTCAAGTTCAAGGGGAAAATATACAAATCCATTATTAGATCTATCGTATCGTATGGATCGGCTGTGAAAAAAATGTATGAGAATAATAAAATAAGGAATGAGTTTATAAGGGGAAGTTTAAAACCTGAAGTCTGTTACAGAAAAAAAAATTAAAGGGAACCATCTATCTTGGTGTGGTCATATAATGAGGAGGGATTACACTCATGTGATTAAGAGAGTGATGAGTACGAATGTTGATGGATGGAGAGGAAGAGGAAGACCAAAGAAAAGATGGATGGATTGTATAAGAAATGATATGAAAAAAAAAAGGAGTAAATGAAACTGTGACGTCTGTTAAGGGTTAATGGAAGACAAAACGTTTTGTGTCGACCACAAGTAAAACGGGATGAGGGCAGGAAGATTATGATGTTGGATATGGGTGCAAGCTGAAGCCCGGTGGAGGCCTAAAAAATCCGTGTGTTTAAATCCAAGTTTTAAACTATCTATATCCCAAATTCCATCCAAATCGGTCCAGACGTCAAAACATACAAATTTTCTCGATTTTTCGTAGATTTAATGAAGACTGGTAAAAAAACAACACTTCCTTTTTGCAGGAGCTAAGCAGAAAGTTAAGTTGTTCGAAAATTGGACAGATTTAATTTATTTACCTGTTTTCAACATAAATGAAATAATGCTTTTTAAATATGTAATATTTTATTCATAATTATTATTACCTATTTTCACAGTTATTTATAAAGTTATATTAATATCAAGTATTACACTAATTTTGTTTTACGAATTTCTAATGATTGCTCCATTTAGAAAATTTGATTTCCACATCAATCATCAGATTTGACCGCTTACAACTAATATATGACAAAATGGTGAGGTCTATGTACAGTACAATCCCAATTCCCTAAAAAAATTGACAAATTCACAATAACAAAAAAGAGAAAAAAACGAAATCCTTAAAATAATCCATTCAACTACGAATCTCGCTAACAACTGTACAAAATATTACGAGTGGTTTCTTTAAAACGTGCTCCATTATACATCGGCAATGTGGGCAAATAATTAACGGTATTCGATACTACATCGAGTATATGTACAAAATGTCGTTTTACAAAACAAAATAATAAACTATATACAACATCATTAAATATTCTCAAATGCTGTAACACATTTAAAACATTTCATATTCAACTAGGCATAATTCAGTTAAGTGGCGGGCTGGCCGCGTCTACAATTAAATAATTTATGCAAACCGCCGCGGCGCTGCGCACGCGCATTACATACAAAACCTGTACAAATTGCCTACCATCACTTGACAATACAAAAAATAATTAGGTACTAAGCAACAAAAAAATAATTTACAATCTGATTTCTGATAATTTGTTCAATACGAAAAATTGATTAAGGATTTTTGATTTTTCCGAACTCAGTCCACAGAAATAAGATTAAAAATGGAATAATATATCAATAAAAATGAGTAATACACGATCCAAACCACGCATCGGACATATTTACAGATTTGTTTTCACAGCACACCTCCCTACGCTTATGCTTTAATAATATATTAAAATAGAAAATTTCATTATAACTACTAAACTGTCGGAGATTCGACGTATCAACACGCTCTTCTGTTGTTTCAAATGGCTCCATTTTATAATTTTTGTTATAAAACGACAATGTCTAATTATACAAATGCTACTTCGAACATCATCTAGGGGGCTCTCTTTATCACTATTTTATTTTAACTAACCATAAACTATTGGTGTTCCTAATTAGCGTTCTGCAGCCTAATTGTGTAACCCTGTCACAATATAGATTGCTTCAAGTGTGCTTTTTCAGTAGTGTTAACACAAAGAGGGCTACTTAGGTTAAAGTTGTAGCAATAAAAATAACACCAGAAGCAATGGCAATTGTGTGAGCGTTACACAATCAAGGTTACTGATCAGGTATTCATATTTCATTATCATAAGAAATTTTTACTAGCAAATCTGTTTGTTTTAGAATGATGTGACAAACATCGCATACTATCTGTAGTTAACATTAGCAAATTATGTAATTTGAACATTTGTTTTCCATTAGAATGCCAGTGCAATGCGGTACCCGTGTTAAGCAATGTTGAGCGTTTGTTCCCTCGTACAAAACTGTACAGAATTACATAAGTTTTACGACAATGGTCAATTTTACTAAATACATTTTGTCCCTAAAGATAGCAAACTACATGATTTGCGAAGAAGAGGTGCAGATTTTTTTAAATTAGAAAAAAATGCGTTTTTTGAAAAAGCCTACAAACAATGTATGAGCCGACAAGTATCGCTATAATAAGTGAGATGTTTTGGTGGACGATTTTACAAGAAATGTCAGTAAAAAAATATCTAAAATACTATACAAATCTAACTCCTTTGGTAATTCATACCGGTTTATTAAAATAACGAAAAATTACAAAAATATATTACATTAATACATACACTGCAACAATAGTTGTTGCGGGGTGTAAATATTGTGACGTCATTTTCATTTATGAAATAAATATTTGATGGTATCGCAGTTTAAAACATTTAGCATTAAGAAAGTCAGAAAAAATCGTGTGGTGTTAAAATCTTCATGAGTGATTGTAATTGCGTGTCCCGCGTGCTTTATTCTGTGCAGTCACATAGCTCAGACAATAGTCAATGAACAGTAGCTATTAAAATCAAAATGAAACTTGTTACAAATGATAATAAAAATGAAGTTGATTAAGTAATACTAAAATTAAATCTCAAATAGCCATAAAATTGGACTCAAAATTTTCTACATTGCAGAAAATATCAATTTAATATAAGCTAAATGAGTTCAACATTATTATTTTTTACAAATGTTATTTTCAAAACACGCAAATTTTATTTTGCTAATAATTTTAATACTAGCTACAATTAAAATCGACGGAAGTTAATGTCGAGGTGTGAAAGGTATAATATTTGAGGTAAGAGAGAGAAAAGGGATATTGTGAGCAATTAACTATCTAATTACAACATTCCCACATAAAATCCATATTTATTTGCATTTAGCCGACAAGGCGAATTATTTTTAAAATTGTCTAAATTTTTATAATAATTTTCATGTTATGCATTTGTTTTCTAATAAAATGTTAGCTACGTAAAATGAGGTTCACTTTCAATTCTGGAATCAGTTATTGGGAAGTATTTTAATAGTGACAAGACTGACTGGAAGAGTTTTATTTTCATATGGAATATGGCTTATTATATAAATTAATCTTTGAGAAATGAAATGTCTCTGTCAGAAAAAGGTTCAAAACAATTTACCTCTAACCTAAATGTCTGGTCAAAAATAATAAAATTATTTTTTCTGGCCTTGTATCCTTAAATTATTGGTTGAATATTTTTTATTGTTTTATGCCGATAAGTGGTAACTGCAATGAAAATAAAATACCTTTTGTGACATGTCATGAATGATTCATATATAAAACATGGAAAACTATATGCCGAATTGGACCTTATTTTGTGATGGAACTTATAAATCCTAGATTCCCCGGCTTAATTAACTTGCATTTAAAATTTTCCTAGTAATTAATTTATAACATTTTTGATATTTCAATTTAGAACTTTGTGCATAGTAATTGTTTACTTTGGTTAGTAAGGCATACATAGGCAGACTTTTTTTATTATCTTATTTATTTAAGGGATTTTTGTACACATATGTGACAATGTCAATCCCATCGTGCTTTTACAGTAAACTCTTAATATAGGCAGACATGCTGTAGCCAACGTTTTGCGAGAAGCTTATCTTGCTTAAATCTCATTTATACTCATGTCCACATAAAGATAAGCAGACAAGAGCGGTATCATTCATCCAACACAAAAGTGTGTGAAATCATTACCAAAACATTTTACTATGCACACATTACTAAACAGAGTGAACAACAACTTCATCTCAACAGTGTCCCCTACAACACATAGGGGACGAACCAACACTTGACAACAACAACATATCGTAACGAGGCCCTTACACTCCCTACTAGTTAATTTATCTAAGTACTGTCATCATCTATGAGTCTACCTTTACGCTGCCTTTTAGTTATTAACCTTACTTTACTTATGTACTGGTTTATGAGTAATACAGTGATAAATATTCGTGATTGTATTGTAAATTAGCTATTTTGCATGGTTGTATGGAGACGCAACTAGGCAAATTGTGTTGAACATGGCTGAGATTTACATTCGTAAAATGAAAAGGCATTTTATTGTTTTTGTATAAAATACAAAGAATTTGTTTTATCATTCATTTGTTTAATCGAATGACACGAGTTATGTCTAAAATATGTTATTCTTTTATAGTAATAAGACAGATAAATGTAATGAATAAATTGAGGATAAATAACACTGATATCACCCATATAACCAGGACCACCTTCCAAATACCAACATTAATAATTTACTCTAATAAATAGTAATAGGCAGGCATGACGTCACCTGACGTCATTATGACACATAGTGCCCCTCTTTCCTACACCTTGTAATGTTACAAGGGTAAAGCCACATCGGGTATTTGTGATAGATAGACAACTTTGGTTTACAAGGCTCCCTGCACAATACTATATTATTATTATAAATAAATCCAGTTTTTATCCATTCCAGAATTCAGATCCGCTTGTTCACTTCACCGGTTCACTGACCATTCAAGGGCACAAACACTTTGCTCGTAAGCTGGGAACACAATCACTGCACTAAACACTGTAGTGTCGAAGATCACATTTACGCAGCAGTCAGATACTGCACATCAGGAAAGCCTGACTCAAGGCTGGCTCTGCTTCATACTTCAATTCCATAGGATCGAAGGTTGGTGGATTCCTTAGCCCAGCGCTGCGGCCGTATGGTACAGCTGCATCAGCACTTGGACATGCAGGGGTAGGCAGGAGAGGCGGTCGTGTGTGTTGCCGTCTAGCGCCAGCCAGGAGAGCGCGTTGTAACCTTCTAGCACGTATCTGTAATCAATATTTTTATATTATTGGAAAAAGAAGTTTTACATTTTCATGATTTTTTTAATCAAAGACTAGCTGTTCCTCGTGGTTTTAACCCTGCTGTTCGGCCTTATCCTTATCTAGCCTTACGTGATAAATGGAAAATTAACCCATTTATACTATTATTACGCAGATGTGAACTGGAATGATGATCTTTGTGGAGCGGCTTCAACAGCCAAGTTTGTTGAATGAGTCGCGATTGGTTGCAGGCTGTAAGGTTGACCGACCTGAGCACGTCGGTGGTGGTCTGCGAGTCCAGCGGGTGCGTGTTGTGGTCGCGGCGCTGCGTGAGCGACGTGTAGTCGTCGGCGGCCTGCAGGCTGCCGGCGTGCAGGTGCAGCGCGGACTTCAGGAAGGCGGGGCAGGCGTCGCGCAGGTGCGCGCAGCCCGCCCACCACCAGGCCGGCATGGAGCCCAGCGGGGCCGTCGACACCATGTAGCCCAGCGCCAGCGGCTGCTGCAGGAGAGCTCCTACTGCTTCCTGCGAAAGCAAAACATACGGTCAATTCATTCATTTCTATCCAACACCATGATTTCCCAAATATAAAAAGAGGGGAACAGGTCAAAGACGTCCGAAAAGTGAAAGTCTTCGGAAGTCTTTGTAATATAAGTCAAGAAACTGTAGTAAGTACTTACTGAAGCATTATCGTCCTGATGATGGAACGCAGTCTGATGATGGTGATGCGCCTGCGGACTAGCAGCGGGGTCGTCGTCCGTCCTCCGTGGACTGCCGGCGGCCCACATGTTGTTGAACATGTCCCCGATGAGCAGGTCTGTCATGTTGTCCTCGCCCATGTCCTCGTCTCCCATGTCCACGTTCAAGAACATCATGTCGCTCTCGTCTCCGTTCGCCATGGGCGGCTCGAATGGCATTTGGTTTGACTGGGAGACAAATAATAATATTATAAAAGTGGTGCTGTTATAACAAAATTCTCAAAAATAAAGCTCTTTAGATGCGATTCTACCAGTGTGTAGTATAAATGTTGGCTCTGGTCGACTCATTCAAGCAAACACGAACGATTTGTTTTTTGTTTGTGACTCGTTATTTGCACGCGCATATTGTTAAATTCAGTTCGAATTATATATAATAAAATGTCGCACACAAACTAGCTGCACTGTGCGCGAACAAAAGTTAGTATGCATAACTTTTGTTCGCGCACAGTGACACACTCACATTTTGGTAAAAGTACGATTTCATCAAAATAGTGTGAGGCACTAGAATTTTAGTAAGAGTCTATATTACAAAGTTTTAATATTTAATGTTTTTACTGCAAGAATTTTTGTTTGTTTCCATGAACTTTTTACCTGTGTAGTAGCCGAGGTGGGGAACACAAGTATGTGCGTGGCGGTGACGTCTCTCGGGGTGTGCAGGTGCGACTGTATGGAGGCCTGCGAGAAGCGCTCGTCGGGCGTGAACCGGTCGGCCATGAGCCGCAGGCAGGAGTCGGGCTCCGTGGACACGAGGCAGGCCGACAGGATGCACGGCACGCCGCCCGGGTACAGCACGCCGCACGACGCGCAGATGTCGCGCAGCATGGCCGACGCGCGCACCAGGTGCTTGCGGGACAGCAGCCAGCTCCAGCCTGGGCACACAATGGTTTTTATTACTTAGTTAGAATCTGATTCATTTTATAATCATTTAGACTATCGTAACACGAAAGCTTATCGACATTGAGCGAGATTTTTTTACCGTTCCTGCCGGGCATCACTCTTTAACTTCGCCCGCCTTTGTTGCGGTTATTCGTTACTTCTTCCTCTTAGGCAATATTGCAAGACACGTGTTATTTGAGCATGTGGTGCGAAATAATCCGATTTCTATTTACCTTTCAGTTCCCCATGTCCGATCCTCCCCACTCGTCCGACCACCAGCCTCCAGGGTTGTGCAGCCTGGCTCATGACACCGAGAGTGAAGTCCATCAGTTTGGTGAGCCCCAGCCTCCGCGCGGGACCGCTCCGTCGCCGACGCGATCTGGAAGAGTTCGAACTGAATATTTAATTAGAGATAAGTTTGAGGAGCTGGTTATGGTTGATGCGTCATTTGTTGGCAGTTATTTCCATGTGATATTGATGCTTTGCAACTAGATCTTGCTGAAAGTCACGACTAACCGTTTTTGTACTTAATCTCGTGAAGATGTTCTTTGAGCATTATTACTCTGGCACCGCTTGTTATGTTAGTCGGAGTCAACGCGATGAGAGCATAGCAATCTGGGATTGTTCTTTATTCATTGTTCCTATGGATTAGGTAGCCATTGTGATATGGTCATAACTTCGAGCTTCACAATTTACGGTATATGGACTAACTACTTATATAATGATCAATAGATTTAGTACAGACCTATGCGGCACATGTATGTTGATGGCAGCTGTATCCAGCAGCTCTCCCCGTGCGTCCGTGGCTGACGCGAGCAGCCATCGCTGGTCGTGACTGAGGCAGTAGGCCAGGAACAGCACCCCGCCCTGCTCCCCGGAGCCCTGGCCCCAGGTCTCCGCCACCTCCTTGAGGGCGCGCGGGGCGGCTAGCACCCACGCGGGCGAGAATAGCTTGTAGGGCTCGCGGTTCTTCTCCTGTGTAAAAATATTTAATAAATTAATGATTTTTGCCAGGTTGCTTGATAGGTGAGGGAAAATCTGGGATCTGGAGATGCAAAAGTTTGTTAAATGGAACTATAGTAGATTTTTTACTCGGGAGTACACAACTATTTTAGTGCAGCGTTATTTTTTTTAAGTCAAAGCTTAGCGAGTACGCTTTTTTTGAAAATAACTTCAAGAAATGGTTAGTTTGAGATCTATTTAATGTTTGAGTACTCACATCCTTATTCTGTAGGAACAGATTAGAATCAGCCGCGGTCCCAAAGCCGGTGAGCGACTTCCCGTTGGCGTGGTGCTGCAGCAGCCTCCTGGCGCCGCTGAAGACGCTGAAGGCCAGCGCGCGCACGTCGGCGGCGCCGCCCGGCCCCACGGCCCCGGAGTACCCGCCCGCGCCGCCCGCGTTGTCCGCGGCCGCGGTGTCCGTGCTCGCCGTGCCCAGGCCCCAGCGGGAGCAGATGCTCTCCAGGGAGATTATCTGCACAATGATACATTTATGTTAGTTAAACGATGATACTACAAAACAAAAAGATAAGTAAAAATACCATTTACTAAGCCAAAATCTATGAAAGTCATTTTGTATAAAAAAAAATGTGTCAATATAGCACTTTTTTTTTTATCGTGATAAAATTATCAAACGAGTCCTCCCACTCAGGGCAGGGGACTGTTAGACTTGTACTGACTAAAATCCACGGTGTCCTTCAATAGCCCTTTACGTACCGGGGTCACGGTAATTCGTTAGTCCCTCGACCCCGGCAGGCAATATAACACTACGCCTAATGTGGGTTTGCAACAGGTCCATAACTGTTTTATTTCCTGATATCTAGGATTATTAGAAAACAAAATGGTTACAGACCAAAAGAAAGATTTTGATTGTAAAAAATAACTGTAAACGAAAGTGTACCTTGACAAGAGGGTTATGATGATGTAAATGGTCCATAGTTCTTGCTGCAAGTTTTAGTAACGCATGTAACGCGAGCGGTCGATGCGCTTGCGACGCCGGGGGCTCCACCACGTACACCACCAGCGCGGGCGCACCGCCCTCCTCCTCATCCCAGGACCCTGCTGTTGATGAAGCTCCTGGGACACCTGGACCAGAAGAATTGTTGCAGCCTCCCGTGGAAGAGTCATTGTCAGGTTCTGCAGCACTCGTCGGCGTCGCAGGATGGTCAGGCGTGGAAGGTGGACGCATAGGTTCTTGGGCGGGTCTGTCTGCGTCTAACAAGGCCCGGTCTACGGTCAGCGCGGCCAACTGAGGCAGCAACGTGCTTCTTAACGTGTCGGAGTACGCTCGCAAATGTTCGCCTAACCGACCGGGAGGGAGAGAGCCGTTCCAGTCGTCTCTCTCGTCTCTTCTTTCGCCGGTCGGTGAACATCGGACGAGACCGTCCTTCGCTATGCGTCCTATAGGTTGATGTCGTCCGAGGCGGCAGGATTCGTAGGCGGTGGAGAGTTCTCTGAAGAAGGCGCGGAGAGGTTCGGTGAGGGCGTCGTTGTCGGCCGCCACCACCACGTAGGCGACGTCCCGGGCGTAGGAGTAGGGCTCCAGGGCCAGCCGCTCCCAGTGCCGCAGCGCGTAGGGCGACAGCGAGATCCAGTCCCGGTCGTGTCCCACCAGCAGCGGCGGCACGGGCTGCGGCTCACACAGGTCCTCGTTGCCCCGGCCGGCCAGGCGGTGGAACTGGCGCCACGTCAGCGGCCCGGTCACTCCGTCCCACATGCGCGCGCCGCAACAACGCTTCTGGATCGCGTCTTGCAGGAGTGGCCTTAGCCGCCGCATCAATCTGCGAAAGGAAAAGAAGAAATCTTTCATCTAGATCTACCCAGAAGTAATTGTTTTAAGCTGATTTATTGTTGGTAATGGAAAAATCGTATTGCAACAGTTTCCCTTCAAATTGTTGTCCAATCAGTGTTGTTACCTGACTACGTCGCGGGAGGAGCGAGGTGCGCGCGCGCCGATGAAGGGCCAGCGGTGCACGGTGCCGGCCGTGGCGGGACACACGGGGCTCATGTGTGTGCCCGAGCTCACCGCCGCACGGAGCGCGCGGGCCGCGGCCGTGCCGCCGTCCGTGTACCTGGAACACAAACATGTAACGTTCATATTGCAACTACAAACAAAAGCAAAAGTGTGTACGTTATGTCAAATAAATGGAAGTAGCAAGACGCTTACTCATACTTGCTGTAAAGATCCAAAAAGTCTACTAGACTTGACGATCATACTATATAAAAGCCATTATTTGTACACATTTATGTAAAGATATAAGTTGTGTACTCACTCAAGTAAGTTGAGCCCTCGTTCGTCAGCAGGCGGATGGTCAGCAGCTCGATGCGCAGCCCTGGCCAGTGCAGACGCAGGGCCCCCGGGCGGCGCCGCGGACTGCGCCAGCACCACCCGCGCCACCTCCCCCAGGCCTGCGCCCCGTACGCCGCGGAGCCCTGGTTCTTCCGCGAGACCAGTAATTTCCATTTCGTCCTGGGAAAGATGTAAAAATATTTATCTACTATCATGCTATTAATCCTCTATAAAAGAACCTATAACAATTAGCTTATTGCCAACATTAAAACACTCAATGATATAATGATCATTATATCATCCAAACGCGTGTTATAATGAATTTCAAAAAAAGAACATTCTCATGCAATGACATTTTCACCACCAGATCGCTAAAATTTTGAAAAAAGAACAACTCGTCTTATCGTGTTATATGCCGCCATTTTTTCACTCGAATATGGTATGCGAATATGGTATGTTATGAGAATCTTTTATAGAGGATTCACAGCATGATTGTAGATAAAGTCTTGTATGCAACCGTTATAATTAGGTATTAAAACACTCATGTGATACTATTATCACACTCGGCTACGCCTCGTGTGATAAACCCACATTCGTGTTTTAATACCCCTGATTATACAACAGTTGCATAAATAACTATTAATACATGATTCGCAGATAGCCACAGGTTTCTAGACTACCAAAACTCCCCTAGTGTGAACAAGGCTTAAAGAATTCATGAACACCTAATCTGTGTATGCACGCTTCGCATATCCACGTAACCTATTGCGTATGCGCATTCAGGAATATTATGTTAATTTGGGTTGGCTTCCAGTCTATTTGGATCTAAATAATTGCCAATTCTTTTACATGAATTCTGGTCTCCGCAATGACTATACCTCATAAAACAGTCCAGCCCTGTGCGCGCGGCGCCTGTTGAGGATGGCACTGAAGCCGCACGTGCAGTGCGAGGGCTCGTCGTCGGGCGCCGGCAGCGAGGGCGAAGTCCCACCTGCGCCCGCGCCCATGCCCGTGCAGCCCGTCAGGTACGTCGCCGCGTCCGCGCCGCGGATGTTTCCTACCACCTGGTGGAAAAAATTGTTTCATTGATTAATTTGTCATAAAACTTGCATTGGGATAGCCGGGTAGATACTTTTAGACTCTTTTAGAGAAGAGGCCTGTTTCAAAGTAACCTTTTAATTTTAGTAGTAATGAATGCCTACCTTGGGTCCAGCATTGCAGACGCACAGCGTGCAGCTGTCGAAGTTGTGGTCCCGGAAGACGTTGAGTACTGTGTCGGCCAGCAGCACGTTGAGCATGAGCGGGCAGGCCAGGTGCGGGGCGGGGGCGGGGGGGTCGGGGGGGCGGGGGGCGCGCGGGGCGCAGGGGGCCGCGCTGGGGGGGCCGCGCCGGGGGGTGCCGCCGCCCGCGCCCGGCACCGACGGGGGGTCGCCCGGGCGACGCTGCCGCGCCTCGCGGCTCTCGGGGGTGGGGGGAGCTGAACGTTTTATTCCTGCTGTGAAAGAGAAAATTAAAATGTGTCATTATTACTTAACGTGGCAATGAGCATGGTCTATTGGTCATGGTTATTGAAAGGCCAATGGCTTATCATTTAACAGTTATCGAATGACAGAGAGAATACCACGAATTAGCGACTTTAAAGTGAGCCAGCTTGATGGGCCGACGAACTAAAGAAAGTGGTTGAGATCAATTAGGCTACACCTAAAAAGTGTAAAGCAGTATTGCAGTGCAACCTCACCGCATTATTCCCAAACCACTAATGATCTCCGTAGTTGTTGTTCGTTTGCTTGTATGTAACAAATATATCCAATCTTTTATGTGAAGCTCTACTCACATGACGGACTTAAATCACTTACTCTTTCAAACCATAAATCAACATTAATGACCATGGAAAAAGTAACACAACTTTGCGAGAGCCCAATGAACGTGTTATTAGAACATTAGATGATTTATGATAAAACTGAAGCTAGTTATTGAACTAACCCGTCCTATTGTTGTCGGGCTCGGGCTCGTCCCGCTGCTTGCTGGGCTCGTGCTCCAGATGGCAGCGCGGCCGGTACACGGCGTGCGGCGGCAGCGACACGGGCGGTAGCAGCTGGCTGGGCAGCGACGACAGCGGCGCGTACTTCGACGACCCCACGTACTTGAACACCGTCGGTGGCTTGAACACATATGACCAGTCCTGAGGGAAGGGAAGATAAAAAGTTATGCACCATCAATTTGCTGGGAGAGTTATCCCTCATAATGGACATTTTAAGCATTTAGACCGCCGCCCAGTTTTTTTAATCTTTGACCTATACTAGAATGTTTCTTATGTCGTGTGCGTTTATTAACATAGAAACTCAGATGTACAAACACACAGACTCGGAACAAGTACTTGCAGATATTTGTTCCATGCAGGGATTCAACCCGCGATAAGCTGCGTAACAGTTACTACCGTGCAAACCGTGCCGTCTGTGCCAACTGTTCCTTAATTGTCCAAAATCATAACATGACGATGTTCACGATATTTCACTTAATAAAAGTGGTAGAACAAAATTCTTCACTCATTTCACAAAATATATGAGCTAGTAATACGAGTACAGTCGAGAAGAATACTACTTCATATTATGAATAAAAAATAAATAAAAAAACCATCTACAATGGTTATCTACTGTCTAAAATCTATACAGTAGAAATCCATTGTAGATTTTATTTTTATGTGATCCATGGTGAAACACATTTGCCTGGAAGTAGTTATCAGGAAACAGACTAGAATTAGTTGTATAGTTCTATTTTTAATTTTTTTTTCTTTTTTTAGCCCAGTATAATCTAGGAAAAAGTTGTTGTAATAACCCAGTATAATTAGGTGTAGTGAGTCACCCACCTCAATGGCATTATCGGGCGGCGGCGACCCCTGCGGCGCCAGATGTCGCGGCGCCGTGTCGTCGGGCAGCGAGAACCCCGGCGAGGCCTGCGCGTGCGCCTCCATGGAGGGCGGCGTGGGGAACATCTTGGACAGCTCCTCGGCGCGCGGGCAGCCGCGCAGCCCGCAGCGGGCCTCCTCCACAGACTTGTTGGAGTCGGGCGGGGTGGACACCTGCAGCTGGGGGCACACATGTCACACAACTATGAGCTAGTTACTTACACATTTAATGCAGTTACAATAAATTGATAACATTTGTAACTAAAACGAATTTTATTATTTCATCATGCATCTATTTTTATTAATTAAATCCTATTTCTAATTTAGTCACTTAGCAATCAAATCCATGCAGTAATAGCAATTGTTAGATACAACTTTATTTAACTAATCACTTGAACATTTTTCAAAAATAAGAGCTCATTTCGCTCGGAGGAAACCGCGCGCGTTTTCACTATGAGCGGCGTCTCGTGGCGTGCTTCAAACATCTATACATTCGATCTTACCGATCGCCTCACGCTAAGCCATCGCTTACAGCGGCAAAATCGTGAACTGACTATGACAGCTTTAGTTTTTTTATAAATTGACAGAAAAACTCTCAACTTGAAAGTTTTCTGTTAAATTTCAATATGCATCAATTGGAACTAAAAATAAAATTCTTGGCGACATTTTGAACCGTCGTAATGACAACCGAGTCTATATAAGCTGAATGATTGACATTAGAAAAGTCTTGGAATATCAGTATTAAATTTTTCAGCATAATTCTAAAATACTACAACTTATATCTAAGTTAAACATCCAACACCAAGCTCCACACAAACACAGATCCGTCTATTATAAAGAAGGGTGGTACACTCACAAGTCTTACCGTCTCATCGCCGCTGGTGGCGTCGTCGGACGTGTCGAACATTTGCTCCAGGTCTTTCAGCGCCGGACATAGACCATCAGACGTGAATAGGTTCTTGTACTCTTTTGTATCATCCTGTTAGTAAGAGAGAGAGAGTTTAGCGCCCTGCACACGTACAGTTCGGACCGCGCATCTTGGACTGCGTTCCAAACCGCAGTTAGATCTGTACAGTTTGGACTGCGGATCAAACTGTTGTGCCAAATACGATTAAAAATGCATTCACGGTTTGGACTGCGGATGAAACTTTCATATCTAGACAAACGTTCCGAATTGTGCGTGTAAAGTTGATTTCAAGAGTTTGGACTGCAGTTTGGAGTGGCGCGTGGAACGTTAAAACTTTCAAAAGTTTTTTAGGTAGTAAGAAAAATGGACGATCGTTTGGTCATCGCGTTTAGCTGAATTTGTAGTTAGTTACTTTTGTTCCGTGTCCCCGTTACTTTCATCAAATCTTTGCGAAATGCATCTCTTAAATTCTGTACTTTTTTGCGGACGAAATCGCGATCAGCTAATAAAAAACCTACTGTCTTGCAAAATTCAACAAGCGTCATAATTGCTTTGTTTTTCATATTTTTTTATTACTATCTTCATACGCTTTATCTTCCAGATACACGGATGTTCTCAGAACAAACGAATGAACTCTGTGATAGCTTTGACGCTCCAAACCGCCAAATGTAATTTACGTTTACACGTGATGCGCGCGTAAAACTGTGAGATATGCGCTTGTGTCGATGTGCCAGATCGGACTGTTAGACCAGCACATCTACACGTACAGTTCGGAGCGAGGGATGGAACGGCGCGTGCTGTTTCCCGCGGTTCGAACTGTACGTGTGCAGGGCGCTTTTGACTATGGAGGGTTGTATGGGAATGGACACCAGATTATTGTTTATAAATTGAAATCGCATCATATAAATTCCGCCTTTTGCTTCTTGCAAAAGGATCTAAGTTGTGAATGGTCTATTACGGAATTTATTTCATTCATTCAGTTTTATAAAGTACATTGCCTGTTCATTGGCCTTTGGTCAATTCTTCTATGATCTATGTATCTGAAGTGGCGTATGTCCTGTTGTTAAGAACTACATAATAATCGTAGTGAACTCACATTATGTTCATGTTTCTCCTGCTTGATGTCGAGCTGCGTGTGGTCGCGCATGGCGGCCATCTTGGTGTGGTCGTGTCCCGCGTACAGGTCGCCGCCCGCGCCCGAGCCCAGCGCCATCTCCTCGCGGAAACTGTTTTGTGATGACTTGAAGCGCTTCACGGGATGCTCTAGCCTGCAAAACAAATGGTTCGTTAGTTGTTACATGAAAACTTAAGTGCTGAACGTACAGGATAGAAGGGTAAATCTTTATACTAAGATAATTTAGCTGGGTTGGGGGACTCACGAATTACCGTGGCACCGGAACGTAATGGGCTATTGAAGGACCTCGTGGATTTTAGTCAGTACGAGTCTGACAGTCCCTCCCGCTCTGCCCTGGTTGGGAAGACTCTTATGCTGATTTTACCACGTTAAAAAAAGAAAGATGATTTAGCTGTTTAGGTACCGTAAAACGGCGTGAATATATAGAATGTAGGGTATTAAAATCACTTTCAGAGTTAAGTCTCTATTAACGACTTAACTCTGAAAGTGATTTTAATATTGAATTATTATTTATTTTTTAAACTTTATGCTGAAATTAGTACAAAGGTGGACTTAATGCCATGGGCATTCTCTACCAGTCTACCTTAGGATGATGTAGAGAATAGAAAAAGTAGGTACAGCATAATAATTTGATATGATAATTATTTTACTCTACCGGTCTTTTCATTTTTAGGTTAAAGGTTGATATCGATTCATCCCTGCATTCTCTATTCACCCCGTTTTATTATTAAATGTGGTTATCAAACAGATTAGTGTTAGGTGTTGTTATCATTCACCATCAGTTGCTAAGCAAAGAGATTTTAATTGCCCAAAATTTAAATATTCACAGAAAAAGCAGAAATATAGGAGAAAAGAGAATGTCACCAAGCATTGAACACAATAAGAAAAGCTTATACGTTATTGATGCGCAAACTGGTAGACGATGTAGCGAGTATTAAGATACGCGTCAATTAAGCCTTTGAATAGCGCGTCCGCGATTTGCTCGCATGTTCATTACAATACTAATCTGATTGGGAAAACATGGAAATATTCTAGGGATAGATTTTTTCTGCACGTCAGTAAGATTTTATACAAGTAAATTGAACACAAATTGACCATTAACCACAAAAAATAAATATAAAATCAATCTACAGACCCGGTCACAAGGCAAAGGTACTGCAGTTGCCCATTCAAAATTATAGATCTCCTTACGAATGGGACGAAAGACACTCTTACAAATTAAAATATGAAATTACGAAGACGTTTTTAAAATGTTTCTCAATCAGATTTGTCATAGTGCCTTGATTACACGTTGTGTATTTGTGCACATCCCTTCCCCTTGCATATATGTCGTGTGTGTGTGACGTCACTGACCAGGCGTACACGGTGGTGTAGTCGTACAGCATGTGCAGCGAGTGCTCGTCCTCCAGCGGGTCCAGGCGCGGGGCCGCGGCCGGCAGCACGGGGCGACGGGACACCGAGCAGGGTGGGGATTCGCCCTGCACACGACAAAATTATTTAGCACCGTACAATTAACAGCTTACAATCGGTCTAGAGAGCGGTCAAAAGAGTAGTGAAACATTGTCCTTCTTACTAAAAAAAGTTAAATATCTATTGAACACTTTTCTAAAAGAAAATTACCCTTATATCAACGTCAAATGCCGTTTTGCACAGTTTTATTTTGACAAGTGTTCAACATATCGCTGCCCTAGTTCAACAGTAAGATATCTTAAAAAAAAACAAAATTGAGTTTTGTTTCATGTGAAAAATTTGCTCTTCTGTCCGGTTCAAAAATCGGATATTTGTAAAACGCAACCAAAGTGCTTAAATTTCAAATGCTTTGGTTGCGTTTTACAAATATCGTTAAAAATCAAAACAAAAGATTTGTTTTTTTTTTTAAGATATCTTACTGTTGAACTAGGGCAGCGATATGTTGGGCATTGGACATTCGTGCCACTTGCTGACGATCATCCTCCAATACATCAACTACTTGGCCGACCTGGAAGTCCATAAACCGATTCCGTACTCAGGTACATCCGAAGCATAGAAAATCTACTCAGGTGGAGATCCATTGACGACTCTGCTCTGGATTGTAAATGTGGTACTGCTCCACAAACAATGAGACACTTATATCGGTGCCCTGCCGAATGTTCGTTACAGGAGTTGATAGATGCTTCTAAGGGAGCTTCATTCCTTTGTCCAGTTCTGGGCCAACTCAATTTAGATTGTCATCGACACGCCAGAATAACAGCTAAGGTCCGATATTAATTATATCTCAGTCCCAATTTGTTTTCTTTGACGGCTGCCTCTGATCTCACACTTTCAAAATCTGATAGCCAAATTCAGTCGTTAATTGTTAAAGATAAAAATCGAGATCAACGTAGCAACATAGATAGTATTAATACTCGTGGTGAATCATCATAGTGTAGTCCATGCAGTGGAGGAATTATTTACTTGCTTTGAAAACGGTTTTGACCACGAATTAACTCACTATACATGGATTTCAGTTATTTTTGTATGTTACAATAGTTATAAATAAATGCCTTACCTGAGTGTAAGTCTTGGGCGGCGGCAAAGATGGCGGTGCGGGCGTCGGCGGTGCATGCGGGTCGGGCGTCGGCGCCGGCGTGTGCAGCGTTGTCGGTACGATACCCGTTGACTAGAATATTTAAGTTTTTCAATGATGATACCATTTTTTTTTTTAGTTTTATAATTTTGAACTGGTTTGGATGAGAATATTGGTATAACCTAGAATGAAAAGTGCGAAGACACAATCATCACCAGTTTACACTGACTTCTGATAAGTGGTGAGGGAGTTTCAGTTTTAAAAAGGGAACATTATTACCCACTGATACACTGAACAACCTTTCCAAAATTGATTTATCGTCGCAATAAGTAGTAAATTGTCTTAGGAAGCTGGAGCAATCTAAATGTAGTTTTGTTGGTTTGCTGAGTTGGGATATCATAGTATCTCTCTCTTCTTCAACTTTTAACTACCCAATGTTGATTCTAGGTCTCTTCCAAATCTTACCACTTCTGGCGGTTTTGTGTCAAAACTATCCAATGTAATATTTAGTATCGTGTGAGGGTATAAACAGTGGTGGTGACCTGGTGGTTGGTGGTGGGCTGGTGGTGCGGCGAGGCGGGCGGCGGCCCGGCCGAGGGCGGCGCTGACCCGCCCGCCGCCGGGGACCCGCCGCCGCAGCTGCCCGGGGAACACGCCGCGCCGCCCGGGGCTGCCGCTCTGGGGGGGGGGGGGACAACTTATACACTCGTAACCATGACTGGGACGAAGATAGAGAGGTGAAAGTGAAGGAAGATATTGTTCATAATTATCATGTCACCCGCACTGCTGCGGTCGGACGTCACAGGAGAAAGGTAGTCATGACAAAACCCAGTAATAAGCGTTAGAAGCCAAGAGGCACGCTGAACTACGAAACATCCTTTAGTGAATTTAAAATATATTTTTGTAATTAATCTAGTAGATCAAAATAGAGCTTTATTATGACTTTTAACGCAAACAAAATCTGGGTTGAATTAGAGCTCAATCTCTCTGACATAACGAAGACCGGTTTTCCAAAAATAAAACATAAAATATAGATTTATGAAACAGAAAAACAAAATATTCTTCATTTTGCCCCATAAAGAAAAAATTAAATCATTATTGTTCTGGCAATTTATTGACCAGAAAGTTAAAAAATAATTATCAAAACCCGATTATTTAAAGTTTTACGTTATAATCAATCTGCTAATTCGAAAACAAAATTATCGATCAAAACTACTAAAAAACCCCAATCTCCTCATCCAATTTCTAAATATCAACCTACAGACATGTTTTCCTTCACTTCCACCAACTCCCAATGAAACACAGTAATGAATGGTACCCATGAATGAGAGACCCCATGAGCTAGAACAGACATGGCATTAGACCCCCAATGAAAGGTAGATGTTATCATGTGGTCTGCAACATGTTGCTGCAACGTCACTGCTTGTAATTGTCAAAAGTTAACTTAAAAAAAAAATCTTTATTTAATTGAGACTAAATTCAGTGCAAACAATAGTACATTGTTCACCAAGAGGAGAAAGTGAACGATTACCGTCGAGGGTGTCGTTTGAAGCCCGACCCGTAGGGGAGGGCTTTAAAATACCCGAGAACGGAAATCGCACTTTCTCTCGAGTGATACATAGTGCTTTATACTACACCTACGAGGAAAAATTTTTCATCATCACTATCACTACTTATCATTTTTATTTTACTTTCTACGAAAACTGAATCCTCAAACAACACACAAATTGAAAATGGCGCGAATGGCGTCTGTAATTTTCATATGTTCTTTTTTCAAATTGGATAGCCGGCCGCCGCAGGGTCGCACTGCCAGCCCGACACCATCCAACACACAGCTAGTGGCCAGTGTCATTTTGCAAACTTAGAGATAAAAACTCACTGTAAAAACTTTTTGGCTTTTGAAAAAAAAATTATAAAAGAAAAACCACGTAAGAAATGGATTTTCATACACTTTTCTCTCCCGCTCAGATGCGTTTTCTCCCCGCATATTTGTTCGATATGCTATGACGTACTTTCTACCGTAAATTTGATAAAGTATCAAGGTACTTTCCATGCAGGTGTAGTATAAAGTATATTTTGTTCAAATGTTTTTCTTTTATTGAAAAACAGAGACGTTTGAGAAAGGAAAGGCCGTCGTCCAATAGTGGGACACAAGTTGGGCTATTAAAAAAACATCTGAATAAATGCACTGTATTTATTTTTTTTAAAAGCTAAGCTAGCATGTGAGTCTTATAAGAAAGACTAAGTGTGACCTTTTATTTATGACATTGCAAATTCAAGCTCGAACTAACTTCAGTTAAATAACGTCAGACAAGGCTTACGGGGCATTTACACGGGTCGATTTTCGTTTTACTTGCCTGATGACTAGCCATGCGGAGAAAAGCGATGCGATGCGCAAATCGACCTGTGTAAATCCTCCATTAGGTCATCTGAAGTTAGTCCTTCAAGATTTCCTATTGTTTTTTTATCTCATTAAGTTGCAAAGTATTGACAAATTACAAGCAACGACTGTGTAGCAGATACGTAATGTGTGAAAATGGACGAAGCGAATTCTCAGAAGCCGTATTCGCAGCTTCCGAGTTCCTCGACATGATAATAAAACATGAGATTTTGGCAACAGAGACACTGTCCCATGTTATACCTGCCTTTAGAACTGATGACAACTTTATAAATTCGAATATTTACAGTTATCGGATATAATGCTATAGATTTAAACCTTTAGAAAGAGATTTATGGTAGTTTCGGCTTCGCAGAGCGTTATCTTCTCATTCGTTATCGTCTCTCTCATTACATTACCTATGTAGCGTAATCCACTGGTTGATCGTATACCTTGTGGTTGGTTAGTGTTTGTGCGCAGAGATAACGATATGTGAAGCCGAAACTAGCCGGTTATCTGTTTCTAAAGGTCGATGTGCAATATTTATCACAGGCTCGTTTTCTGAAAGTATATTTTATTACTTTATTTTATGTAAAATGTGAACCGCGAGTTTTTCAGATAATAGTATTTTTTACAATAAAACAGATCTGAAATGTTCATTAACCCTGTAAATTAGGCTCTGGAAAGATGTTTTTTTATGCATTTTCGCCAATTGCATTCAATACCTGAATAAACAGTCCGAACATAACAAAGTTGTCAAAAGTAACACAAAAATGTTCGATTAGACACAAAATATGGTAAGACACAAAACATGCAATTTGTATGACAAATATCATCAACATTCGATAAATATGTTCATGCACTATAAGATGGCTACAATATATAAAATAAATGATAATTTAGAGGCATCAACACATGCGATATGAAGCGGCATTGCATTATTTGTGGCTCAATTTCCTGATTGTGTAAAAGTGTAGATTGTGGTTGGTGTGTTTTGTTCTGACAGTTAATCCATATTGAATTCATTCAAGTTTCCAAAGTCAGATTGACTTTCATGGGTCGGGGACTGTCTTAGTAGACTACCGTAGTCCTGGACCGCAAAGGGTAACTAACAGGTTAGATTTTAAGTAAGAGTCTGACAGTCCATTCTACTACACCAAGTGCGGGACTCATTTGGTGATTTTACTATACATTCATAACTTTTTAACTTATAAAAGTTGTTACTAACAACATGAAACATGTTATTGTACAAATTGTTTCCTAAATCATAGATATACGTACTTTGAATTAGTTTTTATTTTACAAGCTTCAGGTAGAGCAGGTGTAATTATGTATGAGTTGACTCCACTCGACATTTTCACAGATTAATGCTGTTTTTAACCTGACCTTACTATAGTGTATTCCTACAAGATCAATAGAGTATGTGTGTGTCGTGTGTGTACTCACGGGGCGGGCGGCTTGTGCCTGGGCGACGCGCGCGCGCAGGTGGTGCGGCGGTGGAAGGGCGGCGCGCGCGGCACGCGGCGCCGGCGCAGCCTGCACACAAAGCGAGCCTGAGCGCGCGCCCAGCCCGGCACAGACCCACCTCACACCATCTCTTTGTCGACCCACACCGACCCCGCCACTCAACGACTACTGACCGAGGACTACCAAACTAGCGGTGTTATTCAACAGCTAGATTCGGAGCTTTATATGAATGCTTTTATGCTTGTTTAGACATATTGTTTCGGTAACTTTTTCATACAGAAAACTCCACTACTCGCATTTCGGATACTGAAAGCTATCTAGTAGCAGTAGTGTACTGTTCTGTATTTCTTTCATAGAAACTAACCCCAATTACTGCTGTGATCGAAAGCTAAAGGCTTGCGGTGTCGTAAATATTCTACATTTGAATGTGAATTTTTTAAGTCGCTGTTATAAATTAATGATTTATTTTTGTACAAAGAAAAACTTTTAACCCAGTTAGTTTTTAACATAAAAAGATTTATGTTTTCGACCAAAAAAAAAAACAGTTAAATATATAATTATAATTTACAAATATTCACCACTCGGTTCAGTGTTAGAATAAAATCATATTTGGTCCACTACACGATTCTAATTTAATTCGCCAATAAAAAGCATGCCCACTCGATACGAACTAATTAAAACACCGCTCTTGCTAACTAAACCAAACCACGTCGATCAAGAGATATCAAAGTGTGACAAGAGTCGCCGCGTATCTGACGAAGGAATTCAAACAAAAATAGACCTTAAAACAATGATTACAAGATTTACAACAGTTTGAGGGTTATTATAGACATAAGTTTCAAATTCCTTCGTCACAATTACCAATAAACATAATATCATTATGTAGATTGGTGAAGCTGTACCCTCTACTGCTTATATAACTACAAATAATTATATTATTGCTATATAAAAAATAAAACATTCACATACATAACATCTACCTATCAATCTACACCCTGTTAAATCGTTTACTAATAGATTACTACACATATCGTCATCCACCGGCAAATTGATCGTTATCACCTTAAATATTAGGTTCAAAATGCTCAGTGGAAGACTCGCCTGAAACTCTCATTCAAATGCAAAAAGTCAGAAAAATATTGAGTTATATAATTTCTTTCATACATGTCATATATAAAATATAGATGCATAACACACAACTTCGTACAACTACTGCTATATACTGCTCCTATCTACTTATATAATTATCATAATATATCTTTCGCTGGGTGTATGCACTGTTGAACATGGCATGCAATATAATAAAAAATATTCAAAAGCTTTACAAACACTTTAGTTACGGTTTACAAAAGTTACTTAACATTATAACACCACTATCATTTTATGTTACGAGAAACATGTTTGATACTAAAGTCTCATATTTACTATAGTCCAGTCATTTCGTCCGAAAAAAAGGCAAATAAAAGAAAATGAATTTGCGCTTCTAATTTTTTAATATGTTGTAGGGGATACCTAGAAAAGCTTAACTTGAGATTGTCGACCAAGCTTTCCTAGGAGCTTTCGCCGCCATGTTGAAAAAAGGGGTAAAATTTGTTTTTCGGCAATAACTCGGCTATCCGATGAGATTTCGAAAATTTTTGTAGGACACTTTTTGTAGCTTTCTTTGTGCTCTACAATAACGCCTGAATCATTTTTAGCGTATCATGCATCGTTATCGAGATATCGATCGATAAAGTCAAAAATTTAGGACACAATTTTTGTTTTTTGCTTTTTTTTTCTTTGGGTCTTAATAAATATGAAAAATTGTGGAATTCAAACTTGTAGAGCATATTCAGACCTACAATTTCCTTCTTGGATTTTTTTATGTTGGACAAAAATTACGATCTCCAGCGCGCCGCAAAGTCGGTGAATCCACACTCAGCGTCGAGCGAGCTGCTCGCTCGGTTGTGTCTGGATGTCGAATCGAATGGGAAATTGTTCAGGAAATTGATGGGATAAAAAATAAGTACATAGAGCAACAAATTAAGGATCACACAATAGTAATTTATTAAACAAATAATTTGTTTGTGCAGTAAAAAATATTATTTTTTTACAATACAAAATAAAGAAAACAAAATAAACGGAAAGAAAAATATTTTTTTCTGCACTTGAGACACGAACGATGGACTTTTTTCATGTCTTTTTTCGCTTGGATGGTCCAGGCTGATGATCTTCGTCCTCCGTAAACTCTTCGAGTTGTTGTGTCAGTTGAAACGTTGGAAATGATGCTGATTCGATGAGAGCATCGTCATCATCATCGTTACAGACATCGTCGTCGTCGTAAAGAAGAACACGTTTCAACACGTAGACCCTAATAAAAGGGTCCCTTTATACCTGTCCCCTCCAACTCCAACGGACGCTCTATGCGGGCACTCCGTTATAACGAGTTTACAGCCAACTAGATATCGAAATTTTTGCCCAGAATATCGGAACCCTCGATTTACACTACGCACAGCAAAAACTCAACACGATACGATAAACTAACTTGAGCGCGCTCGACGCTGAGTGTGGATTCACCGACTTTGCGGCGCGCTGGAGATCGTAATTTTTGTCCAACATAAAAAAATCCAAGAAGGAAATTGTAGGTCTGAATATGCTCTACAAGTTTGAATTCCACAATTTTTCATATTTATTAAGACCCAAAGAAAAAAAAAGCAAAAAACAAAAATTGTGTCCTAAATTTTTGACTTTATCGATCGATATCTCGATAACGATGCATGATACGCTAAAAATGATTCAGGCGTTATTGTAGAGCACAAAGAAAGCTACAAAAAGTGTCCTACAAAAATTTTCGAAATCTCATCGGATAGCCGAGTTATTGCCGAAAAACAAATTTTACCCCTTTTTTCAACATGGCGGCGAAAGCTCCTAGGAAAGCTTGGTCGACAATCTCAAGTTAAGCTTTTCTAGGTATCCCCTACAACATATTAAAAAATTAGAAGCGCAAAATCATTTTCTTTTTTGAATGTACGTAATGACTGGACTACTAAGAGACAAATTGTTTCGCAACACTTGTCAATAGAGACGAGTTCGCCCGTCCTGAATCAAGTATCGCGCGACATTCTTCTCTTAGCAAATACAAACGTAAAATACACGAAAATGTTTCGTAACACAAAAAAAACATGTTGTAAAACAATGTTTTGTAACATTTCGTTCCTATAAACATGAGGATTTATTTGAAGTATCTTTATTTGTATTCACAAAAGTTCCCTAGTGCATATACTCAAAGAAACACAACAATACAGTACATAATATGCGCGATATAGTAGCACTACTAGTATATAATGTATTCAAGTACTTACTTTGCACAGGTACACGGAGTTTTTCGGGTGGGATCTATGAAGTCTTCGCTCTTGTCGCCCGCTGCCTCGCCGTAGCAGATTTCAGCCGCCTGAAAAATGGACAAAATGTTACTGTTGCGTACTTTGGACAGAATATCTTTGATAAGGAGATATTTCTGGTCAGTACAAGAATATGCATAAATAAGCCGTTGTTGACTTGTCGTATGTTGTCGACATATTATGTAATGCCATATTGACAAGCCTGTTGGTATAGTGGTTAGTGACCCTGACTGCTATGCCGGAGGTCGTGGGTTCGATTCCCACCCAGGACAAATGTTTGTGTGATGAGCACGATCATTTGTTCTGTGTCTGGGTGTAATTTATCTATAATATGTATGTATTTAACCCTTTAACCGCCAGTGTCGTATATATCCGACAAACATTTCCGTGCCCCTATCGCCTGTGTCGTATTTATCCGACAGAGAATATTCACGATTTTTGTTGTTTTCTTCGATTTTATAGCATCTATTCTATATCTCTCTATTTATGTAGATAGACAGATAAAATACTTTTTATTGTACACCATGATATTTTACAAATCGGAGCTTAAAAGGTGCAGAAAGAGAGGAGAAGAGGAAAGCACGATTCGTAGCCGGGCGCTAGGGGCACGGCAATTGATATTTAGTCAAGCGCTTAAAGGGTTAAAAATATATAAGTATGTTTATCAGTTGTCTAGTACCCATAACACAAGCTCTGCTTAGCTTTTTTTTTTTTTTGCGTGGTAAAATCATCAAATGAGTCCTCCCCTTGAAATTAATGTTTTGATTTTGAATTAAATGTCAGAATAATAAGATAAAATGCCATTCGTATTTCAAGAAAGGCATTTAGGTATGACAAGTACATTCTAATTCTATGTTAATTTCGGAAGCTTCATCTCGGAACTAGTCTAAATGCTTAAAAGACAGTTCTGTTTCCCACTTCCACGTTCCTGATTTCTTCAACTTGTAATTGTGAGAATTTAAGTCTCAAAAATCATTGAAAACATAATGCTATGAAATGATGAACGTTTAAAGACTATTATCGCTAAAATTAACGGCATTTCCCGTTAGTGTGACATTGATATATTGATAGACAAAATCGTCTTGTTTCCGAATGCATTCAGTAATTTGTGTTGTTTTGTTTTGAATGGAATTTAGTTTCTGAGGTATCGCCGAAGTTACATAAATGTTGTTAGCATGTAATGATCTCAACTTTGCATTTGAACGCTCCATGGCTCTCTGTGCTACTCTGAGTCTGAGATTGACCGAGATACATTAATTTCTGGATATTTTTTTAAAATAAACATTATCAGGTCATAAAAAACATGCGTCTAGAAGATAGAGGTGAGGCAGTGTAGCTGCATACCTGGTGCGGCGCGGGCGTGGTGAGCGCGGTGAGTGCGCGGTGCGCCATGTGCGGCGCGTGCGCAGGCGGCGCGCCCGGCTCCATGTGCGTCACCAGCACGTACGGCACCGGGTAGCGCATGCGCGCGCCGCCACACAGGACCTGCGGATGCGACGTACAACGTTAACAATAATCAAGGGAAGTAACTTAAGCAATGTCTTACACAGCTCCAGTTTTATGGGTTATTACAAATCCTAACTTAAATATGTATTAAGTTTAGCCACGCCCTTTTAGCGTGATAAATATATCTATTACAAGACTGACTCCTTCTTACACAACAAACAGTCCTTCATAAGGAGAGAAGCAGACAGGAATGCAGACGCACAAGATAATATCAATGACTAGAGTGTAAATTTCCACGAGTGTGTTTGGTCAATTTCTGCCTTTCTCTCCGCTATTTTCGAACGAGCCTAAATCTATAACGGACTAGCTTAAAGCCCCATTTAGACACACATGTACTTGCATGCAAGTTTGAAATTAATGGTTCGCGATGTAGTCAAACCAGCATGCAAATTCTTGCATCTCTAAAAAGAGCTTGGGTCTAAACCATTTTCAGTAAACAACAATGGTAAGTTCTTTTCTATAAAGGTGATATAAAAGGCTGGTTACCTCGACCGCCCCGCAGCCCTGCTCCAGCGGGTACAGCTGTCTCCAGGCGTCCAGCAGTCGCGCGGTGCCTGCGTCTGCGTCGCTCCACTCGCGGCCCGTCAGCGTGCCCTCCAGACCGAACGGAGCCAGGATCACTGGAACAATAACAAATGAAAAGGTTAAAACTACCCACACTATTTGAAAAGACGTTTCTTTCTTTGAACAATAAAGCAGCAGTATTTTATATGAAGCTACTTTTGTGGTTTTCTTTGAGATTGCTCATTTATTAGAGTAAATCATACATTGTTTTAGTAACGTCTCTGCCTTGTTTGTGTAGTTGTCGCAAACGCGACTGCTGTACATGAGGTCACGGGTTTGAATACCCGGTCGAACAAAGTGATATTTCGTTTTTCCATAAGGAATAAGTACCCGGTTGATGACAATAGGCTCGCTACTTCCAGCTGGCCCCGGGACAATTATTTCTAGCGAAAATTCGCGCGGCGGGAACGGAAAATCATGAAAGTGCCCAGGGTGGAGCGGGACGGACTGTCAATAGCCCTTTAACTTCCAGGATCACGGTTACCTCATAAGACAGTTCCGTATCTGCCTTACCCTTCGAGCATGATGTTAAGTGTTATTTACCTTTGGCATCAGCCTGGTTGTCGGGCGAGTTGATCTTGGCGAGTCGCTTGGCCGTCAGCGTGCGCACGGGCGGGTGTTGTCGCACGTCCACTGACGCGCACACCGTGCTCTCGCCGTGCAGGAAGAACGCGAACGAAAATGACAGGTGCCACGGACTGGAAACAATAAAAAAAGGGAGAATTAATATAATTTAGAACAGTTGGCCCAGTGCGTGAACGATTCCCAAACGAACAAATATTTTATGCCTTAAAGATAGTTGTTTCTCACGACTAACTGTTTGTGTATGTGATTTTAAATGTTTGTAAACGATACAGGAGAAATACCTTTTGTGAGTCAACGTTTTATTAAACAGAAATTACTACTATAATCTTTATGCACTTTTCTTTATCCCAGTTTATAAGGATTCTGATGACTTCTTCCGCACACCTTATATTAACATGCATACATAAGCTCATTCCTTTTTCCAATGGGCAGAAAGACAGAACACCGCCTACTATGATTCATACTTCGTAGTTTCATCATCTCATATTAAGGTGTTGAGTAATATTGTAATAAATAAATCTATAGCAAATGCTTAGTACTCCATTCGGCGTGCGTGTATGACCAAATTTATGAATATGGATGAGCCGAAAGGAGTATGTAAGGATCGTAGCAGGTGGCGCTCTGTAGTTTCTTCCTACCTCCATGAGAAGAAAGCGTGAGTTTATGTATGTTTACAAACAATATGTATTTTGGGCATTCTAGTAGCCGTCATTTAAATAAAAAAATGCAGTAATCAAAAGCGTTCAGGAATTCTTCAAAGATCATAAACGTTGTTATCATTTGTTTGTAGTACAAACAAACCGGCGTAAAAATTAGGTCAGTAAGCGTCCGGAAGTTACTCCCACCATTATGTAGTATGCTATTTTTGCAGTTATTTTTATCAGAATACTCTGGTCAAAGACCTCTCACTACTATTCCTACGCAATTGAATAGGATTTATTTATTTTTTTATCGTGGTAAAATTATCAAATGAGTCCTCCCACCCAGGGCAGGGCGGGAGGGACTGTCAGACTTGTATTGACTAAAATCCACGGTGTCCTTCAATAGCCCTTTACGTACCGGGGTCACGGTAATTCGTTAGTCCCGAGACCAATTGAAAAGGAATAGTGGTGGGATTATCAACTAGATGATAATTGTAATTACATCATTTGGTTGATATCTGCATAACTTGCTAACTACGTTAGGAACAATTTCCGGTCTAAACGGATGCTGCTGCATAATAATATTTTATATATGAAAATATAAATCTATTAATACAATACCCCATTGTAAGACTGGTTTATATTCAGGTTTAACACTATCAAGGATCAAACGCGGCTTGCCATGCATTCAAATGTGATGGATGGTCACCCATCCACGGACCAACCTTGGCAAGCGTTGCTTAACCTTGAACTTCTATCAGTACGGCATTTATTATTTAGCTATGAGCATCTCTCATTTTCGAGAGAATTTTCTCCATGTCTCGAAACACGGCCGTTAGTTACGTTTATCATTTATAGATCTTTGACAGTCCTTACAGGTGGCCCAAAACTGAAAACCGGTCTTGCAAGCAGAATTTTCTTATACAATTACTGGGTTGTAGAGGTCATAAAGGCAGTATCTTCATGTAAAATATTGATTTTAAGCTGCATCGGGTTCGACTAGAAGCCGCCCCCAACATTGTCGGAAAAAGCTTGGGCAGATGATAATGATCCTGTATCATTTGCTATCCTAAGCTTTCCAATATTCCCCTTTAGAGACTGCGGGACTAACGAGCTACCATGACCCGGGAACGTAAAGGCTATTGAAGGACACCGTGGATTTTAGTCAGTACAAGTCTGATAGTCCTTCCTAAAAGAGATTTTACCATACTAAAAAAAGGTTTCCAATATTCAAGAGAATGTTTTTACAAAGCTTTCCCAATACTTTTTCAAACAATGGAAACAACTTGAAGCGTCATGTAGGTATTAAGTTCGTCGGTGCAAGGCAGTGCGCTACCCAGCCATGCCGCAAGGTGCACAGCTATAAAGCTAGTACCGATAGCGCGATGCCGCCCGTATCTCGCGGCAATAGCAGCTTCAAATCAAATTGAAATCGATCGCTGTACAGTGACATATTGCTGCGGGGAACTGGAGTCTCTACCCAACTTTTTTAAGCTATCATTAGATCATAATTTTATAAATCTGATTTTACTTTGTACTGATTTTAATGAAACTTCATACACAAGCAGTAGATAGTTCTAAAAAGTTATCAGAGAAAATTTTCTGTAACACTATTTTGAATAAAAAATTACCTATTTTAAATATTTCATATAAACAGTTTTTTTTTTTTTTAAATAAGATATGTTCGAAAATTTTCTCTGAGAACTTTTATGAGCTTTCTATCTATTAAAATTCCATAATACCGAATTTCAACGCAATTCATATCATGATTTTATGTATAAAGGAATTATGGAATTCATCCTGAATATTTTTAGTGTGAATTTAGTAAATACAGCTTTCTTCATCCAAGTCTCATTGAGAAATAAGGACTGAAAAAAAAATGTTTTAAAATTAAAAATGTCAGAAGATGAACGAAGCCATGCTCTAGTGTCTTGTCGAGCACAACACAGATGTCTTCTGATTAATCTAGGAAGTGAGACCTGCGTTGCCGCAGCTCATTTGGAAGTAATTCACTGAAAAAATTACTCCAAATTTAACTTCCATACTTAACAACCCCTGGGGATCGAACCCGGGACCTTATGATCAGCAGTCGCGCTTACGACCACTAGACCATATGGACGGTCAAGATGTAACTTGTATTTGGCTATTATTTGACAGTATCTATTGTATTACAAATTGAATTAGTCCGTCATTTAGAATTTTGAAAAAAACGGACACGTTGTTTTTCTTGAATATTTACGAAGATAATAAATAACGCATAAAACTTGAGAGTGGGGGCTGGTGACGTCAGAATTTAATAGAAATTGAATTAAATTGTGACGTGTTCCCAATTTGAAAGCGTCGTAACTCAACGTCAATCTTAGTTGTACCAAAACAAAAAAATGCGGGTCTAATATTTCTGATAATCTTACTGACGGGCTCACTAGAATTTTTAGTCAAATTGCCAATTATTATCTTTTTTAATCGAAGAGGAAATTCCTCAGACCAGACAGGATATAGGACAGACTTGCTTTGGTGACTCTAAATAGTGTGAGGTCAATAGCACAGTGGCGCCTCTAGTGGCAGTTTTTGACATATTGATCATATTATTACTTGTGTAGCGGTTTTTGTTGCAAACACTAATGAGGAAATAATGGTACTTTCGTCATCATACTGATGATTCCTTATTTATCATGGGATAAGGGCAGGAAGATGATGATGACCAAAACAAAAAATACGGGTCGAATATTTCTGATAATATATAAAAGGAGAACTGACTGACTGACATATCAACGTACAGCCGAAACTACTGGGGCTAGGAATGTGAAATTTTGCACACGGCTTCCTATCATAATGTAGGGGAGCACTAAGAAGGGGTTTTTGGAAATTTAACCTTTAAGGGGGTGAAAAGGGGGAATTAGGAAAGTACGTAACCCACGCGGACGAAGTCGCGGGCAAAGTGCTAGTTTCTGATAATCTTACTGACGGGCTCACAAGAATTTTTAGTCAAATTGCCAATTATTATGTTTTTTAATCGAAGAGGAAATTCCTCAGACCAGACAGGATATATGACAGACTTGCTTTGGTGATTCTAAATAGTGTGAGGTCAATAGCACAGTGGCGCCTCTAGTGGCAGTTTTTGACATATTGGTCATATTATTATTTGTGTAGCGGTTTTTGTTGCAAACACTAATGAGGAAAAAATGGTACCTTTGTCATCATACTGATGATTCCTTATTTAATCAAAAGGTCATGAGCATCATCGTAAAATGAGTATGGAATTAGGGTTTTCCCTTATCCATCATTAACGACTTAAGGTAAGGGAGTTTGGGTATTCCCATTCTATTGTCAGTACTCCCAAGAATAATTTAATAAAATCTATAACTTTGTACCAAAAAAAAATCTAATCAGCACACAATAAAAATCTTGCAGATAAAATCAACGTCCAGTAATTAGTTAACATGTAACGCGCACACGCAAAACACAAGCGTGTCATATCGTAACTTCGACTTTCACTATCAGAGGCAGCTCAATTGTAAAATTAATACTTATAACGTTAACAATAAGGTTTGCTTTACCTCTTGCCGACTTCTTCTTCGTCGCCATCGTACGGTTGGACGAACCATTTGCCGAGCCTCACGAAGTCTCTTGATAGAAGACATCTGTAAATTAAAAAGTTATTATTAGTATGTGTCGATTATGTCAGTGTTAGAAGGCAATTATTTATATGGGAACTTAAAAAGAAAACCGTTGCCCTGGAACTAAATGGGCAATTGAAGGAACAGGGTGAACTTTTAGTCAGTAAGAGTCTGACAGTCCCATTTCCGCTCCACCCGGGGTGTGAAGATTCATTGCATGATTTTTTTTTTAAAAAAAGCGTCTCTCATTTTATTTATAAGGGAGCTATGTCTTTGTAAATATTGTTGATAAATAAACATGTTTGGTGCTTTGTTTTCTATCAATGCTTCATTCAAAACTGTGTATAAAATCTGGATACTATGCGTAAAATAACATACAGTTTCATTTTATTGGAACAGCAGAAAAACTTTCAAGTAATCCACATTTACTGAACTAGAACCTGAAAATTTTCTGGTCATTGAATCGTGTGAAAGAGCATAGCTTTGCATATTTAAATGTAGAGTAGGTACACATAATAGGCTATTTTACTCAAAAAATATAATTAGTCTGAATGTTAGATCATCAAAAAATATTTGACCCGTATTTTTTCTTTTGTTACATAAACCAAAAACGAAGAAGATACAACGCTTCTAAAAATCGCAAAACGTCACTCGGACGGTATAATTTTACAGGCGTACTCCCGAACATCGACGCGTTTTATTTAATATTCGTTGATTTTAAAAAACATAAAATACGTGTCCATTGTTTTTCAATACTCTAACTGACGGATTAACAGTTTTTTTTAATTTATTTATGCAATAAACTACCCTATTGTAATGTAACGATTTCAGGTTTGGTCCCATAGTAAAACCCGTCCATAATGATGAAAAGAGACTTCTATTCAGTTATATCACAAGTTATATAAGATAATAAACTTTCAGACACCCTCAGCTATAACATATACCTTGTTAAAAAAGCCATGAAAAACGGAATATCCTCTTGAGTTAACGAGAAACGATAATATTGAGAAGTTAGAGCCAACATAAGCAATACAATTTCACAGCCCAACAACTTAGAACATGAGATCTGGTAACGTTTGTCGGTTTACGAGTGTATCACGTTTATTTTATTGTCATGCCGTTTGGACGATAAAATGAGGAGAGGCGCAAGAATGGAGACGAAATCTGTTTGATGCAAATTGAGCTGTTTTAGAATAGGTATGCTCTAATGATATGGATATCTTGGAGTCTCGGTAGGTAGCGAATAAATTATGAATCATTTATGTTATCTAGAACAATTTTATTTCTTTATTTTCTTGATGTGAACTGGTATCGCTAATGAGCTATGGTGACCTAGTGTAACGAATTTAAAATGAATCTTGAATTTAAACTCAGATAAACACCTTAATTAGTATACTACTTTAATCACCAATGCTTTCAAAACAGTCTAGGAAAAGTTGTGCGAAAACCTATAACAAAAATTCGAAGACATTCTACATCCATTGGCCTGCACTGGGCTTACATGGTGGATTACACCCTATTCTCACTGGGGAGTTAGGAGCTGGTTACACTAACACACCTTGGACGAATCCGTCTGTAACACACAGCAATGCATTACCATAGAACATCGCATGGTTTCCTAACTAAACGTATTACAAGACGATGTAGCAGCGCGGGTGTGTCGTAACTCGGTCCGCTATCGATTATATTACCATAGCGAATATTGTGTCACCGCCGAACGCAGCGCGTGAAACTGACGACTAAGCATTTGTTGGAATGTGAATCATGGACTGATAAATTATATGACACATTGATGCCCTTTACAATTAAAAAAAAACACTAGCAAAAACCGCGTTAATATTATTTAATAAATCACCAATAAAAGCAAATGGTATGGGTACAAACGAATTCAGACATAGTGTAAATGAATTTAAAGTATACCTAATTTTATTCATTTTAATTATATGATTACACGTGCATTTTTTAATAAGAGAGAAGAAAAATTAAAGAAAATGGTAGCGGTACAAACGAATTCAGACTTTGTGCAGTTGAATTAATGGCCGTATTCAGTTCATTTTAGATAAATCGTGCAACTTGGAGACTGTCCTAAGAGCTAGTTAACATAAAGAAATATTTGAATATAAGCGTGTGAAGAAAGCTATTTATTTTCTTAAATAGCTGCTTCACTATTAATTGTCTCTGTTGAGTGATTCAATTAATTGTCTTAAGCTCTTCAGATTTTTGGGCGGTTAATTTTCAATGCGCTTTAAATGCAATATAGTGCCGAGTATTTTTGTTCTCAAGCGTCTTTTATAAAATATTTACTCCTGGTATTATTGCTCATAAAAATAATGTGTTCCTTTTTTTAAAACTTAGATCTCCTGAAAGGTATTGGGGGGGGGGGGGTGCTTTTCCGCAGGAGTGGGACAGCACAAGCTTCTAAAAAAAAAGTTAGCTAAAATCTGTCCATTTTGTTTCGGGGCGATGGCATTTTCACTTTGTTTGTTTTTCTTTGACCTTAGTAGTAATTTTCAATGATGATTTTATAAATATCACGCCGAAGTAAACAAAAACATGCTTCAAAGATTCTGTTCAACAGCTTTCAGTAAAGAAAACAAACATTAATATTACAAATGCAATGAGTAGTGTAAAAATGGATGCACAGATAATTTAGTAGTTCGTCGATAGTTTATTTCGAGCGATGCCCCTGTCTATCTTTAAACGTACGCACTCCACTGTATCTAATACCGTTTAGTTGTAAACATTACTCTTTTCTAGTGACTCACACTGCAACACAATTTTTCTTTTGTTTTATTGTGTTTAGATATCAAGTCTATGAAGTTTTGCATGCTATCTTAAATTGACCCTATGTATTATTTACTGTACTCTGTTAAAAAGCTGCTCATACGAAGAAGTAATCTTTTTCATCTGTCTAGACTCTAACCCATAGACATCGAGGATGGAACAAGGATTATCTGCCCGAAAATGCAAATTTTCCACATTCATCACCTATCCCGATCATAAATATGTATTCTATACCTTTCCTGTACGACATAGATAATGCCCTTAATCGTTTATCTATCTTTTTAAAGAATAACGGCATTTTAATTCAACATTTGGCTAGGCTCTGTCCACACTTCAGGTCTATGGACGTAATATGTTTTGCTCGACGTCTGGTCAAACCTGGGCTGAATATATTTTACAAGGAGCCACTTTCTATACTCTATAACTCAGCTACTAAGCGATACGATAACCCTTCATATGAATGATTTCGTGCAAAAGTGCGCTTACTTAAAGCTCGACCGCCGCATTACAACCTTGGGATGTCTTTAAGTCAAGAGTGAGTACTCCTACTAGGCAAGCGCTTTACAATCAACCACACCTTCGCTTACCATCAGGCAAGATAGTTATAATAAGCAAGTAAAGCGAGGCTCTCGCTAAATAAAAAAAAATACCGGTCTACGACGGAGCCCAAAAGGAGAGCATTGTTTTTCGCCCATGTCTATGTGTCATCCGATAAGTTCGTGTACTTGTTTGCACGTCTATCGCCTACTTCGGGTTTTAGAAAAAAGTTCGGCTTGTATCGTCGTCTCTTTTACTCATTGATACCTCTTTCAAAGCTTATGTGTCACATTAACGCTCGGTTACTGTACCAGTTTGCCCTCGAGTCAAATTTAGTATGACGCTCGTACTTGGTCGATAACATTTTCCTTTGTACATTTATTTTTAAAGGATTTCAATGGTTATTACGAATTGACTAGTCCCATAATCCCATTGTTTAATAGCATGATTCATTTTGTTAATAATGTTTTATGGTTCCATGCTTAAGTGATATTATGACTAACGTTTAAATTGCAAAAGCAAATTATATAAACTTGATGAAGTTCATATCTACCACCGAGTATTACATACTCGTTTACGACTTTTTGCCAGTGGTATTCGTATTTCTTGAGTTTGTGGAGGAAGATAATATAAATGTACAATTACTACGTCACCATATAAAGGACATCGACGCGCAACGCAACCCGTTACCGTTAAATAATTAGTTGATTTGATTTTAGACGAACATGTTTTGGGGAACACATTCACATAAATGCAATACATATGATGTTTTAGAAGGGTCTCGAAAATAAATTGCAAATTCTAATATACTCTCCACACTTGAGTATCAAAGAGGTTGACCGCTCACTCAAGCGCAGCGAGGGGGCTCAGCGCCGCCATGCGCCAGCAGCGCGAAATGCCGCTGCAACGGCAGTGATTTAGGTGCGCATGCGCAGGTGTCGCTACACAAGCGTCAACCACTAGGAATGCGTTTGCTACGCTTTGAATATGTATCAAAACAGGTGCAAATTTATTTTTCACTGCACTTGGTGCTATCTGCTGATCAGAGACAATTTATAATTCAAATAATAGACTCGTTAAAATGACTCCATTTTACTCGTCTGAGAAGATGCTATAAAATAGATGAGTTAAGTATCAATTGTTCAGTTTTTGCGATTCGTTCATTGCATCGCAACCAAACCAAAGCGGTATATCAAACCAGCGAGTTCTAAAAATGCTTTTTTAACCGCCTTCACGATCTGAACCTTATCTGCATTTAATTGCAGAACGCTCATATCGTATACCTACATAATATCATGTCAGGACTTTTGGGCGGGAATATTACAAGCTTGTAGAATTAAGCAATTCAATGTAGAACGTTTATCATATCTGGGGTCTTTGAACCAGTTTCAACGGAGATGCTGCCGCGGAAGCCGCAAAAAATGCTGTAAACGTTATTTGTTACTACTTAAACGGCACATTTAAACCGTATATAAGAGTTAAGGATAAGTTCCGAATGCATGCGCTCGAAAGACGGAATCGAACGACTTTGACGAATCGATTTATTTCAGCAGCTTTCGAGTGCTCATAAAGATTTCAACGGGATAATAGTTACCGATTTAGAGATACACAAAGTAATTTGTTTAACGAAACGTGACCCGTAAAACAAGAAACTACTAAACACTGAAATTATTTCATTACGAGCAGTTTTAAATCTATAAAAGTTAATTTAAAACACGAGGAGGTGCTTGCGAATAATAGTGGGGGTTGTTAAACGGACATAAAAACGTTAACTCAATCGGCACTGTCTTGCGGGCCTAAAGCAAAATCGTGGAGGCTTTTATTGCTTACTTTATTACAACGTACTTAAGTAACTACTTAGTACTTCCAGTAAAGGTAACGTTTTAATGAGTTATGTTTTTTCATGTTCGGTTTATTGTGTGTAAACTACAACTTGCAATTCCACTCGTGTGTCAGACAGACAGATTTTTCGATTCTACTCGACCTTGACTTCTTGTTTCTTTTTTCGAATCATTTTTATTTTACTGAGAATCCATTCACAGGTGTTTCCTTACAAGATTAAAACATCATGACATTTGAATACAAAAAGTATAATAAAACCTCTCGGCATCGTATTTGGGGTCTAATCATATAACGACCGAAGTAACGACTTATAAAATGATCCCCAATTCACTGTTGCTACCTTAAAATCGTGAAACTGAACGCGTGTGTATATTGTCGCAGTGTCGGGATCGCATCCCCGACGCATTGTTTCTTTGACGCGCCGCCAGCCGCCGAAGGGGTCAACGACTCGTCTGGATTTCGTTCATACGCCGAGATTCCGTCGCTCACCGTTCCCGAGTCGCTTGATGGCGATGCATGCGCCACTTACGTCATATGTGGTCCTCCATGGTGTGTTTGAATAGTTACTGATGCGTTCCAAGGAGGCGATAAACCAAGCGGGTTTGAACCAAAACTGACGGAAGCGTTACAGCTATTGTAACTCAACTGTTTTTATTGCTATGCGCTTACCGTAGTGCGCTGGGTGGTATGTTGCGAAAATGGAGGAGAACGTAACAAAAATCTTGAAATATACTATGAAGGTTGGGTGGAGTGTAAATCTGTCAAATCTTATAAGTCACACGAATAATTCAATTAGCAAATCTCTAAGATTGAGATCCAACAAATTACTATGTTTTTATTTAAATCGTGTCTGTCCTTAGAAAAGCTATCTCACAGCTTATATGTTTATTTTTTGATTTGATAACATGATAATTTAAAGAAGCAATTATTTAATTATCTGTGGCGAGTAGACTGCTCCATTAAAGAGAGTAATCAAAATAATTTAAAATTTAATTTTATGGACAAATTACCTTGATAAAGATTAGTCACAAGGAATGCAGAATGCTTGAAATAATTTAAATTGTATCAATTAAAATTTGTGCGGAAATAAAAGTGCTTTAGTGATGAAAAAAATTAAATGATTTAAAAGTTACCCGATTGGGTCATTCAAAAATGAAACTACCATATTATACGCCCAATATCGAATTAAGAAACAATAGTATCAATAACTGCGGGAATTCAAACGAGATTGCTCTTACGTTCAAAGAAAACGCGGCAAAAAACGACATGAGACGCCCGACCTTCGTGAGCCTTCGTTTCGTGCGGGTTCGCTCTACGAGTGATTCCGATGCGCCTGGGCACCAGGTTTAACATTCGGCGCGCAATTTGCAACTGAGTAAACGGTCACTAATTACCCTGCTCATTTCATTTGTATTTTATAATAGCTGTTTCAAGTGTCATGTAGATTAGGAAACGTTTTAATCAACATTTAAATAAAATCTTGAGATGTGTTTCCTCGAAAACGATTAATTACTGCAAAGTGACATGATTAAACGTTGTCTACTTGAGTTATTTATCAAGTTTAGAAGTGTTTGCATTGCACTAATTAGTACGAGTTTCTGGTTAGAGAACTAATGAGGTGAGGCGATTGGCGAAGCAACATAAATGTAAATTAGTTAATCAATTATAGCTTTCTTGTTTCTAAATACTAACCAAATTAAATATTTAACATAGTAGATAGAATACAACAAAACCTCCGTTAGATAAAACACTTCTTAGAATAAAAATTACAAATTGAACCTTCATTTGGTTTTGTACGGAACGCGTGGTCAATAATAAAGGGCCGAGTATTGTACCTTGCGGAACACCTACTGTATGCACGACTCTGAATGCGAAATGTATTTGTGAACGTAAGAAGCATGCACGGAGCGGTCAATAGGAATGATTTCATAATAAATCACGAGCAATTAGCTCGCGAGACGCATTGGAACTAAGTGCGCGCGCGACGCTCACTGTGTGACACGCTTCATCGAGTTCAAATTGTGTACTCGGCCGGCAATGATTAACAAGTTATTTGTTAGTATTGTTAGTACCGTACGGGTTTTCAATCACGTTTTTGTTGCGAATGCTAATCGTGTAACGTCTGAGCCAGCCAATTGGAAAACAGTAAAATTAATACGAACAAAGTAGATTGGCTAATGCTTCACATCTACTATGTGAAGACCAATACTATCTTACTCTATAATATTAATATTCGTTGTTTCGATTATATTATTAACGAGCATGCGTTTATGTTGTATTTTATGATTTTACCTTTCAATAAGGTTATGAAGAGCCTTGAACAGCAGCGACCGACATTCGTAAGAGAGTCCGCTCTCCCAAGATCCTTGGTCACCTTCTGAAAATAAAAGAAAACAGTCGTAAGTTCCTTGAATGAAGAGAGAGCCTAGAAAAAAAAAGATCACTAGGATTAAGTCCAGCATCGCATTAACCTTGACCTCGCTATCTTAGATGCTCAACCTTGTCATTGTACCAGTTACTGGCGCTTTTTCTATTATGGTCAATGGGTTACCTAGGTAGGTAAACCCTAATTGTAGAATTCCTTCATTTGAATAAATATTTTCATAAATTGAATAAAAATTCAAGGTTTAAATGACAATGAAAATTTCCACAATAGCGGAACGTAAAGCTAAGAAGCGATAAAATCGGGCTGTTGCAATGTGGTAAGTAAAGCTAGAAATAGCTGTTGTTGCATTCGCAATCGGAAGATAAACTCGGCCTATCACCGACGTTAGATGCGAAAACAAAACGGCGCGAGCGACGTTGCCGCTCCGTCGCCATATCGCCGTCCTTGTCTAGCTAGGAGGCGGGGCGGGGGCGATCCATGTGACGTCAGCGACCGCTCGGCGCACGTGCTTGTGTTTGTAGCGTGAGACGCACACGACACACATGCGAGCGTTGCTTAGCGCCCGCTATTTAATTGACATTGAATTTTTTATCCAAAACATTATTAAAAGTAAGTATCAAACGAAGGATATACAAATGGAATTTCCATATTCCACTAAATGTACAACTTAAAAAAAGGCTTTCTTTACTTTAGAGCAGACTGAATCACTGGCAAACTGAAAGTTAGTGAGTTATTACTGCGGGTTATTGTTCAAGCGCCTGGAAATAACTCGGTGCCGTGATAAATTGATAATTTTTAATACAACTGACAAGTATTACTAACGTTTTTCAGCGGTATTTGCCGTCTTACTGGAGCGTTTCCAAGCGTTCAGCCTTGACATTCGTGCTCCAGGTGTATGCGTACCTACCAGCGCATCTGTCTCATTTGAACTAGTTTTTCCGCAATTAGGACGCTAATGGTGCTATTAATTGTTATTACTTAGTAGCACCTGTTTATCGGACTTCAAGTATTAAGGTTTTAATAAAAATTTGGAACAGATACCGAATGACTCGCAACTCTCGAGTATTTTATACCATTTGAGTTAGCATGTCAAATAAAACTAAAAATCTAACATCTTTAAATCTTTATCATCTGGTAATCATTTTCGCTAAATGACTGACTGAAAACTAGTCTGGCAGTTATAGTAGCTAGTCAAGGGCATTTAGTGACACGGCCAGGTGCCGTAACAAATAAAGATGTCATCTTTGATTCGATGGATTTTATTAGGATCGGCACGACCGGCGAGGCCTTCTCAGGTTTACCTCGCTCGGTTGTTGTTTATAAATATTTTCTGTCCGTTCAAGCAAGCAAACTCGCTTCATAATCCATTAGTTTTAATTACGTGAATAATTTAATTCAAGAAATTCTTGGTACAGGATTGGTAAGTCGTAGATTCAGTGATAAGAGTGGAAATTAACCAGGTACCGCTAGTATGTATGTTGGTGCCACTCGTACAGGCACTGCAATTATTATTGAGCCGGTCGGTTCGGCACCATCGACTCCATCTCTCAAGGCCGTTAACGCAACAAACGGTACGATTACTGTATACGAATACCGATATACTCGAATACCGGAGCGAGTCACGACTCGGCCGGCACCGTGTACCATCGTGATTGAGGTCCACCAAGGATTTCAGCATCAATCGAAGGGGTTTTAAGCAACCAAAATTCTCAGTACTTGGACATTTGTCAGGTTTCTGTCAGTACAATCTGACTAGTGAAGCTTAAAGCTCTTGAGTTTAACCTCTTTCTCCAATAAGTACCAAAATCCTTCTAAAAGGTCGTTATATAACATTGTTGTTAAACTTTTCCGCTATATAATTTTTAGCTCAGTTAATCAACGTCTAGTTTAGTTAATTCTATTTAATTTCTACTAGGGTAGTGCAGCACGTCCTGTTTATTGTTGTGCGAGTGCATTTGTTGAGTGCAATAATGAAGATAGTTTAAGGTTCAAGGTCGCATATTTTGTCGCGGTGTAACGGCGGCGGTGGTTGGCACTACCTTGCGCCAGGATCGATAGCGGGCAGACGACGCGCGCCGCCGCGTTACCCGCCTCCACACCAATGTGAGCGCAGTAATCGCCATACGATTATCACTATTGTTGACTAAGTACTATTTGTTTGCTGCCGCGTTGCGGTTAATGTTGGCGATAACATGGTGATATCAGACAACGAAACTAACATTGAATGCGAACTGATAAACGAAGCTCGTTGGTCTTTGGAGCATTTGTCATTCGTAGATGCTTACGAAACGTTAGATGCTATGATATAGTGGGTAGGTTGGGTAAATTGAGCGTGTCGCAGGCAATAAATACGGTATTTAACGATCGGCTGGGAGCTAGTAGACAGTAGAGCGGGAAGATTTATCTGCGTCGGTGACAGCGCAACAACATTATCGTTCGGCACGTGGGCCGGAGTGCGCTCTGCGGTGCACTGGCGGCGTCCCTCTCACACTGCAATGTTTGGAACAATCTCCGTGTCGCGTCGCTGTGTTCTACTAAGAGCACACTTTCGCAACATCACGGACTGCTTTAATTTTGCGCCACTGCGTAAAGTCACCCAATTATCTGGGTCCTTTCGAAGCTTTTGGCATCTGTAGTTAAGTGTGGCCTACAATTTGTTCAGTTGAAGTATTGAATTTAACAATATCGGTTTTCTAATAAAATCATAAGGATACCCTTGTTCAATGCTTTAAGCCCTTGGTAACTCTGTGCACGAGTGCACATCCTTAGGCAGCTTGTACGATTAACTTGTAAGACATGAGCTTCGTGTTCGTGCATGTAAAACACGGAGTTAGTAGATGCATTGCATGACTATTTATTACGTCTTCAGCTCTGACAGGTGCAACATAATGCTTTTCTTGATTTATGGTATTGATGTTAAGGAGCTTAGCTGCTTATGTATTTCTTACTCAATCAATGATAGCTCAGTTAATGGGACAATATCGGATGTTTCTCAATTCAAACTTAGTGGTTCGTCTATGAAGATAAATATCAGGAATGAAAAAAAAATCAAAACGTAAAAAGTAAAGTTCAAAAATCTGCAGCGGCATGCAGCGAAAAATAGTAAACAATAAGTGACAGCTACACACATAGGCGGGCGGTGCGACATGGCAACGTCGCGTTCAAATCCGCGCGCTTTGTTTACAACCACCGGCGGGCGAGGTTAACCGCTGCGGTAACATTCGCCTCGATACGCCGAGCATGGCAGCCGCGCCGCCACAACCACGCACCCGCCACCCGACATCTAGATACGTGCGGGTTAACACCACCAAACCGGTTGTTACACCACCTAATCGAAGGATATCTAGGTAGCTCTGCGTTTCACAAAAGAAACAATCGAGAAAGGTTACAAAAGTCTTGTTAAAAGGGCGGGCGGTCGGTGGATTCAATAGGCGGATACGGGCATTTAACCCGGTTCGGCGCCGCCTGATAATGTAATTCAAGATCGTATCGAGCGCGTGGAAATCTGTCAATTCGCGCGCGCCCTCTGCGGCAGCGGGTCGGGCTCGGTCCCTCCCGTGCGGTGCTTGTGTTGTTGTCTCGGTTCCGCACACCCACGTGCGCGGGTGACGTCACTAGCTCGTCGCCCCGCCGACGTCACGGACCGCCCGCAACCCGCCGGCTCGGGAGCCCTATCAGCCCTACCCTCGCCTGAGCAGATTCACATTGCTAAACTATTGTATAGAGCTACCATTGACGCGGACAGCGGTTTGTTGACTTTAGACGACGTGCGATACTCGGATAATATTAATTTAATTATGAGATTAGATATAGCATTCTGCGAATAATAATGACAGAAACAAAGCGGTAAAACGGAAGGATGATACTCCGTGAAGATGACTAAAGCGGCCCGGCCCTACATAGTTCAGGTAGAAGAAATGGGAAACAAATTGAACATAGATGGTTGCTAGGTCGATAAAGATGCTCGTTGCAGTTAACATCGTCAAGGTTGTCAGTAGATTCGTCGTACAAGCGGGGCGGATCTCGGCATCTGCGTGGAGCCAGGGAGACTCGCAGCTGCACGTCGCGCGGCCCTCCCTCGCGCTTTTGTTTCTACTTGACACACCACTTGATGGCTAATGGTTATGTCAGGACGGGCAACGACGCGACTCAGATGTGGGGAGGATTGGGGGCATCGTTTCAAACAATATAACAGGTTATAAATCGTTCTGGATTTATTAACTATCAAAGATACATTTGATAACAAATTTATTGATACAGCTAATCATTGGCAGTGAGATTCGAATAAAAAAGAAAAAAAGATTATGGAAGTTGAAATTCAGATTATGCTCGCTTTCGACATCAGTCTTGCTTGATGGTAATAACCGGTTAATTAGATATTCTTCTCTGTGCGATTCCACGATTCCATCGTCATGTGTTGCCCACAGCCCAGGTGAGATGAAATCCGAGTAACAAATATGCAGACAGACTTTCGCATTTATAATGAGCCGCGCGCTGCAATAAAAAGAATAAAAAACCGATTGAATGTTTTGAAATACAATAGTATAGAATCACGAATACATCAGTGGCGGTTGTCGCAATCTATAATGGACAACGCGCAATACTGTTATGGTGTCAGACATGACTTAAGTGAGACGAATCGATAATAACGGTACGGAGCGAAGGCGGTACACTTAGACATTGGCCGTATTTGTGTTTGAAATTGGAAAATAATAATGCGACCGATAGAAAGAGCCACTGATCGATACGCAGCTAGCGAGCGCTGCGCACGCGCATCAATAAATAGCCCGATCCGGTGCGCGCCCATCGATACACGTCACGACCATTTTATTAATAAAACGCCGAACAACGCGCGGACGCACCGAACGTTCAACAACCCCGCGCCGGCGGCTTCTTACGCGCACTCTTTACATAGTTACATCACATACAACCATCTGACCTGCTCCACATTCACATTGTTCAACATCGCGCTAAACTAACACTACTTTATTCTAACGTTTAAAGCACATATACGTCAACGAAGATCACCCGAAACGAATGTAGAGCCTTCCGTCGGGTGGCAGTAGCACCGTTATATAGAACTATGACAATGTTGCGTCTTCAAGTCGGCAAGGAAGCTGCGATTCCCACGGCCTCGAAGCAAGCCCACGCAGATTGCAAAACTTGCGTGCATCGACGACATTGTTATGAGTTGGCTATATTTGATTCGATGCGAGCACTCAATGGTTGAGATGCATTACGGGCAGCGTGGTTGTTATGATGAAATAGTAAGTAACGGTAAAGCACAACGGATTGTCGGATTGTTTAAAGTGTTCTACTGGATTAAGCGAGTATTGCAAACATTTTTATTGTCACTATTAGATAATGATGTGAACTGTTTTTCTTCTGTATTAGATTCAGCATAACTACAATCAGCAAGGTGATAGAAAGTGCGGTGCGTGCGTCTGAGTCGAGTACATACTGAGTCGAATCCCACAATAACCACGACGGTATCGACAGCGCGCGCACATTCAACCCACGCAACCCTAACCACTAATTAATAAACCTAACGGGCCATTTTCACACTCTCGTGGTTTATTTGACCAAGCAGAACGATATGGTAATCTGAGGGCGAAATCGAAGCTTCCCTCTACTAGTTGTCTTTAATGTTAAGTACAGAAGAATACTTGGAATGATTACAACAGATTTTATTACATGCGCACTGACGAACGGAAGAAACCAACTTTATCTACCACTACCTCATTACAAACAGATCATCAGCGATGAGATAATGTTTGTTTTAGATAACGTTGTCGAATATATTACACAAGATATCATGGATATCACTTACATAATATATATTAATAAGAAATATAGGATAATTTAAATATCGAACGTTGCGCTTAAAGGCGCAAATATGGTGAAGTATAATAGCAAAAGAAGCCCAAAATAAACTCTACACAACGAATGGAGTCTAGACTAAAATGTCTATTTTCTTGCAAGATTCACCCGTCAAATCCCTTATTTATGGAGGGCATACCATGGACATCAAACGGGCGTACTGCGGGTCAACGACTGCGCCCCGGCCACCGCCGCTCGAGGTGAAATAATTCATCTAGTCCATTCGACACGGCGCAAGGCAACATCGGAACACGGCCTGATATGGTGACCATCATACACTGACAACATTACATGCATTCCCACACAAATCGATCAAGGATAATGGCCTTACGGAAAGGCCAAACTTGATCGACCATACCTATTAACAATATTGAAATCGTGATTGATATAATCGAACACTTAAGTTCTCGCACTTCGAGAATAGAACAATTTTCATACAAAAATTTACTCAGTAGTCCATTCTTCAAATAGGAAAATCATAAAATACAAACTGTAACCAAAACCTGTTTAAGCGCGTCGGTTGAAATTTAAAACAGTAGAGTTCAGTGACAGGCGGACAACACGTAAACGGCCATCAACAGGCCCATTGTCAGGAATTCGGGCGACGAGACGGCGCACGCGCACGATACATTATTGTCGGCCAATTATATTGGGCCTCAAAAACGAAATGAATTCGCTAAAAGCTCTCAAGGTTGTAAACGAGGACAATGTGTATAAAAGATATGCAAAATTTTCTAAGCATACAAAAGCCGTGAAGCGGTGCACTCAAACCAGCTAGGGAGTAGTCCTTGAACATCTGTCTACATAACGCGTTACACGTACAGGACATGTGCAGCAAGGATCAGGTGTCGCGCCGCACTGACCGTGGGCAAACCCGGCCGGACGGGTTGCGAGCTGCGCAAGCCCACTTGACTGCCGATATGAGAAAGTAAAAACTCAAATATTTCGATACATCAAATGGTACCGATAATGCATGTAAGAAGTATACACTAATTAAGACGGTTTTGAAGATCGCGATCCGAGAAATCAACGGCCAACATCGAAAAAGAGAAGGACGGCAACGATGAGACAATTAGAATTGAACTGAACAATGTTGCATGCACAAAAAGATCTAGAGTGAGGCTCGTTACGGATAACGAGGCGTCCTCCGAGGCGAAGGCGAAAAGAAACGATTTAATTGCGTCCACAATTAGCCTACAAAACAACCTGTTGCGTTCGCATTACTGAAACGCTTAAATAAGAGAAACAAGTGTTGATACATTCTGACAACTAGATACGATTTATATCAATGCTGACGTTGCGTTATTGCGTAATGTATGATTGGCATATCATGTTTTCTTTACATTCAGGCGTGGTTCGATGTAAAGGGTTTTCAAAGAGGAAAGTCGCCTTGGATTAAGACAAAGCACTTACTCGGGGTAGTATTGAGCCGCGCCAGGCTAGCGTGCATTAATCGGCTAATTAGCCTCCTCTCGCTAGCTTGGCGTTACGGCGTCTAGACGTATACCGGCTTTGTTGCAATTTGACGCATCAAGAGGGACTTGATTAATGCAGCTCTTAAGAATAATTTATCAACGTAAGACAATAGGCATAAACTGAACAAGAGGAGGAACAGAAAATTTGGAATAATGTAGTAAAAAGAATGTAAGCTCTTCCCATGAAGTCAAGAGTCCGATTTTAGATGCATAACAAACAATAACAAATATTCCTAACCATAATATCAAAGTACCGAATAAGACTGTGCCGTAGAAAGTTTCAAAGAATAGCACTAAAAGTGGAGTTCGTATTGGCCTACTCAATGAACTTGGGAAATTTTACTAGACGTTGGCTTACGGCCAAGAAAACATGATGGTTACGGGGGCAGATGGCAGATGGCGCGTGTGATCGCCTGTGCGACACGGGCCTGCCATAGAGGCTATGTAATTATTGATATATCGTTTATTATATGGCTGTCTTCTTCGTTTGACCGAGTCGGTACCGCAGCTCCGGTTGTTTGTTTAACATGTTCTTTTAAAGCTTTCGGGCTTTTATTGAGTACAGGGTCGAGGCCAAGTCGATTGTTCTACTCTTTTCAGTAACTACAAAATATGGCAGATACAGCACAACATATTTTTATTCTGTAGAACTTTCCAAGACTGCATTGTCTAATCGGTTTTTTTGTAAATTTATCGAAAGGAAAAGGAAATTCTGTGGACCCTCGCAGGAGGACGATATTGCATCGTTTTTCCCAAGGCAAGGTTTGACGTAATCTAAAGATGAATATCAATAACCGTGTGGCTGCGGTGTTGTACACAAATCGGTGTGTTGTGTGCGGGGGTGGTATCGATCAGCGTGCGGCCGGCGCGCCAGCGGGCCGGGCCAAGCGGGAAGCGCGCGCCGGTACGTGCGGCGTGCACTTATCGCCGTCTTCACACCTAATTTATCGCGTGTCGCCATCGAAGCGCTGTTTGTATACACTGTTATGATGCCCTACCACACGTTTATGTACCTTTTTGATGTTATTATGCGATGATGGAACAGTTTGAGATTCTATTAAGTAGTAATCGAGAGAAAATTGGATTTGTAGTTTTATCGCGAATCTTATTAAAATAAATTGAATATGCATTAGATTCTAATCTAATTCATAGTTAGTATCTGTTGTTGTGAAGAGGCGTAGTAGTGTCTAGGGTTAGTAAACTTGTAAAAACTTGTAAGGACTGCCTCATTTTCGTAAAAGCAAGGACTCAGACAAATCTCCGTTTAACGAGTCGATTGTCCAGAAAGTAAGTGATATTCGACAAATATACCTAGACGACATTACATTTTTATATTTATACCCTTTTACTGTCATGAATTTATCGATCTCATTACAATTTAATAATGTAACTGATAGGTAGGGGCAGTAGCCTAACTGTTTAGTTAAGACATTAATAGGTCAGCTGTACTACTGTTTCCGAATATTAAAATATTCAGCAGCCCGTAGCGGGTACACGAGTCATACTTTCACACAAGTGTGTGGTACAACTATTTGTGTTGCTACGGTTCCGTGAAGGTCGCTGGACACGTGGTCGTCACGTAAATTAGATCGGGTGCGTGGGGGCGTGCGGCTCGCGGGGTTGGAAGCGGCCAATAGGCGGACAGCGGATGAGATCGATAGGAGGCCGCGCCCGCGCTCGCCTCCGTGCCCGCTACCGCGCGCACCCTGTCATTGATCCAAACACTGCGCAAACGCCTCCCAACCCTTGTCCTCCGACTGTTCAAGGGTTTCCGCAAGGCTACGACGACGCGGTAAACGGGCGGGGTTGCAGTCAGAGAAAATCTTTTTTGATGCTTTACAAAATCATGTACAAATAGGTACAAACGTTTTAACAATTTCATTATTATCGTAAATGTTTGTCCCTATTGGGTAGCAATAGTTTAAATTCAAGATAAAATTTCCGAACGAATAAAGGCGAACACACTTCTATTTATGGAAAACATTGTTATTGGGTGGGGAAATGGGGCGAAAACCGACAGTTTGGACAGACATTATTGTGGAAATGGTGATATTCTCGTCCGAATAAATGTTCGAGATACAAGAGCGGGTTGGTATGATCAGGGCGAGCAATAAAGTGGCTAGTATATCGCTGGTGTATTAATAATTAAGGCGGGGCGGGTCCCACGGGGGTGCACCTTGACACCCCTTGAACCCGACCGTCGCCCCCACCCCACTATTTGCATGCGCCAGTCGGCCAGGTGTTGAGATGTACCAGTAATTGGACGGTCAATTTATTTCTCATAGAAATCGCAAATATATTTCAATGGATTGGGTTAACATAGTGTATTTACGATTAACTAGGCATTGAATGATGAATATATTTTGCTCAATGGAAATACTATTAGTCATTGCTGTCATTAGCTTTAACAAAATAATTTAATCGGTCACTTTACGCACAATGTGGGTGGAACCGTTGACAAGTAGCTGAACCTTAACTGATTACTCGGTTTTACTATTTAGTCAATATTCATGCAATTGCTTGGTAACTGAATAATGAGTAAATCTAGGGCTAGCGTGACCTTTATTAATTTCATTAGCGCAGCGATAAAGCTGTTCCATCTGATCCGCAAGCACCCGCCCACACGGGGTGGGTAACGTGACATTTGCACCCCTGTGGCCCGCGAGCCGCCCTTTCCCCTCGGTCCACGTGCCTCACCCGAACAGTGTACCAAGTAGCATTCGGGCATCTTCGGTGCTCAGTAATATTCATAGTAAACGTTGAGTACGATTTTCTGCAAGACATCCAGGTCCTGGGTAATGTGACCTTGTGACGATTTCTACGTTACTCATAGTATCTTACGAGGTTAGTATATGAGGATTAAGAAGAAGGGTTGCGATTTAGATAACGTCTTCAAGAAAACAAAGGGCGAAAACAATGCACTTTTATTATGTTTCACGTTACATAACACGGCTTCCGTAAACAGTTTCAAATTAAAATTTCCATCGTCATTCACGCTTTTCAGACAAGCGTCGCTGCCGCATAATAAAAACCATTCGACATTACCCCCGAGAAAAAAAAAATTGCCGCGCTTAGCCTGCAGAGTTCCGCGTCCGCAAATCGGCCCCCTTGCATCCCCCGGCGTCGAACCGGCGCGGCGCGGGGTTGGCCTAAACACATTATCCGATGTCGCGTCCACCGGCGGGTCAGGCCGTTAATCTCCGCGCAAATAGGCTCACGTACGACCGTGGAACTGTGGTACCCGCTAAAATTATAACCACCGCCCGACGGTTAAATATTAAAGGGAGATCGCAACGACCGATATGCAGCCGAGACGTGTTAATCTCTGTTTTTATAAGGGTAAGCGGCACGTTACGGTGTACTTATTGTTAATAGGGACATCAACATGTCTTCATTTTGTGGAAGCAGTAAGTATTTAAAATTACGTTTCAGAATTGTAAAAGAAAATCTTTATAATCAACTACAATTGAAAATAACAGAACATTTCATAAATACATTCTTGGATTGGTTCGAAGCCAATTTAATAAAAAAAAATTATAAGTTATGTAGTTGAAGACATCTGCATCTCCGGAAACAATGAAAACTCAAACCAAAGACAGTGTGTTTAATTACCAACTTGAATGTCCAAGTTCACAACTCGATAGATAGAGTAATCAATTGTGAAGTCAAACGTATTTCGTTGGCCGGTACGAACGGGAAATTGCCATACGTCCGGCTATTTCCGTCCGTCCGCAGTCGCGCGTACGACAGAACGTGCTGTGACCTTCGAGTGCAGTTGCATACTCCAAAATGGTGCAAAATAACGAGAAATTGTGCGAACAGATGAACTAGCAAGTTCCAACATTGTCAAATATGCAACTGATCCTGCTTTAAAATGAGCGAAACCAGTTTACGTTGGCGAGTACGCTAAAAATAAATCTGCTGAAACGCTGTTGTGGTTTGGGAAGCTCATTAGTTAATGAGAGTCAACATGTTTTAAACGTGATGATTAACTGCAGCAATGATCAAATTAATCCTGACATAATTATGTCAAAGGACATTTTCCGCAATTCAGTGGCTTTTGTACATCAATTTACTGGCGTACAATAAAACATAAATGATGAAGTCTACCGTCGCTGGGACGTCCTTGCGGTACCCGTTTCCATATAAGCGGAAACTGGGTGACCGGGAGAGATTTATCGTAGCAATAACGGTCTTATTTTTAGCACGATCCTCGAGCGTTTCCACTCCAAAATAGCTCGACATCAATGTGCGAATACTTTGGAAAACCAAATATTTGGTTCTGGCGTTGCCTGCACGTTAATATGTTTCGCGACTGGATTAAGGGAGGTTCAATAACTTTTATCAGCTGTAGTTACATAACAACTTTTCGACGAATGAGTTTATTGACGCGTCAGTAACTTTTCGTAGAAGTAATACGCTCAGGATTAGCAATCTATTTGTATGCATATTGACACCATTATTTGAATTTATCGATAAACACATCCAAGATCCAGCCCTTTAGCAAAGTTGGCAGTGTTTCAACAAGCGACATCCACATGCCATGCTGATGTACTCTCGTACAATAGCCATGACAGTGAGGCCGATCTGAAAGCACTTCCTTTAATACGTCAAGGACATGAGTGAGAGGACTTTGACCGACGACAGGACAGAAGTTGCTGAGGCATATTAGCATGTAACAAGTTGTTAAACCCTATAGAAATGTTACCAGATAATACGAGCTTCCCACGCTCGAATCAATTGTGAGACGCGGACCGCGATATTACGTCGGACAATATTCTTATTGCTTGTATTTTAGTCAAGTTAAACATTGCAATGATAAAAGCTGCTTACTCGGAAAATGAGATGAAAATTTGGTTAGCAGGAATTCTATAGTAGGTAAGCCTCGGCTCCGGGTTTTGACTCGTTCAAAACCTTGAAGCAACCGAGCAATAAACGTAAATAAGTAACAAGTACTCACCGAAGAAAACGTTCTCAGTAAGCAAGAATATTTCCACGGCGGTGGCGTAGGAAAACTTAATTGGATATTGATTGGGGGAGGGTAAGTAGTAACAAGTTCCGATGTGGCGGCACGCTCGCAAATAGCGTCATTCAGTTTTTAACATCTGTATCGGGTAGGTCGTAACCGAGCGGATAACACGTTTACTGCTACTTAGCACATAGGTGCGATATTACACAACTTTTCCTGTCGACTAACGCCTCTGTGGCATATCCGATCGTAACTAGTGTATTGTGTTAGTGCTGTAGCTTTATTATGTTTTCGGTGAATGGTCTGCAGATTTTGGGTAACTCACTTTTCGGATAGTGTTAGACACTAAAACTTTTAAGAATCATGTATTTGGAATCTTTTCAGCTACATCCGTTTAGACTGAAAGCCAGTTCCACATACACTTGAGAACATGATAGGCAGATGATGATAAACTTGGAATCTTTAGACGTAGAAAGACTTGTGTTGTTCAAGAAATTAGCGTCTTTTGAACAAGATGCCTAAAATCCTTGGCATTCACATTAGCAAAAGTGCAATAATCTGATGTTTATCTAACGTGCGGCGAACAACCTATCGAGTGGTATGTTGACTAATAGAATCGCAAGGTTGAAACAATTGAATCGACGGTAGCCGCTAGTGTCCGTAGAAGCCGGTAATAGGACTGCGGACAGACCGCAGGCCCCAAGGGCCATCAAATTTGCAATTTTTTGAAATATGATGATTATTTCGTTGGGATAATAAATAAATAAATAATTACTTAGTTTGACAAATCCACTTCGCTCATTAATCAGTTCTTCAGTTTTCAAATAGAATTGGAACAGTGCTGTCATCAATACGTTATCAAATAGTATATTTCTAAACAACCCATTTTATTGGGATATTATTACGGTTTAAATAGTAAAGAAGGATGGGCAATTAACACAATTCAAAAACCCGCTAGGAGCGCAATGTCAATGTCAACAAACACAATCATCAATTGACCTTCGACGTGTTCGATATTGATCTCATTCAACAGTAATCTGCTACTACTCCGAATACTTTTTCGCTTTTGAATACTACGTAAACAATTTAGTCGTAAGAGCTTTCCAAGGTAAAAAGATTCAATATAAAGATTTATTATAAGGAATCCTATTTCGCTAGGGGTTATTGCTGGGCCTATTGAGGTTTAAGATTTATTGACAAGGTAACCATAATAAATATTTGCTTTTAGTTATATTATGCCTGTTTGTTTTCTCATAACTGCAAGTCAGTAGTACAAAAGAATACTAAAACAAAGCCCACAGTGTCACTCGTAAAAACGTTAAATAAATATTGTTCATTGAAACAAAACAAAGCAACGGTCAAAACTTTAAAGGTGGAACAGTAGTTCTCTTTCACGGTTCTTTGTAAACATTTGATATGTTTACAAAGTTATACAAGTAAAAGTACATAAATTATTTTATACCAAGTATTGGTAAAGAAACGTTTACATCGAGTGTGGATAATCATAAGCGGCAAACCAAAACAATGGACGGGGACCAAAATAAAGACCGTTTATGTAGATTTATGTCACGTTCTATTTTAGTATTCGACCAGTAGCGCGTGAACTTGTCCGCTAGAGGGCGCGCCGAGTGTTGCGCACGCGCCGGCTGATTTAAATAAGAGTACAAGAGGAAAACTCCAACGTTCGAAGAACGATGATGGGAAATTAGTCACTGCGCACGTAACTTCATGACTATTTTCAATTGGATGACACTGCCATGGATTTCACGGTATTTAATTAGAAGTATGAAGATGCCAACGTGATAGCAATAATAAATTCATAACTTACGGGGAAAGCATGATATCATAAGATACTCGTACGGGGAAATCTAAATCGAATCTCAATTCTATTTGTATAAATTCGGGTACTTCGTAGAAAAGCAACAGATGAAGACCGTATCAAACGAATTGGAAAGCTGAAGACGTGAAAGAATCGTTTCAATTTACCCTTCCAAGACTGCAATAAGTCATCCGTAACCCGCCGCGAACCCTGAGGTGAAGAAACAAAACCACCTGTTGAATCAAATTGCTTTGAGAAAAACATTTGATAGATGTCTTGAGGTGTCTGCCTGTCCACAGCTTTCCTAGATAAAGACGTTAAATAAAATGTTCTCTTTTAAGCGCTGACTTTTAACACTTCTTGAAATTTTGATTTGGTTGTTAGAGACCAAATCAATATGAACTGTATTTTGAATTATTTTTATTCTCATGATGATTAGGTCCATTAATGTCACTTTTTAATAAAAATAAAAAGACAATACTCGTCCACAGAGTTTTGATCGAACTTGGCACTCATTAACCGCCTTTCAGAGATAAGTCTTCCAATAATTACGTAAACATAGACAACCGATAGAATTTGCATTAAATTTTCCTGTTTCTCGGATCCTCGTTTGGTTAAACTCAACAAAATTTATTTTATCAGTATTATTTAACCATATAGAAAAATAGATATCCTAAATTATGTTGTGTATTAATTTTTTATCTAAAGTGAGAGCGGGGTAGGATGACAGCTTGATTATTTAATCATCAATAGGAATTGTTGGGCAAAAATTTAAGAATTATTCGAATTCGCAAGTCAAATTAATCTTTTAACCCAAAAACTAAATAATCTGGGCCAAAAAAATAAAAACAGGCTCGGAATGATAACTCAATCTCTCTATCTAATTAAAAGCTTCGTGAATAAAAAATACAGCTTTAATTTGCAAAGCACTAAGTTCTAACTATTGCAAGGATAAAATTCTACGAAATATTAATCTATTTTTGACCTCAACGTGATTCTCTATTTGTGTTTGTTGGACCCTTTTACTGACCTAATAATCTAATTAGGTTTTACTGCCCTACTATGCAGTACATTTTCCTTTGAAACAATCTTTTGTATTAAGCCCTTAAATAACTACTATTTTCGAGAAGTTAATTAACTATTTGAATAGTATTGTTGACGCTTTCAGGCGAATTCGAAAAAAAATGGGACATTTGTTACATAAATGAAAACAATTAGTGGAAATAAATTGTTTGTTTAGTAAACGAAATATCAGACAGGGGAACAAATATAAAAGCTTGAAAGTTGTGAGGGGAACTAAAGATTACATAATTACTTTCTAACATTATTCAGTGCTGATGTAAAGGTCAAGATTTGAGGACGTAAAATTAAAATTTCCACAGGTGTATATGATACCACGAAAAGAAATAGCTTCGAACATTATAGCTATTCATCCCAAAATCTTTTCACACAAGAAAAGCAATTTTGAATGTGCTGTGAAATGAGAAATAAGACTACGAAAACTATTTCTATTTAGCAGAACGAAAATAAACAAAGAAAAGTAAAGCACTAAGAATTTACTCAAGATGAAAGGGGCAAGTGTCCCATAGAACCGCCCACTAAAAAGGCTGACGAAATCGAGGTCATGTTTCGTCGCAAATTGGGCGGGCGGCCGCACAGGCTTGTGCTTATAGTCGAGACCTACCGCTCAAATATAAATGAAGATTTCCTCCAGGATTACCAGTGCCAGAGTAATGAAATTTTATGTTCGCGCTTCTCAGGGATGGTTGAAACAGTATTTTTGGCCCTGGCCACTTTAGGACATAACGCTTTAAAATGTTATGAAGAAAATAGACCGAGGACTTGGAATCGTCGTAAACTCTTAGACATTTCTGAATAAGGAAGGTTACTGTGGCTATTTTAAATTCAATTTGAGGTCTATAATTTGACAAATATAAGAAACGAATGTTTGAGAAAACTAATCAACTACTAAGATTGAGAACAGTGTGTTCTTAATAAATATAGACTTAATAAAAAGTCAAAAGGCAAATTCAATAACTGTTCCAATTTTTGGAGATTGGACGCCTCGGCAATTTTTTTCAATCAAGCATTGTTGCTTTATGCGTATTTCAGCAAGAAAAACAGTGGTCTGTTACACAATCCGCGAATCTCTCGTTTATATTCCGAAATAAAACACCCAAAAAAATCCCTCTTTTCTTTTAGCTCGCAAGAAACAATTTCAAAAAAGAAGTGAAAATTACTTTCCAATTCAAATGTAGTCCCGTCCATCGTATAAAACACTGGGAATATAGTTGGAAGACTCATTCATTACGTTGATTACTTGCTCGGTTCTTCCCAGGCCGAGTCCTTCCTGGATTCCCTATTGTCGTCGGCATGACGTCGCCGCTTGCCGCGTCGCGAGATCTTAATCTTTCTGTTAATTGTCGCGATACAATGTCTCTTGGTTTGGTTAACGAGCTGTTAACTTGAGCCATTGTGTCGCCCGTTTATGCAAGATAATCTACTCAAATTGCGTAATGTCACCCTGGTAATTAAATTTTTATTTGCATGTTTGTTGTGAAACTATGCCTGTGCGACTGTGCGTACGTTTAAGGTGGTAAAAACTATTAGTTTAGTAGAACACTGTTATCTCATAGACAAGGTTGCATCTAATTCCAAAGATAATTTCTCAACAGATTTTTGTTTCCTAGAATTAGAATATATTCCAGTGAAACAGCAACTTGTATCACTTATCAACTTTAATGGAGTTAGGTCCAGAGTTGTATCGTGCACTTGACATACCTAACAATCATCGTCCCAGAACCAATGGCCATAGTCCATGGTCAAGGGGTGAACTTCGAAACACTTATTATAGACAAGCTCTTGAAAAGACTACATAGGGAAACTTAAATAATAGAGAAATAAAAGAATACTCACGGCTGGCAATCAATTCTGGTGCGACGAGACCATTCAGGTCAGGCTCTTCGCCATACCAGAATATCCATAGTTCTTTAGCGGCTCGGAGGGAAAGGGGCGGCGGCAGGGGAGCGCTCATCTCATAGATGTTGTCGGGTGGCGGTGGCGCCGGCACCCTCCGCCACACGCACAGGATGTCCCCGGCCAAGCAGCGCGCGTAGCTGCTGATGACCGGGTCCGCCAGTGGCGCGCCGGCCTCCTCCCCGTCGCCGCCGCCACTCGTTTCCCCCCATACGAGCTTACGCCATTTTATGCCATACAGCTCCGTCTGGAATAAAGAAAGTGAGGGTTAAAACACAGATCTTAATTGAGCATTTGATCGCATCGATGCATTTTCGAAAAACAAAACATTTCAGGCAAGCTTCCCTTGAAGTTATGCCTTAGAAATTTTGTATTATTATTAGACTTGAAATCAAGAAAAGAAGTAATAAACTGTGTTAAAAAAATTAAGCCAATATAGTTTTAACAATAGAATTTTAGTAGAGCAAGTAAATTAAGCTGCATAATATTATCTAAATACGAGTACTATCACGTGACAACATAGAGTTTGTAAACAATGAAACTTTGCGAAAACAATAAGAAGCCCACAATGACGCCAAACCTGCCAACATGGACAGAATTAATTGTCCGCATAATCAGGACGAAAACTGCACAGAGACCTCGAAATTGTTCTAAAATTGTCTCTGGCAAGAGTCCAGGGGGACAGAGGTGCAAGATCAGAGGTATTCTGCATCGCACCCGGAAGCCGCCGTGCACCGCAGCGAGGAATTATACTAGTAAACAAACGATATCTCTAGAAGCTTTTGTATAGGACTTATTCAAAATATACGCGATTCTGGCAGCACCCAGCCGGTTGTAAAAACGAGGATAAGGCGACACTATGCTCTAACACCAAGAGATTAACCGAGACCGTTTTTGTAGCCTCGACACGTGTTCCGTTGATTAAGCTTTTACCGCAACGTATAAAGTTGGTTGTTTATTTTATAGAGAACAACTAGTGCCTGAGTAAACATTATTAACACAGTTTACGAAAATGTCAATAATATTAAAACGACGATCGCGACATCCGGAGCACCTGTGTCTGCTATAATGGGTAAAAAGCTTTCATAAATACCGTATAATAACCGTTCAGGGTAGCGATTTATGTTGACGATGTTCTCATAATATTTAAACTTTATATATTGGATCAGCTGAAAGCCCTCACCAGTAAAATGGACGCTGGTATTTTATTAAGCATATACAAACGCAAATAAAACGTTCAATTGCGATGGACATTACGGAATACTTTCGCTTTTCATGTTTTGATCTCTGAATTGAAAATATTTACATGGAATGCCAATTATGGTGCTGTTTTCCGTATAGCTTGTCAGAAAAGACTTAAGGAAATAATATAGCGTGCGTGGTCGAGAAACTTGAAGCAAGTCACGATTTGAGCACCATAATAGCTAGTTCTTTCCTCTGCATGATTTCAACAGCTTCCGTTACAACTTTATCCTTAGTGCATTGCCTCGTAAAGTCACAAAGCGACCGTTAAAGTTTTCATTCACATATTACCCGAAAATGAGCAAGCAGTCAATTAGTTTCCCATTCACAGAGGCATTAGTGAGCGGCAAAGGCGGCAATTGCACGGCTAAGTGTGAGTACATGCGGCAGGTGGTGTTTCGACCTTGGGTATGCAAATATTTTATCGGGTCAAACACCCATCGCCCCTCACTGGACACTGCCTGTCTGCTGTAACACTTTGTTTTTCTATAGTCTCTTAAAGTTTTCACTTTCGTTTGCTAATTATGCTTGCGTATTTTGTGTTTTGAAAATTGAGGTTTGTTTTTATGGTTTTCAGATACACGAGTTTTTAGGTCAGGTAATCAAAATTGTTAACAGTTTAAAAACACTTTTTTATATTAATATTGATATAAATGATGTTACAGATAGAACCATACGTGTAAATAAGTAACCCGAAACACAAATATGTTTATTGCTTACATTACTTCCCGAAAGCTTTCAACCCTTCACCGCTAGTGGTCGGCGGCACTCTACCACGTTTCAGGCCATTTAAATAAACATAAAACGATACAAAGTCAACATGGTTATGTTTTAATGGACAGTAAGTTGAGCGTAACTATCAGTTATTACGCAACTGATAAATATCATTTATTAATGTAAACACAAGTGCTATACAAGTGCTATAGATATCTGCTGTTTAGCTTCTGTTGGTTCTTGCGAATTGAAACCTTATCACAAGTCTACACTGATTTTATTACTAGGTTGATTTTGACCTGTGACTCTTAATCTAAAAGAGCAATTCAAATTTGGAGGTTGTGTTTTCGTCAAGTCAAATATCAAGACGGTACTCTTACTACATTCATTATCCATTAATTTGGTAACACACAAAGTTCATTGTACATTTTTCCACGATGCGAGCATCTGCGGCGGAAGGGGGCAAAACGCACCTGGCAGACGTGCCGCGTGGGGTCGCCGCGACCTAATGCGATAAGGGGAGGAATAAGTAACTCCAAACGAGTTTAGTGTTAACTTCCAAATGAGGGGTTATTGGTCGACGCTTAAAACCCGACTGTCAAACGGTGTTTAGATATAAAATTATACAAGTCAGCCGTTTATAGTGTGCTGTGCGGCGGAAGTTTTATTACTATTTTATTAGCCATAGTAATTAGGTTTTTATTGAAATACTACTCGTCTATAAATGCGACAGAGATTAAATCATTTAAGTGTATTATGGATGCGGTGATTGTGTTAAACAGTTGTTTATTGAGCATTATTTCAAGATCAAAGATCAGGCATTACTGGAGCTTGATTGAAAGGCTACATTCAATAAGTAGTTGGATAGCATTCTTGAGTACATATGGAGGAATGCGCCAAGCTCGGTGTCGTGAATGTTCGTTCGGGCGGCGCCGTGGCCGGCGGTGGCCGCTTTCTAACGCGCCTGATGCGCCCGCGCAGACCGCTTCACTTTCTATTGTACGACGAAGTGACGACTTGCCTCCATTTTAAACTAATTTATTTAATTACCCGTAAAACCCATACACATTTTGCTGGCATTATTATTATGATACCTTATATGTATTAGACAGGTGCGCAGACAAAATATGTTCTGGATGGCACCTAGTCTCTGAATCTTACATAATACCAACAATAACGAAATCAATCAAGTACACTCCTAATATATGCACGAGTAAGTAAATATAAATAAATATTCCACAACTATCACACAACGCCATCTAGTCCCAAGCTAAGCAGAGCTTGTGTTATGGGTACTAGACAACTGATAAACATACTTATATATTTCTAAATACATACATATTATAGATAAATTACACCCAGACACAGAACAAATGATCGTGCTCATCACACAAACATTTGTCCTGGGTGGGAATCGAACCCACGACCTCCGGCATAGCAGTCAGGGTCACTAACCACTAGACCAACAGGCCTGTCGTTGATCAAGTGAGCAAAAGGAACTCATAAATAAAACATAGTGTAAGAGAATCGCTAATGTATTTCCAATACACCCACACTGAGGTCAACGGATCACTATGAAAATTCAAAAGCTGCAGTATCTTGTGGTGCTATGGCAGAATCGCTTGGTGGATATTACGCAAAAATATTCTTTGACAAAGAGCACACAGTGCACAGGGTAGAGCGAGTTTGTCGGGAAAAATTTATTTATTTATTTATTTATTTATACTTCATGTACAAATCAATGGTACATAGGCGGACTTAATGCCACAAGGCATTCTCTACCAGTCAACCTTTGGGTGTAGGACAACACTGTGGTAGGGTACAAAAAACAATAAAAACTATAAGAAAAAAAAAAAATAAAGAAGCTATACAAACCAAAAAAATAATAATTTATACTATTACATATATACCTACAAATAAAATAAACTAAACTATATTATAACAAATAAATAGAAAGAAAAACATAATAATTGATGACATGACTCGACTTTTGTTAATTGAGAGCTAATTTATTCTGACATATAGAGCTTGAAAACTTTTCTCTTGAAAGTGAAATTGCTTTCAGCTTTCTTTATGCTAAAGGGTAGCGCGTTCCAGAGCTTAATTGTTGAGATAGTAAAAGAATTAGACATGAAACCGGTATGGTGTGAAGGAATTTGGAGAAGTAGATTTTGGGAAGCTCGAAGATTACGAGTATGAGAACTGCCCAACACTTTGAAAAGAGTTTTTAAATAATCAGGAGCACATGGATCGTTTAAAATCTTGAAGAGCATGCAGAGAGATCTGAGGGACCTCCTGAGTCGGATAGGCAACCATTTAAGCTGGGAACGAAAAGAAGAAATGTGATCGTATTTACGAAGGCCAAAAACGAAGCGAATACAGTTATTGAGAAGACGATCCAATTTATTTAGAAGTTCTTGGGATAGGTCAGAATAACAAACATCAGCATAGTCAATAATGGGAAGCACAAGTGCCTGGACCAAAGTGAGTTTGGTGCTAGATGGGAGGAAATGCTTGAATCTATAGAGAGACCGCAGCGAGAACGTGACTTTCTGACTCACCTGAGCCACATGCTTTTTCCAACTTAAACTGTCGTCAATGTACAGGCCCAAGTCTTTAACGTGAGGTGAAAGAGAAATGACGGTGTTCTCATACAACAGTGGCATAAGTTGGCTAGTGTTCACGTTTCTCAAGTAGTGTGAACTACCAATGATGATTGCTTGACATTTTCCGACGTTCACAGCAACCCCAAACTTGCTAGACCATTCTTCAATAGCACGAAGATCAGCATTGAGTAACGAGATGCAATTATTAAGGTTGGCGATGTCTGATTGAGCGTATAGTTGCAAGTCATCAGCGTAGAGATGGTAAGAACATTTGAGGATAGAAGTAATGGAGTTTATAAATAACGAAAATAAGAGAGGAGAGAGTATACCGCCTTGAGGAACACCAGTTACCAGGTCGAACCAGTCAGAGGAATCCTGATCAGCACGCACTGCCTGCTGGCGACCACGAAGATAAGATGAAAACCAATCACGTGACAACGATGAGACCCCAATTTGAGACAAGATGGCCAAGAGGATGTCGTGATCAACGGTGTTAAAAGCATTGGAAAAATCTATTAAAACTAAGACCGTTAACCTCGAATTCTCCAAGCCATCTCTAATGTCTTCAGTAACTTTAAGTAGAGCTGTGGCTGTGCTGTGGCCAGGCCGAAAACCAGATTGGTAATTGGACAAAATGTTATTTTTAAAGACGTAGGAGGATATTTGCTTGAGAGCAACTGCTTCTAAGATTTTGGATAGGAAAGGGAGAATGGAGATAGGTCTGAAGTGATTAGGTAAACTTGGGTTGGAAATTTTGGGAAGAGGGATAATGTAAGCTTTACGCCACATTGCAGGGAATACACCAGTCTGCAGAGATGTATTAATGATATGAGTAATAACTGGAATTAAGTCCTCAATCATAAAAGACAACATAGTTCGACTGACCCCATCACAGCCCACAGCCTTAGACTTGATAGAGGTAAAACATTTGAAGACCTCAAGGTTTGTCACGGGAGAGAAAGAAAAAGAGTCAGTAGGAAACATTGGCCTGGAAGTAATGTCAAGGATAGTCATATCCTTAACGTCAACTGGAAGCGTAGTAGACGTAGAAAAATGTTTATTGAGAATATTTAATGGAAGATTGAGAGAGGCTATACTAGAGGGGGACTTAGTTATGCCAAGAGATTTGAGAAACTTCCAGATATCAGCCGGTGAAGAATTGAGGACATTCTCACAAATGTATTGGCGTTTAGATGCTCTTACCATCTGGTTGCAACGGTTCCTAGCTAACTTGTACAGGTTCCAGTACTCCTCACTGCGGTCCCGCCTATATTTTCTAAAAGCCCGGTCGCGTCGTCTCATTGCCATCCTAACTCCAGGGGTTATCCATGGAGCTGGAGGACGCTTGACACGAACAGCCCTCAGCGGAGCATGAGAGTCAAAAAGCTGGAGTACATGTCTATTAAATATCTCTACCTTCTGATCCACTGATGTTGACTGGGCAATTTCGCCCCAATCAAGGGCTTGTGCATCAGTATTAAGTTTGTCCCTATCTAATCTTGCGAAATTTCTAATAAAAAAAACAGCTGGTCGCTGCCTAGGGGGTTTAATTTTATAACATAGATAAATCAGATCGTGTCTGGATAAACCAGGCGCAGGAATCTGACCATGGTTGGCAACGAGATCCACAGAAGATGCAAGCATGATATCGAGCCAGGAATCGCTAGAGTCTAAGTTATGATGTGTAGGATTAAGTTTAAGAAGTGACAGACTCGAGGATTCCAGGATCGCACTCAGCCTACGTGATCTTAGGTTATCCTTCAAGAGGTCAGTGTTAAAATCACCCATGACTATGTGATGCTTGTACTCAGAGGAAAGAGATTCGAAGAGAGATTCAAGAGTAGAGAAATAATCTATAGTAGGTGGGCAGTATACAACTCCTAGAACGGCCTTAACCCCTTTGACAATAATTTCAAGAAATAAGTACTCAGGGTTACCATTATAGATTGGGGATGATGAAAATAAAATTTTATAAGGGATATCACTTCGCAGGTAAATGGCGACACCTCCGGCTCGCTTACCTGTACGATCGTTCCGAATTAAAATAAACCCCGGTAAACAGTAAAAATGAGAGGGAAGTTCAGGTTTAAGCCAACTTTCAGACACTAAAATGGCATGTAAGGCGACGTCAGAAAATAAATCCAAAATCTCAGAATGGTGCTGAGGGATGCTCTGTGCATTGACATGGCATACATTAAAACACTTGTTAAATCGCTGGCACTCACTACTAAGAAAACTATTTGCGGACAGAGAATCATCAAGAGTTGAAAAAGAGGTGGAAGAACATGAATAAAATGAGTCATCGTCAGACATAATTATTATGAATTTGAGTAAAAGTAAAATATAATAATAATAATAAATATAAAATATAATAAATAATTGAATATAATTTTAAATGTGAAACAAAATTCACATAAAAACAATTGCAAAAACCTGCCGGCAGACTGTTAACATTAAAAAATAACATTAAAAATCTGCGGTTATTTGAATTTATAATGCAAAACGAGAGACGGATGGACGGACGCCTAGCCCGACGATAACACCCGGATGAAGTCGGTCGAAAGCTGTGCCTTTTCCGGAAAATTCTTGCTGTGACCGATTCTAAAGCGGTGTTACGTCATTCCGTGCAAGCCTTTGAAAAGTTTAAAGTTAAATGAGAGCACGGCTTAAATAGTTTGCAGTGTTCTCGTCTGCATAAAATTAAAATATTTTGCTCTTTGCTCGTATATTACAACATATTGGGTTAACTTAATATACAAATAGCAGTACTGTTCTCATTCGGTCCCTTTATCACGGTCGCCTACGCATACAATCGGTGCGCTGGCATATCCCTACGTTAAAGTCTTGCATCGGTCGTTGCACATATTTGGACATACAGCTCAATGACTAATTGGCGCATAAATGCACAGCGACGATACAGGCCACCTTTGCTTGATATTCTTCCAATAACCTACTTTAAACCATCATAACCCCATCAAAGAAACTTACGCTATTCTCAATACACTTTGAAATAAATAGAAACTATTCAATAATCAGTTTCCTGTAAAACAATGATCCCGTAAAGCGATCATAACCTAGAACGGAAAAAAACTGCATGTCCAAAAAAGTCGAGCACCGCTAGTCGAGTGAGCGGGACAGGCGTATGAGACGTAAGCGAGACGGCGGCAATCGCGAAAGTGAGAGGAGGCGAGACGCAGAGCGGCAACAGCGCGCGGTTACGTTACTAGCGGGGTAAACAATCGAGGATGATGTGACGGTGCGCTGCGCGTGCGACCGCCCCCGGCCGTGCACTTCGCTACTGCATTTTTGACGTGTGACGTCACTAGATGCGTTTTGTTTTCTGTTTGGGTAAGGGGTGACTATTTCGTTTACCTGCTTATACTAGTCAAGAGCCTTTTCAATAGCTGCGCCCTAGTTCAGACTGCTTATACAGTAGTAGAAATAGTCACCTAAAAATAAGCATGTTTGTAAACAGTCTGCGAAATTTCATGGGTGTCGACTGTCGACAGTTACGGGTGTGTGACTGTGCGGGGTATCAATATTTTGCGGTATAATGGCACAGTTATCACAGCGACCGCGGTATGTCCACCACTGCTGACCACTGTCCACTTCCGCGAACGTCATCATTATTATGGATTGCGCGTGTTGAACTTATGTCACACAGTTGTTACTGTGGACCCTACCTCATTTTCTTTCGAAGTAATTTAGAGAGAATTTTCTAGGAAGTATCGTAAAACAATGTCAAGAGTACTGTAAAAAAGTTTTAGGCAAAACTCCTTATTAATATGTAGTTGCGCTCAAACTGTGGTGATATTTTGATTAAATGCAGTAAAATAAGCTGTAATAGAATTATATATTGCACTTCTTTTTTTTTTTTTTACAAATATATTTACATACTTAGGTATTATATCAATTAGGTTACGTTAGATATTATAATAACGTATACATGTGGAGGCTTGTTATTAGCAATTTTGTGTTATTAAGTTTTTCTAATCATCAATGTAATTAGTCTGTAAGCCTTCTATAAAACAAAAAAAAAAAAAAAAACTTACTTCTGGAATATAATAAGCTGAGGAGAATAAAAAATAAGTGGACAGTTTCATGACAAAAAGAAGAATTCAAATACAACCGACAAAGATAAAAGAGAGCATAATACTAACCCAAATTGGTGGCCTAGTCAAACACCATTACAACAAAATTAATAGTTTCAACAATTCGAAGCCTTCACAAGGCGGTAGAACTAACATAAACATATTATCGCAATAAAATCATTATACGGAGACAATATTTACTGCGGACAACAGTTACCTGTTACATACATAATATACATACACATGCGTACCCACACAGATGCAATATAAGCCGACAATATACTACCATATTACTTGGAGTGGGCGTCAGCAAACGGCAACACTTACCATTTGATATTTCTTACTCTGTCTACTTAAACTAGAGTGAAAGAGATAGAGTGATAACCCGCTCAGTTTTTACCAATGTTGTCATGATAAAATGATTACCTTTGACCCCAAAGATTCATATTGTACGCGTCAAATTTTAAGACGACGGTTCTTCCTCAATGATTCTGGTCAAGTATTTTTACAGTAAAGGATTCAAAGTAATACGTAAACATTATAAATACAAAGCCAAAAACCTCATTAGATAAGGTCACATTATTATTGAAATATTATTGAATTGACTGACACAATTTAACTAAGCTGGTTTAGAAAAAACAGCTTGCGAAACGGTCGAAAAAACAAACAATAAAATTCTGACCGATTTATATCGAATTGGAATCATTTTATTCAATCGTTCACACAATCTAGAAGAGGAAATGAATGCCACAGAGATCAACGGAAGGTAGTGGCCAATGAGCAGGAAAACACAGACATAGCCATGTTTATAAAAGCGAGATTTACATTCTCGTTGTACGAGTAAGCTTGTATGTCACCAAGGGCGAGGACATGATTGTGCCACGTGATCAAAGATAATAGATCCCGCATTTATTAGCTAGCCGGCGAACGTAAATATACATAGAACTAGGAATATTTTCCTATTGATAAGAAGTATAGCAAGACTAAATGTCGTTCAGAAATGTATAAAACGGACTAATAGACCATTACATTGACTAGTTTACAAAATATTTGTAGCAATTTACTTATCGTTGAAAACCGTGAACGATATATTGTAAAGTATCGATTGTTAATTTCGCCGACTCAACAATAATGATATTGCATGAACAGAGGTATTAAAATGGAATTGTTATGCGGCAAACGCGTCTAAAGGCACGCGCCATGGATCGTTTTAGAGGCCACATCGGCGTTTGCGCATGTATATCTACATTCGCACAAGCACAACCAAACACCGATGTAAATTGGATACATCAACAATAATTATACGATCCAGCACACAATCAACAAAGGAACAAGTTGATTAGCAACTTCAAAGAATGACAGTAGGAAGGGATGTTCTGATAGTCATACGAAACTTTCCAGATGTTGTGTCAAAGAAGAAATGACATCATGTCATCGAAGAAGGCAATTATCGATTAGGTCGTGGTATTTTTAATTGCCATTTGGTTTTGATTACGACTATTCGAGAAGTATTACGTCAGGATAATACGTTGCTGCCATCATGGTACCTCGAGGCCGACGACAAGCGGATAGTCGCAGTGGACAACCTCAGGAAGGAGGTCGGCACACGAAACGGTTACAAGATCGTCGACTGTCGAAAATAGTCTTGGAAACCCGTGTTTGTAACGGAAACTAACAGTGCACAGGATACTGGTCTTAATTTATTTGCTACGAAGAATTTGACGCAAAAATGTAACCTGATCGGGAGGTATTTGAACTTGATCAGTGCTCTACATACTTCTTGTCTTACTCTGGGAAGTGTAAACATAAACATTGAACGTAGAATTTTATTATTCATGCCTGAATGAATTGGTGTACTTAAACCTCATTAACACAAAGGATAAATTAAACTTCAGATCTAGATCCCAAGCCTGGAATCGTCCTTTTTGCCGAAGGGTAAAGGGTACGCAGGCAGGCAGTACTGTTGCACTACGCTGCTAACGGTACAACAGCGAGCCGGTCGCGGTCATCGAACTCAACGACCTTACGTCTAGTCTAGAAATTTGAAGGTTTGCCCTACTTTTTTTCCGACCAACAAAGTACATTACATTTATAACAAACAAATTAGAATGGGTCTAAGTACATTTAACAAATAAACTAGTAACTTGTATGGCGAAAATATAGATGTCAAGATGTTGGCAAACATTTTAATCACGAGATTGAGAACTCTACAATAGTTCGTACGAGCAGACTGAATGCAGATTCCGACGCAGGCTGCAAAGCTTTTATGCATACAAAGGACGTCGCTAGGATATTGTGGTGCGACAGGTAGTTAGATGCGAGTAGCAAGTACATTCGCAGAAACGACTGTTGTTGAAATCTGAGAAGACAAGGCGGAATTATGTGCAGGAAAAGCTTACAACGAGAATCTTCCAGAAGATATAGAATTACGGAACAAGTTAGTGAATACAGAACAACATCGCCTACATACTGATCTCGATCGCATGATTATTCCGTCTCTTTTGCTCTTTCTCAAACATACCTTCTCACGCGTTAAACCTCAGCCTCTATGGTGACACGTAAATACTACGTGCACTATTTAACAAGTGGGCCGCGACAAATACTGGAAAGCAACTTGCACGTTTACCAACTCTGCTTTAATTTAAAGATTATGATAATGTGCACACGTTCGGATGATTTGGGAAGCGAGAGCCGGTTGCATGACGTACTGAATCATTTTAATGCCGTATTAGAATGAATATTAGATGCTAAACGGAATACAGACATCTTTGAACAGCAAAAAAATCGTTTTTTATTATAAAACTCACAATACGACGGACAACACCCAGTCAAAAATTGTGAATGTCCTTCGTGGCATGCGTCATACAAAACTTAAAATTCACAAGACATAACCACTCTTCTGACAACACTGACATAAATTAGATTCTGATTTGAGAAGGAACGTCATTATGATAATCATAGACATTTTCGTCGGCGAATTCACACCTCCACCTCATTTGCGGATGGAAAAGGGGAGGGGTGAGAGAATGATAGAAGTAAAGGGGGGATTGTAGTGAAAGCGTTTCGAATTTAATCCGAGAGAGCCCTCAGACATTCGACCATGTTATTTTACAGCCTCATGTTATAATAAAGTTATCTGGTGCTGCCAATCTATTTTGTCAATTAAACTAATAATTTCAACGGCCGCCGTGCAATAGCTTCGATCGCATTGTCTGTTGACAGTTAATTTTGTTAGTCATTTGCAAATGAGGTCAACTTGCAAGCCGATACATCGGCGTTTTATTATGTAATGTTCATTATAACTGTTGGTGATTCTAAATGTTGAAGTTGGAAAAGTAAAATTTTAGAGAAGACTATTAAATAAAATGTTTACTATGCCTTTGCATTTTGTGTTTATCATTTCAAAAAGAAACAAAATACATACAGTTTAAGTATTTCATTTCAAGATTCACCCAAAACACAGACACTTTGTTTCCAAAACTTTTGATCACTACCGTGTATCTCGAGCATTCTATGAAGTTACTTTGAAACTCCACTCAAATAAATTAGCCAGACTGCTTTTAGTTTTATCGCAGCAAGAAAGTTTAACCAAGTTGAAGTAATACATCAAGTTTTACATACGTTAGCTCTTAATAGGCGAGAGGTAATACGTGAAGTTATGTGTTACGGTTGTACAACAACACGACGCATTATAGTGAAACTTGATTTCCGTGAGACGAGAGCCAAAACTCGCATGCAAAGGGCCGACAAAGGGCTTCAAGCTTTCGTAACGCTCCATTTAATCTCCAAAACTTCTCTCATCACATTCCGCAAATACACGATTGCAATGATAAAACCAAGTTTCAGCCTACAAAGTACTTCTGGCGCGTACAGACGGTGCCAAGTGTTGTCAACACACAACACCGTCATGTTTACACAATAAAAATATAGGTCACTCTTTACTTTCACGTTTTCAGACAATTGCGTCCCGTAAGACGGGGTGTAGCCGGATCACAGAGTAAAATTACTCGTGTAGAAATAACCTTTAGCCAATAAAAGCGAAAGTGGAGTACAAGGCTAGTGAAGACTTGTTTTTATCGATCGACATAACGCAGAAACCTGAACACGGTGTGTTTTCAATCATACTAATGAACTTTATGTTCGTTGGAGATGCATTCAACCGAATCGAATATAAAGTATTGATTATTAAGTGGATGGTTAATGGGGTACGTTTTAATTCAGATAATCATAGTGAATTGATGACCGTACAACTAATAAACATAAACTGAATTAATTCACAATCGAGTTTAATTTTAAAATTAATCATTCAAGTTCACTACATAATGGTTAATTTTAACAAATTCTTCATAACACAATATAATAATTAATAAATGCAATCTGTGGTGACACAGGACCCACGTTGACGTAGAGAGGCTGTCTCTGGCCAAGCATCGAATGTGGGACAGGCACAGAGCACTTCTGTTATCTTGACCCACATATCGTGACCGCGGTCGCGGCCGGACCACTGCCGCTATTATAGCGGAACACCTTAATTGCCTTCTGATGGAAAACGTCGAGAAATTCGAAAGGGCAACAACACAAATGGAAATTGAAAAACTTAGGTAAACAATTATTTATAACAAAGCGTTTTTCATAACAATGCATAAAATGTACAACTTAGGAGAAAGGTTTGTTCAAAACCCTATCGTGAACTCCATTTTGAAGTGAAACATTACAAAATCAAGATTTACTGAAAGGTCCAAGGTTTACTGAAAGTGAATTTTCTAGAAAAGAAAAATGAATAAATGAAATGAAAATTTGAATACTATTGAACAAATGGTAAAAATCGGGATCGTAACCAAATGAGAAAGAGTGAACATTTTTCCTTGTGACATTATCATCAAAACAGAACCTTGACCCAGAATGTGGCTCGTTACAACAAGAGGAAAAGGACGTTACGAAGATGCTGTCAGGATCGCATCAAGTGATGTCATATCGTCGGAGTATTTAAGACTGGTTTTATTTTATTTGTACAAAAAATATTTGATTGTCCTTGAAAAAACCATCTTTATTTTCGTCGATGGGATGGTGATGATATGTCTTTACAACAGGCAGTGAGAGTATATGCATGAGAAAAAATCTACGATTAATGAAAATTTATTCATTACTATTATCGTATTGATTGAATTAATTCCAAAGCAAATAATAATTTACAAGTCAAAGCAAGTTGAATATAAAATTTCTAGGAATTTGCACAATTAAAGAACGTATTAGTAATTAAAATATTTTAGTGTATTGAAATTATTATATTCAGACTACAATTCAAGCAAGGCCATCAAGTAATGGGGTAATTCGTTAACTCGAAAATAGTTTTAATTGCCGAGGCTTGGTGATACGGACCTTTCTCTTCAATGTGGGTTAATAATATAGGAATTCGTTGCGGAACCGCATCGATTAAGGACTATGTGGACGAGCGAAGGACGTACGAAGTACGCGCTCGCCTCAAGGACCGACCTCCATATGAAAAATATTCAGTTTTTAGATATGTTATTAAAATGCTTGATATGATAACTTTGATAAGTCAATCAATACTCGTTACTGATTATTTAATACTGTAGAGCAATAATTTTAAACAACTTGGCGTGTCATTGACAACCTTAAAATTCTATCAGCTGTTTATCTGTGCGCCCAAATTTTGTTGAAATCAGCTTACTATTTGGGTCAGATCACAAGGCGTAACAATGAAAACGTATATTTTTTTTAGTGACCTTGGGAGGTATGACGGTGGTATATGTGGTGTAATACGAATTCATGGATCATGGATGGAGTGGATCCCAGGAAATTGTGAGCAATACTTGTGAGTCATTTCCATGCGTGTTTTGGAAGCATTTTCCCACAAGCGGAATTAACTTTCAAGCACACACCTTTGGCATATGCAATATCACATTTCTGCTCCAGTTACTTCATTATTTATCCGGCATTTTCCATTCTGAGGTCACTAGAGACTCGAGATAAAGAGTGCGTCATTCTGATGTAGGTAAACGCGTCACATGGACTTATTTGCTTCCTTAGAAAATGTCAAAACGTTTTCCCCCATCTGTCTCTCTCACACTTCAAAAGTCAACGTACCTTCGTCAATCATTGCACTGATTTCAGTTATTGTTTTGGGGAACATAATTACAGCAATCGTAATATTAATTTCAAGTGTTGAAGGAGCGTGAGATACCGCCGCCGCAACTGTTCGCTTATCATTTGTGATAATGTGGCGTTATGTAGCCGGTCGCTCTGTAAACAACTGTGCGATTGGTTACAAAATAAACAGAGCACAGCTTTCAATTTGTGGTTTTGATGCGAGAATTCAGCCAGATGCGGGCACGAGGGGCTTTATATATGGAAATGTTGTCTGTGTATACTGTTTTTATTTGAACAGTTTTCTTTTTTAGTTTTATACACGTGCTCTTTTTTATATTGCCCTTGACTGCTCACGCCAAAATATGGTCGATGAAGCACGTAGTAGGTGCGTACGTTTGCATCGTGAAAGGTAACGAAGAAATTGTATTGGCAATATTTACTATCATTTTAATCTCCAGACAATAATACTTGGTTCGGAATTAAAGATAAGATTATATTGGTTTCTGATCAAACAAATCCATTATTTTTTGTATCATCTCTTTCTTCTGCAATTCGTCACATAATCTTTATTTCCGTCAGCGAATTCCAAAGCTTTTAATCGTGGTCTATTGTGGTGGCTGATAGCGGCACGAAGCACCAACCGCTCTCGTTGGAACCTTGATACCGTGTGACTGTGATAAGTTATCAGCTGATAGATAACGACCCCCGCGACATAACAAAACTTTTAGTTTATTTTAGTATTAAACAACATTTAAGTTTAAGTTTTTCAATATTCTCTGAAATTCAAGAGAACTGCTTAATTTATAAATCAAATTATCTTTATTTGTCAATCATGCATCGGAATTCGGAATACTGTAAAAAGTGTTTTTAGATGTTTGCTATTCAAAATATTATGATAAAATCTGGACAAACCAAAACGTCTGAACTCATTTACATGCTCAACGGGTGCGTAACGTTGTAACATAAGTAGTTAATACATAATTAAGATACAATAAACCGGATTTAACAACGTCGAACATAATTTGCTCGTGTGCGCATACGCAGACTGCTTTTAACTACTTCGGCAACCCAGCAAACTCAAATCAAGCGTTTAATAACCTATAAGGTCACCTTTATTTTCATTATAACAATGGGAGCTTACAAATAACTCTAGTTCGTTTGTTTTAGAGTTCAAATTCATTTGGATGTGAAGACAACAAGTAAACCACTGATTTCAGGTAGATGTTTTTTTGCGACGACCTTGAGTTGTACAAGAAACCATCGTCTTGTTGATTGTTACGAGAGTCGTAACTTATTTACAAGACAAAGATTCCACTACAGCCAACGACTAATTTTGTTTCGTTTCCAATAAGATGAAAGTGAAATTTTAATGTGTGAAATACCAAAAGGTAAAGAACAGACTTCGTGAGAATTTACGATCATCGTAAGCATCATACAAGAATTTATGGCTTGTAAAAAGCAGCAAGGCATTAGAGATTCATTATAACACTGTAATGTTGTAATTAGGTTGATTACATTAAGGAAGTTTATAGTGGTATCGCCACTTTGAACAAACGTAAATAATAAAAATATTCTGTTGCTTTATTGCCGCCAAAACGGTAGTTAACAACATGTTTTAATACTGTTAACCAGTTAATTTATAATTACATATCATAATGGACACTGGTCAATCAATTGGTGGTCAGATTTGTTTAGTCAGGGACAGCAAATTTGGTTGAATTTGTAAGAAGTGACCTAGAAGCGTTAGGAGACATACTAGGAACAGTGGGCGAATGAGCACATTCAGGATAAAATTGAAGTCGTGCTCTGTATGCATAGAGGGTGATAAGGGGTGCGGGGCAGAGGTCGCGGAGACTCGTGTGTTCGTCAGATGCCATGAATAACTTAGCGGTGTATTCCGTCACTCAATGGGCATCGTCGACGTAGCAGGGAATTGAGATGGAATATTTCTCAGATTTCCTTTGAAGCTACCAGCTTAAAAACGGAAAAGTTTGTTATTATGTTTGCATATCGAGTAAAAACAAGCGGAAAGCTATGTTATTTGATTAGCACGCTTCCAAATACTGCCCAAGAAAAACAATGTTTGAGAATGAATGAATGATTATCGCCAGTTCATTCTCATACGTCAAGGGTAAACAATGGTCAACACAAAGTCACACTATGACATACTGTGTATGACTGTACTAGAATTTATAAGACAAAGCGTAAACAGGTAAAAGAACAAAGACGAACATCAACTACCTAGATAATCACAGTGCACGCAACTGGTGCCTGGGCGGAGGCCCGCTTATGGGAAAGTTACAATCATTACGACCATTCATAAACGGTTGAATGAGCGCAAGACGCCTGCGCAGCCGGAGAGCGCGCGCGCACCGACCCCGCGAGTCCCGCGACATCTGTGATGTCGCCGCGCAGATGCCGCGCATACCTCAACATGAACCCAGCCTAGGTAAACCCTACAACAGCCACAGCTTGACCATCAGCTATACGTTTCCGATGTTACTAACATCAATTAAAATATTGCATTGCAATTTTTTGCGCAATGCTCCTAGTGCAAAGTGTATTGAACCCAAACGACACCTAGTAGCCCCGGATGCGTCACCGCCGATGTTGTGAGAAAAAATTCCATGCGACAAAAGCAGCAATATCCGCAAACGACGCATAAATAATTAGACAATAAGCAAGCAGGGCAAGAAATCGGTAATTTGTATCGCGTCGAGATAGGCGGAGCGCAGAGGGAGACGGGTGCAGGCAGGCGCGCGCCGCCGCGGAGATATGGCAACGCGTCAGGTGGAAGTGGCGCCCGTGCTTTGCTCGCTTCTCGCCGAGGACGACCGACCGCCCCCGGCGCCCCGCACACCCGCCCCTCACCCGCTAATCCTCACCCGAACACAATCTGATAAAATTCGCGCCAGCTATGAACATTACGCAAAGCTACTCAACACTACAACACTGCGATAATGAATGACCCGACGGTTTTTTTAACACGCACATAAACATTACTCCTCATGTCTCGCTATCATGTCGCATTATCGAACGGTACGAAGCGAAAAATGTAATAAGAAAGTTATTTCCTCAACCTGGCGAAACTAGTCTCGCGAACGCATTACGGTCCGCGTTACGGCCAGGTGAATTCAAAATGACCTCTATGGGCCGGTGGCTTCTTTTGGCCTCGCTCGCCGAATGCGTTGACATTTTGTGGGTTAGCAACATAACATGACTCCGAGTTGTGGCGAGAACGATGCCAGGATGACTAACAGCCGGCCGTCATTAGCCGCCTAAACGTAAATTGTCCCATACAAAAACTTTAACGCAATAGATCGATTCGGCAGTTCTAGTGCAATAAGGTGAATATTGTATATCAGCGTCTACTTACGATAATCACATCGTCTACTTAGATGTCGTGGACTCATTATTTAGGAATTCCTAAACATGCAATGGGAGACCTACGAACAATAGCGCACAATACTAGCATCACGTAAATCGTAATGATTTCGAAAGAAAAGTACATACGAGTTCTTTCATCAATGTAAAAGTGACTTACCAAGGCGAAGAAGTTTGTGTGGCAATCCTCGAGACTTGCACCGTTTGTTTGGTGATTTTGATGCGTCATGGTAGTCCGGGGCACTTCATTTTCATTTCACAACACTAAAAACGGATACAATCTTAAAGAAACCACTCAAAATCTTAAAATCATCACCGACATTTAGTGAAGTTTTCACCTTTCAATGGCGACTGGAAAATGGCGGATAGGAAACAACAACCCAAGCCGACAGTGCTGCCGTAGGCGGCCAAAGGTAGAAACTGATTTCGTTTAGAAATGTGGACACGATCCGTTTCACGTTAGATTAATCAACTTACGGCTGACTTCAGTGTCTAGTTTCATTACTGCTATTTCTCTAGTTTAATTATAAGAAAATGTTAACTAAAGGTGCATGCAGATAAAACGAAACAATTTATAAGCTTGTTTAAGCTTATAAATTGTTTCGTTTTATCTTCAACTTTAATAAACACAGAAAAGGCCACACCCTAACATGTTGCTGTTTCTGCAATTTTTGTCGTGTGTTGTACTCATTTCTGTAATTAACGGAATCAAAAATATCTTGTTAAGCAATCATAAATCGATTACGTAAGCAATCACTAAAAATAATTATCTGATGTTAATATTACGTGAAATGAAGAAACATTGTTTCACGGCTGTCAAAAGTGAATGAATGGGAAAAAAATACTAAAATTACTTTAGATTTTTATCAAATAAATAAATACTGTATATTAAATTCTATTTCAAACTAAGCGGTAAACATTGGAAAAATTACAATGTTTCGAAACGTGCTATCTGCAATACCACGCAAAAGTTTACAGGTTATTTTGTTGCACACCTTACCTAATAATTTAAAAACAAATTATAATAGTGTCCTAATCAATTAAATTATTTATAGGTCACTGCAGTAAGATATAAACAGAAGAAATATGCTAAGGTAGACAAAAAATTCCAAGCTGCTGCAGAATCTTTGGCTGCAAGAGGGTAAAGTACCTATACATTGTTTACAATAAATTCTCTTGTACAAATTTTGCACGACTCTCATTTTAAATGGAAACTAACAATACTTACATGTAATTAAAACTCAATTTTATTTACAGTTTTCTAAGACCTACAAAGCCATGGGACCCACCTGCAAATATAGAAGAGACAATCACTAAAATATGTGCCGCCAATGGCTTGAACTCCGATGCTGAGTTTGATGCATTAGAAACTAAGTTTGCTGTTCTCAAGGCATGCTTTGAAGAGACAGGATATGATGTCCCAAATTCACTGCTACATACTATTGGAAGTGTTGGTATGTTATATTCTGTGGGGAAGGAAATTCATCAAATTTTACAAGTTTTGCAGCAACATTCTACACATGTTTCTGCTATTATATTAAAAGGCTAAGAACATTGAAAGCTTGTTTACAATAAAGTAGTAATATAAAGAGCGTGCAAAATTACATCCTACTTAAAAATGTATTGAGCAATTAAACATTTTTAAGAATGCCGTCTAAAAATATAATGTTACAATAGAATGATCGCAAAATTAATCCCAGCAACATTTACAAATTACTTTCTAGCCACATTATATTTAAGGTAATATCCATAGATATTTTTAAGGTTATATTCATAGATATTAACCCAAAGCTTTTGCAATTCTACAAACAATGATTTCCATTGGTTGTAAGATGTTTTAAATACTAAGCAGCTGACCATAGAGTTCCTTTACTGACTGCCAAAATTAAACTAAAGAGGAACAGTGTTTACAGAATGAAAATAATCCTACACTATCATCATAATAAAATTAAAGCATTAGAGAAAGCACAGAATTAAGTTCTTAGAGAATAACTCTTCTCTGCATTACTATAAGCCTCACGCAAATTGCTAAAGCAATTTTACAAGAATCTCATGAGAAGCTCAGGCATAAAGCATGTCTACTACCACCAATTAAATATTAAATGCCCAATCTCCCACCATACCTGAATAGCATTTCATACATTAACTTGATGAGGTCCATGTCACCTGCAGTCATAATCTCCCAAAAAATATATCTTTTTTTAATATAATATTATAAATGTGAAAGTGTGTGAGGATGGATGGACTGATAGATGTCTTACTCTTTCACCTAAAAACTACTAAACAAAAACAGACGAAATTTGGCACACAGATAGTTTAGTCTAGATTAGCACATAGGATAGTTTTTATCCCGATTGAATGTTCCCATGGGGTAATTTTAGAGTTGTACTAGGCAACGCCTTAGGCAAGTGCCTAAGGCTTATAACTTTGAAAACTAAACAATAATTTTTGAAAATTGAAAGTTTTTGGACTACCTACCTACCTATGTTCAATCTACTTGAAAAGCAATCACTGTCTTGCTCATTTTTCTTTTCGAATCACTTTCAGAAGTTCACTTTGTGATTATTGATGATCTCATTAAATAAATAAATTTCAAATAGAAAAATTTTCTAATAAAATTTCAAACCCTTTGAAAAAATCGGTCAGTGGGTCATCTTTACGGGACGGTTCACTATGTAACTGGCAACCCTATCAAAATGATAGGTTGTTCTGTGGGTTGTCTGTTCGTAATTTTGGGTAGGCACCTAGTATATTACGTTTCCGTAACCAGCACAAATGTAAGGGCCGATTACACTGCGCTACATCTAGTGCACTAGCTGGTGATGTAGCTAGGGCCCTACATAAATGGCGTTCTGATTACACTGCACTTCATAGGGAATCCTAACCCAGTCTTATACAATACACCAACCATGGCACCCGTGCTTTCAAAATTGCAAAAAATTGGCATTGCTCTCGCTGTAACTTTTTTAGTGTTTTCATTGTGGCATCCGGATCAAATTTCTTATATATTTTCTTTATTCTTGTAATCGGGATTATTTTTATCCCATAAGAACGGCATCTCTTTGTATAAATCTAAAAGACTTAATAAAGTTTCTTTTTCCATAGTCATTTTGCCAATTAAACGCACACAAACACTCGCATCGGTCGGGTGCCGCGGCGAGACTGACCTTCCTATGTAGGCGCACTACCTCCCTACTTGTGATTACACTGCACTACATGTAGTAATGTAGGCGATGTAGGCAGGTCGGGCTCTCCCTGCCGCCCTAAGTTAGGGTCCTACATTCCTACATACATTTACACTTCACTATATCTAGTGCCCTACATGACGTAGTGCACTAAATGTAGCGCAGTGTAATCGGCCCTGTATACCTTAATTGCTTATTATAATAATATTCTTGCTTAATTTTAAATCCATCATACCATCATTGAATTTAAACACAAATTCCTGTGTTCTTACGTTACCGCGTTACCCGATTTTGCAAAGTAGTTGTTTCTTGCGATTCACACTTCTGAAATCACACATTTCATCCCCGACGCAATCGGGGACTGGTTTTTAATAAACAAGAAAAAATATTCTCAGATAATGTTGGATTCTGCTAAGTTTTTTTTTTCCACACACTATCTCCACTTCATGCAATCCTCTTGATAGAATTTTCTTTACGCGCCAAAACGGTTCATATATTTAGAACTGTCAAACAATGATTGCCAACCTTGAAAACAAACAAATAGATACTCTAAATTAAAAAAATCGTCTTTTTTATCAACTAAATTATTTCGTTACAGCTGATCTGAAAGAATTTTACAAGACTCCCGTGGACACAGCAACACCATTTGATGCTCTGAAAAGAATGGAACTGCCCAAGAACCTGTACGTGCAACCGGACTACGTCAGATTCCATCCAGGTTAATAATACACTATAATATTATAGCCAATAACATTAATTATACTTTTATACTAATATTATTCCATTGTCCATTTATCGAGGAAGGCTATATAAAATTACGCCACGACCAATAGAAGCCGAGAAGCGGGGTTGAGACCGCGGGCAATAGCTAGTTCTTTGGGCAATTATAAGTCTGCTGTATAGCCAGTTCCAAACTTCATATTGGTTGGTAATCTCAACCTCATTGGTCAGTTATGATGTTAGTATAAACACGCCATCTGCAAAGCTCAGAGCAGTCTTTCCCATTCTAATTCTATTCGAAATAATAACTAATAAGTTTTATATTCTGTTTCAGACAAAGACACGTTGTTCAATGGTGTCTCAGCATTTCCCAAGGATTCAACTATTGTGTCTGGTCTTAAGACTAGAAAGAAATATGAAGGCTACACTGCCAAGCGATCATGGCCCTAATCTTGTAGTAATTTAAAATGTTGTGTAGTTTTAGTTGATAAATAAATATTTTAAACTAGCACTTATTTATGTTTTTTTTGTTATATTTTCTTGGGGGCCTGTCTGTAGATTGCAATGTAAGGCTGGCCATACACGAACTGCTGGAAGCAGTTACTATTGACTGATTTAAGCTGCGATGAAAACTACAGTGTTTTACGCACACACGTTAAAACGCTCGAGCAGTTCAACTGCATTGGGCGGTTGGTGCGGTCAAGCTTTTATTACTGATTGCTCGAGCAGTCAGCGTCCGGAGCTTTATAGTCAACTGTCTTTGAATTTTTGGTTTTAGGACATAAGGTTCGTAACTCGAGGTCATTACAACTTGGCCACCACTGCTCTAGTATATATCAAGAGAGAATGCATTCTATTAAGTGCATGTCGTCAATAAAAAATCAGAATGCGTCGTGATCGTATCTCATACGGGCGGTCGCGGGACTAACGAATTACCGTGACCCCGGTACGAAAAGGGCTATTGAAGGACACCGTGGATTTTAGCCAGTACAAGTCTAACAGTCCCTATCGCCCTGCCCTGTGTGGGAGGACTCATTTGATGACCACGCTAAAAAAACAAAACTCATACGGGCAGTGTTTTAACAGACTGTCTCAGTAGGTCTGAAATTGAGATAATTAGGTACTACTATTTTGCGCCAGACTTGGGTTTATTTTTCTATGTATTCTATGCCTTTTATTTTCAATCTACCGTATTTATGCATAAAAAGACAAGAGATAGACCTAATCCACATAACAGATAGGTCCTTTTCGTTTTATTAAGCAATTTGATATATTTTCAAGTTTATAACAAAAGCCGTACAATACCTTTGCTGGTTCAAAATAATTTGTAGACATGGTTTTAACTACCTATTAATTCTGGGTTGGCGTGAATTACGTAATTATTATTATTATAAATTCATACTGAGACGCAACCCTACGCGCACTTTTCAACAGAGTGACTTAAAATCCAACTTTATTTACACGAAAAGATACACATTTCCAGTTTCGTTGCGTCGCGTCGTGTCTCGGTGTGAACTGACCCTAAGATTGCAATCGATATTACTATCTGTTCTGATTTTTCGTTACTCGTATTAGTTATTTTTTTATACATTTGATGATAAAATTATGTAGTATGAGCGAGCAATATTCTTATGTAGGTGTATCGATGGGGTCTGGAAGTTATTTTCGTTTAGATAAAAAAAGGCCGTGAATTCCTCCAACTCACCTACCACCTGCCTACGCAGTGCACCGTGTCCCAGGACCGCAAATGGAAATCGAAAAAACACGTGGTCTTTTAGTCAGTAAGAGTCTGAAAGTTCCTTAGATGTCACATTATGTCTTCGAATTTTTGGTTCTAGGACATGCCGTTTTCCTTACGATGTTTTCCTTCACTGTTTTGAGAGCAGTGGTGATGAAATAAATTATACAAAGTAATGCGCCTGGCTGGGTTCAGACACACGACCTAAAACTCGTAAGTCGGTTCCATTCCGATAACACTGGGCCATCACTATTCATATACAAGTACAGCTTGGCAAAAAAGAGTATGGAAAAATTGAGGTCGCTACTACTTGTCATATGTCATTATAAATAAACAAGTAAGCACTGATCGTTGCGAATTAATGTAGAAAATCGTGAAATAACACGAGGGAATTGTTTTTTGACACAGAAGCTGCTCGTAGTTGACTTTTTTAACATGTTGCAACAACAAACGTTTCGTAGTTTCAATTGTCACCGCATCAGACTCTTTCTTGCCAAGCTGTAGTAGTAGGTAGTTCAAGTGCTTTTTTATTTTTATGTATTTATATGCACAATCATAAATAACTATATATTATTGTGTTTATAAATACACATAAATATATGTTAACTATAATATTACCCTTTCTTATATAAGCTGCCTTGACGTTATACATTTTAAGAACTGTAGAGTGTGTATTGTAGAATATTCTCCTCCAGGTCCATATTGCTACGGCGACCTTTTCATCATCAACCTACTGGCGCTTGGCATTAGCTCTTTGGGCATAATTGAAAATGCTTGCGGGATTTGATTTCGAGTATTACTTAAACTGTTTTCCACGGAAAGAGGTCAGTACATAAATTCGGTAGTATTTTTTTTCCCTTTCTCTTTTCCAAGTTTTTGAACGAATCAAATTTGACAGATGAAAGTTGGTACATCGTTTTGAGGTTATAAACGAAGTGAATCTCGATCTATTATGAACTTATTTACTCAATTAATTAGCGAATGATTCCAACGAAATGATTTAACTGTTCCAACATGAACGCCCTATTGATATTGTTTTTTATATTTGTGGTTATTTACTCCTGTGTGTCATGGTAAGTGGTTGTTATGCGATGACACCGCTATTTTTATTATTGTTTTGGGTTTTGTTTACTATTTTGGTAACATTTGGGGTATTTTTAGGCTGCTGCCAACGTTGCTGGCATGGCTGTTCATGAGAAAGTATCATATAAAGTTGAAAATAGGCAGAATCGCGGTGCCAAAGTTGATACTCAAAGATGTGAGCCTATCCAAAGATAGGTATTCTATTGTAAGTAGAGATACGTATTAATATAAGGATTTGATATTTATTCCTAATTGTATAACAGTATATTTAGTGCTCCCTAGTTTGTCCTTGATAGTGGAAGAAGGATAAATAATTCTAGAATTGTTGATCAGTTTGTGAGTTCACTTTCTCTTATATTGGAACCATTTTGTGATTTGAATCAACTCTAGATCTGTATGATATAGATCTCCAATGAATTCTGAAATACTGCCTTACATATTGAAATGTACAAATACTATTTATCAGCAAGAGGAAACTTATTGTATCATAACTTTAAGGAAATTGTGATAAACAAACAATAAACAAATTTTATTTACAGCACATAGATGAGATATCATTTCAAAGTAGTTGTTTCAACTCGGAAATTAATAAACTGGTGTCAGTTGTGATACGAGGAGTTGAAATCACCAACAATGTGGAAGAAAAGAGAAGTGTTGTGGTCGAGACAATCCTCAAACCTTTGCTCTCAAAACAAAACTCTACAGCAAGGGGCGAGGGTTACGATGAAATGGGGGACATCAGGAGTCTTGAGAACAAGTTGAACCGAATTGCAAATAAAGAACTATTGGATTTCAGAGATAAAAAACTGCCTCATAGTTTGATTATGTTTGCTCAGGTATGTTGTTTATTTTATTTTTCTATAAGTACTAATATTATAAACCTGAAGAGTTTGTTTGTCTGGTTGAATGTGCTAATCTCATGAATAACTCGCTCAAATTAAAAAAAACTTTTTGCGCAGGATAGTTCATTTATTGAGAAGGGTTATAGGCTATGTAACTTCACGCTACAACCAATAGGAGCCGAGCAGCTGAGATGAAACCACGGGGAACAGCTAGTTATTATATTGATAATCCTTATTTTATGAGTTTGTTGTGAATTGTATTAATTTGTACTGTGACCTACTTCCAATGCAACAGAATTTCTTTTTAGTTTTTCTTAAGGAGCAATTGCCTGTAACAATTAAATTCAGATTCAAGTATCACATTAATGAGTAATCTGAATTGAGAGTTATCATAATATGAGTTATCATACAATTCCAGTACTGAGAAAATATTTGTAAGATCTATAAGAAGTTGTTTCAAGTGTGACTTTGTATTTGTGAGTTTAAATATTTGTTTGTACCCACAATACAGGAATCATTACTTAAATCATCAAAGTATCATTTGTATCAATCATAAGATTAAGTCCCGTACTACAGAACATGGCTCAATACTCAATCATTACTTACTCGTAAAACTAGATTCAAGCCATTCAATTGGTTGAAACGGGTTTTAAGTAACGCTTGAGTATTGAGCGACGATCTGTAATGAGAGCCTAAGTCTTTGTTATTTACATTACAGGTGATTGTTACAGTTCTTTCAGACTGTAATAAAAAGTTAGTAATGTGTTCTTCAGCTGATGTCACAACTAACTAATTTAATTATCATTAACCTGCTACTATTTAATTGAGTTATACTACTAGCATCGTCTTGGCACTCATGTATTTTATTATGCTGAAAAAACATGTCTCAATTAGACTTCAGTTTATCAATGAATCTACTGTGTAAAGAATCTCAAAAATAAATATAAATCTGAAATTAAAACAAGCAGTGATGTTTTTTGTCTAGGGTTGCCACGCGGACTTAATTTTAGTTGATGGGCAGATAGATATATGTATAGGTAATTTTCGAATGAAACCTTTCATGGCATGTGAGTGTGGCAACCTAAAAAATTGGGCATTTGGGAAAATAAAAAGCACCTAAAATGTTTTTTTTTACTAAATTGTGTGACAGTACAGGCTAAGAAAAAAAGAATAACCCTAAAAACTATATTTTTGTCACTGTTGTAAAAAATTTTATTTTTTTATTAAGAAATGTTTACACTGAAATATTTGTCAGTGCTTGAAAAAAATACCTTATTCGTTCAGAAAAAGGTGGCAACCCTATTTATGTCATTTAAGAGTATGCAATATTGGCACTCTGCCATCTCAGTTTTCCCCATGTGTGATTCAGGAGTCACCTTCAAGAATAGTTCTCCTGAATCACACATGGGGAAAAGAGAAGCATAAAAAATGCAAAAAAACATGTCTGTTGTATGGGAGCTCCATTAAATATTTATTTTATCCTGTTTTGTAGTATATGCTGTAGTCGCGGCAATAAAACATCATCTGTGATAATTTCAACTATCTGTCATGGTTTATGAGATATAGCCTAATTACAGACAGACAGACCGACGAACAGCAGAATCTTAGTAATAGAGTCCTACTATATACCGAATGTAAAACAACATTTAGGTATGGAAGCCTAAAAAACTAACTCAGTATATATATTCCAGTTCATGGGAGTGCACATATTCAACGCCTCAGTGACTATCCACAATGGAACAGTGGACAATCCATGGGCCCTAACTGCTAATGCCGCCGAAGTCCACGCAGATGGCGCTGCGGGCGGACCTGCGCGTGCGCTGGTGTTCTCCACGAAGCTGGTGGATGCTAGTGTGAAGATCGGGTGGAAGGGGGAGTTTTTGGGGGAGGCGTCCTGCTGTTTAGTGATTGAGGGGACTGTGAAGGCTGATGGACCTTTGAATGTAGAGGTAAGACCTTTTTTTGTCGGTATTTCAGACTGCCGACTCACTTAGCCTAGTAAAACTGTAGAGATCTCTAGAAATATGTATAATGAAAATGTTTTCTTTTAGTTATTTTAGAATCCTGTATTTGTGGACCCCAAAAAGTTCACATACACATCACGTCTAATTTGACTATCCCAATATCAATAGATAAACTAGAGAGAAAACTCTAACCAAAATTAAAACGTTAGTCTTTAAAAAAGATTTTATACTTAATTGTAAAGACTAATAGAATTTTGTTTATGGTGTTGCAATTTGTAGAAAATCCATGCAATAGTCAGCAACACGGCGGTGACATTCAAAGATGAGTTGTACCAGTTCCTAAAGAGCCACAAGAAGCGCCGACGCTCACCAGTGATGAGTTCCAATGATGAGGACCACCTAGCGTCCATCATACCCAGGCTTTCACCTGTTGTACCAAAGGTATGCTATGTCAAAAGTTAGCACTTTATTAATATTGTTACAAGCTGAGATATCGGTGGGATGGGTAGTTTCATACATCTCTAAGGAAAACGAGCGAGAGCGGACGATATTCCAATGTCGTGTTGTTATCGTCTAATGTGAAAGCGCTTAATGATTGTCTAAAAGAGTTCTTATTAGCACACCAATAAAATCTATGTTCTGTTTCAGATTTTCAGCCTTAAAATAGACACAACAAAAATAAGTTGTAAAGATAAATCTGTAAATACAAACTTCGAAATGTCTTTGCAGAGTTTACAAGTAAGTTTTTTTTTATTTAAATTAAATTAAATTATTTAGAGGAGCTTGTGGTTACATAATACAGGTTCTTTAAGGTTAAGCCACGCTTTCCGAGGTCGACCTGTAGACGGGTGGTGGTGTTGGGCCTCCACACCTCGGAAAGTTAAGCCGTTGGTCCCAGCTGTCATTTGTGGATGACAGTCGTTACTGTTAGAAACTCGAAATTCTGGTAACAAGTATGACCAAGGAGTATCGTATCACCCAGTTATTGGGTTGTGGAGTTCAGATAGGCAGTCACTCCATGTAAAATACTGATATTCAGCTGCATCCGGTTCAAGAAGTACAGAAGAAGAGTTTAATATTCTTGACTGACACCTGCAGGCGTAAAGCGGCCACTTAGCAATATTCCTAATGTCTCTCTTCGGTGTCCGTTTTAGACCCGCTGTTTATTCATATAATCATCCAACAGGTGAACTCCAGATTCAGTGCAGCATCAATCTTGTACGACGAGACGGGCTCAGAGCTGAGCGGTCTACCGCAGGTGTACGTCGCTTTCCAGATGGAGCAGTTCCAGCTGTTAGCCGACAGCCAACATCTGGCTATGCTCAATAAACTCAAGCTAGATGCCAAGGTATGAATGATCAGGTTACAGTTCGCGAATGCTCACGGTTAGCGCAGTGGTAGAGCGATTGATTGAACTGCGCGTCTAAAGTTCGTTTCCCGAGCGGAACAAACATTAGTACATACGGGGTCTGAAACCCCGCCATCCCCTTTGTGTTATGTTACTTTAAACCTTGCACGCAGAAATAGGAGCCTCGCAACGCGGGGCTCCATCCGACGGTCAGACTGGACTGGAACTAACTTTGCAGATATAAAAAGGCCCTCTCTGTCTACAGTATGCGTAAACATATGATTCAAGATATTATGCTTAAAAACATTATGCGTGAGCTATACGTAAATAATACATGCGTAAATATTATTAGGATTAACAAAAGTATGCCATGTTATAATACGTCTAAAAATTTAATGTAAATGGATAGGGAACATGATGATGATGTGATAGGCATAAAAGAAAAATAGGTACAATTTGTTTATTTATTTTCAGTTGGAGAAAGGAGTACTAAACTTGTACTTAATAATAAGCACGCTGAACATAAACTATAGTCATACAGAAGCATTTAAATGGTACACCTCTGTTAAAGAGAAAATAATAAAAGCCAAGCCTTTACAGATAATGGAAGTGGAATCGCCTTGTAAGTAAACTGTATTTAAGGTCTTGTATCATCACTTAAAATCTATACGAATTTAGATCCAAAAGAGAATAGAAAACTTACTTTTTTTTTTAATTAGTCTTTTCCGACAGTAAGCATGATTTTTTTTTTATCGTGGTAATATCATCAAATAAGTCCTCCCACCCAGGGCAGAGCGGGAGAGACTGTCAGACTCGTACTGACTAAAATCCGCGGTGTACTTCAATAGCCCTTTAAGTTCCGGGGTACGGTAATTCGTACAGTCCCGCGACCAGTTTAAACATCATAATAAAATTGTAACATTAGGAAATCATACTGGCAAACAGAAAAATCCTTTTAGAGTCAGCGAAGACTATCGAGTGTGCTAATATGTTCCTTGTTTTGTACACTGTACGTTGTGAAAGCTAGAACAATAGAGTTAATAATAGGTATAGTTATGAGTGACTTAACGATCAAAATGTGTCCTCGCGAATCTGACTGAATAAGTTAGCTGGACAGACGTCGGCTTTAAAAAAATAAGGTTTGGTGGGTATCGGACAGGCTTGCACCTTTTTCCGAGATCAATAATTGGCTATTTGACAGTAGCTATAAATTACAAATATAATCAGTCCGTCATTTAGAGTTTAAAAAAATAACGGACACGTATTTTTTCTTTTGTAAAATCAATGAATATTCACCAAAATACAACGCATAACTCGAGAGTGGGGGCTCGTAACGTCAGAATTCAATAGAAATTGTACTAAATTGTGACGTATTTCCAATTTTGAAAGCATCGTATCTCAGTCAATTTTGGTTTACGAAACAAAATAAAAAATACGGGTCGTATATTTTTTGGTAATCTAAGTGACGGACTAATTATAATTTTTCAGTCAAATAGCCAATTATGTTCTTGCATTGAACCAGTGGCTATAGAAGTCACTATTGCTCTTCCATAACTCATATCACACTGTTTCTTACAGCACCATCCCCTCCGCTATGGTTGTCCCGCATATTCTCCTCCTGCATAGTACAAGGATGTGCGGAGTTGCGATCAGTAACAGTACATGCGCGGCTGATGAATGAGACTGCACTCGGATTTGGATGCAGTGGCGTCAAGGTCAAGCTGGATCAGCTGTTGGAGACAAGGGGTATGTTATTCCGATGACTCGTATTAACCAACCAAATAAATAAACAGTCAATCTTGTTTTCCATTTATGAGTCGACTCATTATAGATTCTCGTTAAAAAGAAGAAGTATATGATTCATGAACTAAATAGTGCAGTTAATTACGATAATATTACACGACAGTGTTGATTAATTATGTTGGTACGAATGTAATTCTAGTACAGACCGGATTAAAGTGTAACACCAAATCTGCCATAATATCTTTGCATTTTGTGATTGATAGACTAAAATAACTACCAGCCAGGCCATTCCATCCGTTTTTCTGTTTTGTTATCTACTCTTATTTTATTCAGGTAATTGTGCTTACATTTGATGAGACTGATATCCATAACTGGTTGAGTTTGAAACTTTGAACTAATATAAAATTATTCTACTTAATAAAACTGTTCTATTTCTACATGAATCCGACTCTTTCATTGACTAACTGATCATTGATTTATTAATTGCTGCCTTTATGCGACCTGTATGCTGTGTTCGCGATGACAGCGCCACCTAGTTTCGTGTTGAGGTCATAAATTAGAACTTCTAATTCCTAATCTAATTTTTAAACACTTTCGACTTGTTTTTCATTATAAATTAATTAAAATGTCAAAAAGTACTTAAAAAGGTTGTGGTGCAAAACATAGATAATTCACATCTCTGTCACATCGCGCGCTGCGATACTTCGCACTGCGTATTCGCATTGAACATAAATTCTTGGTTGCAGAAGAGTGGTACCGTTGTGCGGTAGCTCGGCAAGCAGTGGGGGGGCGGCAGTGGGGGGCCGAGCTGCTGGTGGACGGCGGCTGGGGGGGCTGCGGGGCGGCCGCGGGGGGGCTGCGCGCGCCGCCCCCCCGCCGGCAGCACTCCTGGGGGGAGGCGCTGCTGGCCGTGGCGCTGGTGAAGTGGGCTGCACATGGACCTAATGATTCTAAGGTATTTAATTACGAGTATTTTTTTTATAACAATTTAATTTCTAGTAAGCTATTTGTTTGATTACTTCTGTTTGGCAGTTTTTCTCTGGTCTGATGTAAGTTTTGATAAGTTATACGCCTGCATGATTATTTTTGTGTCACGACATACCTTATATTGCGATTTTCTTTCTATTCTTTAAAGCCACGGTTTACTGTAGATAATTTAAAATTTTGATTTATTATATAAAGTTATGATTGATTATACCTACACATAAATGACACACAATATTGCACCTTATGAACAAACTGAGCTTATCCAGAATCGGCCTTTAACTTGAAACATTTTTACCCACTTACTTTAAATCTACAATACTTTCAAGGAAAATAAAAAGTATTTTCTAAAATGAACCTTATTACTTTACAGGTAGAAGCCATGGTAGACTGCCTCCGTCTAGAATGGAGCCCAACCATGGCTAAGACAATAATATCTTTGACAGACTGTATAAACCAGTATAAAACCTCAACTCCTCGTCTCCATCATGCCGAGGAGGCTCAGGATCCCCCGCCGAACATCTCGGTGAACGTAGCTCTGTCCCATATCAACCTGTTCCTGATCGTGAACGAGGATATGTGTCTGATGACCAGGGTAGATGCTGTCACCTTGGAGAAGAATCTCAGCAAATCTGGTGCGGTGATCTCTGGGTTGAAGGTTGTGGATATGGTGCCTTATAAAGGTGAGTTCTTGTAATATTTTCTATGATAAACGATGAAAAAAGATGTTTGCAAAATAACCCCCCTTTTGACGTAGTCGGGTAAAAACTAATGATTTTCCGGGTCAATAAGAACCATGAATAGAAGAATTATCACACTTATCGACACAGAATCAGATTTGAGTCGATCAAAAAGATATTTTTTAGAATTTCAATAAAAAATTTGCTTTGGATGACGCAGCTCATCACAGCATACATGCATACAGTTTTACAAGATAATAATATATAAATTATTTGTAACAAATTTTATTGTTTTTATGACGTAGGTATAATTATATAAAGTTTTTTCTGAGTGGTTCAAGCCATTTCCCGTAAATAAGTGTGGTTTCGATCAAGACATCGCCTATTTGTTTCCTAAGTAAAACTTATTTGGTCGCGGGACTTACGAATTACCGTGACCCCGATACGTAAAGGGCTATTGAAGGACACCGTGGATTTTAGTCAGTACGGGTCTGACAATCCCTCCCGCTCTGCCCTGGGTGGGAGGACTATTTTGATGATTTTACCACGCTAAAAAAAAAGTAAAACTTATTTCGGTTAATAAATTACTGTTTTTCAACAATCAAGCTTCATCAATTAGTATGCTTAAAATAAATTAAACATCACCCAAAAAATCTAGGAAACGTCCACTGCCAGCGCTCAGACGAGATCCCAACCACATTCTTCCACGTGAAACTAGCAAGAATAGAGTACACTCTGTCCAAAGAGAAGTACTCAGCCCTCCTAGACTTCCAGTTCATAGAGAATGTAGACCTGGAGTGGAGTGCGAACCTCCACCTCAAAGTGTTGACCTTCGTGAGGGCTGTGAAGGAGTTCCAGCAAGAGATGAGGGTCAGAAGGAGAGCGGTTGTGAAGAAGAAAGGGAGTGCGCTGGATTGGAGGGTCGCTTTTAAAGGGGAGACGAATTTAGGGTTGATTTTGTCGAAGGAGAATAATATGCTGTTTGCTACTGGTGAGTTGTTCTATTATAAAAGTTCAAATCTATTTTACTAGGTATGGGTTTTACGTCCGGGTTCTGGAACGGAATGGTAGTCAAGTACTGTGGATAGTTGAAGGAATTATCAACTGCCATTCATTCGACGCGCGTTAAATTTTGACTCGTCCATAAATTTTGTTACAAAAACCAGGAATATTTCGTTGTTCGTTTTAGAATAGAATAGGTAATTTAATAAAAATCTTTCTCAATATGCATGCTTAAATTTGATTTTAAAGTCATTAATAGTTTAACTAGTGTAGTTTTATTACTTCGACTTTGCATTTTTATAATCCCACATTCAATAGGAAGTGCTGCAAAACCTGCAAAGTATTTTTTTTCCATAAATACTAGTTCTTAGGATACTCTTTTGTAATTTATCTTCACTAGTCATATACCTGTCAGGCGAATCACCAGTAGACGAATTATTTGACTTGATTCTCCTGTTCTAGATGATATGACAATAGCCTACGATCACGAGGAAGGCCTCTCCATCCTGTGGAGCAAGCTGAACATGATCCTGAACGGAGATGAGGTTATCATGGTCGAGGGGTACTCCCAGGAGCGTGCGGCTGATGACCATGACGTCAGGGTCGAGAGGAAGGCTAATGAAGGGTTTGCGCTCAACTGGAATAAGGTTTGGTAAGTTACTCTTCTATCCAGATATGAAAAAGGCGGTCGCGGGACTCACGAATTACCGTGACCCCGGTACGTAAAGGGCTATTATAGGACACCGTGGATTTTAGTCAGTACGAGTCTGACAGTCCCTCCCGCTCTGCCCTGGGTGGGAGGACTCATGTGATGATTTTAACACGAAAAAAAAAGATATGTAAAGGCGGTGAGCGGTGCAACGAGCGGCAAGAATAAGACATTGATTACTTGGAAGAACGCGAATTCGTCACTGGCAGCGCCTAGTGGCGTGTTTCAAACATTGCTATCCATTTGATCTTACCGCTCGCTGCCCCGCGCTAAGTCACCGCTCACAGCGGCTAGGTCCTGAACATGTCATAGGTGGAGAAGGAAAAGGCTAGCTTCAATAAATTGCAAATCTAATAAGTACGTCAGTTAGAGTTTTGAAAAATAATGGACACGTATTTTTTGTTAAATCAGTGAATATTTAAGAGAAAACTCATCAAAATTCGAGAGTGAGGGCTTGTGACGTCTGGACGCACAAAAATGACACCACGGCATGACGTATTGTGAATTTTAAAAGCGGCCGTCTTATCTTAGTCGATTTCAGTTTACGGAACTAAAGAATAAGTACGGGCAGCGTGTCGCGGGTTGGATTCCCGCACGTTACAAATATTTTTTTAACCAACAAATAGTTGTTTCGTGTCTGGGTGTTTTTATATGTGAGTTTAAATGTTACAAAAGCATCCACAAACCTGCGATACTGTTCAGCAAGCAATGTCTTAACCAATGCGCCAACCGTGCCGTCTATGTTTGATTTACTCCAGAAAGCACTTTTTTTTTGTCGTGGTAAAATAATCAAATGAGTCCTCCCCCGCCCAGGGCAGGGCGGGAGGGACTGTCATACTTGTACTGACTAAAATCCACGGTCCTTCAAAAGCCCTTTACGTTACAGGGTCACGGTAATTCGTTCCGCGACCTTCAGAAGCAACTTTTGTTGGTATTTCAAGTTTCAATACAATTATTTTCTTCGTAGGTCAGTGCGAGTAGATTCAATCCGCATGGTGTTTCCATACAAGCATCGGTTCGCGGAGGCGGTGCAGGGCGACTTCGTGTCGCTGTTCAAGTGGATCAAACTGGTGCACGGCATCAAGAAGAAGCCGTTCACTGCTGAGAGTCCCCTGCCTAGTGATCTGCATATCAAGGTAATTTTACTTTCGAGGTGATAAAAGAGTTGAGCGGAGTTGCTTAAGAAGTTCTTTAAAATAGGTCATGGTTTATGGTTTTTTTTTTTTCGTTGTAAAATCATCAAATAAGTCTTCCCACCCAGTTACTGTCAGACTTGTACTGACTAAAATCCACGGTGTCCTTCAATAGCCGTACGGTAATTTGTGAGTCCCGTGACCCCGGCAGGCTTTGGCCCTCTACAGGCCCCGTCACTATGCTGACACTCCTTTAATTGTTTATGGTTTTGTATAGTTTTTTTAAAAACCTTGTTGCCTCTCTCGAAGAATTTCTTCAATGTCTTGGGTGGGTTTACAAACATTTGAATCAACAACTCAACAACAACGTTCGGATTGCTTGAACATCTATCTATATACTATAATAAATCTGTAGAAGGGTCAATTCTGTACATTGAAAATATTCAAAAAATTAATAGCGGGTGGTGTTGCTGGATCGATACCAAACCCAAATATATGATTAAAAAAATTTTTGTCTGTCTGTCTGTTTGTGCAGGCATCACGTGAAAACTAACGGTTAGATTTCGATGAAACTTGGTATAATTATTCCTTATTATCCTGGGCATAACATAGGATACTTTTTATCCTGGAAAAATACGTTTTTCTGTAGAACGGCGAACACACGTTGCGTTACCCGCAGTGGATTCAGCGCCGTAATATTTATAAGATGTCATTGTCAGAGTTACTCAAAATGGGGAAATAAACCATCCACGCGAAGACCGACATCCGCACGGACGGAGTCGCGGGCGGAAGCTAGTCTCTTAATAATATGTCATCTATCTATCTATATATATAAAAATGTTATGTTGGTTATTGTACGCTTCAAAAACTAAAAGTTCTGCACCGATTGACCTGTTTTAGCATGATATATAATCCGCATCAAGGATTGTTTTTATCTATTTTTTGCATCAGTTTCTCATTTCTCAACCATCCAATCAAAGTGCCACAGCGAAGCGTGGCAGGGTGCAGCTAGTTGTTTATAGTTTTGTTAAATTTAATAAGCAAGCTGCTTCCAACCGGACCTATTGGAAATCAATATGTTCAGCAATGGAAATTCTACGGCTGATATGATGATAATGATAAATGATTAAAACAGTGTTCCTTTTGATAGTGGTTAGTTTTCAAAGAGGAACATATGTGTTAAATCAACCACATGTCTTAATTTGTTCTTAAATACCAGAGCAATAAGTCTGATTTTCCTAGTTCATGTCATTACCCTTTGTGTTACTGTTCTCCTAGGTCATTGATCATCTCACCTTATTGCTAGTAGTAGAAATAAATTAACTTATTTTCTTTAGATTGAAGAGCTTCTAATAGAGATGAGTGACGATCCGTTCGAGGTGAAACTTCGTGATAACTACGAGCTTCTAGAAGACGAATATAAGGAGAGTCAGAAACGAAGGACAATGCTGGATGCCAAGGTAAATTAAATATTTGTATTTCACACTTACGTTCGGCTAAGGGACCTCCCTTCGAGGAAGGAATATATGTAGATGAATAAGATGATAGAAAACTAATTTTGTCCCTTATCTGTAAATACTAAAAGAAGGATTTCAAAATCAGAAGTTCTAATGTCTTAAGGACGCAGTTCTGGCAGCGTTGAAACTGGAGCTTATCTTTAGGAGTATATTTTTTATGATTTTTAACTATATTCTTTAAGTATAAAGTTGATAATTTTCAATTGACTCAAATTGCAACATGGAAGTCATTGACGGTTCCATAGAAGTTGCGTCGCATTATACTTTTCTTTAACCACACAGGTGCAAGAACTGTGCAAGCCCCACCTGTTCCTCCCCGCCGGTAAGGTCGAGGAGTTGTACGCAGCGCTGCGGCAGAAGGACGCACAGATCTACGTACAACGATGTCGCGCCGCACCGCCGCCGCGGACGCGGCTTGTGGCGTGTTGTCTCACGAGGTTCTCACTGATAGCGCTGGCTGATACCACCATACATGGGACACAGAATGCTACTGCGAAACTGAGGGATATTGATTATGATAGGTGAGTGAAATAAAGGCGGGTATCGCTTGTACTTTGTAGCGTTTGCCCCACATTGTGTGCTGTTTCAAGTTTCCGCTTAAGTTTTTTTTTTGTAGAAGAGAAAGATTAATACCAATAGAATAATATTTTTTACTCCATATGGCAAAAGAGGGAGGTCCTGGTGTATTTTTTATATTAAATTAACGATAAGGTAATTGTCGACAATCTTAAGAGCTGATATGGCTCTAGACTTATAACCGTCGCGGTTACATATTCCTTGTAAGTTCCTTAGAAGTTCTAGTTGAATTATTTTAAAATAAGTTCTGGTTTTAGGCTAAAGAAATATTCAGCTGCGAGTAGGACTCGAACCCGCGTCTTCTGGATAAGTACTCCAGACCCCTTACCATTTAGGCCATCACAACACACTCGTTTGAAGCTGAATCTTTCATTCCCTTGTTTTTGAACTTTTTAAACGTTGCGCCATCTATTGTTCGACTCCCACGCGCTGGTAAATTTTCCTCAAAAATCTTTAAGTGTTAATTATATTTATTAGTAACATAGTTTTTCTCCTACAGTCCATGGCCTGAAGACGGCATCGAGTTCACGACCCTCTGGTGCCGCAGCATCAACATGAGCTGTGCGCAGTGGCAGCTGCTGCTGAGGGACTTCCCGCAGCCGCTGCTCAGCATGAGCGAGCTGAAGATGTGGGGGACCCTGATGGCTGCAGAGGAACAGGCTCCTCCACGAGGTAGGTGAATCGTAGAATTTGATAATGTATTGGCTCAAATTCGACTTATGTTTTTTTCCAGGTGCTGTTAAAAATGTTGGTAACTTCTAATTTTGCAGTAAACAAAAAAAAAAAACTTAAAATATTAACTTCTATTGTCCCACTGCTGGTCAAAAATCTTTCCCATATAACATTCCATAAAAATTACATTCGTACGTGTACTTTATATTTTATATAAAAAAGATAGCCGAGGGTATTGTTTAAAATAATACCATCAATAAAATATTTTTGCAATAGGATGGAAATGTGATAAAAACTAAACATACAATTTAAAGCATTTAATAAAAAAAAAAAAAAATTTAGTATCACATTTTGTAGTAGAGAAGAAAATAACAGTCATTTAAATAACAGGAACAGTTGCATAGTTGTAGAAGGCCATTTGGAACAGCATCAGTAGTGATGATAACCATGGTGATGAGGCACGATGTGGTGGGTGCTGTGCTTCACTGTAGCGTGGAAGCTGAGGAAGGAAAAGTGATTTTATTACTACTAAAATAGAGTTTATATTAAGGTATTCAGGATATCTAGTTGTTAAACCTTGCTAAGTTCTTGATTATTACTCGTATCTATTAAAAAAATCGCATCAAAATCCGTTGCGTAGTTTTAAAGATCTAAGTCCCTATGTATGGGACAGACAGACAGACAGCGGGAAGCGACTTTGTTTTAAACTATGTAGTGATAGGGAGTGTCCTGGATGAGGCTGGCGCGAGACCGTGGAGCGTGGCACAAGCAAAGAGAGGCCTATAACCAGCAGTGGGTGAAGACGGGCTGTGGATGATGATGATGAGTGATAGTGATAGCACACCCATTGGAGAAACTTCCGTTTCCATAGATTTATATGGAAACCAGTTGTGTTCCTGTGATCAGGTTATTGCCGCCTTAGATTGCTCAAAACTTCCCTTGACTTTCGTAACACGGAGGTTCTAGTTGTTACTCACCCGGTATGGTCATCTCCGTGGTAGTCAACATGTCTGTAGCCACCATCAGGCTCCTGCAGCGAGTAGTGTCCCTTCACATGGTCACCGTCGCGGTGCTCGTGCTGCGACTTGTGGTCGCCCGTGTGAACGTCCTTTACTTCATAACCGAACTCGTACTTGGGGTACGTCTGAAAATAATAATTTTCGTTACGGGTAGGCAGAAGCACACAAGGCCAGGCTTACCAAGGGGGGTGTTGCCCAGATACTGGGTGGTAGAGGTCAGATAGGTAGTCTTTCTAAGTGAAATACTGGTATTTGATGCCTGGCCAGATGTTTACTGATAGCCTGGTAGAAGACCCCGACATCGGCGGAAATAGGCTTAGTAGATAATGATCAGTTAAATGATGAGCTGGATTGAAACGTGGGGGAACTTCGTTGGTGTTTATTCCTAATAGCCTAATATACCTTTTTTTAGTATCAATAAGGAGGAATTCTCTTGCCGGGATCTTTGTTTTGTGATAGCTACAACTTTGGGGTGTTCATGACAAGAGTGATAAGGTTACTTCTACGCTAGCATGCTTCAGCGTAGACCACACACACTTAACATCAGGCGATATAGTGGACAAACGCGAGCTTAACGATAAATAATGGTACGTTTGGCGCAGTGGCTGAGCAATTGGACTCCTGCGCTGTGTCGCGGGTTCGATTCCCGCACGGAACAACTATTTGTAAGATCTGCAAGTAGTTGTCCCGGGTCTGGGTGTTTGTGTGTGTGAGTTTCTATGTTTGTAAACGTACCCAGCGTTTATATAGGAGAAATTCCTAGTGTGGGGCAACGTTAAAAAAAAATGTGCAGAACCAGACCCAACTTACATAGTAGTCATGATGGCCGTGTCCATGATGAACTGGCTCGTGGTGTCCGTCGTGACGATGGATGTACTGGGACGAGTGGCCGTATCCGGAGACCACGGCTACTGCCACAGACAATATGCATACAACCTGGAACATACAGATTTTTGTTTCATCATCATCATCATCATCCACAGCCCGTCTTCACCCACTGCTGAGTATAGGCCTCCCTTTGCTTGTGCCAAGCTCCACGGTCTCGCGCCAGCCTCATCCAGGACATTCCGCAATGGCAATAATGTCGTCTGCCTATCTCGCCGCCGGGCGGCCAACAATTCTTTTTCCACTCCTTGGACGCCAGATTTTTGTTTAGTTATAGGATATTCAGAAGTTTGTGGAGAGTACCGTAATTTGGGATGTTTCAAGTTTAATCCTTTAACGTTAAGTATGGCGAGGAAGATAGTGTGAACTCAATCTGACTAAATCCAACCCTGGCAGACATTGGGTCTATAGGAATTGGATTAATAAAATTGTCAAAAAATAAATCAAACTATTAACTAACACGGTCAGTTATTTTTATTGTTATACATCACGTGATGTGTTACTATTGTTATGAAGCCTTTTTGGAAATTGGAGTCCATCCATTAAAATAATAGTATAAAGAGACCTGATAAAATCAAAAATAATTTATTAAAATATTAGCGCCCTCCTTCGACACTTCCTAGTGTTTTAACTGGGAAGAAGAAGTGGTGAAACAAACTCCCTAGCAACACATCTGTCTGAACGGTTAGAAGTACGCAAGATTTTATACTATTTGCGAACTGGATGCCTTCCTTGAGAATTGGAAGGTAATAGCGCATAATCGAGACCGTTGGAAGGAATGGAGGGAGGCTTGTGCACCGCAGTGGGACAGTACAGCCCTTTTTTTTGTTTTTATCGTGGTAAATAATCAAAAGAGTCCTCCCACCCAGGGCAGGGCGGGAGGGACTGTCAGACTTGACTGACTAAAATCCACGGTGTCCTTCAATAGCCCTTTACTTCCATATTGAAATACCAAAATTAAAAAGTTTTACTATTACAAATAAATAAAAATTCATACCTTGATGAACATTTCGGAATGTTTTTGTTTGAAACTGTTGTGCACCAACTGATACATGCCACCAGATTCTTAAGTCTTATATACAGTTTTTAAAAACTGCAGCCAAGGTAGCATTGATTTCTCTAGAAATTATATCGAGCGTTAAATTATGCACGATATGTTACGCATTGAGAGTATTTCGTAAAAATTATGAGTTGAACGTAACGCGTGCACAGTCAAGGGCAGTTGTAATTGTTTTTGTTATAACTTTTAACGCCATAAAAATAGTTTTGTTTTTTTTTTATGGTTGTTCTTATTTCAGGGTTATTAGAAATCTAAAGGTGCTTGCTAGTGATTTCTAGTTATTTTTGTTGTAATATGTGATACTAGTCGAATCTATTACTATAAACCTATGTTCCTAGTATTATGATCGAAAACCACTATTTAAATTATGTTTGGATGTACGCGTATATTAACTATCTATTATTAACATAACAAACATCTCTACACGAAACGAAATTTAATATGGTTTTGTGGCAGAGAGATTCAAGAGGAAGGTTTATAATTATGTATATTACCGTGCGAAGCCACGGTGGGTCGCTAGTTGATTACATTTAAGCTGGTAATTACAGACACTGAAGTTTGCACATATCATATCGTTTCCCATCATCACAATGTCTTTGTAATTATGTAAAAAACGTTTCTTTTATTGGTGATTATAAAGAATGTCCTAATGTATTTAAAGTCAAAGGACATCTTATCACAAATCCGGGTACAAAAAATAAAACTGGTTTTTCTTTCCTAGATCTCGATGTACGGGCAGTAACTCCGTACACTGAGATGTGGTTGTAGGTTGAATCACATGGGATGTGACAGGAAATAAAATCACTGTTTTGTGTCCGTAAGATGATTACTGTTTATTGTCAAAACATATTATTATATAAGGTGAAATGTACGGGTGCGATAGTCTAGTCAGCAAATGTACCCGAGTCATCGGCAATTTAGCAATGCTTTGTCAGGTAAAAACTGAAACAATTCATATCATGTGGCGATGCTCGTACACTGGAAGCCTTCAGTTGTATAATATTTATTCTTCCTCAGCCGTCCGCACAGTGACCATAGACCAGGGCGCGCCGTGGGGTGAGCAAGAGCTGGAGCGCAGCATGATGCCTCTCAAGTGGTACTACGATCTCTGCTGCGAGATGTCCGAGTACAGTTACGCCTTCGGGCCTTGCTGGGAGCCTGTTATCGCTCATTGTAATCTGTGTGAGTATTTATATCTTATTTCTTGTAGCACAACTTGATTTAATTTTGAGTGTTATATAAAATATCTAAAAAATAAAAGTAGATATTAGTATCAGTTATAACAAAAAGCTTGTGGGACCGATTCCGACTGTAAAATTCTTCAGGCTGGTTTTCAACCATGCTTTGTTGGATAAGGTTCAAAAACACAGCGTTTGTAAAACAATATCACTAGCTAATAAATGATTAAATTTAATCCGTAGGAAAGTGCACCTTATACAATCCCTTTAATCTTAGTGGAATCAAAATCTCAAAAAAAAACTCAGCATATTTATCATGTCTTTTTGTATAGCATTCGACCAAGTCTCCCGTCCATCTTTAGACCCGTCAGCTCCCCTCTCGTTCTGGGACAAAGTCCGTCTGCTGATGCACGGGCGGCTGACGGTGAACTGCGCCAAGTTCACGTGTCTGCTGCACGTGTCGCTCGACCCTTACAACACGACTGAGGAGATGGAGGTCACTTGGACTGATCTGGTGCTGGACTGGACTAATGGTAAGTGGTTATAATGATAGATGTATGAAAGTAGACGAAGTAAAAGGTATTTATGGATGTGACACGTGGTGCTCGGTTGCTTTTGTCTACCCTTATTAATAAAAGGCGTGGCGAGGGCTGTCCCACTGTTGAGCAAAAGGCCTCCCCCAAATTCTTCCAAGTACTCTTTTCTAACGCAACCCCGAGTTTTTTTTTAACGTGGTAAAATCATCACATGAGTCCTTCCTCGCAACAACTTTCGACTCAGACACACAGCACAGCGGCTTTCAGAGGGAGCTTTCGATATGCGGCTTCCAAAATATGGAATAACTTGCCACCACCGATCAGATCAACTAACACCATAGGCTCATTTAGCTCTACAGGGGGCCCCGTCACTATGCTGACACTTCTTGAGACGCATCCTCGAGATTGCGTATTTTTTGTCATTAAATAGTTTCTGGCATTTCATTGACCCAATCGCCGCGCCGATTTGACAATATGCGTATTAACATAGGAGAAATACAGTACACTAGCCACCACAATACGCGTCTAAGTCATCTCGCCATCGGGCACGCCGCAATCGCGGCGGTAAGACCCCTCTTTGAGGAGTGGCTGGATAGGCGTCACGGCGTCCTTACCTTCCGCATGACGCAGGTCCTCACCGGACACGGAAGTTTCGGGAGGTTCCTGTGTCTGATAAGGAGGGAGGAAACGCCTGGGTGTCACCACTGCGAGGACCGTCCTGAGGACACGGTGGAGCATACGGTGCAGGACTGCCCCGCTTGGGCAGAGCACCGCCGTGTCCTCACGACGGCGATAGGCGGAGACCTCTCGCGCCCGGCATTGGTCGAGGCCATGCTGCGGGGCGAGACGGAGTGGGAAGCGGTCGCCTCCTTCTGCGAAGCAGTCATGCTCGCGAAGGAGGAGGCGTGCCGCGTGAGGGAGAGAACAGTGTCCTCCCTCCGACCCACCCGCAGTGGTAGACGCCCACGGCGACGGACGTCGCCAGACGATCTCCGGCCACCGTAGGCGCGGGCATGCGGGCAGCGAGTAATGGGCGACTCGCTGCCCGACCATGGACCATGCCCGGGTCGACGGCGCGTTGTGTTCCACGCGCGCCTCAAGGAGTGTCAGCAAACTGACGGGGCCTGTAGAGGGCCAGAGCCTGCCGGGGTCGCGGGTCTTACCCATCACCGTAACCCCGGTACGTAAAGGGCTCGTGAAGGACACCGTGGATTTTAGTCAGTACAAGTCTGACAGTCCCTCCCGCCCTGCCCTGGGTGGGAGGACTCATTTGATGATTTTACCACGAAAAAAAAAAAAAAAAAAAGTCATCTCGCCATATTGTTTAAGGCCGTCTCGTGTCTTCCATTTTCCAGGACCCATTATATGGACACTTATGCCCAGCGGTCATCCGTGTACACGGCTGACGTGGCCTGCCAAAACCCATTTTATACCATGGCATTATCGTGATTTTTGTGTTGCGAAATATTCTGACATTTTTTATATATTATCTCTTAGGGGTCAAGGATACATGAGTGTCTATTTTTATTTTTGTAGGCAGACTCGGTTTCCTAGGCACGTTGGACGTATACGTACGAACAGCGAGCAAATACGACGACTGTCGCGTACTCCGAGTGCCGGCGTTACGTTTGTCTGTCAAGCTGGGTTGGCAGTGCGTCGCTGATCCGCGCGACCATCACTCAGTAGCGCCTTGTGCACCCACGAGGCTGCCGGAGTATTCCAGTAATCAGGTAAAGCATTCATTTCTTTGCTCTTTGATACATCATCTGCCTAGCCTTTTCCCAACTATATTGTGGTCGGCTTCCAGTCAAACCAGATGCAGTTAGATATCAGTATTTTACATGGAGCGACTGCCTCTCGGATCTCCACAACCCAGTAACTGGGTAATACGATACCCCATGGTAAGACTGGTTGTCAGACTTTAGAGCTTCTGACTAACAGTAACGACTGTCAAAGATCTACAAATGACAACCGGGACTAACTGCTTTACGTGCTTTCCGAGACATGGAGGAAACTCGCTATGACAGATGGTCACCCATCCACAGACCAACCTCGGCAAGCGCGGCTTAACCCGGAAGATCGGCCTGTGCGGCTGTATTTATTTAGCCACGAGCTCAGATTCTTTGCTCTTTAATACCATATACCTATATCATGTATTCCTCTGTGGTGTAGTTAACTGTCGTCTTAAAATGCAACTCTTACTTAAAGTTAGTATAGTAACCGAAAGCAGATTATAATCTTGTATGATTATGATTTTCTTTATTCATGTTCGGTATAACTTCAAAGTTACGAGGACTGACAATTAAATTCCGGGAATTTTGTAATAGATTAAGAATAAATTAAAAATTGTCAAAACCAACCTTAGACACCTTCGCAGTAGTCCCCTCCTAATTCTATGCACCGGCGCCAACGGCGCTCCCATGCCTGGAAACAATTTTCGTAGCGCGCTTGTGGAATCTGTTTCAGAACTCGCGTCGTGGCTTCTTTCACCTTCTCTAACCCCCCGTGATGAATTCCCTTCAGGTGATTTTTTATTTCTGGGAATAGAAAAAAGTCACAGGGGGCTAGATCAGGGCTGTATGGGGGGTGCGGCAGCGTTGGAATGGAATGTTTGGCTAAAAATTCGCGAACAGCGTACGAGGAATGCGAGGGAGCATTGTCGTGGTGCAGCGTCCAACCATTAAGCGCCAAATCGGGGCGAACGCGAAACACTCTGGACCGTAAACGCTTTAAAACTTCAATATAAAAGTTCGCATTGACCGTCTGGCCTGGAGGAACAAATTCTCGATGAATTACTCCATTAATATCGAAAAAAACAATGAGCATCGCTTTGATTTTGGACTTGGACATCCGGGCTTTCTTCGGGCGTGGTTCACCCTCTCCCAACCACTGAAAACTTTGCCTTTTCGTTTCTGGATCATACTCAAAAACCCAGCTTTCATCTCCGGTCACAATACTACGCATCCAATCTCTTCCTTCTGAGTCAATCCGTGAAATCAAATCTTGCGAGATCGAAAAACGAAGGTGTTTTTGTTCGGCGGTGAGCACTTTTGGAACCATTTTGGCACACACTTTGCGCATCCCTAAATCTTCATGCAACATGCGTCGAATTGTTTCGTTTCTCGATTGATGCCTAGTTCCTCCTCTAACATTCGAAGGCTGACACGCCGGTCTTCGTTCAGTTTCGCGCGCAAACGGGCAACATTTTCGTCGGTGCGAGACGTGGAAGGAGCACCTTCCCGCGGATCGTCATCGAGCGACTCTCTTCCCACCTTAAACCGCTTGGCCCACTCGTAAACGCGTGTTTTCGAATAACAATCATCCTTGTACACTGTCTGAAGTTTTTGTAATATTTCCGCCGGTTTTGTCCCAAGTTTCACCAAAAATTTGATCGCACATCTTTGTTCGAAATTTACATCCGACATTTTCGCGACACGGGTATAAAAAGTAGCTTTGTTTAAAATTCTATAAAAACACAACCACGGCACCAATTAAGCTGAAATTTCGTATACTACTATAGAAACGTGTTAGCTTTCGAATGCGACCGGAGCGAACGCACCAGTGTTACCCGGAGAGACTGCAGAGCGAAATTCCCGGAACTTAATTGTCAGTCCTCGTAATTCATGCTTTATGAAAATTGCAAACTTTAAGACACTACGCTCATCATCTTCCTGCCCTCATGCTATTCCACTTGTGGTCGGTCCAACAGGTTTTCTTTAAACACAGTGATGCTGTTACACCGTAAAACTTTCAAATTTTTTTTTTGCATTGATATGGTCATGAAATGATTATGCCCTGCCTGGAACAGAAAGGACTGTCAGACTCTTCTACTAAAATCCACCCTGTTTCTTCGGGTGCTAAATAACTAAATAAATATTCCACAACTATCACACAACTCCATCTAGTCCCAAGCTAAGCAGAGCTTGTGTTATGGGTACTAGACAACTGATAAACATACTTATATATTTCTAAATACATACACATTATAGATAAATTACACCCAGACACAGAACAAATGATCGTGCTCATCACACAAACATTTGTCCTGGTTGGGAATCGAACCCACGACCTCCGGCATAGCAGTCAGGGTCACTAACCACTAGACCAACAGGCCTGTCAACTCTCGCGACCCTAATATTTTTAATCACTAGGTGTTTTATTATTGGTTGCAGGAACACGATTCGTACAGAGCATTCCGGTCGCAAGGACTAGATCTGCATCTCAGCATGGAGACGAAGCCAGTCGATAAAGAAGGAAATGGGCCAGTATTACTATTATATGGAAGTACACTCAGGTACATATAAATAATTTCTTTAGTAGTTATACTCATTAACGCCTTTTTTTATCGTGGTAAAATCATCAATGAGTCCTCCCACCCAGGGCAGAGCGGGAGGGACTGTCAGACTCGTACTGACTAAAATCCACAGTGTTGTTCACTAGCCCTTTACGTTCCGGGGTCACGGTAATTCGTACAGCCCGCCACCCCGGCAGGCTTTGGCCCTCTAGAGGAGCCCGTCACTCTGCTGACACTCTTTGGGGCGCGCGTGGAACACAACGCGCCGTCGACTTGGGCATGGTCCATGGTCGGACAGCGAGTTGCCCATAACTCATTAACGCCTGCGTTGCGATAGTCGTTCAAGAATAGCGTGTAATATTTGATCTTGCCGGACAGGATTGCGACAGCCTAGTTGGTAAAGCGTCTGGAGTACGTAACCGGAAGGACGCAGGTTGGAGTTCTGCAAGTTGTCGAATTTTATTTTTGCGCAAAAAGTCTTTGCGACTATTCTGTTATTTATTTGTGTCTTATATGCACTGGTATTTTTTAATCGTCATGACTAGAACCATGTAGTATCAAGCAATCAAAAATAACATGTGAATTGGTGTGGTTTGGTGTTATAGTCTTTGTTTACGATCTCAATGTTTCCATTATCAGGTGGTTCGAGAGCTTAAAACTGATATTATCGGGTATTACTCGACCAACACGTCGCGGACGCATCTTCAAGAACGTGCGCCCGCGCAAGATGCAACTGTCTCGCCACTACAGAAACGTTAGCGTGTCTGTTACTTTACATAATTTACAGGTAATATTTTGATATTTTTTTAACAGGGTTCAGATTTTTATTTCGTAAAGCATCGCAACAAGACTTTTAACAGATATAAAGATCATAACAGCAACGTTATTAAAAAAACAATTTTCAGTTGTAAATGTAGAAACCGCCGAATGACTGCTGTTAGCCGAGTGGTAACGGTACTAAATTACGTGTTGAAGATTGTGAGTTCGAACCCAGGCAGGCGCATTATTTTGTGAAAATTTAATTCATTACCTTTCAAAATGGTGAAGGAAAACATCGTTAGGAAACCGGCGGCATGTCCTAGAACCAAAAATTCGAAGACATGTGACAACTAGCAACTCGCACTGGGCTCGCGTGGTCGATTACAGACCACTCCCTCTCACATAGAGGGCCTGAGTCCCAGCGGTTTTTTTTTTAGTGTGGTTTTGTCGTCAAATGAGTCCTCCCACCCAGGGCAGGGCGGGAGGGACTGTCAGACTTGTACTGACTTAAATCCACGGTGTCCTTCAATAGCCCTTTACGTACCGGGGTCACGGTAATTCGTTAGTCCCGCGACCATGTCCCAAGCGGTGGGAACATTATGGACTAATTATGTTATGCTCTTCCTTCTTTAAGGTATTCTACTGGTCATCATCATCTCTCCAACGTGGCATAGAGATGCTGGGCGTCCGCGTCACCTGCGGCTCCAAGCATCGCTTAGCCCTGGTGGCCACCAATGATGGACTGGTTCGAAGACCCAGGGCCAACTGGACCACGGTGTATATGAACTGTGATCTGAACGATGCTGAGATCTGGCTGAAGACCTTGGCTGCTGATGAACAGGATAGTGAAGAGGTAGGTTTAGTAAACCAACCCAAAACGGGTGGTACGTAAATTAATGCAAAAATATTATTATTTATTTTTACTCATGGCTTTATGTAGCATTGTAGAGTGATGAAAATTCAAGAAAGTGCTATGTGTCTCAATTTTTCATTAAAATAAAAATTAAACAAAGATCAATTATGATACGCATTCATTAAGTACACAGTCGTGATAAATATTGGTATTTACATGCAACTACGAAAAGAACAAAAATGTTAATGACGTGCATGACGTCACAGCTTTCTACTACCGTTGTCGCATAGTTAATTCCAAATGTCGGCTTAACCAAAAATGTACGTACAGGTGGCCTACTGGCATGTCTTAAAGCGAGAGTAATTCCAGTGTGCGAATGAGATAGCGCTAGACGACTTGTGTAGCTCTGTCTCTTTCCCACAGTGGAAAACTCTCGCTTTAACGTCAGGGTAGGCCACATGGCCTTCAAATTATATTTTTCTTAATGGATAATATCAAATGGTTCATCGAGTTTCACTAGTCAATTGGTTATTTGACTGAAAAATTATAATTCCGTTACTTAGATTATCAAAAAATATACGACCCGTATTTTTTCTTTTGTTTCGTCAACCAAAATTGACGGAGATACGATGCTTTCAAAATTGGCAATACGTCACAATTTAGTACAATTTCTATTGAATTCCGACGTCACAAGCCCCCACTCTCGAGTTTTGATGCGTTCTATTTTGGTGAACATTCATTGATTTTACAAAAGAAAAAATACGTGGCCTTTTTTTTTAACTCTAAATGACGGACTAATTATATTTGTAATTTATAGCTACTGTCAAATAGCCAATTTTGTTTGATCGAATTTTTGTTTGTGTTTGTTAATATGTCAGTACTCCGCCCTGAACCCTCGCGTGATGGAGAAGTGCTACTGCCTGTCGGTGCGGCGCGTGTCGTACGGGCGCGAGGCGGGCGTGGCGCCGGGCGCGCCGCCCACGCACCGGCTGGCCGTGCACGACCTGCGCGGCGCCTGGACCAAGCTCAACAGGGACCTGGCCTTCGCGCTCATCGACACTTACATGAAGACTCAGGTTACTGACCCATTGTATGTAGCCGTAAGCGGAGTTTGCGGAGCAGTCTAGTCTAACAAGTTCGATGCCTGTACTAGGTTAAATTAATACCTGTATCACAGGCGCACTAGAGCTAATATTTATAATTACTATGCTTTTGTATGATCAAAAAGTGTAATTGGCTTCGGTCGTTCTGTTTTCATAACTAAATAAGTAAGTAGCTGAATATTTGGGCCTAAAATAACTTGTTAATAACGTGATGCGACGCGATTCGACCGATTTCAACTACAAGTGAAAATCTTCCTTACCACTACGAGATACGATATAAAACGTGCGGTTATCTGCGGGTAGGTAAAAAATAAAAGACGCTCGCCACGACGACGTAAGTCAGTCGAATTGCATCGTTATATCGTAGTGGCAAGGACGGTTTTCATTTTTAGTTAGTAGAAATTGCAAATCGCACAAATCTCATCATGAGCAAGCTCGCTGAGAAGACTGCTGTTGAGTTTGTAATAATGTTTTTTTTTGTTTTAATTTGCCCCGCACTACCATATTCTCCGGTCTCATGTTTTCGTTTACAAACATTTGAATTCACATACAGAAACAGCCCGAACCGAAAAATTTACTTGTAGATCATAAAAATATTTGTTCCGTGCGGGAATCAGACCCGCGACACGCAGCGCAGCAGGCGATCATTCGACCAAGCGTGCCGTCAATTTATTATTTAGAAACTATAATTAAGTAGACAATTGACCAAAAAATACTAGGTTCACTTAATAATGAATACAAGTCAAATCCATCTAAATAAATCTTCACTTATATCCAACTGACATCGCCTGATAGGTCCCATCATAAAAATGAAACCCATAGTTATCGTTTAGATTACTACCATAGAAAATAGCTCATAAAATTGCCACTCAGTTCAAGATACTTAAGCAGTTGTATTTATGTTACCAGCAATTGAAAAAGAACTTATCAACGAAAGCACTAAAAGAAGAGGAACAACCGAACACATCTCCCAAACACCAGCGTGAAGCTGATGTGATATCGCCGCCGCCAGCGGTCTCCACACAAGTAAGTCACATTGCTAAGGTTTTTCACTTTCTCTTTATATTTCGCTCTTTATTGTTTTGAAATATTCAAATGTTCCGTACTTAAAATGTAAAACGGGACCCTATTACTATTAAACTTAATTTTTATCTTGGTAAAATCATCAAATGAGTCCTCCCACCCAGGGCAGAGCGGGAGGGACTGTCAGACTCGTACTGACTAAAATCCATGGTGTCCTTCAATAGCCCTTTACGTTCCGGGGGCACGGTAATTCGTGAGTCCTGTGACCCCGGCAGGATTACTATTTGACCTTGGGTTAGTTTAATGTTTAGATTGTTTTAGTGAAAAGCATAGTAATAAATGAAGTTATTGGTGAAGTGCTTCAGAAAGGCCGGGAGCGTAGTACTCGCAATCACCGTGCTTTATTTTGGCCAACTTGATAGTCACTGACCAGCAGTTGTTAACTGAACTTGGATGGCTTGAGACCTCTATATTTTATCGACTGTTATGAGGCTAAGTTGGGGAATGCTTCAAGAGCATTAGAATTGATTTGAATTCATTTTAGGGAACATTTAATTTTATCAGTTTCATTGCACATGCAAAAGCCTATGCGAAATTTACCTTTTGACAGCTATTTGATGGTCACCAGAGCAAGTGATCATCATTCGAACTGTCAACAGAAATACGCACTAGTCCCGCAGATGTATGTGGATTATGCGAAAGGAATATTTATGTAAGGATCGTAACAGGTTGCGCTTTGTAGTTTCTGCCTACCACCATGGGAAAAGGGCGCGACTTTATGTTTGTATGTAAATCAAGTTACGATAAGAACTGTTAAGAAAACTAACAAGTTCCAGTGGTTAATGCTAGACATCCATTTTTATTACCGATGGCCGATGGAGTAGTTCAGTCCTAAAGAGGGGACAGGAGAGGAGTGTATTGCCAAGCATATGCCCCGCCAGTAAAATTGACTGAAGATAAATAAATACTGACACTGTCACTGTCAGCCTGTGTGACCCCACTGCTGGGCAAAAGTGAAAATATAACTGATTCTGTATGAAACACTTCTTGGTAGATCGATTTATCTGCTTTTAGTTATATTTTGCTCTTACACGTTTGTCGTCATGACTCCAGGTGAGCGGCGGCTCCACGGGCTGCGGCGGCGGCATGCTGGCGGCGCTGGTGGCGGAGGCCGGGGGCTCGGCCCCCGTGGTGTTCAGCGACGAGCTCAGCGGCGCGGAGGAGCCGCCGCCGCACGCGCCTCACACCAAGCACGTGCTCGACGACGACAACGCGCACACGGCTTGTCTTAGTAAGTGACAAACCATACTAATGGAACAGAAATTGGCTTCAGGAAGTCGTGGTGTCGGGTCGTGGCATTTGATTGACGAATCAAATAACGTCTTTTTCTCATCCGTTTTGTTTCTAGTTTTTATGTACTTGTATAACAAAACCAGCACGTTTATTATAAAGTTGTCAAAAATCAAAATTTTTGAGTTCCAGTTCAAGGTTTTATGTGGTTATTGAACAAGATTTTGTTCCTAAATTCAAAGTTAACCTGAGTGAATTTTACTAATTTTGTTTTATTTATTGCTTGTTCTATACTTAATTATCATTTTTTCCCTCCACAGTCGAGCTAGTAAACTCCCAAGTGGTCCTGAAAGGCTGCGAGACCCGCGGCTACGTGATCCTGTGCGCAGCTCGAGCTGAAGTACGGCAGCGTGTGCGTCGGCAGCCAGCAGCAGCTGCCTGGAGCGGGGCGCTGTCAGCCATGCAGTACTATGCTACTGTCAGTGCGGCAGACAGAGATCAACTGCTAGGTAAATAAATGAAAACAAGATATCAGCTTAATTGGCTATCATATCAATAGGAAAAAAAAATATGATAGAGGATGTATATTAGATAGTTCAATTTCATGGTGCCTTTAGGGTTTTGAGACCTTATTTGATTGCTTAATATACTAAAATAGCTTCAAGACGAGCGGGTCTAAAAATCTGTCTTATAATTCACCTTAATTTTCCAGAGAACATCCAATGGGTATCAGTAGAAGAGATAGAAGAGCGTTGGCAGAGTACTGAGATCAGCACACTACCGGATGTGCCGCGACTGGTCGGTAGTGGACACTCAGCCGGCGGGGTCATTGGACGGACTGTCGGGCCTAGTGCCGACACAGGACTAGCGCAGGTCATTTTATGAACAGAATTCTTTTTTTATTGTTGACCGTAACTGTTTCACTCCTGGTAGCCTTCCATCGTGAGTAGTTAGGCTGTGGGAAAGAGACAGAGCTATACAAGACGTCTAGCGCCATCTTGTTCCCTGGGAAAAGATCTCACTTTTCTCCTTACAAGCCTTTTCAGCGATTTCTGGATTTTTGAGCTCTGAAATAAAAATCGAATTACCAAAACAAAACAATTATTAATTATGATGGGAGTACATAGCTACCACCATGTACTCCCATTATCTGAGTATCCGTGAGTGACGAACCTTGACGAACGTCATAGACCATACTTCTTTGGCATCATAATTAAAACATTTATTTCTAGTAGTTACATGCATTTTTAACTGTCAAAAGAAAAAGAAACTACAAAATATGGTGCTACAGTCCCAGTTATAAGAAATTATACATTATGTGAGAAATATGTAGCAAGTAAAAGTATACATAGCAAACATTAAAAAAAAAACAATTCAGGAATCCAAAACAATTAATTTAAATACTACCAACTGACAGCGCTCGTTTACGAACATGAAACATGTATCAACACCAATCAGCTCAACCATTTCGAAGGAAACTAAATGATCCGATGCACGCGCCACCATCAGCGAAACACAGTGGCTGCACAAATAGAATGACTGTTAAATATAGTAATTATTTTCGTTCGTTTCGTTCTCAGTTGCAACGGATAGTGTCCCGCTGCGCGTGCGAGTTCTACTACGTGTCGCACGAGGAGGCCGAGTCCGTGAGCGGGCAGGGCGCCGGCTGGACACAGCAGCAGCCCTACGACTCCTTCACGCTCATGCACCACGACCTCAACGTCTGCACCAACTCGCTGCAGGTAACTAATTAACTACAGGACTTTTTTAACCTACCATAAAGCTTATTACGCTTTGTCGTATGGTCGCCGGCGTCTCGGTCAACAGCGACTGTGATTTTCATTAGTTCAAATAGGTATTTACGCATTTGGTCGTCGTTCGCTTGCCTACGTTTTGGTAGCTGAGGGACTGAGTCGCTGGCGACCTGTCGACAGTGTGTAATAGCTCTAAAGGTACATTTCCGCAGGTCACCGCAATTATAAATAGCAGAAGCAAAGTCTGAAATCTTCATGATAGACCCCAGTGACAATACTATTTTTTTTGTAACTCTATGATAACGATTCTGTAGATGATGATTGCGGACTACAACAAATAAAAACAGAACGAAAAGATGTAAATTAGTTCTTTATCAATTTTGAATTCAACAAAACGCTTGAATTACGAAAAAAAATTTTTTTTTTTTGTAGTGCAACAAACCGTGGTTGCGGACTCACAAATTACCGTGACCTCGGTACGTATAGGGCTATTGAAGGACACCGTGGATTTTAGTCGGTCAAGTCTGACAGTCCCTCCCGCTCTGCCCTGGGTGGGAGGACTTATGTGATGATTTACCACATAAAAAAAAAGTGCAACAAACCGCACGCTGTGTTAGTGTAAATTCTGTCTCTTCTATCCAATAAAACATATTATTTTGTTTGTCCCCAGTACGCCATGCTGCTAGACGTAGTCAACAACGTGGTGCTCCACGTGGAGCCGGAGAGGAGGCGGACGTTGGAGAGACGAGCTCGAATGCGCTTCCAGCTGCAGCTCCACCAAGACCAGGACCCAAGGCAGCTCATACACAAGTTGCAGACGCAGGTAACATTATCATTTTTGGCTTGAAATAAGACGATTGCATGTTTTTTTTTTTTTTTTTTTTGCGTGGTAAAATCATCAAATGAGTCCTCCCACCCAGGGCAGGGCGGGAGGGACTGTCAGACTTGTACTGACTAAAATCCACGGTGTCCTTCACTAGCCCTTTACGTACCGGGGTCACGGTAATCCCTTGGTCCCGCGACCCCGGCAGGCTTTGGCCCTCTACAGGCCCCGTCAATATCCTGACACTCTTTGAGGCGCGCGTGGAACACAACGCGCCGTCGACCCACGATTGCATGTTGCCACAAAATTAAGATAATTATTTTTTTCTTTATAATTTAGTCATTTTTGTAAATATTTTTCTTTTAATTTTAGTTTTTAAATGTAAATTTAATTTAATTAATCTGTCAATATATATAGAGAACTAATAAAAAAAAAATTGCTATTTAAAAAAGGGGTCTAAAAAGGTAGAAAATAATTTAAATATAAATCTACAGATACAATAATGTCAACTCTATACTACCATGTCTGTTAGGACTAATAGTAATAAATAATGGCTAGTGTTTAAAAGCGGTACAAGATTATGGTATTTTTTATAGTAATGTTGTTTAGTCACCCTACCAAATATCAGGGATAACTTAATACCAAAGTACTATGCAGAGTTCTACTTCTTCAAGAAATACATTCTTGATATTCTGGATGTGTATTAGAGGCTATAAATTGTTTGTTTGAATGTAAAGCGAATAAGCAAGTATTTGTTTGCCAGTAGTTCACTTAAAATAGAATAAAAATATATTCTTATTGTATTTCCCAATAATATTGAAAAATATGCCACGTAAATGTGTAGAAATTTAAAAATATCAAAAATAAAAATGCAAAAAGATTCTCTCCGGCGGGGAATCGAACCCCGGTCTCCCGCGTGACAGGCGGGGATACTTACCACTATACTACCGAAGATGTGAGAGATGCGTCGAAATAACAGGACTTATTCCGCCAATGACTAAGTTATTCCGTTGGCATTGAATGAGTCATAGATAATTTTACGCTCGACTGAGTTTATTTGACAAGCAACGGTATAGACTAATAAGCCGATGAGTCATATTTTTTATAGGAATCAATTGAGTACAGAAAGTTTTATCATAGAATCAATTATGTTTATAAGAAATTATATGACGAAAATTTTTAAAGTAACAAATGCGAAATGTTTACAATACTTGGATTTGTTCTGAGAATTTTGTCATTATATCTGTTTTTTTTTTACGGAGTCAATATATAATTTCTTTATAAACTATATCACATATAATTTTAAAACTATCCATTCTGCCTTAAACAATATTACTCTTAAAGCAATACAATAGTTGAATTCTTAGAAAGGGTTATCATATTATACAGTTACTGGGTGGAGTTTCGATAGGCAGTCACTTCATATAAAATATTGATATTCAGTTTCATCCTATTCGACTGGAAGCCAACATAGTTGGAGAAAGGCTAGGCATCATCATTACATTCTCTTAAGTCCATTTTACTTTGGACATTCAAATAACTTAAAAAACAGTATCCATCATATCTTAAACTATCTGTTTCCTTTCACAGGTCAGGGAGTCCCTAGCAAGACTCCGAAGACTGGAGAAGGAGTATTACCTCAAGAACAGGTCCATGACCGGCAACGATCCAGTCGCCATGGATGAACTGAAGAGTCTAGACGACCAGGTAAGTTCAAAGACGTTTATTTTGAAACAGTTTTCTTTCGTCACGCGTTTGTAACACGTGGTACATGTTTTTCCGAGTGCTCATAAGACGTACTGATGCTGGCCGAGGTTTCTAGGTATATCTTAAAAAGATACCGCGGTCCCGGAACGCAAAGTACAGCTTAAAATGAACATGTTCTGTTTTGAGTAAATCAGGTTTCTTTCGCTCTATCTAGACATATTTAAAAATTTTGGGCAAAAATAAGCTACTCATGGAATTGTATTTTTTTAATAACATAAACATAAACACAGACAAAAATAAAATTAGGGTGTAGTATGGACACACAAAGAGACAATTTTAGGAGACGCCGCGGGACTGGTATAAATGAGCACCGTGGCCCTAGAACGCAAAGGACATGTGAAGAAATACGGTAGTTTTTACCTAGTAGGAGTTTGACGGGGTGCTAAGACAGGAAACCTCCACGTGCGCCCGTGGACTGGAGTTCCCTCTCGGATACGTCCGGGGGGAAGACCAGTTTTTCGGGCCGGTGCACCCTTTTTTTTTTTTTTATCGTGGTAAAATCATCAAATGAGTCCTCCCACCCAGGGCAGGGCGGGAGGGACTGTCAGACTTGTACTGACTAAAATCGACGGTGTCCTTCGCTAGCCCTTTACGTACTGGGGTCACGGTAATCCCTTGGTCCCTGGGATGCGGGCAAAACTCTTCCTTAGGCACTGTGTGCCTGAGGGGTCTCTTTGCCCGTATGCGAATAGCCTGTCGGGTGGATGCTCCAACGCGTGTCCCTCTGAACAGCAGAGGGCACAGCAGCGGAGCGGGCTTGCGGACGGCGAGTAATGGGTAAGCTCGCCGTCCGACCAAGGACCAAGCCCAGGTCGGTGGCGCGTCGTGTTTCACGGGTCACCGACGGGGCCCCTTACGGGGCCAAATGCCTGCTGGGGTCGCGGATTTTTCTTAATCCAGGTTACCGCGGCCCCGGAACGTAAAGGGAATCCGAAGAAACACGGGTGGATTTTAGTCAGTAAGAGTCTGACAGTATGGGCGGGAGGACTCATTTGATGATTTTACCACCCTTAAAAAAAGAAAGTAGTAGTTTGACGAACTGTAATAAATTTGCAATAAACAACTTGTTGACTACAAATTAAATGCGTAAGAGACTTAGAAAATCCAATATTTGACACGTTGCCAAAAGCCAAAAACCTTATAGCACTATTAATATCCACTACGGCATGTCTGACGTAATATTTCTGACCTAGGTGAACGAGTGCAAGGAATCCGTGTGGTCTCTGGGCGAGGAGCTGGACGCGATGGTCCGCGCGTGGCGGGAGATCGGCCGTGCGTCCGCGCTGCCGGCCGTCCGCTCTGCGCACGCGCCGCCTCACCGGTACAACGAGATCTGCTTCAAGAGCGCGCGCTGGAGACTCACGGACGCTGACGGACAGCTGGGAATTGCTGATCTGCTGTTGACCAACTTCTTGTAAGTGTAGGATAGTATTAACATATCTACAAACGATATTTTTAGTATATGCGAAACCTGAACATAGTTTGTTCAGAACCAGTAACTGAATCGCTTCTAATCATTTTGACGCCATGTTATATTATTTCCCAAAACATTTTTTTTAAATTTGATTACCAGTTAACTTCAATGTAATCACCGTACGGTTAAGTACCTATTGCCAAATCATTATCAATGAGTGTACGACACAGGAGGTGTCGGTTGAACGGGGGAACCGTGACATGAGCGTATTATGACGTCTTAGAGCCAGAGTAGTTCCAGTGAGTGAACGAGGTGGCGCTAGACGACTTGTATAGCTCTGTCCTTTTCACTCACTGGAACAAGTCTGGTTTTAAGAGGTCATAATACGGCCGCAGGTAACATAACAAGCTTACAACTTTGTGATTTTTCATGATACAGTTTTGAAATTTTATACATGGATTCTTTATACAAAAATACTGGACAGGTGTATCGGGTTTCGCATAATATAACAAAAATAATACCGTGTATTTCTGAAATTTATCATTTTGAATTTTGCTCAATTGGGTGACGATTAAATATATCAACAGAATATTTCTGGTTTCACATTTTTATTTTGTTCGTTCTATTTTAAATTTGATCTTTCTATTTATTGCGTTATCTTTTTAATGCAGGTATACCAAAACATCTCGATCAGATGATTCAGTGGAACATCAGCTGGAGGTCGGATACGTGCGCGTCAAGAATCTGCTGCCCAACGAACCCTTCCCAGAAGTAAGATCATTATCATTTACATACATCATTACTAGCCGGTCGAAAAAAACCTTTATATCCTTGCAATAAGAGCGAAAACTATTTCATTTGTTTTATTTCGGTTCGCAAGACGCGACTCGACACCGCATTGGAATAACTTTTTCGCAGCATTTGATGAATTTCGTTTTATTGTGCGGTGACTGGTCTAAAGGTCCCGGGTTTGATCCCTAGGTCGGGTAGAGAGTTATTGAGTTTTTTCACCAGGATTTCTCAATAACAGCCATGGAGTCTGTATTTCTGTCAAATTGATGGCAATAGACTTGCCTCCTTAATTATGACTTATTTTTTTTAAACGTGGTAAAATCATCAAATCGGTCCTCCCACCCAGGGCAGAGCGGGAGGGACTGTCAGACTCGTACTGACTAAAATCCACGGTGTCCTTCAATATCGTTTTACGTACCGGGGTCACGGTAAATAATTATAAGTTCCGCGACCTCCACTTAAAAGTAACTGGGGAAGTATGGGTGAACTATAAGATACCAATCTCAGTGATGTTATGATGTGTTATTGATTAAAACTGAGTGACCAGCTTAATACGATTCCCCATTAATACGTGTCAAACATGAATTAAAGCAAAATATTCCAATTCAGATTTTATTCTTCATTATTATTCTAAACAAAATTGATAACTAATAAGACTTTGTTTAATATTCACTTTGAATGTTTACTAATAAAATTTATCGTTAGAATGAACTTTAGTATTCAGAAATGACTCGATATTTCAAAAATAGACTGAAAAAAAGTTACACGTGTTTCAATTTTTTTGTTTGTTTAATTAATAGTGAACTTATTTTAATTGGACGAACTGATAAGTCGCGAAAACGTGCTGTAATAAAAAAAAAATTAATGAGTTTTTTATGGTGCGGTGACCTACCACTACTTCTTAGAGCGTAGTTCGTAATTCCAGTGTAGGAACGAGATGGCGCTAGACGACGTATAGCTCTGTCTCTTTCCCACAATGGAATCACTCTCGTCTTAGATGTCATTGTGTCATCTGAGCTTGCGTGGCTTGCCGCGAGGCAGGCCTTCAGTGGTTATCGACGTAATGGTATCTTTTATGACGCCCCCCCCCCCTTTAGAGGGCCAAGTCCTGCCGCGGTCGCATGACTGTCTTATCAGGTAACCGTCACCCTGGAACGAAAGGGCTATCGAAGGATCACCGTGGATTTTAGTCAGTTCAAGTCTGACAGTCCCTTCCATACCGCCCTGTGTGGGTGAACTCATTTGATTATTTTACCACTTTAAAAAAAAGAAATGGTATGCTGTGTTATACAGGTACTGGTACCTCAAGAGCCTTCAGGTCGCGCGCCACTAGCTAGACGCGCGGCTTTGCGCGTCTTTTGTCGCGACCGTCCACCCGTCGGTGGTATAGCTGTCAAAGAACATTTTGAAGTGAATATTGTGCCGATAAGGATTGGTGAGTGAATTGTTTAATTAAAGCTAGTACAGCTATAAAAAAATATTCTAAATAGTATGTCGTGAGATTCGTAAGTTCTAAAAAACATACTGCCTCATAACTACTTTAAATATCTGAATATTGTATAGTGTTATAACTGGGAAATCTTAAAGTAAAACATCCCATAACATTCGGAATTTAAAATATAATAACATTATAACGACTCAATATTTCGAAATAGTTTTCATAATTTAGGTTCACTCTTCTAAATAATCACCTGTTCAAATAATTATTATGGCTAGGAGAAACAATATAGACTCGTTATTGAACAATGAAAACACATGTTGTATCTTAAGCATTTGTAATTAATTATACTCGTATTTTGTTACAACATAGTGAAAGTTGTGAATTAATTACATTTCATTATTAATGTAGGTACATGTTTTTATTACGTACCTTTTTATTTTGTGTTACCTACCATACGTATTCATAGATGCATACGTATCTCGTACCATTTTCTCATCACCGAAATATATAATTTTGTACCACTAACGCCTTTGTCAAACAGACAGGCGAGTCCGAAGCGATACCGAACCGAAGCGAGACGTCAGTCCGATAGTTCTGTCACGCTATCGGATCGCTTGCGCTTTTCTATGTGACTGGATTCAAACAATTCCATACATTACAAATAAAAACGTCACGCTTTGCATTCGCCACGCCTGTCTGTTTGACAAAGGATGGATGAAGATGAGGCAAAGATGGTGTGTCTATCTTTTACTCGATCTTCTTTAATGCAAATTAAAGCCACAACCTTAACTCACCGACTAACATCAAAAATTTTACATTAAACGCAGGTGTAAATTGTTGAAGGATCTTTTGGTGATTGCCGAAAATCTAAAATAACACTATCACCTTGTTTCTGCGATATTCGCAAATGATGAGCACACATTTTTAAGAAGAAATCTTTACTTCCTAACACAAAGTCTCCCCACCAGGTCTCACAAAGAAGTTCTTCAACACAATGCTCAAGTTCTGCTTCCCGGAACGTGACCCTGACTCCATAGAAGATGGGGAGGAAGAGACAGAAGGCACCTTGAAGGCTGGAGCATCCTCCTCCAGCCTGGTGTCCACTGGCTCCAAGAAGATTAAGAAGAAGAGCAAGGATTCCAATTCTAACTTCTATGTGAAGAGAGATAAGAAAGACAAGGATGATGTTGAGAAGATGAAGGTTTGTACTGTTTTATTGTTTATTAGCATAAAATTAGGTAATACGCCCTTTTTTTTTCGTGGTAAAATCATCAAATGAGTCCTCCCACCCAGGACAGAGAGACTCGTACGTTCCGGGGTCACTGTAATTCCAGCGACCAGGTAATACGCCCTAGTTGACAAAACGCCCCATCATTATAGCACTCAAAGTTACTGCTTGGAATCACACGTGAGGTTGGCTTCTGTTGGAAAATAACTTGGCCGAGGGAAGACATTGTACGCCAACAGTGGCCATCCTCGCGTGTGACAATGGCAGGGCGTTTTGTTTTGTTAGTGCGTATTACTATGACGTCAAACTAAAGAGAAGAGATTTTTATGACGTCACCTGTCAAATCGTAATCCAAACTATCCAAACTAATATTATAAATGCGAAAGTAACTCTGTCTGTCTGTCTGTCTGTCTGTCTGTCTTTCCTTCACGCTTAAACTACTGAACCGATTTGAATGATTCTTTCAGTGTTGGGTAGTCCATTTATCGAGGAAGGCTATAGGCTATGTAACATCACGCTATCACTAATAGGAGCGGAGCAGCAGTGAGAAATGTTTCAAAATCGGGAAAATGCATTCCTTTTCGAGAGCTTCCGTTGCGTGCGCTGCGTAAACGGTTAAAGATACGCAAAAATTATGTACTACGGAATTATTTCTCATGAAAAGTTCAAAAATAAAGTCCGCGAGAGCATATATCTATCTTTTAAGGTTAAGTCACTATAACCTTTTTCGTGGAAATCAAATTTGATTTTAAAGAGTTTCATTATTTGCGAAGGTATTATAATTACATTAACATGATATTAATCCTTATCCAAATAAATACTTTAATCATCATAAGCATTTGATTTTGAACAAAATTGCCCTTGACATCGTTTGATTTCAATGAATATCTAAGGAGATATCATAGTTTCAAAATAATACTACAGTAAAATAATGACTGCCTGGGCATGTCATAATTGCCGTCGTAAGATCCCTCTTTGAGAAGTGGTTGGAGATGCGCTACGGCGTCCTCAGCCTCAACTAAAACCTGACGCAAGTCCTCCCGGGCACGGTTATTGCGGGAGGTACCTCAGGGATTCGGCGGCAGGCGAGGGGAATGGGGAGCAGTCGGAATGCGTGAGGGAAAAGATATCCTCTACCTATCGCCCCAGATACGGGGCAACAAATCGCGGGGCATATTCCAGCCGCTTGCGGACGGGGAGTAATGGGTAGCTCGCCGTCCGACCAAGGACAAGGCCCGAGCCACGGTGCGTCGTGTTCCACGTGCTCCTCAAGGGAACTGAGGGGTACGGGACCATAGGGCCAAACGCCTATCATGACGCGGGTGAAACCGCGGGCAGAAGCTAGTAGTTGTATAAATCAGAGAGCAAAAATCATTTTTTTCAATTCGATCTAGTAGTTCTTATGATTAGCGCTTTATAAAATTAATGTACATGTAAAATATAAAGGAGAATTTCTCCGTAAATGTTCGCGGCCTTAAACATGAAATAAACGACGCGATGATTTAATGTTTGTTTGTTTGTGGTCGGGTGATGCACTTTCGCATATGTCGGGTGTAAACAGATGAGCCATATTGTAATGAATGCAGCGTCTTAAATAGTGATGACGAATTTATCAAAGTCAGTTTGTTGCAATTTCAGTTTTAACCTTGATGGACGTTTAGTATATTAAATCCTATCAATCACTTCTGTCGTTGTTTTTTTTTTTTAAACGGACTGCACATAAAATGTAACTCACCTTCTATTTTAACACGTACACAAATAACTTTCTCAATACTTCAGTGTTCTGAAGGATCGGCATGATTTTGCATAGCGGTTTTCCTACGTGCTTCGTAAGTCGTTGGTCCCGACCCGCGGTTATCTTTGATAGTCTTTGACGGCAACGTTGACGCAGTAGTTAAGCTATTGTGTCGCAGGTCGATTTCCGCATAGAACAAATATTTACTTGACCTAAAAATAGTTGTTTCGGGTCTGGGTGTTTTTGTATATGAGTTTGTTCTTCGTAATACGGGGAACAAACTAACTCCTTTTTTAATATTGGTGAAAAATAATCTGTTCTATGGGTCAACTGGGATATGACTCCTTTTATGTAGCTATTTATAAGTTCCTCCAATAACTTTTTTCTTAACAGGAGCGAGCGGAAAAGAACAAACTCTTCATCTACATCAAGATCCCGGAGGTTCCCGTCAGGGTGTCCTACAAGGGAAGTAAGGAGAAGAATCTGGAAGATGTGCGGGACCTGCCGCTGGTGCTGCCTACCTTGGAGTATCACAATGTGACGTGGACTTGGCTCGATCTGCTGCTGGCTACCAAGAGCGATACCAGACGGTAAGTTGTTAAGAATATATATAGACGATACCAAGCAGTGAATTACAAAGAATTAACCATACCAGATGGTGAGTTGCAAAGAATTAACGATACCAGACGGTAAGTTGTTAATAATTAACTGCGTATGTACTTGAAATACGTTTAAGACGTAGAGGTTTGTGGGTAAATAATGAAAACCACAGGAAGATCTTAAAGGTAAAGGAATTCTTATCAAGATAGATCCTTGGATCGTTGACCTTCTATAGGATACCAAGGTATCTTCCTGTCTTGGAAAGTACGCCATGCTGTAGTTCTCAACTGTCATTCGTAGATCTTTCAGGGTCATCAAAAGTTTTAAAGTGTGACAACTAGACTTACAAAGGGATATCGTGTTAGGTAGCAACACAGCAGAATAAGTTATCAAAGAAATCAATGAAAATGACAAAAAAGTCACATAAATGAAAAAAAACACTTTCCTAATTATTAAAAAGACATGAAACAAATCTGCATTTATAATACAAGATATGTCTGTTCTGTAAGTAAGAATTACTCTTATAATTAAGTCTGTCTTTTCTATCAACGTAGGTATCCAGATTTATCACGTTCTAACTCATGATTTTCTAGAATAAGTATTGTTAAAGATAATCTCTGAACTGCCTAACTTGCTTTATTTATAATTATTATAAAAACAGTTTATATAAACTTGTGATTTGATACTCAGAATCTGGTAATTTCGACGAGCTCAATTCTTTATGTTTTTGTTAGTCTTTATCGCTTCAACGATTTTATTGTAACTGTTTAAAAATAGCGATTACCTAACACAGAGTACAAAGACTTGGTTTCTTAGTATTTTAATATTATTATGATTCAAAAAGTTCTAATAAAATTTTGTAATATTCTTAAAATTGATTTGTGTAACTTGACGTCATGTCGTCAAATGATTCATACCGCTTTACGTGTGATCGAAAGTCTGGCTGTTTGTATGTCAACACCACTAATTGAATCTCTGATTGTCATGGCATTAAAGACGGATTCTGTCATGTGATTCATCTCATGACGTAGTCCGCGATTGATTAATGGTGGTGCTATTATTTTAATGTATGGAAAACCATCAAATGAGTCCGCACGGGTGCAGTCTCTACTATATTATGAAATTTATATACATATAAACCTTCCTCTTGAATCACTCTAACTATTAAAAAAAAACGCTACAAATTCCGTTGCGTAGTTTTAAAGATCTAAGCATACATATGATACATAGGGACAGACAGACAGCGGGAAGCGACTTTGTTTTATACTATGTAATGAAGTAAACTAAATCTTGTCCCTACAGGGTGATATTATCGCAAGCAATCCGCCAAAAGCTGCAGCTACACAGACGCGCGGCTGCTGCACCCGAGCCGCACGAGGAGGATAAAGCCAGGCTACTGCTGGGAGAAAGAACTGTAAGTTGGCAGGCCTGTTGGTCTAGTGGTTAGTGACCCTGACTGCTATGCCGGAGGTCGTGGGTTCGATTCCCACCCAGGGCAAAATGTTTGTGTGATGAGCACTATCATTTTGTTCTGTGTCTGGGTGTAATTTATCTATAATATGTATATATTTAGAAATATATAAGTATATTTATCAGTTGTCTAGTACCCATAACACAAGCTCTGCTTAGCTTGGGACTAGATGGCGTTGTGTGATAGTTGTGGAATATTTATTTATTTAGTTATTCATCAGGTTTCATCATCATCATATCAACCGTAAGATATCCACTGCTGAACATAAACCTCCCATATAGATTTCTAATGTAACCGGTTGAAAACGGCTTATATACAGCGCGATCTTGTAGTGTACATCTGATCGTTTGTCCACCTTATGGATACACCCCGATTTCGCACGGATTGAAATGGTTGATCTTCTCGAGAAGTTTTTCTGAAATCTTTCCTGCACATAAACCTTCTTCAGATAGTAATGAACACAACAAAATAATCCATTTTCTTGTAGTCTTCGGAAGTTATGTGCGCATAGATAGACTTAAATGACTTTGTATTATACTCTGTAAGTAATGCGAGCAGGACTTGCACCAGTGTCCTTCTGGATAAGTATTAAAGATGCTACACCACCGAGGTCTAATCTTTCTTCCATTATTTAAAGTCTTTCGTTATGTAAAGATTCTCGAGCCCATATACCGTTGTTTCATGTCGGCGCAGCATGGTTTCTTCTTCCAACTTCTATTTGAGTTGCCATGATTATAATCTTACTTCTGGTTTATTGCTACTGTCAGCCTGTGTTTTCGCCCTGCTAGGCAGGCTTATTTTGAGCCACAAGTCGTTAGTTTTGACTAATTTATTAAATGTGATATATGAATAGCTGATGAAAGCCCAAACTGTAGAACCTTTTTAACTTCTTTCAAATATGACTTCTTTTTAAATAGATGTGAAATAATTAATAGCTACTTAGCTCTCTCTCAGTCTACCTATCTCTTCCAAAAATCCTTATTTTTATGACTAACTAGCGACCCGCCCCGGCTTCGCACGGGTGCAATCTCTACTATGTTATGCATGTTTTATACACATAAACCTTCCTATTGAATCACTATCAAAACCGCATCAAAATCCGTTGCGTAGTTTTAAAGATCTAAGTATAGGTAGGGACAGTCACACAGACAGAGGGAAGAGATTTTGTTTTATACTATGTAGTGATGACTTTATAGTCAGAGATATCCTCCAGATTGTGCCCGTATGCAATCGCGGAGGGATCTATAATCTTTGTCAAAAGTTCTAGATTATAATTGATTGCAGTCTATTGGAAAATAAAGAATCGAGTAAAGTTTTATCCGAATATATAAAATTAACGTCATATTTTCTTCTAGGTCGCAGAAAGCAAGCCACAAAAGAAAAGTGCACCGAGCGTATTCAAGTTCTCCAAATCATAGCGTAAGCAATAGAAGCTATAAATTATATTTATAGCTCAGCATTTATGTGCGAACCAAACCTTAGACTGGTTACACTTTGCGTATCCGCACAATACAATATAAACTTTATGTTTATACGAATAGAGTACATTTTGTATTACCCAAAGCAAGCGTTACAACCTTTTATCTACACTTAGCGTAGTTGCACGGTTTGGTAATGCAATTCGAACTTTATTCTAATAAGAATAGAGATTATTATGTATAACGCAAAAATGTTCGTACTTGTACGATTTTGGGAATGCAATTTGAATTTTATACAACAAAAATAGAGTTTATTTTGCAAAACGCCAAGTGAAGCCACATTTAGACTGTATCAACGATGTAAAACATTCTATAGTTTAAGAGGCTAATATTGTTATTTATATGTATACGCTATATTAAGGCTTTTTGGATGTAAGTATGTTGAAATGTATGCTATAACATGGTGCAGTTTGAACAAATTATATATTAAGCCTTTACACTGTCTTAAATATCAATGTTGTATGGTTGAATTTGCAGAAAGTTGTGGAAAACCTGTATACTGAAGTTTCCCGAGACTTCATACAGGAACGTTTAATATAAAACCCGAAAATAATGTAGCTTCCTTATAATGCAACTTTTACTCTCTAAGTACGAGACCCCTAGCTTTGGACGGACATAACAATAGTTTGGGGGGCACGAAGTGAAAAATTTGGAGGTATTTAATCAACATACAAGTCTAGAGACATGCCAGGTAGTTAACTGTCACACCAGAGGGTCTCGGCGCTTTTCTGGTGGTTGCCACTGTTGATTCTGGCTTTCAACAGTTGCAGTGGTATGGGAATAGTGTGGTGAGTTTGTCCCAAAAAAATAAATAAAACACCAGATGTAGGCCAGAACCTTTCACGAAAGGTTATAAAAAAATGGATTTTATAAAAATGAGGGCCAAAAAGCGTAATGTGATGCACTAGTTCCCTATTTTAGCACACATTATATTATAACTTGTCAGTCTAGACTTAAAATAGGTATTAACCAACTTCACCCTAGAAAGAGACACATATATGTAAGTATGAGAGAGATAGAAAACATTGCCAAAAGTAAGACTGTTGTGATCTTTATAATATTTATGATCTGCTAATGTATTTGAAACTCTAAAATTACTGCTATAAGATGCAATTTTAATCGAACAAAGTTACATAAAAGTATTGATTTTTAATTAATTTTATTGCTTTATACTGGAACTGCTAATGAATGGCTTGCGAATGAATGAAGTTTAAAATTGAGAGAGATTATTGATAAGAACGAATGGTTGTAGATGCGGGCACTGTTTTTTCACCGTTTTTTGTTTAAGGGTGCTCAATCTTGGTCACGGGACTGTACGAATTACCGTGACCCCGGAACGTAAAGGGCTATTGAAGGACACCGTGGATTTTAGTCAGAACGAGTCTGACAGTCCCTCCCGCTCTGCCCTGGGTGGGAGGACTCATAAGATGATTTTACCACGTAAGAAAAAGGGGTGCTCAATCTGAAGTTGAAATGTGATACTTGCACTTTCTGTCCTTGTTTAACTGTCTTACAGAGTTTGGCTAAGCAAGAAAACTGTCTATTCAAGCCAATGCCTCCTTGAAATCATCATCATCATCATCTGCCTCGCGGGCATGCGGGCAGCGAGTAATGGGCGACTTGCTGTCCGACCATGGACCATGCCCGGGTCGACGGCGCGTTGTGTTCCACGCGCGCCTCAAAGAATGTCAGCATATTGACGGGGCCTGTAGAGGGCCAAAGCCTGCCGGGGCCGCGGGACTTACCCATTACCGTGACCCCGGTACGTAAAGGGCTTGTGAAGGACACCGTGGATTTTAGTCAGTACTAGTCTGACAGTCCCTCCCGCCCTGCCCTGGGTGGGAGGACTCATTTGATGATTTTACCACGCAAAAAAAAAATCATCATTTGCCTAGCCTTTTCCTAACTATATTGGGGTCGGCATCCAGTCAAACCAAATGCCTCCTTGAAATATTAAGAAGACTTAATATCAGTCGTTCTGATATGACTGGGTGAGTCTAAAACTACTTTTATTTACATTACCCCTAAAAACTGATCTCTGTTTTTCATCAGGTTTAATATGATAGTCATAATCTGTTTTGCATTTGCATTTTTTTAACATAAAAACAGAGAAATCTTTATTCAGAAGTTGTTGGTACCAAACCATATTATTAGTACACTCGCGAGCAAAAATATGAAATCACAAACTTGGATTGATTGGGAAAGCTCATTAAATAATCGCGTGATATCAAATGAATTTGGTATCAATTTAAAGTTAATTTCACTATGGTTACTTTTAACTTGCTACATCGTTCTCACATAATGTACCATCTCAAAATGAATTATGTAACAAAGGTTTTGTAATAATTTTGGCGATTTTAAAAGAGTGTCCATGGAGTTTCTTGCCTATTCTTGTCCATAGAGATCTATTACTTGGAATGGGCATCTACGGTATTTCCACAGTTATTATGTCCTGTGACCGGTCTGGAGCACCATAATTTTGTAGTATTTAATTATATTTTTCTGTCATTGACAATACAAAAGTGCCTGTAAATGGCCTACTTGAAATAAATGCTTTACTTTGATTTGATTTTTTAACAGATAAACCATTAAAATAGTGCCATTTTTATTATTTTTAACTAGCTATTAGCACTCGAGATTGCGCGGAATCTGAGTGATTCCATACTTCTGCTCGCGAGTGTAGTTTTCACACTTACTTTTAATCAAATATCCAATCCGAACTATATTATATTATTCTTAAACTAAATCATTTATAACCGGAATGTAGAACTAAACAACCTCTATAATTTGCATAAGTAGTTTCCCCGAAGATGTCCAATTAAGCTTTGTTATCAGCTAATTATAATTAAATTACTGAATCGTTTTCTTGATATAACTTGGCTTTTAGGTGCTGTCAGTGTAATTAATGTTCTATAGGAACAATGGGCTATTCGATTAATAATCTAATTTGCCCGTCACTTTTTTATTGTTTTTTTTTGCCCGTCACTTAGATTATTTATCAAAAAACGTTTGACCCGTATTTTTTCTTTTGTTACAAAACACAAAGTTAACGAAGTTAATACAGTTTTTACCAAGCTTTGTCATCACGAGTTTCGATGCGTTATATGTTTATTTTTAAATGACGGACTAATTTGCAATTTGTTGTTACTATCAAATTGCCTAGGTTTCAATACCTATTTTTAAATACATCTTTATTCAAAAAGGGAGAGTCTCTTTTAATTTTAAGTACTTCTAATTCCAGTTCTTCCCAAATTTAAGTCTCTTTTCAAAGTTTGAACTGAGATAGATTGCAGAATCCCCTTATACCATCATATCATCATCTTCTTGTCCTTATCCCATTCTCCCCTTCAGCCACAGTATCATTTACTCTTTTAGAATGCGTATTATTAAAAGTAAATGACCAAAGAAGACTTCAATTTATATTATCTGTTAATGAAGGTATTTTTTTTCATGAAATCAAGATTATTTCAAATAATTTAAAAAACGATGCTCATTGATTATTTAGATGTGTAAACTACGAAATAAAAGAATATCTATGTAGTAATCGTAGCAGTACATGATTTTCTATGGCGTCTGCTTACCCCTTGAGAAAAAGACGTAAGTATAAAGCAATCTACTTACTGATATCAGGAAGGCAGTATAAACTAAAATTAAGCATAAAAAGACAGACATCTCATTTAAAATTCTACACATTTATGCAAATGGAGTATTATCTTGTTCGAGATTACTATAATTATGTGCAAACATTTTTCAACGAACGTTTGTGTTTATATGACGTAATCCGTCATTACCTCGGAGATCTTGGAATTGGTTTTTTTTATTATTATAAATTGGTTGTAAGATTTAGTTATAAAACTACGAAATTTAAAAGACATGTATAATGTATTAGTAGGTATTATTTAATTGGTAAATTAAATTCTGTCTTTTAGGTAAGAGCACATTTTACTCATTTAAAGCGCTAATTGTTTTTGTAAGTGGTATGTTCATCATTTGTCTAGCCTTTTCCCATGTATGGAGTCGGCGACCAGTCTAAACAGTATTTTAAATAGAGCTACCGCTAATTTGATCTCTATAACCCAGTTACTGGGTAAAACAGTAACTCTTGGTAACACTGGTTCCCAGACTTGTTTCTGAGTTCTTGTAACCAGGTGATTGGTTGGTGATGTATTAATTGTTTTCCACTCAATTATGATGCCTGTTTCAAGGTAAACACATTCCGCCTTATTACAAAAAGGGGTTTAACTAAAAACCCAGGTTTAATCTTGTAAAACTACGGTTTACACAGACATTATTACAAATCGTGGTTTTGCGATAAACCATGGTCTAACAGTAGTAGCTGTCAAAGGTATGTCAAAGTTTCTCATAGCAAATTTTTCATTATGTTGTAGTTTTTGTGTTATTTTCATCCAAAATGGATTGAAACACGGTAGATTTAATTGTTATTACTCATTGTGGATTTAATTGTTTAGACAATCGTTCAAATGGCGGTACTAAAGTCGACGTTTAATCTTAGTTTTGTAATACGGACAAATTTAAACCATGGCTCTGCAGATAAGCCAAGACTTGATAGACCAGGTTTAAACCAAGGTTTATTTCGTTTTTGTAATAAGGCCGATTATCTCTACAATGACATCTTATGACATTTGAATCTGTTTTGTGATGTCATTCAGTGATAAAAATTATACTTTTAAGAGCGCGTATTCTGAAAGTTGGCAACGTCGCGAATAGTTGTCAAATATTAACAAGTTTTAATTAATTTTCAATGTGTTCGGCAATGTCACTGTATGGAAATAAGATATATGGCTCATAATTAAAACTTGTAAATATTTGACAGCTATTTGCGATGATGCCAACTTTCTGGTTACGCGCCCTTAATAGATCTTTTGCGCTCGAATACCCTACTGAAGGGCGTTGTCAGCAAACATTTGTAAAACAATTTTTTGAAAATGTCTTTAAACATAAAATGGCGACGGTAGTACCAAATGTTCCAATTTTTGCCACGCGCCAAAAAATCTTTGTTCAAACACAGAATGTTACGTTCATGTTTTTGTTAATAAATCAGATAATTAATTCTTTAAGTAAGCACAAATCGCTGTGAAGTACTGCATTCAGTATTTATTATAATGTATGTAATGTCGATGTAAGCTAAAATTTTGTATGTACTCTTAATAATTTTGTAATCACCAATGTATAGTGTACGAGGTCCGTATCAAATGTATTTGTTAATAAATGTTGTACATATGTATTGGAGACTTTTACTTGCATATTTCGTAGAATATTATTTTTGTTTACACAATTAGAAATTGCAAATACTGCGAATTTATTTTTCAAGGAAAGGTGTTTTGATTAATTTTCTCGCTTAGCATTTATATAATTATATTGGCTGAACACTACACTTAAAGTATTCAGGTAAGGAAAAATAAATTGTAATTTGCAGCTAAGGTTTCCATAGAAAACTGTCAATCACTATTCCCTGTACTATAAACAGTCCCTGACCGAATTAACAAGTTTACGCGCAAACAAAAATATACGAGCACGTAGTCCAACGTAACACTCATATTACTCGGAAAACGCGCGAAAACTCTCCTCCCGACTTATTTCCACGGTATTACCTCACCGGCCTTGCTCCGACGCGACGCCTCGTCAGTACCCAACCGACCGTCGCGAGAGACGCCCGTACCGCGTCTCCCCGTGACCACAACGAACATCGTAAAAAGTTACTCGAACGACATGAGGACGAATTATGTAAATTCATACAAATAGTGCTATTATTATTATTTTTTTATCTTTCTGTGTTTGTGAAATATTGTGAACTTTACAATGGCGTTGGCCTGGTGTGTATTTTTGACGGCGTGCGCCTGTGTTTTCGGGTTCAATGTGGACATACCGTCGAGGGTAGTTTATAAGGGTAATCCGAATTCTATGTTTGGATTTACGGTGCAAGCCCATGTTAATGGAGATGACAAAATGTAAGTACCTTCATTTTTTTTGGAATAGCGGGTAGTCGTATAATATCGTGGTTATTATGAATTTCGCGCGCGATTGTTTGCTCAATCTTAACGGTGATAAAGATAAAAATACATGTGATATTAAGGTGATGATGATGTGAAATATTTTTGTAACTGGCGCTAATGCATGCAGCGTCGTTACTCAGTCTTAGTGTTTACATAAAACTTGGCATATTTTACATGTATGCGCGTCGGCTGAAACCTCGCAACCATATGAATGAAACATTTGTTTGGACAAGTGTTTGCCAAATTATACATTGCGACTGCTGGCTGGTTCTAAGACTAGGTTTTTAGATTGTGGGGGTCTTATTATCGCACCTGAATTAGGTGCGTTAAATTCGTAATAGGATAGAACAGCTCATCAAAGTCTGATGCTGTAAAATGCTGAATTTGATTTGTTTTCAGGTCTTTCAATTATTCGTTCTTTTTGTTATGAGTTATATCAAGCCGACCACATTTTTATTGAAAAAGCTGATTTATTTAAAATTCAGTTTTAGTAACGAACATTCAAAGACGAAGAAGTCTATTTTTAAAAACATAATCATTCTTTCGCGGCGCTATCCGGCGAAACTGGTTTCCACGTTTCCTTGATTTTGTTAGTAGCTATATCAAATTAAATAAGATTTCGGAAGGTCATTGATCATAGTTTTATTGAGTTACCACGAGTATGTCTCGATGTACGTTCATGTAATAGCCAGCGTACACACAAACAGACCATCATCAGAGCATTTTCTGAGTACACTGAAAAATTTAATTTGTCACTTTTAACGTAGTTAAAATTGAATATATTTAAAAATTGATGCCCCATCTTGCTTCAGCGCTTGTGATTTAGCAATATAATGGAATAGTTACAAACAGTTCACAGAAAATGCTCCGTCCTGCAATGCTCGTGGTGTACGGCTAGTTCGAAATCTCGGGACTCCGTGTACTGCGAATTTGTGCTTCTCAGGAATCTAGGCTAGACCATGGCTATAAAGTCGTGCACGTAAAACAATGTTGTTATAATTCCATTGAAGAAGACTTTGTCGTGTTCGTGGAGACATAAATATTCGGTCGTGGCTTCCGTCATTTGTATATGATACAACGCTGGTCTAAATAATAAATCTTGCTTTGGATTGGAGATGTCAAGAAGAATTTAGGAAATATATTTCATTAAAGGGGTAACGTTTTAAAGCCATTGATTTATTTAGTTTCCTATTCGGATCAAATTCTGGAAAAACGCATTCCATTTTTGAAATGTGTTTTCGATTCTAAATACAATCTGACATTGCATTTTTTTTATACCATTAGAAAAAAAAATGGGATTTCTTTTTGTCCATGGCAGATTGTTGTCTAAAAAATCTTTGTTTAGATATACTATCTTCATAGCTCCAAAATATAGCTATAGTAACACCAAAACCAGCTGATTATTCATAACATTTTTTACCTCCACATAATTCAAAACTTAGTTCATAAACTGCCACAAGGTAAGCAGCTCAGCGCTTATATTGCGCGATGACATCACTAGCCAAGCAGCTGACGGGCGCAAAAAGCAAACGATTGCGCTTATTGGCCGCCCATGGCCCATGATTGTCCATGATTGTGGAGCGTTGGCGTCGCTAAGTGCAAAGTTATGAGGTTAGGATTGGGATATGAGGAGAGTAATTGAAAATATGACATTTGGACTTTAGATTCGGTGGCTCATTAAAAAAAAAAACTGATTAAGTGTCTGGTCTACAATAGAATAGGTATGGTACCTACTTACAAAAGAAGGGAATTATGCCTACCTATATGTTGCGAAAAGCGTATATGCAACCATATAAAAAAAATGATTCAGACACTGGTGACAATATAAAATAGACAGCAAAATCAAATATCAATTCATTTTGTAATCTTCATTTTAGACCTGCCAAAAATCTATCTAGTGTTAAGAGTTTTCGTACAATCGTACATTGATAAACCACTAAACACTTCCAAGGACATATTCATTATGAACTAACCAATTAACACACGGTAGTTGTAAAATTTTAAAACTAGTTTCCTACATTTTGTTACTAGGTAATTTAAAACTGCCAATTAATTGTGCTGGCGAACATTCAGACTAAACCATGCACCTAGTGTAAAATAGTTATTTATGCAACTGTTGTATAATCAGGGGTATTAAAACACGAATGTGGGTTTATCACACGAGGCGTAGCCGAGTGTGATAATAGTATCACATGAGTGTTTTAATACCTAATTATAACGGTTGCATACAAGACTTTATCTACAATCATGCTGTGAATCCTCTATAAAAGATTCTCATAACATACCATATTCGCATACCATATTCGAGTGAAAAAATGGCGGGATATAACACAATAAGACGAGTTGTTCTTTTTTCAAAATTTTAGCGATCTGTTGGTGAAAATGTCATTGCATGAGAATGTTCTTTTTTTGAAATTCATTATAACACGCGTTTGGATGATATAATGATCATTATATCATTGAGTGTTTTAATGTTGGCAATAAGCTAATTGTTATAGGTTCTTTTATAGAGGATTAATAGCATGATAGTAGATAAAATATATTTTAAAGGCTGTGGCGGGACTAATACTACTATTACTACATGAAAGGCCTATGTCCAACAGTGGACTATGATAGGTTGAGTAGATAGGGTGGCTTTAGAACGCAAAGGGCAATTAAAGAAACAGGGTGTTTTTTAGTCAGTACGCGTCTAACACTCCACCCAGAGCTCCCGGGAGGATCCATTTGATGATATTTAGCCCCCCAAAAAAAGGATTTCTTCTTCTTCTCATTGGACTTAATTAGCCGAATTAATTTTAAGCAATTATATTAATGACTTACTCTGAGAAATGATGTAACTAATTGCTTAATTATTATGTTTGTAATTATTTAATACTTCGTCAATTTCTCATTTCTTTTGGAAAGAGCAAATTACTGTTCAATTAGAGTAGGTACTCTTATTAATGGTGTTCGGTGTAAGTGACTTAATTTCATAATGTTTAAACGCATTGCGTAAATGTTAATTACTTATTTGGACAAGTGTATAAATCCAGTACGTAATGCTTGTAAGTATTTCTTAAAGTCACGCAGTCTAAACCGTTCGATTAGTATGGTATTGAAATTTCGGAAGAGTTTCTTTTTTTTGCTTTTAGTTTAAAAATTAATTCCTCAAAGAAATAAAATAGTGGATAACATCTTTAAAAGAATTTTGCTATTTTTGAGATGTCTGTGAGAAAAACCTTTACGCACAGGGCTTGTAATATCAGTATAAAATACTTTTATGCTGAATCTTAGTTTGTGTTGGTATATCACTAATTATGTTTTATTTGTCACCGTAGTGCTAATTCTTTTAACTATCAAATAATTTCGAAGTTATGTGACCACCAAACCATAAAGTGACATTGAACTTTTCAGTCATCACCACCCCATAGACAATGCAACGCAAATTCTAACCGGAAATACGTCACATGCGCAGCACATGCGCAAGCGCAACGCGCGCCCTTTTTAACTTTTTTTCAAGCTTAATTTAGTTGTGAATGCTATTTTTGTGTGGAGGGCGATGCTTCCCGTTTGATTTATAGTTACATGCGTTTACAAATAATGCTGCTTTAGTTTTGTCCACAAAAAATGCTGACGTTCAATTTGTCCGGGTTTTGCGGACCTTTTGCACTGCATTGTTGAAGTTTTTTTTGCAAGCAAGTGCATGAACAAGTGTTAGCAACATGTGAGGGCGACATGTTGCTGATTGTCATCTTACATGCCATGTAATTCCTTTTTTCGTCGTTTGGCAAGTATTTTTTCTCTTTTAGTGTTGTGGATTAAATATTTTATCTGAAGACCAGATGAAAATACATCTCCCTCTCAAGAGCTACCCTTGTCATAATAGCTTTGGAATGTTGTTTAGATGTGCTGAACGCGTCCAATTTTAAAGGTCTACCATTACACCTCGCTTTACGTAAAGCTACCGTTCTTTAACCCAGTGATTCATTCGCTAGATCCTCACAAATAAACAAGACAGAGCCCTCTTCCGATGCCTCTTACACACATTTTAGTGCGTACATGTCATTAACTCCGGTGAAGTCACAACAGTTCTTTATCCGACTAATGGTTAAAGATAAGTAATGAGTCGGTTGCGCCCGCGCAGCTGTGCTCAGAACTCTTTTATTGATCACTGATCGATGTTTAATGGAGTTTCTGTCGTCGGCTCACGCGTTTGGGATGCGGTTTTGTCATTTATCAACGTTTTATAACGAAATGTTGCTAGTGTAAAAAAAATAACGTTTGTTGTTAATTTGAAAGTGTTGATCGAGATGAGTAGTATAAATCTGGTTTACTATGTTTGAGATATTTTATGGCCAGTGATTCAATATAGGACGCCCATACACGAAGCGCCTGATTGGCCATTGATAAACATACACGGACTGCTCGAGCAGTTAGGTAGTGATCAACATACACGGAAATTTAACTGCTTGGAGCTGTTATTGCAAACTGCTCCAGTCTTCAACTGTTGATATCAACTAGACCTGTAGCAGTTCAACTGCCCCAGCAGATCTGTGAATATATGCGCAGAAGACTGTAGTTTGCTACGCAGTTGCAGTTTGAAGCAGACGATACCAATTCCTTCAATCAGTTCGTCAGTGGCTGGCCTTACTGATGTCTGTGAGCGGTTTTAAAAGTCACTTGGATGAAATTATGGACACCATAGATTGTAATCTTCTCAGAGTTCATCTTATTTGTAGCTGTAAGTAACATTTGAACTCCGAACCTTTCCGGTCGTCATTCAACGCCTTATCCACAAATTTATAACCGTTACATTTTATAACACCTAAATGAGATTAAAGATACTTAAAGAAGTATTGTCATGGTCGCGGGACTTACGCAATTACCGTGACCCAGGAACGTAAAGGGCTATTGAAGGGAACCGTGGATTTTAGTCAGTACGAGTCTGACAGTCCCTCCGCTCTGCCCTGGGTGGGAGGACTCATTTGATGATTTTACAACGATAAAAAAAAGAAGTATTGTCATAGAAAAATATGATCCTAACTCAGCCATGTCTTGAAAAAATGATTTTTTAGGTGTACGATTGCCTATTTTGATACATTACAATAGAACTATTGAGCTTATATAGGCAAGTTAAGTTTTTGACAGCATAATTTAGCAGATGAGTGCTGGTTCCAGCGGTAACGGCTTACAATTTAAAAGATCGTGGGTTCGACCACAGGCATGCGCATAACTTAGTTGTAATATTGCATTACCACTGCTCTCAAAACGGTGAAAGAAAACATCGTGAGGAAACCATAGTACCTATGTCATAGACTCAAAAGTTCATCTACCAAGCCGCACTGGGCTCGCATGCTGGACTACTCCACTTCTACTCACAGAGTCCCCTATGTCCTGTGTTTCAACAGCGGGAGCATTATAGACTGATTTTCTAAACATTACTTACTATTTTCTTCAAGTTGTTCTTTCTTTCTCATACTTCATCTATGTTATATTTCTTAAGATTACTCTTTTTCACTATCACCATAAATACTAAATAATCTAAAGGTAAAGAATTTTAACATTTGTGCTCTAACACAAAGGCATCAAAATTCGGAGGCTGACAAGATAATCTTTATCAGAGAAATATTTTTAAAAGCGTCGCCATTATCAATGCCGGCGATAGCTTTCAGTGAATCGGTGCTTGTATATGTTCGTTTGTGTGCGATAACCTCGGGACCGCGATGCCCTCTTATCTTAGTAACAGGCGACTCATCTCTTAAAACTGTTATTTTTAGATTCATTGCATGTGAATGTTGTGTGAGTTATTGATATTCAAATATTTAAGGATTTTGTTATGTTCCATTGTGGCTGTGGGTGTTGCTTTAAATTCTTTAGTATTGTTGTTATCATCATCATCACCAACATCATCATCATTGGTAGCCTTATAAACTGTTGAGTAGACCTCCTTCTAGTACTATTTTACCCTGTTCTTGCTCTCATTTGCGAATTTCTGAATGTTATCCACGCATCTTGTTGTTGGTCATTTAACACTTCTTCTACCATCTTTCGGTAATAATTTAGTGAGGGCTCTACTCCACTTGCTATCACAACATCTGACCAAGTAACGTCACCACCCCCAAATCAGAATCGTTTATTGTCATAAGCACCATTGATTGGTTTCGCAGTATCTAGAACCAATATTTTAATTTTACTGACGTAAGGTCGCTTCTGATAATACTCAACTTTTTATTAATTAACGATAGCTTCGCATATGACTCATTCTCGTGTCCTAATGGTAAGCAATAACGTGGTCGACTGTAAAGCACACTTGTCTAGAAGTAACCTACCTACTTGTGTCCTTCGACCTCATTCTTGGGGCTGCTGTAGCTTAATTGGTTAAGCGTCTGGAATAAGACGGCAGTCAAATTTTTCTTTCCGAAAAATCTTTAGGATTCATGACCCGTGGAGGTGTTGCATATAAATATTTATATTTAGACTAGCACTTCGCCCGCGACTTCGTCCGCGTGGGTTACGTACTTTCCTCTAAAACATTCGAAGGCTATTTTTTCAATCGATAGAAGATTTTCCATACAAACAAAATTCCCCCTTTTCACCCCCTTAAAGGTTAAATTTCCAAAAACCCCTTCTTAGTGCTCCCCTACATTATAATAGGAAGCTGTGTGCAAAATTTCACATTCCTAGCCCCAGTAGTTTCGGCTGTACGTTGATATGTCAGTCAGTCAGTTCTCCTTTTATATATATAGAAGTAACCTATTCTCTCTGTTGCTACCGTCTCAACCTTTCCTTGTCTGTCTTTTGCATTCAACTGCACTGTAATTTGGTGTTATGAATATGAACTCAAATGTTATGAATCCATTCATACTCAAATGTTACGATAAAATTCTCAACTCTAATACACTTTTTGTTACTTCAAAAGATACTCAAGAATGTAACAATTGTCTAAGAATCATAAAAACTAGGATACTTGTAGATGCAGTTACCATCATGAGATCAATTTAGCAATAAAGAATCATTTTTATAAGGTAGGTGCAAAGGTGCATCAACAGGTAGATATATTTTTCTTAACAACTGTGTAGGTTGTACATTATCCACTGATGTCCAAATGGCCTTGGTTTAATGATTGCAAGTTCATACGCTGATCCTGGGGTCCAAGTTGGACAACGGAGTATTATGGATTTTCAGTAACTAGCAATTTTAATTTTTGTAGTAAGAGTCCCATCTAAAGCTACGGGCATTCTTCTTCTTCTCGAACCACTTTCTGCCATCAAGTGTAGGCCTCATTCTCCGCCTTCCACTCCTTCGCGATATCGAGCTCTTTGTAACCAATTTGAGCTTGTAGCCTTCGTCACATCGACATCGTCTATCGTCATATTTTATGGTCTCTTCTTTATCCTTCCAGCCATAGACTCATGGCCTATTGTTATTGTGCAATAGATATGTAAATTTCTGCCTAATCTTTCTGGGATAACAAGTGTGATGTTTATGTTATGACTAGTAAGTTTCTAGTATGTCTAGGTTCGTTTTTGCAATGAATGACAACAGTCATTTACGCAAATTAAAAGTAAGGACATCTGGTATGTGTCATGTAATTCTCATTATTTTACTATTTAACTACATCACGTTTGCTTCAGGTAATTCTTTACAATAAAAAACCAGAAAATTGTGGGATTTTGTTGTATTTGATGACAAAGTTGTAAGTCTTAGGTATTGTCATTCCTAAAAATAAATATTGTAATGTAGAATGAAAATGCAAATCGTGAGTTCAAGAACTTGTCAATGCATAGAATTGTATGCTTGAGTTGTTGAACTGACATATTTTACAAGAAATCACAAGGAAAATTGTTTTATCTGTATGAACATAAATGTTATTTTTTTATAATTGTTTTTCCTGACGAAAATTGGCACAATAAGACATTTTCTGTACCTTTATGCAGTGGCAGTCAGTGCTACTTTAATAGTACTAGTTTTACCACGAATGTGCGATTTAAATAATTTAGTCAGTGTTTTTGTTAGGTGGGTTGTAAAAAACTAAATGTCTTTCCCAAATTCAATTTATCACATGTCGGTTTATCGACACTAAAATATTCCATCTAAAAAAAAAACAAAACAGTATGCAAGCGATACAGTTCTCAAAAGAAGATGAACGTTCATCGTCTGTCAGCGGTGCGCCGGCGCATTCTCCGTGACCTCAATACTAATATGGCGCCCGCGGACGACCTCACTGCGTCTGAGTTTACTCTATGCCGCGAATGTTCTAACTATTCGAACATGCTTGCTATTGTATTGATATCATTTGAGAATTTATATAATCATTATTACTTATTTAATAAAATCATACCCCAAAAGCAAAAAATATGGAAAGGCCGAGCTGAGGGACGGTACCTCTCATCCCCAAAGGTTTAAGCAGAGGCAGTTATGTCTGGGAATCGATGTTTTGATTTTTTTAACATGGTAAAATCTTCAAATGATTTCTCCCACCCAGGGCAGGAAGGGAGGGACTGTCAGACTTGTACTGACTAAAATCCACGGTACCCTTCAATAGCCCTTTACGTTGCGCAGCCACGGTTACTCGTTGGTTCCGCGACTCCGGCAGGCTTTGGCCTTCCCCGTATATTTAGGACTTAGGGCCAGTTTTGATCAGTAATAAGACTATTTGTTAAATCCTATACGTTTGTTAACCTTTTTTTTATATGTTTTACAATAGTTATTTTAACTATTGATGGAATAACTGGCACATTAAGCATTATACTCTTGTGGCTTAGACCAACTAAAAAGTCCGGAAGCACCATGCAATATTTACACTTCGAGCCAAAACAACACACCCACCGCCTAAAAAACTGACATCCGATATTTCTGCCCACACCATAAGGGACTGAGCGTTAAGATAAATAAACCAGACTATTATTTACATCTTGAATGCTACCATCACGTAGAAAAAGAGAACTTCCTCTCATAGTTTTTAGAGCTACTTTTTTGCTCAAGACGTAGAAATTACGTGTTCTCTCTTGGCAACTGTGCCAAAATAGAAGGCTTATTTTTAGGTGTTTATCATTTCAGAATGAATCTTGTGTACATATTTATTTAAGTCTGGTGGCTCAGATAGACTAAAAAGAATAGTTTCTATTTGCTTTAGCATTTAGGTTTAGAGTGCGACGTCCTTTCACTAGGTTCATGTTTTTTTTATTACCGTTTAGATTTTGACCTCGACTTTTGTCTGTGTGTACTATTTCGCCATTTTTATGCTAATATCCAGTTTCAAAAGTAGTGTATATCTTACTGAAGGCCCCAGGCTATACATATATACAACATTATTTTTGGTATATGCGAAACCTGAATATAGTTTGTTCAGAATCAGTAACTGATTCGATTCCAATAATTTTTACACTTTGTTATATTTTTTTTCAAAAATATTTTAATTAAATTTTATTACCAGTTAATTACAATACAATCACCGTACGGTTAGGTACCTATTGCCAAGCTATTATCACGAGTGTATAACACAGGAGACGCGGTTTACGCGGGTGTATCGCGAAATGAGCATGTTTTTGAACGGACAACCAGATAATATACAGGTAATATACAATACCTTGTGATTTTTTATGATACGGTTTTAAAATTTTGAACATAGATTCTTTACACAAAAATACTAGACAGGTGTATCGGGTTTCGCATAAACAAAAAATAATGTTGTATAAAGATTCGTTTAGTGGTTTAGACGTTAAAAGTTAACAAAAATAAATATTAATGTTACTATCACTGTTTAGTATGGACATTTAAGAGTGCATGAATGTTTAAAAGCAGTTTTGTTTTAATGTTATGAAATAACTAATGCTTAAATTGCTCTAGTTACAGTTGATGTGTGTGCAAATGTTCAACAAAAACAAATTGCCTGCCTGCTAAATTAATTGATCTGCCTTTGAACTTGATGGTCATGCGTATGCGCATGAACTTGCGAACAATGCTGTCATCCATATCTAGAGTAAGAGGAAGTTGTTTAATAGTTTACGATTAGTTTTAGTGTTGCCCGTTTAAAGATAAGCTAAATTAGAGTTTTGTTTACTGACCTATTGTCAATTGTATTATTTTTGTAACTGGCTTAAAATTGTTGACATAAACGTGTTTTAATGAGCAGTACAAAAAATATAAAAAAATGCGTATGTTATGATTTAAAAATAAAATAAAACCTTACTTTTAGTAACAAAATACATAACTTGCATTTCTTGAAAAAATGCCTGTGCTAAGTAAGTCTACCTAAATGACGTCACGAAAAAGAGGTCAATGTCGCAATCAAAACAATGTTTTTTCCCTTAAAGCTTATGCTGATCACTGAATTCCAAGTAAATGTATCGTTCTCCTTGACACACTGCGCGGGCGCACCGTGAGTTACCGCTTTCGATACAAGGTGATCCGCTGTGTGGGATCGGTTGATTTAATAAGCGGTTATTTGGTTAATATCTGGATGTTTATCAGGTGTAGATATATTGTGGATTAATGGATGATAGTTATCTAAATTATTATTTTGATTTATCTTCTTTCTTTTAGAAATAAAAGGTGATTTTTAGCAAAATTATGTCCTAGAGGGTATTTTGTTTTTTTTTGACGCGACTTGTAGTGACGATTTACAAAAGGTGACTTATAGCAAAAAAAAGTAATGTGTTGTATGATGATGACGTAACTCGAAATCTTATTTTCAAAAAGTGTTTAAACGTTACTTTAATGAAAGTTAATTTTACGTAAAGTACTTTTCGGCCGCAGCAATCATGTCACTGCCAATTAATCTTTTAAATAGCTTACCCGACAAAATAATTACTACCCTCCACGAAACTGACGGTTTTATTCGTGCGATAACGTGCCAATATCGTTTTAATAATCGCCCTGTCTGAAATAAGAGCACGATTTGTAATTATTAATTACTTTTATCAGTTTGTATTAAATGTCAGTAGTTCTGCCGCCTCTCACTGCCTATATGGTATGAATATAATCAATAAGCTGATTAAAATTACGAAATAGTGCTCTTGTTTTTTTTACTTTCACCTGTTCTCTCGCGCCCTTTGTCTTTTAAATAACTCTGTTGTAAGTTCAAACTTTCATTATTTTGCCTTGCTTTACGCTGTGCCTGTTTTCTTTAAGCACTCTTTAGAATAACTGCAGAAAGTTCTTTTCAAGAAGGGTTTTTGAAGTAAGATACCATACGAGCATTATGAGATTCGAAAAACTTTGCATAGGTACCGCAAATTACCTCTTTAGCCCGTATGGTAATCTTATATAATAAAAATGAATCGCTAAATGTGTTGGTAAGCGCATAACTCAACAACGCCTGGACCAATTTGGCCAATTTTTTTTGTCTTCGTCATTGTTAGGAGAAGGTTCTTATGAAAAAAAAAATGAAAATTAGGGTAGTGTAGGGTAGAGTAGGTTTATTTTAGAAACAAGCGATAAAGGAACTTCACGCGGGCGAAGCCGCGGGGGTACAGCTAGTTCCAAATTAAATTGTCAACTCAATATAAAGAAACGCTATTTTAAGTCTATTTACGTAATTAATACATAACAAAATGCAAAACTCTTATTTAATTCAGCATTCGTTTACCAGTTTTCCCACCACGATAACCTGAACATTCTACTATTATTTATATTTTACCGATGTTTAAATTACCTACATTTCCGTTTCCCGTCCAACTTCTAGTTCTAGTAAACATTATTTGATCATCTACTTTATTGCAAATGGCTTCCAATGACTGTCACACCAGCCAAGCAGTTCTGCGTAAGCGCAAGAATTACACACACTGTTCCATTAGTCATACACAAGGGTCATCAAATTATTTATTCATTAGTGCACTCAGACACCTTTATGGTGCAATGGCGGAACTCCTATTGATGTTAAAGGTTGCGGAAGCGATGGGCAAAACCTTTGTTATATGGCTATCTGATAATTTATTCTGTGGTTGGTAGGTTATTTTGCACTTAAGTCTATTGGCGCCCAGTTGGGACACGCAGGGGTGAGTTGGGGATTTCCCGTTAATGTGGTTCTGACAACATATTGATGAGTTCATATAAGTAAAAACCCAACCTGGTTAAGAGAGGGACATACTAAGTTGGAACTCATTAACTGTAAAAACTGTTTGTAATTAAATTGATGTAATTAATTTGAAAATTTGGTTAAAATGGCCAATAAAAAAAGGTGAAATAAATATAGATGGCTAAAAGGGAATGTATCATTGTATGTACCACACTGTATTTTATTGTTGAACAAAAATATCTTGATCTTCTTTGAATGTTTCCACAAATTAATAGCTTTATTCTCAAAATCTCAATCACAAAATCACAACAGTTTCTTTAAATAGAGATTAGCAACGGGCAGCGATATTTTATGACAAGGTGAGGTTATGTCATCGAGCCATGAGTCAAGGTGGTCGTCACAGCGTCGCGTTTGTATGAGTGTTTGTATGAATGAGTATGAGTGTGCTCGAGGAAGTAGGCGAGAAACACGTTTTACTATTTACGATAAACCTAGGGTTTGATAGAATGATGAATGCGTAGTACCTGAACATGTTTTGTCTCTTTCTTTTTTCTTCTTAGTGCGATCGTCATTTGTTATTGTAGTTGCCTCATTTGTGACAAATCATGTTTCCACATGGGATATTCCATCCGCAAAAAGACGATAATCCTCCATGTTTCCCTTTACGTAGGTACGTGAATGAATTTTCAAAAAAACTTCCTTAGTTCTCATTTTTTATATTGAGAGGAACTTTTCTGCAAAAAACTCATGCAAATGTGTACAAATCAAGGCCCCTATTCCAAAGCAAAGATGATTCTGATTAAAAATATAGATCAAGACATTGTCTATGTTTCGGTTATGTGTTTTTTTTTTGTGTCGTGGATGCGTTTACAAACATATAAACTCACATAGACAAACGCCCAGACCCGAAACAACTACTTCTAGATCATACAAATATTTGCTCCGTATAGGAATCGAACCCGCGACATGCAGCGCAGCGGTCCAATCGCTCAGCCACTGCGCTAACCGTGCCGTCAATGCATTTACATAACAGTTTTATAAAGTAGATGATTGGATCAGAACCAGATTAAAGATTTCACTTTCTACTTCGTCATTAAAGATGAAATCATTATTATTTAAGTATGTTACCTCCGTCAGAACATGACACACATCAGGAAAACCAGTTATACTATAAAATCAATCCTTATATCTATCTATTAATCACTGTTAAACCTTTTTCTATCTAATCTCCAAAGTTCAAAGCTCTTCAAACAGTACTATCTATTGACTTTAATGGTTGTTTCATAACAAATCGTAATCAAACAATACAAGCGAGGCAATAAAACATAATTTACTACTAAAGGAAAGTTTACTCACATTTGTGAGGAAGTATCGTAAACTTTCGTTCATTGAACGGGAGACTTTGACAGGGCTGTCACTAGATGTTATGAAATTACAGCAAATAATCTTGTACCTTTTTTTTTAACGTGGTAAAATCATCAAATGTATCCTCTCAACCAGGGCTGAGCGGTAGGGACTGTCAGACTCGTACTGACTACAATCCACGGTGTCCTTCAATAGCCCTTTACGTACCGGGGTCACGGTAAATCATAAGTCCCGCGACTCTTGTACTAGCGATAAAATTAACGGTAAAGTTGTGACGGCGCCATTTTGTGACGACAATTATGTTTAACAAAAAGTAAAATTAGCTTATTAAGTTGTTTTCGTTTCTTTTTTATCTCATTTTTTTCAGTTTAATCCCGATGGGTCCTATTTATCTTTTACCGCAGCGCCTAATTTCGATTTCGAACGAAATTGTCACTATAATATAAGGGAAACAATTACTGCAGATGAATAGAAATTGAAGTGATGATGATATTCGTTTGATAAGACTATAAAGCTAACGTTACAGTCTTATAAGATAAGCTAAATAAGTTTGCAATGGACTAATCCGTTGCGCACTTATTTAGCTTATCTTTTTAATTGGCTTGCATTATAATGAGGCCCTTGCAATAGTCCAGAATTAAGCAACTCACAAACAAAATATGATATTGATAACTGTTCAAACCTAACAGTTACCTACTCATAAAGTTTACGTCAAGAGATCAACTCATCATTTGAATAAAACGTCTTCCTAACAATAATGACTTCCGACCCTGACCATTTGACATCCTTACCCTAAAACAAGTGACCGGATACAATGGTCACCGTCACCGCGCACCCGAGGTGCTGAGGACCGTCCAGATGTGGCGCTCGCGCACCAAGCGCAGCCTTTGTATGCGCGTGCGCACCCGCGCGCCGGATGCCCCGCCATTAGCCGGAAACGACGTCACATTAAAACGTAATTGTTATTTAAATGCAATCAGTAGGCTTTAATGCTTGTGAATGCGATTATTATGCGAAATGGGGTGTTTAGGCAAATCTATTGTTTGCTGAATTAATATAGGTTGGTAATTAAATTAGTTAGTAGAACTTTTTAATAACGGGATGCGCATTCCTATTTGAGACCTTAATGTTTTATTGGGATTTTAAACGAGGTACCATAGGATAAAGATATGCTGTGCATAAAAATATTCAGTTTCAATTTTTTTTTTATAGATTACCTAATAAATTGGAATAGATGATTCGATTAAACGTTTCAAAACCGTATCTCCTCATTTGCAACGCATTAATTCCTGAACGAATACATAGACGAAATATTGTCTCCCGCCATTCACGAACCTAACCTAAAATAAAAACGTCAAAATGACAACCACTTCATTCCACAAACCATACATTTTAATCACCAATTATACTCAGAACCAAAGGGATTATTCAAACAACGACAGGTGAAGTAATTAGTATGCATTAAAGTAGGACAAGTGAAGTCAAATAGATAACACGTTATCTACACATTGAACTGTTAATTGAATTGGGTCGACCGGTCTTGAATATTAATTACTAATCTATCTCTAAACATGCTTTATCGGAAGAATTTGTAAACAGTATCGCTGTTATGTAAAGTTTAGTTTTAATGGCTGATGTAATGGTTATTATTAGTGGTTATTTGTTTATAGGTTAGGAAAAATTGAGTAGAATTTGACATAAATGGTAATTTTAGTAGCGATAGCTAAACTGATATTTCGAATATATGTATTATCATCATATTAGTTTTTCCGGGTGTGGTTCTTTGTGTATGTGAGTTTATATACGAGTATGTGTTAATGCGCCCACGATACCGGAGTGCAGGGAGAATTTTCTTTTTAAATGTGAATCATGTTAAATATCACGTCTGTACCACGTTTCCATATTTATTCTAGCTGATTTAAATGAACCTTATGAAGGCGAGCATTTAGATTTTTAATACGAGGGGCAAAGTCACTGAAATCACTATCAAATTCTTAAGTTTTGGCAGCCAAACTCAGGTAACGTACGTGCGTATCTTTGTTTTTCAGAGCAGTCATTAGTTCGAACCTTCATGAATTCTGGTAGCAAAGCTTGATTGGACAAAAAACATACGACGATCATCAAAATTATAAACGCTTGTCAATTTTTATAACTTTAGACGCAAGTAGCCAGAAACAATGGTTAGTTTGCAGTTTGTCAGTCCATAAAAAAGATTAATGGTCCACTGCATCTCGGTAGACTGGGAGCTGACCATGAGATGAAGCTAGGATGATGATTGATGATCAGACAAACCGGTCGTGTTCCTCGACCCGGGGTGTAGGGACCGTCCTGTGTAGAAATGTTTTCGACTAGCGGTATCCGGGGCAAAGCACCGCGGGAGACTGTGTAGCGGTGATGTTTGTGAATGAGAGCCGATCTGGTACTGATGTAGTTTGATAAGGGGACGTATCGCCGCTTTGTATCGGTATGAGATAGAAGGATAGCGCAAGCTAGCTATGCGCTTGACAGCCGGGTGAGGCCGGAGCGCATCGTGCTTTGATATTGAAAAGTACGGTGTGGTCAACCTAAGTATTGTGCAAAGTGCGACGGCTCATACAAAATGTACGTAAGTGATGTACGAGTATATGTATAGAAGGATTTATGCTAGGATAACTTATCTGAAGGTCGGTGAATTTGTAAGATTTTCTTTAAGAAAGTCTGTGGTTATTTTCGTATTATCATTTGCCTAACCTTTTCCCAACCATTTTGGTTGGTCATGGGACTGTACGAATTACCGTGATCCCGGGACTTAAAGGGCTATAGAAGGACACCGTGGATTTTAGTCAGTACGAGTCTGACAGTCCCTCCCGCTCTGCCCTGGGTGGGAGGACTCGTTTGATGATTTTACCACGATAAAGAAAAAAAAAACATTTTGGTTGGGTTTCCAGTCGAACTGGATGCACCGTCAAAATTAGTATTTTAAATGGGGCGACTGCCTATGTCATCTGCACAACCCAGTCGCTGGCTAATACAATACGACTTGGTAAGACAAGTTGTCATACTTTCAGGCTTCTGATTAACAGTGACAGCAGTCCAACGGCTCCACTTGCATTCCACACATTTTTTTACTACATCCTACAACTCTTGTCCCCAAAATATGACAATCGAACAGCCGCTACAATTAAGGCAGCGACCATATGGCAGGCATGCGCGTGGGCAGCCCAACGTGACGTCATTGCCCATTCACCGCCAACTACGGCGACTACGGCGCACGCTTTATTTGGTGTGCTTTGGAAAACTGGCTGTTAGATGATGATGATGATTGTTTATTGGACTTAACTAGATCATCTATACTTTAAAATTCGAGTTATTTTTTTCTTTGCTAGTTGCCTTTTTTCGAATTTGAATATTTGGTTGTAGGGAGGATAAATTGTAACAGGTGGTACAGCCGTTTTATTTTTTATTTGAAACTGTGGGTTGTTTTATATCAATGAAAAAAATATATCCTACCGCATACTTTGAACGCGCACAAATCATTATGATACCGCATAACTGTGGTAATCGATTCTTTTAGTATTGCACTGGGGATATGGGGTACAACTGACGTTCGTGGTAAAATATTCGTCAGTCAGCTAGTTAGCACTTAATGACATTCAAATTTTTTATTCAAGAGCTAAGTTTTCACATCTATTTCTGTACCAAAATTCATCAAGATCGATCCAGTCGTTTCGTCGTGAAAGCAGCAAACGAACTCATTATTTTATAATACATATTAGTTAGGATTAGGATATTCAACGTGTTCTCTAGTGTTTTTGAGTAATCGAATGTTTTAAAACAACAATTAAGTTTTTCTTTAAAATCATTTGGATTGTATTGCCATTTTTGATACCTATATTTTGTCTCACACTTAAAGCTTACGGTACAACCTTAGAGAATTAAAGGTACAACGGTGACCTGTCTTTTATCTAACCTTCGTGGTTATTAAAGGTTATACTGACACATCTCAAGTTTACAATGAAAACAAGAAAACGTGCTGTACTGCAGAAGCGTGACCAAATGGACTGAATCACGAATTCATGATGCATTGCTATGTAGCTGGTGTTATTATGATGCATTATTTAAAAGAACAGAAGATTTACTTCGTAATGGCAGACGTATAGACGCCTACGTAGTTTAGTATATATAACTAAAATATTGCTGAGATGGTTAAAGGGGTAGCCAAATACTTACTGTGTCTTAGTCTTGCATCGATTTCCATGAAAGAAAACTAGTCTTGTAAATTTTTCTTTTCTTCGTCTTTCTCTTATTGCTGATTGAGGATTGAAGACCATGGTATATTAGACGAGGGACATTTGTTGACAATGGTGTTGTAATGGGGACTGCGTATGCGCAAGCGTGGGACGCCCTACGGCACGACGATAAGAAGGTGGTTGACAGTGTATGGATGTAGACTGCCCAGGAATGGGATGGTTGGTGTTCTTTTAGGTAGACTTACGTCCAGGAGTGGACAGCAATTAGCTAAACACAGTTGACGAAGAGTTTCGAGAACTTCAACACATTCATAATAGTTGAAGATACTTATTTACTAACAAATGCTAACATTGTGCTGTCAACATTTCTATCTAGTTGATGACAAGTTGATAACAACTAAGTACAATTTTCCTCGATGTTTACAAGTATTGTCCCTGTCTCGTAATCTGCGGTTAAGTCATGTTTCACCTACGAAGGTGTTCCTAGAATGTCGACGGTGACTCGGTGCGCCTACGCATGACATATGGCGGACAGTGTAAACAATGCTTTATTCATGTTTTGTCAATGGCAAAGATTTAAAGTGACGTATGAAAATGGAAAATATTGGGAAAGATTATTATGTTTTTTAGTTACAAATATTAAGTTCTGAAAGAGTTTTGTACAATTTAGAAATGTAGTCTTTGAAATGTTCTTATTATTTAAATGTCTATGTGTACCTGTTATTGGTTCCCTTTTTTTTTCCGTGGTAAAATCATCTAATGCGTCCTCCCACACAGGGCAGGGCGGGAGAGACTGTCAGACTTGTACTGACTAAAATCCACGGAGTCCTTCAATAGCCCTTTACGTACCGGGGTCACGGTAATTCGTTAGTCTCGCGACCCCGGCAGGCTGTGGCCCTCTACAGGCCCCGTTACTATGCTGACACTTCTTGAGGCGCGCGTGGAACACAACGCGCCGTCGACCCGGGCATGGTCCATGGTCGGACAGCGAAATGCCCATTACTCGCCCTACGGTGGCCGGATATAGTCTGGCGACGTCCGTCGCCGTGGGCGTCTACCACTGCGGCTGGGGCGGAGGGAGGATGCTGTCCTCTCCCTCACGCGGCCCGCCTCCTCCTAACAGTGAATAGGTTGTGAGTGAGATATTATAGGGTACCCCAACCGTTACCTGTCGACCTTATACGGGTAACAAAGCGAAAAGAGTGACCGTCCATCTTCAGAAGACACGGTTGGAAGTACCTTATGTTATGAGAATGGACAATGAAGCCAGTGTTACTATTTGGGGAAAATATTGTAGATTATTCTGCTAAAGGTAAGGCAAGTTGTTCGCTACAGTTTGTTGATTTTAAGTTTGGAGTAAAATAAAACATTGCAAACGGGATATTTCAGACTATGCCATAAATTTTCTCTGTGCTAAGTTTTATCCAAATCCGTTTAGTAGTTATTTACATTTTTCAAACATTCATAAATCCATAAAAATAAACTCTCACGTTTATTATATTATAGTAAGATTTTGTCATACTTTATAAATAAATATAACCATCCGTTATTTTATTATGTGAATTACACTTACACGTGTATTGATAAAGTTCACCAAAATCGAAAAAAAATAACATTGACGTCTTTATTTATTCTTTGCTAATCACCAGAGCTAAAAACAGGTGATAAACTTTGACATAAGCAGTTTAACTACCCAAGTATGTCCAATTAGAAAATCAAATTAATAGTTTGAATTTTTATATTTTTGGTTAGGCTATCTTTTGGCTGATAATAATGTTTAATAAACAATATAAAATCTTTTCGAAGCACAAATAACATAGACCTACAAGGTGACCCCTTTTAAGGCCCACGAAAACAATTTGCATCGGCCCACAGCAATTGATCAGTAATGGTGCGCAGGAGTGCGTGTATTGAAATCTATTGATGATATAAGATGAATTGGCGACGTAGTGACATGGTGATTAATCTTCGTAGTTTCATGGCATGTCATTTTGTATTATGGTAATCGATAGTGAAGGTTTTGAATTGGATTAAAGCTTGGATTGTGAACGATAAGTTTTCAGTTTGAATCCTATCTGTTAAATTGGCTAAATAAAGCTTTTATTACATTGTATTTTGTTGACTTAAAGGTTTTGGACATGCCAGAAACTTTTTCCGAATATTATCAGAATATTATGGCTAATGCTTGAGCTTTGAAAATCATCAAATGTACAATAATAAAGCTAGTCAAAAAGTTTTGTGGCAGTTTGAGGAACAACTTCAGCGTGAGAGCTTTTAGCTGTAATCCATTATCAGATAGAAAATTTTCTCCTTACAATTTTACTAGTACAATTTCACCTCCACCCAGCAGAGGTGTGTAAAAACAGTGCGTATTCTACTTCCCACGTTTCCGGTGGTCCGTGAGACGTTGCAGTGAAACCAGATCGGCGCAAGCGCAGGCAACTCTATACTCATAAGATTTACGATCAAATTGACCCTAGTACCGTTCTATGATGTAAGACCATGTTGGATTAGTTAGTTGAAGCTAATCTTCTGATTTATTTATTATTTACTGGGGTTATTTATTTTATGTTTAAAAATGTTAATGTGTTAGTTATGTACATATTTATGTTTATTAATTAGGAATATTTGGGTGTGAAGTCAAATAGAACTGGATTTAGCGTTGCATTCGCACTTTGAGTATGACACAAATGCTGGAATTCATGTGGACATCCGAAAGAAGAAGGGTGCTTCACCGAACACATCATCGCTGAACATCAGGCGAGATAGTGGTCCAATGCGAGCCTATTGCTAATTAAAAAACGATGCGTTTAATTGTTTCAACTTTATTAACTGAAAGCTATTTATGGACGATAAAGGCATGAGTTGACACTGAAGAAATTGGTACCAGGACTGTATAATAAAAAAGTTTTGTGCATGTTAAGTATCTGTTGAATATACGCGGTGCTCAAGAAGAAACAGAAACACTTATTACTACCGTCTCTTAAATCCTAACTTTAATATACCTTTATTTATAAATACATAAGTAAGTCTATATGTTACCTTTTCACGCCTAATTTTCACGTGAAATTTTCTTTATACCTACGTTGGCCCTCAAGGAGTGTCAGCATAATGAAGGGGGCCTGCCGGGGTCGCGGGACTCATGAATTACCGTGACCCCAGAACGTAAAGGACTATTGAAGAACACCGTGGATTTTAGTTAGTACGAGTCTGACAGTCCCTCCCGCTCTGCCCTGGGTGGGAGGACTCATTTGATGATAATACCAGGCTAAGAAAAAAATGTCTACGTTGGTAGTTTTACAGCAATGGACATATGTTTCACCATACTTACATACTTCATCCCCAAAATTCAGAAGGATTCAGAAATATAAACATTTTACAACGAAAACGACTAAGTTTTGCATTCTTATGATAATAGATGGCGCAACTTGTCTTTCGAATAATTATTGAATTTCATTATTACAAGTAGAGTACCACTCGAATTGACTGTCAAATTCTTAATTAACTAAAGCAAAGTCGTAGGGAAAAGCTAGTTCGTAAATACATATTAATAAAATGCTTAGGTATTTAACTGATATACACTTTCAGGCCTATATAAAAATATTGAGTTCAGTAATCCTGAACAATCACACTCACATCCCGCTACAAACAGATAACAGAACATTGACATTCGAAAACCTTGTAAAAATTATGAATCAACGTAGTAAGTTAGTCATCGATTAATTTTGTACATTTGGTTACCCGTGGCTTCGTTCGCGTTAATTTATATTTTGACAATCGATTCGGCAACACGTGGCGCCATCTTTTGAACGTTGAGAAGAACGGATAAGAATCCTCGTAGACACAGACGGAAATGAGAACAAAAGAAAAAGATATAAAGATTATTTGTCAATTCGATTCAAATGCTTTTATGATTATAATTATAATGGTTGGTCGATGTGCTTCATGGTCAAAAGAATATAGAAGAAAATCTGCTTTGACTTTGAAGATTTGACCTGAAATTAGATATCTTTGAGCCAAAATTATAATAATCAGGGATGAATTTGCTTACGTAGATTATAAGCTCAGAGGCGCTAGCAGAGAAAATAGATATGCATTTCGATTTAAAAATTGAAAATACTCGTTTTCCAAATCAAAACTCAATATTTAATGGATTAATTTTTAAACGACTTCAAAAAAGCAAATTAGGTTCTCAGTTCAATTCTTATGATTGAATGTATTAGATTTAACTATGATATGAGATTAATTGTGCTTTTGGCCAAAATTTTGTATAACCTGTATTTTCGACGAAAAAATCTGTATAAGAACTTACTTGACGTTTACTTGACGCACTCGTACTAGAGATTCTGTTTATCTCTGATAACTTATATCATTAGAGTCACAGTTACCAACTAATAGAACAACACTCATGAACTCATCAGTTTCACCTCGGTCCGAATCAAAGTTTATTTCAGTTGGTTACGTTATAGCTCGTACACTAACATTGCGCTTGCGCAAGTGGCCGTGAACACTAATTGTGATCTATCTTCTGTTTTTATATGTACCGTCTGTATTTTTAAATTCGTTAGAGTGCATTTTTTTGAATATTTTATGCAGATCTGCAAATAGACGAGGAGAATTTGCTGTTGAAATTATTCGAACTGGATTTGAAATTTAGATGGAAGACAATGATGTAGGATAACCTATCGTGGTTACGTTCATCATCTTCCTGCCCTTATCCCATTTTACTTGGGGTCGGCGCAACACGTTTTTTTCTTCCATTCTCCTCTATCAAACGTCACAGTATCATTCACTCCTCTTTCTTCCATATCATTCCTTATACAATCCATCCATCTCTTCTTTGGCCTTCCTCTTCCTCTCCATCCATCAACATTCATACTCATCACTCTCTTAGTCACATGAGTGTCATCCCTCCTCATCACATGTCCATACCAAGACAGACGATTCCCTTTAATTTTTTCTGTAACAGGCGCCACTTTCAAACTTCCCCTTATAAACTCATTCCTTACTTTATCCATTCTTGTCACTCCACACATCCATCTTAACATTCTCATCTCCGCTACATGCAAACGTTTCTCATCCATCTTTTTCACAGCCCAACATTCCGATCCATACAATACAACAGGTCTAATCACGGATTTGTATATTTTCCCCTTTAACTTGAGGGGCATCCGTGGGTCGCAAGTTGTTCCGGTGACCTGTCGCCATTTCATCCATCCCGAGTTAATCCGGTGTGTTATGTCCCGGTCTACATCGCCATCTCCTTGGACAAGCGACCCGAGGTACCGAAAGTCGGAACAGACTGGTATGGGCGTTCCGGCAAGTGTAATGGGCACAGGACTGGAGAGACCGCCAAAATCGCAAAATCGTGGTTACGTTATGGGCCCTAAACTAAAGGTGATTAATTTGATCTGTGGCCTATAATTTATAAAACGATGAAACGATTCGGTACATGCATGTGTTTTAAAATCATTTCTTTTGTTCATACCTAGCAGTTAAATGACTGATCATCAATAGTTACGATACCTTGCTAGATGTGTGTACAAATATTGATTATGCATTAAAAAAAAAACTGATCTGTTATCTTTTTGCTCTCTTCCCTTTTGGGATTACCGTTATTTTAAATTCTTAAAATAACATGTGGAAGTGTGTGAAAATGTAGTGATTATAGTGTGAATCACATTAGTAGTTTTATCGATGAATTTGTGGAAAAAAGAAGCCATCCTTTTATTGATAGTGTGTGTTAAGATGCGTTGCTTAACAATATCCGTCTCATTGTTTTCAGCAAAATATTGCTTGTCACTAATTCATAGAATTGGTATTTATGGGGGTGTTAAATGTTAAAAGAAAATACCTAGAGAGGTATTGAAACTAAATGAAAGAAAATTTAAAACTTATATCAAAAATACTCTAAGTAAACAAGCATAATATTATAAATTAGAAGATTATATTCAAGATAAAAATGCTTGGAAACATGCTGGTCCTGCTCCATAGTACAATGTAGGGCTTAAATGGTCTAGACTTTATTTTTATATTTGTGTTATCAAAACATTGTGATACATTTTTGAAAAAGAGTAAGTATGTAGTTTCTTGCCCATTCTTCTCCATACAAACCTACCCTTGCGAATGGGTGTAGAATCAATCCCTTCCCATCCAATTTCCTTTAATTTTAATAATCGACGTTCAAAAGTGCCTCTTTGAAAAGTGAAATAAATTATTTGTCTTTTTTGGTACTTCAATCTTGTTTACCACTTCGTACTATAATTGGCTATCAATCTCATGATTCCCACCTTATTCAACAGAATTTCTTTTAAACTCACATTTATCTTTATTTTCTTCAGATTTCGCTCACATTCAACTAGTTTTTCCAACCCGTCTTTTGCAGTAGCATTGGCAGTATTGACACCTTTCTCTGAATTACCGCTAGTTTCCGTTGCGCACGCGCCGGTTAACTTAGTGGTAAACAGAACTCTTTTGTCTTATATGGTTCTGTTATGAATATGACTGTTTGTTCTCATGATTGGTGCACTTTCTATTTTTATGGTGCCTTGTTGTGTTTGGCACTTTCGTTTTTATCGGAAGTTGTGTGAGGAAAGTTTAAACTATGAACAGATCCAATAACCGTGCGTGGAAAGTAGAGTTTACTTTTTTATATTTAATTAAAGATATTTGGACCAACAGTATTGCCGTCATCTGCATTCGTTCTTTCAATACTGAGTATACCAAGGTCTTCACTCTCGTGTACCATGCTTTCGTGGTCTTTAGGACACTCATCATTTCCTCAACCACCGCTTTATCAGCGCTGCACACAAGGCTGTACCCTAAGAGAATAGCATTGGAGATTTTACACGTGCCTCCTACTTTATCATCTCCGACTTTAAATAGTTTTTGTTATTTTATTTAACTTCCCCGTTCCCTATTGATCTTACTTCTCACCTCCAAAACTTCACGATGCCGGAAACAAAAGCTCACTTAACAATTCATTCGGTGCACTATCATAAAAACGATCTAAAACGAAGAATACGCGGCACGTGCGCACGCGCATCGCTCGCGCCGCACCGTGAGGGGTAGGTAGGAAGGAGGGGGGCACAGGTGTTGAGTGATTTAATTAAAACTTAACAGAAATACACCGCCGACGAGTTAGTTAACGGCGAGTGTAATTAACGGCCACCCTTCCTGCTTACCTCCGATAAATATAGTTTAATTATATGGTAGAAACTGAGGAAAAAGGAATTATGAAAATGGTTTAATTGAATATGTACATACATACCTACCTATCTCTTAGTGGTTTCTGGTCATAATGCGTCAATTGGATACTTAATCCCTAAAAAATAATGTTTTTTATTTGGGTTCTACTATACACCGAGTTATAATACCAAATAAGGTAGTGCACCTTAAAAATGATTGTTTTCCTGTGAATATGAATTTATCCTCATATATTGGAAATGTCTTTCATTTAGAGTTTTGACAAATAATGGACACGTATTTTTCCTAACCAATGAATATTTACAAAGACGAACAATTCGAATTTTTCAGCCAAATAGCTAATTGTTTTATTAGTTTACGTATGAAAACGATCTTATCTACGCTTACCGATCGACATTTCACTTAATATCATAAGATTTTAATTCCACTTATTTATTAAATTAACAACCTACATAAAATTATGTTTAGTAACTATTATTGTTTTGCCTACCATCGCAAATTGCGACACAACAACAAATCAGGTAACCTATACCTTTGTAATTACCAGCAAATATTTGCATAATCACAATTTTCCCACACAACTTAAGCAATAAGATTCTTAATAAAGATTTATTTTATGCAGCCCGTATATATTTAAATTATATATTTATAAACAGTGTTGCCAATGTTAAATACGACGAGGTGAAAGGTAAGCGGTTAATCCGTTTAAATTAACTGTTAGAATGATGTTACAATTAATTAAAATTGAACGCGTCGTAAATTAATACTTAGGTGAAAAGTCTTTTAAAGTAAAAGTTATGTCAATAGGGTTTTTAATAACGGTGTGCTGTTAGAACCATTAATATTAAAGCAAATAAAAATGTTCAAATCAGTAATAATGGATTAATAAACTTCAAGCAACTATGTAAAACTGGTTGTCGGTTCATTGTTTTGAAACTTTCTGGTGTTCGCCACTGTTGATTGTAGCTTTCAGATGTTAGAGTAGTCAATACTTATCACTTACAGCATAAAATCCACCTGAGACCGATGCTTGCAAATACTCAAAGGTTTTTTGTTTTTATTATTTAGCAATGGGCTTGCGTTTTATCACTATCTCGCCTGATGGTAAGCGAAGATGTAGTTGACGGTGGAGTATGCTTGACTAGAAGTAACCTATTCACTCTTGTCTTAAAGACCCCAAAGTTGTAGCTATCAATGAAGCGAACAGTATGGCTTTTAGTCAATTAGAAAATCTCCCTTCCGCTCTACCTAGGTCGGGAGTCATCAAATGACTTTTCAACACAAAAAAAACGTCTCAAAATCGCGAGTCGGCAATAGTAAGGCACACGATGGTACATTACAAAAACAAAATAATATGACCATTGTGTATCCTATAGGGACAGCAAAGTAGTTACTACCATTTAAATACATAATAACAATTTTCCTAGTTGACATTTAACTACAGATTGGTTTTAATGGCAGACCAACAGCAAAGCAATTACGAAACAACAACAGAAACCCACATGAACAGTAACAATAAATAAATAGAAAGCTAATTTACAAATGGAGAAATAATTCATTCACAGCTGGACGCTTCATAATAATAATAATATACAGTTTGAGACTGTTTATAGTATTAGTATACACACAGCCTAACAGAATATGCTGTCTACCTGTAACTGATATCAGACACTTCACTTTCTGTTCATTTTTACCTTTCACTCAAAGTTAAAAGTTTGGACACAAAACGATTTTTATTTATTAGCCATTGTTTTAGTAGCCCACTGCAGGGACAACAATGGCTACTAAATAAAAATCGTTAGAGTAGTAAAGGTCTTTATCCGTCCAAATGCTCTTTTCGAGTGTGTCGTGTGTCGGACCAGCCATCAAGGCGCACGTCTAGATCGTCCTGCCACTTCTTTTTGGCCGGCCAAAAACAGAAGTTAATCAAACTAAAATTCAATAGTGAATATCTTATTCATAATTAAAGCGGTGCTGATTTCGGCGCCCGGCACCTTTTCTACGAAATAATTAAATAAAAGCGACAGATTATGACGTTCAGTCCTAAGTTATTTTCACCGTGTTACGGAACCATGAGCAAATAAATATACTTACTTACTTACATGCAATTAAATATAAAATTAACTCTCTCAGTTGCACTATTCAGTCGAGTTAAGCATCCATTAATTCCTTTTATTTTAAGTGTTGTGCGAACTTGCAAATAAACAAAAAATATCCCTTCCCGAGTGAACTATCCACTCGACTGAATCGTCTGATATCGGCAAGTGAACACTGCGATCACAATCACAAGATCAGATGTTAGGGCGTCCACACACGGGTGGTCTGTGAGTTGACGCTTTATTACTACGTTATAAACAAGCCATGTGCGTGCGCAACATATATTGCCGTAGTTAGCTATCGTGAACACATTATAACGGGCGTGGGGCACGTTGTAAGCGGGGAGCGATTTCATAAAGCCTTGCGGTGATGCACCTAGTTACTGGACATTTTGGGTTGGGTAATTAGAAATTAGAAGAGCATGCGGTTATTTAATAACAACCATATACTTCAATCTACAAGGTTAAGCCACACCTGCTTAGGTTGGTCTGTGGATGGGTAATGATCAATTTACATATCAAATAAACAAAACATATTTTAAAGTGTGATGAAATAAATTATTTCTTATGTGAAAAGTAGGCTGAAAATTTCAGAATAGCGTTAATAGGCTGTTTTATAAGGTACATCAACATTTGTATTACAGTTGCTTACATCAACCTCTTTTAAGTCTATCCTAAAACGCTCCCCGTTTATTACTCCCACCACAATCCAAAAACTTGGATAAATCCACTAATTATTTTGTGGGAGCCTTGAATCTGTGTTGATGTTAAATTAAGATAAGCTAATAATGAGCACCCTGCGCGGCCCGTCGTGTTAATATCCATATTTAAGCCTCCATACTTTATCACTTAGGTTCATCTAATAAGTCGTGAGATAACTTGGAGGTTATTTATGAGGACCTGCCGCATCTTATTCTTATCGTATGGTTGATGAACAACCTGGTGTCAGAGTTTAAGCCGCCCGTAGGCCTCTGACATGGCTTCACACACCGTTGAAAAATCTCAGGTGTGCTGGTTTCCTCACGATGTTTGCCGCATCTTATGAAGAAAGATCACGCCTGCAATTCGTTAAGTGTTGAGTAGAGGTATACCTGAAATAGACAGGTCTTCGTTAAATCAACTATCGCCATTAGTATCTCAATTACTCTTAGGTCTCTATGGCAATATGAAGCTTAAAGACAAAAAAACGTTGTTTAAGTAATCAATAAACTTGGCATTATAAATATCGTTTTATGGCGGCTTTCAGTTTTATTCCATTAGCCTGAAAACTGATCCCAATAAAAAGTTAAAAATAAAAAGGCTCAACAATAAAATATACAGGTAAACCTTGCAGGTACACGTTTAAGGATCTATCATTCCATATTTCATATTCCATGGACGATTCATCAGTCAAGTAATCAATCAATCAATCAAATCAACATCATGTCTACACTAAAAGACCACAGCAGCAAGACTTTGATGTAAACTGTGAGATCTAAGTAACTTCCTAGTGTTTATGACCCCGTATTTTTGGTGTTACTACCCTCTCTCTCGTAGTGTTTCTCTACCTCATGTATTACGAGTAATGAGGTATAGAAACAAACAACAGGCAACATTTTATGGGTCCACTCCTCCTCGAAAAAGTTTTCCACTAAAGTATTTTCTATTACAGTAATCGTTAACTACGGTTTCTGCAACAATAGTCAATTGCTCATGCAAATCTTTGTCACAGTTACTAATTTCAATTATGCCAAAGGTTCCTTACCTTAAGCCTATTGGGCAACTTGGGCCCTTTCATCGGCAGAAGGTCGTCCACACACCCACGACTTGTCGCAACTGCGACTGATATTTCTATCGCAGCCTCATTAATGTGCTCCTACACATTATTTTGTACTACTGCTGGCTTTATTGGGACATGTGATATCTTGTGGGTTATTAAGTTGTAATGAATACCTGTTGGGACATTCGGGCACAGATTTACGGCCCGATCTTAAAATATTTAACTGCAAGTTGATGATTTAATCCACTTTTCTTATTGGCTGGAATGGTCAGTAAAAGTACTTGCAAATTTTGTTTATCATCTGTTTAGAGCCTTTTTCAAAAATATTGGGGTCACTGCTCATCTGATTCTTGAAAATTCTGTCATTCTAGAATTTCAGACTGCACGTATATCAATCAATTTCCATTAATATTGAGATTGCGTCTATCTATGATATTTCAATACTATGGAGTCCAATTAGAGAATAATTTGACACCCAAAATATTTATAGAACAACCATAAAATGCCTCTAAACATATTCAAATCATATCTTCATCGGACCGGTATCTATTGTTATGTATATTTGTATAATAGTTGCTGTAACAAGTTTAACAGCAACTGTTACACCATCAATGACTTGGACCGCTGATTGACAGTACACAGTAGCCAATAAAATACTTTCATTACACGCCTGCGCAAATCTCCCATCGTCTGTGCGGTCCTAATAAAAATGCGTCCTACGCTATGAGCTTGACTTTCTCCGGCATTTGCATTTTGGACATAGACTTGCGCAAGTTTGTTTAGTCGCATGTTATTTGATACATGTGGCTAGTATGCATGTATTGTTTTGTTCTGAATCAATTGTTTGTTAAGATGTAATGTATGTTTCTTTTCTTTGTAAGTCTGTTATTTTGGTTGGGTTGTTGCTGTATTATTTTGTTTGGTGACAGCTTGAATTGGGTGTATATTTGGGTTGTCTTTATCTATGTGGTCTAAATTAATTTTTTGGTTTAGAGTTCATGGTTTAGCATCTCTTTCTGTTCAAGTTTAATAAGTTTCAAGTTATTAATGATTTCTACGACTTTCAATAGCATTATACGTAAGCTGTATGGACTTTTGGACAATTGCGTCATCGTTATGTTACCTACCTTTTCTAAACTCACTAGAATTGACTCCTTTGTTTCTAAGAATGAGAGTAAAGTCTCAGAGTCCAACTTTCTGTAAAATATGTAGGTAGAATGCAAATAAGTATCGAGTCATAAACTGTACTGCAATTTATATCAAGTGTCGTTTTTCAATCACTTCAATTTATTGAGATGACGTCAATTTGCACACCAGTCTTTAATAAGCTTGATTAATTCTATTAAGACTTTCGTTGAGACTGTCTGAACTTCATATTACGTTAGTTTTTATTATTTTTGCATGAGGAAGCAAGTATTTGACATCAAAATAGCTAAAATATTTAAAAAATAATAACGGTTTTAGAAAGTAGCTAAAGGAAAAATCTTTGGGCCATTTCTGTAGCATATTTATCTAAAGTCATCACCATGCCTCATCAGACAATGGCTAGTGTAAAAATGCTATTGTGTCTTACGGTTTGATAAGTCTCTTACAGTATGTAGTTGTTAAGTACAGTAAGTTAGCAGTGGGGCGCACCCTCGCTCCCGTATCTGCTGATTGTCTAAATGAGAAGATTGCAAGTGATCCGCCGCGGTTGCTACAATGGCGAGCCGCACGCGATTTATAAATTGTATTGATGTAATATGTGCTGGTAAATATTGCATTAGATTTAAGCTTTTCAAGTACCAATGATTGGGATTTTTTGGCAGTAAAAGTTTATGGTATTTTTTTGTCTGAATTCTGTATTTCAATGTTTGGATAAAAACGCTTTAAATATTGCAAGAAGTCTATTTCTAGTAGTATTTAAGTAAAGCAATAATTTTGCAAGAAGTTTTGATTTCAATCCTAGAATCTTTTCTTGAAAGATAATTTAACATTGAGGACTTTTCTTAAGAAATCTGGTGAAACACCAAAAGTAATAATCCATAAAAATAAACCAAAGTTTAAACAACAACTATGTTTAATCCCAAAACAACCAAAGAATAGTATTTCATTCAATCATTCACAGCTGAATGATTGAAGACGTACAAATCATTCAATATGGCGAAGCCGTATGAATGAGAGGGGATCTAAATGATTGGAACTTTGTAACGGCGGCGGCGCCAGATTTATACACAACTTTTTTTAATCAACGTTGCTGCTCATATTACCTGCTTTAGAGGTATTTATTTCACTTACTTACCTATTAATTATTTTAAGCATACAAACTATTCTTTTTACCCGACTACGGCAAAGCCAAAAGGAGGGTTATGATTTTGACCGGTATGTATGTTTGTATGTATGTATGTATGTTTGTATGTATGTATGTATGTTTGTATGTATGTATGTATGTTTGTATGTATGTATGTATGTTTGTTTGTTCCCTCATAACTTCTAAACTACTTATCATTACATGACAAATGAGGTCTCGTTAGAAGCGTCTCAGTTGTCCGCTGGTTATAGGGTACGTGACGTGTCACCAAATCCAATATGGCGCCCTCTATGGGATGAGAAATAGTTACCGAAAAAAATTTTTTTTTCGCACAGTATCGACATGGGTATCAAATTAAAGGGCTTGATGAGCACATTTGAAATATATATACATTATATAGCGTTTACTAGCTAATTTTCTGTTTCTAACAGTGTCAACATGGGTATCAAATGATAAATCTTCAATTCACAACTCAGAAACTATACATATAACATAAATTACTTACTTCAAGTAATATAACCCCAAAATAGTGTAAATAAAAAAATAAGTTAAAAATAACTAAAACCCGACTACGAAAAAATCGCGCACTGAAAAGTATAAAACAAGAACAAGCCGTGGTCGTATGCCACCTAGCCAATAAAGATTGTGTGAAACAACCTCAGGTGGCATACGACCACGGCTTGTTCTTGTTTTATACTTTTCAGTGCGCGATTTTTTCGTAGTCGGGTTTTAGTTATTTTTAACTTATTTTTTTGTGTCTTGTGTTCCGTTAGAAACTATGAATAATTCTAGCTGGTTTCTTCTGACAAATTTTAAAACACTGGAATATTTTGAAATGCTTACGATTTGGTTAAAGAAATTCCCGCGACATTACAAGACTATCTTTCGAAATTTTTGAGTTCAAAAAGAGTTAATACTCAGCCATTACATTATCTTAGTAAACTAAGTACTATAAATGTGACGATTGGACTTGAATTCAATTTTCGATCTGTGTTTGATTCTATAATTCGGTCTTCAATAACTATTAGCTGTTTATTAATAACTAATAGCGGATATCTTGTTATTTAAAGGAACTATCTGTATCACAAATGCTGATTTCAAAGCATTGCAGCTGCTTTAGCATTCAAGGCGCATGAACGTTGCGCGGCTATTCAAGGCACCTGTCGCAGACTTCAAAGGAAATTTAGCATAAGTCGGGTATTACACGAACGAGTTGCGATCGCTATGCAAACGACATCGTACTTTGTAGTTTTGTATATCTGTTTTATATGTGGATGGTGTTCAAATAGATCGCATTTGTGGGGTTTAAGTTGGTGTTAGGATCATTCAAAAGTAGAATAGTTGTAAAAGTTTGTTTAAATGGCGGTAACAAAAATCATTAGGTATTAGAAAACTAGACTTCGTGAAGTTATTGACTCATTTGTCAATAATTACAAGGACAAATGATCAATTTAACTGTCATGATCTTTGAGAATATTCGTACAATATGTTATCTAACTAATGTGAAAGTCGGGATGTTTGTATGGATGGATATATTGTTAGTCTGTATTCAAGATACGCGTTTATTTCGTTATCACCTTCACAGGAACGTACGACGGATAATTTAAGAGTCACCTACATGCGAGCAAAGCAGCGGGTCATAGCTAGTGTAACATAATATCACACTTCTGATATATTCCAAAATGTAAGGAAGAGTAATCAATAGTACACGCATATTTTTTACTAGAATAGAATACCGAGTGTATGTTAGTAGGTACTGTAACAATATTGTAAAAGTGTGAGGAAATCTGATGTCCAGGTGTTGCAACACACCTTGAGGCAGGTTTAAGTCCAGCAGGTGCATATTATCATTAAAAGAGTGACTTAATCAGTCAATGTCTTTTTTTATTTATAAAAGGTAAATAAAAATCTTTTTAACCTGTGCATGTTTTTTAAACGACTTAAAAAAATGAGGTAATTCTGTCATAAGATATTATCAAGCGTTCTAATAGTAAATACATTCCAGTTAACTTCTTCAAATAATAAGTCTATTTTGTCAAGAGACGTCTTACACTACGTGTACCTAAGCTACTATCGAGAATCTTTATACTCCACCTTTCGTCGGTTCAGCGACAGTCATGACTAGCCCACTTCACTTCACTTCCTACAATTTCGAACAACTAAACATCGGCTCTACATATTGATAAGCACTTCGGGAGGACCTTAATTTCTCGCCAAACATAATTGCGAAACTGAGTTGTTATCAGAATGCTCTCATTACAACATTGTGCTGATGCAAGCGGTATCTAATAGTAAACAAATGACGATCTGATAACAGTCTGTTTGTACCACAAGTGGGACAATAGAGATGTTTCCTTGTTCTTAGTTAAGTGGGTCTGTGTGCTGAGATAGATGATTAAATACTGAGTCAGACAAATAAGGGAAACGTTACATTTGCAGATGTTGAAGTGAACTTGCGATTTGGTGTACGTATTGGTTTTTTGTTCCGTAATGCGGCTAGCATTAATTATCGTATAATGGTTTGTGATAATAAAACTAGAAAAGAAACTATAGAGACTATTAGGTGACAATTAAGTAGGAACCATGTGAGAAGAAATCGAACTATATCGACCACAAATCAAAATTGGAATAGACGACAGGAGAATAGACAAAGTATAGCCTAGATACAGCCATATTTGTGACTTTGACGAGTTGGTAGTCATCATCATTATAACAGCCGTAAGACGTCTACTGCTGAACATAGGCCTTCGCCATAGATTTTTAATTACACCGGTTGGAAGCGGCTGGCATCCAGCGCGATCCAGTGATCTTCATCATATAATCTGTCGACCTTGGTAGTTGGTGGTCAAGGAAATAGTTATTGTATAGCATGTTAATTATACCAAATCGTGTTTCTATTTATAAATGATAGATCCTCATCTTCATCTTCTTTATCTTAGAGATGAATTGTAACATGGAAATATCCTAACACATTTAGATAGAGATCAAATTCAACAAATTTATCTACTAACAAGTTTTTATGAATACTACAAGTTACACATTCTTTTTTTTGGCTAATGATTGTGTGGGCGAACTAAGTGTTTTTGCTTAGGCCTACTCGCTAAATAAAACCTCGATAAAACCAAATCTTACGTACTACTGAATTGTTCCCATCTGTACAAAGACGGCCTTATTACAAAAACTAAACAAACCTTGGTTTAAACCTGGTCTATCAAGTCCAGGCTTATCTGCAGAGCCATGGTTTAAATTTGTCCGTATTACAAAACTAAGATAAAACGTCGACTTTAGTACCGCCATTTGAACGATTGTCTAAACAATTAAATCAACAATGAGTAATAACAATTAAATCTACCTTATTTCAATCCATTTCGGGTGAAAATAACACAAAAAATACAACACAATGAAAAATTTGCTATGAGAAACTTTGACATACCTTTGACAGCTACTACTGTTAGACCATGGTTTATCGCAAAACCACGATTTGTAATAATCTTTGTTTAAACCGTAGTTTTACAAGATTAAACCTGGGTTTTTAGTTAAACCCCTTTTTGTAATAAGGCGGAGAGTGTTTACGACTCTGTATGTAATGACTTGTTACCTTCAATTGACTTCTGCAATGTGTGTAGAATGATAATTGCGCTGATACCAAGCCATCTTATCTTACATTCTTCAACTATTTAGTATAAATGTGTCTGAATCAGGTAAAAAACTTCCATTAAAGTATGCGTATGACAACGTATATCTAAGAATGAATATGACCATATATAGTAAGAATATTAATGTCTATTGAGTCATATCTTTGATATGGATGTAATGATGATCGTTGTCACAGTAGCTGATTTTAGTTCATTCATCATACCTTCCTTTTATGAGTAACTTCTTTAAGATTTGCTTAGGATATTAAATATGTCTTCTAATTGGAATTTTAAAAATCCGTCATCTATACTTTAATTATCATCATCATTTCTTTCAAACGACTTCTGATGAACATAGTCCTCACCTCAGCGTCGTTCATTGCCAGATTCTGTATTTCTTGCTTCTAGCACATTGCCTTGTTTCTTTACATCGAATACCATTTCGTCTATTTCTAAAACGTGTGTATTATAGTGTTCTCCATTCTTCATCATTCTATTATTCTGTGTAAAAAGGTTTATTGTGTCTTCTTCGTCTGCATCTGTTTCTGTGCCTGTTCTACTACTAAGTCTGCTTTTCTTCTTCAAATTTCCGAATAGCTTGTCACTGAGGCCCATTTCAAATCTTCAACGCTGTCGACCATCTAATTTGAAGTATTTGGCGCGACGGACGATTTGCCTCGCTAATTGTCATGAGTTAACGGAGCGCAGACAGACAGATATGGTGACGTTTTGTTATGTAGAATATTGTTACTCATGGTTTTTTCTTTGTAATTACTAGTCTTGTAGGAAAATTATGAATGAACTTGTTTTGGTCAGGATTTGTTTTGTTTTGCGGTAATTGCGGTCCATTGGTTGCTAATTTTGATTTATTTAGTAATAATTTTCCTTATGGGGGAATAATAATTCTGAAGTCAATTTACGTCACGTAGAAGGCTGAATGAAATCTGTAGGTAGGTATGCGAGGAGGACTTTATGGTTAATATTTTTCCCAACTGCATAAACATAACAACACTTATGATAAATCGACTGAACTCCAATGAATCACTACTTTTTGCTCAACCTGCTAGGCAAACATCAAAATCTGTTCAGCAGTTTTGCGTCAAAACTATCAGACAGACAAACAGACTCTGTTAATTATTCCTTAATCATCAGCTGGTCGACGTCCGCCACTGAGATTATTATGGTTATTTTTAGTATACGCTTACATTTTTCTGGATAATCAAGAGACACCAACCACACCCATCTCAAGCCGTCTCTCAAGGAACAGTTATTAATCTCACAGATAATTTCTCCAGCGTACATTATCTAATATTAAATGCGTACGTCGGTATTGTTCGTAATTGATGTACCATCCATTGTGTCCATTGAAGGCTGCACAATGACGTTGATGAGGAACGTCATTAGCCAGCGTTTGACGCAATGTTGGTGATTAATTGTGAACCAATGTTGGTAGGGTCTGATGTGATTTTAATATGATCTTTGGTCTTCGATGTGACGGAAAGAAAGAAAGAGTAAGAGAAATAACAAAATACAAGAGACATCGGCAGCTGTATGCTATGACTGTAAAAAGAAAGAAAGACTCAGCAAGACTAGGCAGTGTTAAAGTAGTAAAGAGACCATAGATGGGACAGAAAAATGTGAGACTTTTATCCGTCCGCCTATTCGGTTGTATGTCACAACCGAATAGGCGGACGGATAAAAGTGGCTGTAAGAAATAAGATAGCTGTGATACTGAATAGCCAAAACTGGAAAGATTTGGAAGACACTAGTCATGGGATGGCTAAAATTTATCCGGAATTCAGCATAATTCCATATTATCCAGGTGTTCATTATGAAAACAGTTTGGGTGTAGAAGTTGCCTGAAATCTTGTACAAATTGGTAACAGTTGAGTAAGTCGCAAGTCTGCAATGGTGATTAAGAAACATTCATCACATTAATTTGGTCCAATTAACCCTTGGCGTCTACCAATGTCTAATTTCACACCTAAAATATTACTGGAGGAGTGGAGTGATAACCGTGCAAATTGTAAGAATCTCTTAGGATTTTTAGAAGCAATCTGAGATTAGTTTTAAATTTTCATTTAAATTATGTGGTCTATAGTTAGTGATGTTCTTGCTTTGTTCTGTCACTTGTGCTAGTATTTGTGATAATATTTTGAAGTAGTTATAAAAGGAAACATAGATGTCATTGTATGAAAAGCAATGAAAAACATGATTCTTTTCATTCTGAAATACAGTTACTCACAACATAACCTTAGTTCAGCTAGTCATGTTCGCTACATTGGCGGATTAGTCGCGGCACGCCTTTCTGTCGGAAACGGTTTTATAGTTTAACGTTGAACCATTTTACAAAGCCGTGGCCCCTTCGGCTTACCTACATAGCAAGAAAATATAATATACAATGTTGCTGTAGTTTATACAGAAACCAGCATATCTTTGTACAAATGAAAATGTTCCGTTTTTGACATAATTGTCATAATAAAGTGGCTCTATGAAATTGGTAAACTGGGCTAGCAATTACGAGTAGGAACATACAATAGAAGTTGGTAGGGAATAGACATTACCCAGATAATTATGCCTAACGTAATTAGGTACATAATTAAACCACATTGTTTACGCTTTCCACATAAAGGCGAGGAGGGTAAGCACTTTGAAGGCAGTTTGTATTTTGTGACACAGGAAATAAGGGATTATTTCTAAATTCTTTGTTTCCCGAAGGTTCTCGATGATCATCGTAAGGAAATTTTTAAAGAGTTTTGTTTTGTGTTAATCCTCATTTTAAAAAGATTTTTGAGTTCTTTTTAGTTCAGTAAAGCAGATTCTTTAAGCATGACCACTTATTTCACAACCCAGGTTATAATCCCAGTCTATCCTAACAGTGTTAGCAGTTAGCACATCTTAAGTTAAGTTTACACTGTAGTCTGAGCAATAACTGTCAAACTTTATCGCCGTTCTGTTTCCGTTCGTCGGGATCGGTTGTATAATCTGCACGGGCTGCGTCTGCGCAGGTGCCACCGACATTTGCACACACTTGCACTTGCAGGGTTAAATCCGTCCGGGGAAATAGGGTTGTCACTGTCAAAAGCCAGGTTAGTTGCTATAAACTAGGTTTTAATCTATGGTTTGAAACTTATTCTCCTTACTGTATTTAATCTTCCTTAATTATTTTCTGAATTATATTTATTTAGATCTGTTATAAATTGAAAAGTAGCCAAGTTCAATCTCTATGATGGATGTTGAATTATATAGTTTTCAGGGCAACGGTACAAACATTCAAAGTGTGGTATAGCTTAGTGACTAATATATTTTAGTAAAATGAATACGGGTGCCAAATGTGTCACGTTTTTCTGTCGTCAAAATATTGGGCATTCAAGTTTTTCTCTGGTTCGTTGTGGTTGGTTAGTGCTTTGTGCGACAGGGATAACGCTATAAGAAGCCTCTGATTATCTCTTTCCAAATGTCATCATGGAATATTTTTCTTCTACTCGTACTTAATCGTCCTCAGTCGATACGGAAAGTTCGCAGGTGTAGGCACATTCGCTCACATGTTGCATGTAGCAAATGTCACTAAGTACAGACCGCGGGGTCATTACAGCGGTGACGGAATTAGGGCTGGCAGGTGACTCATTGTGCGCGAGTGGCGCGGCGCCAGCCACCTGTCGACCATGGTGATTCCTTTTTTACTGATTTTTGAGTAATATTAGCTGTGTTAATACATTGTTAAAAGTTGTCCTGGCTTTTAAACCTTTAATTCAAAACGTAGCTGCTGGTCTTTCAGAAATATAGTTATTTTCGTTTGTGTTTGAGTCATATTTGATACTCAGAATGAAATGAATGAAATCGTCTGTCTTTTCAGTGGGGAAATCCACGTTGTGAACCCACAACTTACCTGCATGATGCCGAAAGTTTTTATTTCATATATATGCGTAATGTTTTTTAACCTCTTTTACTTTTCTAGATAAATGTAACTTATTGGAATCATGCTGAGTAAGTCAGTTCTTAGATTCTATGGATTCTTACGTATTTACTTTACAGAATACATGAGTCCAGAGAATTGCTTGAACCAGAACTTCCCGAATTTGGTCAATAATTTAAGAAAATGATACAGTGTTTTTATCTTGTTTTGCTTCACATGTTATTAGAGATTTAACTTTATCTGGACAGTAATTAATGTAGCTATGGTATACATAATTGTAGGTACATGTCTATCTTTGAAAACATAGCTACTACCGCATTTATATGAGTAAGTTAGTAATTTCTACTCAGATCTCCATTTTTATAGAAGTGAGTCTAATTGTTTTTTCATTTATTGTAAAGCTCTTGTTTCACAACTATCTCGCCTGTGCAAAACGCTTGCTTCGTAGAAACTAATTCACTATTGACTTCAGAACCCATAGAAAGTAGATGTAGCTATCAGAAAACACAGACTTCGGCAGAATTCTGTTGAGATTTTCGTCGCTCTACAATCTTTTATCTTTCTAGCATCAATTAAAATCTATCTGCAATGAACACCTCTAATCTTCCTCACCTCGTCACACCACGTCCTCATTTCCCCCACACTTGATAAGCGCCAGTGACTCGCCTATTCTTGGCGCCGGAAAGGGGACTATTTCCAGTGGTCTATTTCCACACCTCACCTCTGTACCTACCTAGGGAAGGAGACGTAAAAATATCAACTTTGATGTGTCACAGTGTCTCAGAGACGTCGATTTGTGAAGATGGTGGTTGAATGTGATAATTTAAGTGAGGATGGTATAGTTGGTTATAAAAATAGAGCTGAAAGGTCCTAGCACTTAGTTAACGGTATTCATTTACATTTTTTTTAAATCATAGTTACTACTGACGTGTAGTTTAAGCTAATGAATATAGTGTATTTAAAGCTAATTAATATTTAAGACATGTTACTATAAATTCAAACAATGTCTTATAAATTACTAAAACAGTTGGAACGTCTACTTGTAGATCATATAAAAGTTTCAGTTCCAGTTTCGGTAAGCAATTTTGACCCTGTCGAATCACTATGTGATGCGAATAATTTTATTGCATAGTCTCTTATATTTTACATGTATTGCAAGTCCTTTCAATTTCATTAGGTTATCTTATTGATACTTTAAATTACATTGGCGCAATATGGCTGACTCCGGTTTTTATTACCCGAATCTCCTTGATTATAAGCGAGAATTTAATCATAAAGTTAATTTTACTAGAGTCTGGTCATTTGTTATTTTAATCATATTCAGTCATTTTATACTAATCTTAGTCATTGCTATTATGGGAGTTAAATTAATATATGTGATTTATCTTATGTTAATATTATTCTTGAACATAATCATCATTATTGCACGACTCTTGAAGTATTACTTCCTTTATTACTTGTTTCATCTGGACTGGTAGGAAACTAATTTCAACAGTTCCGGGCATAGATTTTTGGATTACTGAATTGTTTTAGAATACTTGAAATTGCATCAAAAAGTTTTCTCAATTTCCTTAAGAACTATTTCATACTGTAGTTTTATTCAAAGAGTTTCAAATTAAAGGCGTTCAAGAATACGACGCGTCGTTCAAAAACAGTTAGTGTCAAATCATGATACATACTAATGATGCAAGGCAGGAAAACCTTCTTTATGATCCTGTTCTCCTAGTACTTCAGATTCCACATTGAATTTTCACTGATAGATAAAATAATATCTTCAATAAGATAGAAAGATAGTTCCTTTAGACTTTGAGGGCTGATAAAAACAATGATGAAGCTGGATGTAGTCTGCCAAATGTGCACCAAGCCTGCATATAAATTTGAGAACACTTTATGTTCATCATCATCATTTCTCCCTTTTTTGTCATACTTCTCGGTTCTGTGCGTTCTTCTTCTTCCATCAGTTCCCAGCAACTTTCGACGATGTCGCCAACCCAGCGGGCTTTTTCAACTTTCTGTATTAAATTAGGAAGTATAGAAATAAGTAAGGATAGGGGTGATTGGGAAGCATTCGCTTCAAAATCGAACGTTACAAAATAACAAATTACTCAAACCACCATGACATCACATGAACAGACACACACACGTCACACGTGAATCACTGTATAGAAATACAATTTGGCGAGGTACCCGACCGGGATTGAACCCCGGGCTATTTGCGGGCTGGCGCAGTGCCAGCAGGCGTCTGATTATTTGACCCGTTTCCTGAGCTGTGATGGTGTGATTGCTTTGTCCTGGTCGTTAGGACGTGTTGGATGGTTATGGGTAGTACTATGGGGTATTGTGTTGACAATTATGGTGGGTCGAATAGATCTTTTAAGATAACGTGTTCTAGCATTTTAGGCTCCTTTAATGTTGGCCTAGTTAGCGGAATATAATGGGTTTAAATTTGATTATGGTAGGTCTTTACGATAGTAAACTAGTAAAAATAATTTGCGGGGCAAATATGGCCAGAAATTGCCCAAAATAGAAAGGTTTGAAAGGAAATATGGGAGACTTTTGCCCAGCAGTGGGACACAAAACAGGCTTATAAAAAAAACGAATAATAAGAGTTGAGACTTCGCAGGGTTGTTTCTTCCTTCCGTCAGTCTAAAAAGGTAACGGAACATTAATTGCAATTAAAGAAAACGGTGGGTTTTGGTCAGTACGAGTCTGACAGTCCCTTTCGCTCTAAATAAGGCGGGAGGACTCATTTGATGATTATCTTAATAAATGACTTAAAAGTATTCATTTCTTAGAATTACTCTTTCTTAGCTAACTTTAAATCAATCAATCATATCTAAATTCCTCCTCCTCTTCCCCAGGATCCTGGTTGGAGCACCAGAAGCTGAGCTGTACCCTCCCTACGAGTACAACGTGTCGAGACCTGGCGTGGTCTACCGCTGTCAGCCAAGCAACTATGCCAGCACCGGGAACGAGCGCACCCTGGAGAGATGCAGTCCAATGCAATTCGATAAGAATCCACGTAAGTACTGTTTCTTTTATAATTGGATTTTAAAGGGACCTATTGCTAGGTGTCTCATCTACTAGATATTATTCTTTTGCAGAATAATATTCTTTAGATAAAGATTTATATAAAAAGAACTTACCGATCTAATTGAGAACCTCTTTATTTCTTAAGTCAGTTATCAAAGTGAAATTATATGTATTAATTTGCAAGTAGGTTGTTAGGCCCACTTATTTTTTCCTTGAAGAAATTTAAGCAAAAAGATCTTTAAGCTATCTTCAAACCTTGAGTGGAGAATAAAAGATTCTTACCAGACCATAGATCTTCAATCCTCATCATCATCCTCCTGCCTTATCCCATTTTACTTGGGGTCAGCACAACACGTTTTTTTCTTCCATTATCAGACGTCACAGTATCATTTACTTCTTTTTCTTTCATATCATTCCTTAGACAATCCATCCATCTTTTCTTTGGCCTTCTTCTTCTAATTAAAAAAGAAAGATCTTGTAAAGAGCAGTATAAGAAGTAGTTCAAAGTCCCCGTAAGCGTCCACAGAACGCCTACCGGGGTCGCGGGACTTTCCCATTACCGTGACCCCGGTACGTAAAGGGCTAGTACAAGTTCCGATAACGGTTACCCAAATAAACGTTTTTTCTTTTTCTTTCTTTCTTTATATGGAAGAACACCGTGGATTTTAGTAAGTACAAGTCTGACAGTCCCTCCCGCCCTGTCCTGGGTGGGAGGACTCATTTGATGATATTAACACGATAAAAAAAAAGCGTCCACAGAACTCGGTTTCGAATCATCCACCTCGTGCTAGCTTACTTTGTTAGGTCATCTGTACAATTTGCTATGAGGCTTCTATCACCACGTTTACCTTCCTACTCTTGGTTCTGTGACAAACATTACCTAAGTATAACTAAGTTAGAATACATGTACATTTGCAAATATGCATTTTATCAACTCTCGGAATGCACTTGTAAGTTGACCTCGTGTGTTGTGAACTTTCAATCTAAAGGCATAAACTAGTTCATCATATTATAACAAAGACTTTTGTGCGAGAATAAATTTACTACACGTTATCTACTGGATTTAATGTCCAAACACAACGTAGACGTTTAATATGACCCACATAAGCCCACATGCTTCTAAAATCCAACAGATCTAATCTCTAAACATGAATTCTTATACACCCGTATTGCAATAAATTACCCAAAATCATTGTTGGAAGAGTTTTGAACACCTTTATTTATATATTTATCTAAACCTTTGGACTTAGCTAAAATTAATTTACTTACTGAACTGTAAATTGTTATTAACTGGTCTTTTATTTATTCATTAGCTGAGTAATAGCCGTGGTCGTAGTACCACTTGCGGTTGTTTCAGATAATCTTTATTGGCTAGGTGACATACGACCACGGCTATTACTCGGTCAATTGACCCTTCATCTTCTCCCATACATCTCTATCAACCATCACCTCCTTTCCATCCACTTTATCGCCCATACAATCCATCCATCTTTCATCCCGGACAGAACAATGTGCAATATGAATCGCCATAACATGAGATCATGGCAATGCATCAAGCAACAGAATCAATGAGACTGTGCTTGTCTCAGCTACCTTTATGACATTATTCATGCCCTTCTTATCGTGTTTTATTAATAACGTAATTTATAGCACTATTCAATGGAGGTCTGTACGTAAATATTCGCTGTTTGATTGGACGATAAAGTTTATTGAATATTTTTGCGTTGATATGGCGATGGAGTAATATTTCAAGTTGCAATGCGAATGAAAGTTACAGAATGGATAGTGATCAAGTTGGCTGATCAAATTTTTCTGGATAACCACCACAACTAGTCCGAATTGTTTCTCTGATAATGTTGGACAAAGGCGGGAGGCCTTTTTCTATAGGTACATAATAACGTTGTAATAATACTAATCGCAATAATGAAATAATACTAGTTGAACCACGAGCCTAGATTAGGTGCCGTTGCCCAACTAATAATAACGATTGAACAACTGGTCCAAACAAAGACTCGTAGTTCAACTAGTTGGACAATGTAGTTGAACCACGGATGCTAAACGGATTCTACACTTTTTTCTTTGGAGTTTAAATAAATTATGAAAAACTCTCATGATTAAAAAAGTGACATTTAAAAAATAAATCAATAACTGATGAAACGGTATGTACGCCCTACAATAAATGTTTTTAAAATCTGTTGCTCTTTTCTTAAGCTCCTGCCGAAGCATAAAACTCTTCATAAGTTAATAGTACATCTTGCTCAAACCACCATTCATTCACCTTAACGTCTCCAACAAAAAATCACGAGCAGATGAGGGTGCATGTCTCTATGACGTGTGTCGCGGTGCACATGCGCGTGACAGCTACCGCGCACGCGCGCCTGATTTATACGGCTGTACGAACTCCTGCGCAGGTTTACTAAATAAAGGGACAGAAGGCTCGCTATTTATCTTGTTCTTATTACAGGATAATGTTCAATACGGAAGAGTTTTAGTGAGATGGAGAGAATTGCAAATGTAATTTTGATAGTTATAATTGTTGTTAAATATTTTTTTTTGTCTGGTGCTATTTGTCGCCTATTGAAATTTTAGTTCCAAGGAAAATGATTGATTTCATTACTTGATTAGATTCTAAGTATCCAAGGGCTGAGTTATGTTATGTGTTTTAAAACATCTTAAGGTATCTCTTATAAGTATATGTTATAGATTAATGCTTCCGTGGAATTTCAAGCCCCATTTTGTTCCAAATTAACATTCTGTAATCACCTTAATAGTATCTACCGACTCTTGCGCAGCCACTGCGCTTTGTTCGTTCACTATATGGACGTAATGTGTCTTGTCAGGACGAGTAATGCCTTTGCTTCATATTAGACATAAATGCTTTGTTAAATGGCCATTTTAAACTGCGCTAAAGAGGTTTTAAACAGCCATTCTGCCATTGCCATAATGTCTTGTACTTTGGTCTTTCTGTTCTGATATTATTGTCCTGTGTTGCCCTTATTAATCATCGTCTGGTTCGTTATGTTGGGTTCGGCTTCCAGTTTTACTGGCTGCAGCTGAAAACCAGTGTTTTACATGGACTGACTGCCAATCTGACCTCCACAACCCAGTTAATACTGGTTAATACAATACCTCTTTTTAAGACTGTGTGTCTTTGCCTTTACAATTATTATTTAAAATATTTCGCCTTTTGATAGTCCGCACAATCAAGCATTATTATTTGTAATATTGAATAAGTAAATCCAAGGAGCTAAAATAAATCACTTAACTGTCAAGTTACTTAAAAGGACTTGACGTTAAGTGAAATTAACTTCAGAAATATTTACAAAAGTGAATTTCTTTCTTTGAAAGGACTACCTTTGTGGATGATTAATCTTCTTTGGGAATGCGCAGACGTCATATTAAGGACTGAATTATTAAAATTTACTTATTTTGTTTCTATTTATAAAGGTGCACAACCTTTTAAATAAGCGTAAAATAAATAAGAGAATCACAATACAAATCTCAGTGTAAATAAATCTGCAAGTATCCGGACTATCACAATGGGTTTAAGTTTACGACGCACAGGATGCGCGCGCGCAGTTAACGCGTGCGCGTGAGTCGATTCTTAACCCACATCGATATATTTTTAATGTCCATGGGAAAGTGGATGGGTTTCGCCGTAATGTTATGTGGGTAGTTTATATTTAGAGCGATCAAAGATTTTGAAAGAAGTTTCCTGTTCCGGGTATGGTGAAAATGAGGATTTGGGACTGAATTTGGTTTCTTTATCCTGTTTGGAAATAATTGTTTCTGAGAGTGTTAGTAACTGAAATAGAGAACCCTCTTTCCGGTCCTTATTGAAAACAATTCAAGAAAGTTTATTATGAGCTATATTTCCGTTCCAATTTAGAAGAAAATTGTGTTAAAAGTTTTCAGAAGACTTAAGTTAAGTAAGAATTACCGTGACCCCGGATCGTAAAGAGCTATTGAAGGACACCGTGGATTTTAGTCAGTACTAGTCTGACAGTCCCTCCCGCTCTGCCCTGGGTGGGAGGACTCATTTGATGATTTTACCACGATAAAAAAAAATAAGCGATAAGACCGCTTTTGTGATACCAATAGTAAAACTTTTATTGTTAACTATGCAGTTACGATAAATTCTATTCTATCTTTTTAAACCAGAGAACCTACATCTAAATCTCAGTCTGATTTAACACATAGAAAGTACAAACTATATCATCAAAAGGTCAAACAAAGCTGCAGGCCAAAAAATTAACCACAAACATAACTGCACGCCTCAAGCGCTAACACTCATGTTATCCAATTTGATTGCCTATAAAGAAATCGCCAGTGAATCATTCAAAGCATTCATTCTGAATGAATCATTCACCATTCACTCTTTGACCGAACTTTCGCTACGCTAATTCTGTAGTAACCTTTCGACTTAACCCTTCGGTTACTGGGTTATGTTTAGCTGTGTGATTAATAGTAATCGATCGTTAAGCGATGGTGTAGGCGTCAGCGCATGTAGGTTAACTCGAATTTTGATGGCGGAATTTATCCTTATTTCTTCACTTCACGTTAATTTAGAACTAGCTGTACCCCGTGGTTTCAGCCCTGCAGCTCGGCTCCTATTGGTCATAGCGTGATGCCTTCCTGAAAAATAAACTAACCCTTTTTACCCCACTAAGATTTTTTCAACTCGAACTAGTAGTTTATGAGATATCGCGTTCAACAAAAAAAAAGACAGCTCAAACTCAACTAACTCAACAAACTCTTCAGGTTTATTATATTACTACAGATTTGTCAATCATTAATACAATCACAATACAACCTTCTGGTTATATTGTGCTTGTATTAATATAATTCCATGATGATTAAAAATACACATGGCGCCATCTATAACTATTAGAACGTTATTGTTGTTTTCCTCGTGAACAGTGCTATTTTCTGAGATAAAAGATACCCTATGTCCGTTTCTGTACACCTGATAACTAACGTATATGCGAAATTTCAGGATGATCGGTTCAGTGGTTCAGCTGTTAAAAGATAACAAACAAACTTAGTTTTGCTTTATTATATTAGGATTGTTAACGATCGATTGGTGAGCGAGTAATGTAGGCGTAAGCGCATGTAGGTGGCTAACTCGATTTTGATGGCGGAATTTGTCCTTAATTTGATTATGGTGATTTGTTGTTTAGTTTATTGTTAGAATGGATTTAATAGAGCTTTGTTAAAGAAATTAATGGAGTGCAAACAGCTTTTATTTTTAACCGACTTTAAAAAAGAGGAGGTTCTCAATTCGGTCAAACACTACAGTATACAGTCATCTACTTCACTATTAAAGTCAACCGCTTTGTTTTTTCAAGAATTTATTACTCAATACACCAAGATCTTGGGTACCCGGAAGCTGCGTACAATTTCACGGAGATAAGAGAGTTCACAACTGATAGCAGGCGCATACCCCGCGAATACCAGGGACGCAGTTATATCGATAATTTATCGATGTGTCGATAGTGGTATCGATAATATGGATACTTCGGTGGCATGGAATGTAAAGAATTTTAAGGTCACTTGCTCTATAAAATCCTTTATTTTAATGACTTTAAAGCTAGGTGCTGCTGTCTTTAAAGCACAAATATGCTTGCTATTCATAATTTATTTACATTAATAAAAATGGCACCAAATACTTACATTAATTTTTACCCGAGTATGTCAAAGAGAACAGAAAAAAATATACGTGTACAAACCACTTTTACAACATAAAAAGAAAAGCGTCAACGTAAACAATCATTAAGTTCAATTACAAACAGTTTATCGGTAACCGTTACTTCTGTCGCAAGCTAGTTAAAAGCTTGTAAAACTTTAATTATACAGTTAAACTTTAGGACCTGATTGAGTAATTTTTGTTAATTAAATAAGAAAAATGTTCAGTTTATCGAATTTAACGCTTGAACTTTTAAGCTTTAAAAATAGAAGTTAAGTTAAAAAGATTTACTATTTAAAGACTTTCTCACGTTTCTGAAATGTTATTAAAACCTTCTTGAATTACATTATCATGTGTTAAATAGATTTAAGTACATTAAGTTGAAATATAAATAAAATTAATGTTCGAAAGCTCTTGATTGTTATGGCTAGTTTACGATGTGATGGGAAATAAAAAGAAAACTTATCCAACAAATAACTATCTACTAAGGCTACAGAAATGCATAGGAATGATATTAAACTTTAAATAACAGTAGTAGTTATTGGACTGGATAAGTGTTTAGCAGACTATGAATAAAAATATACTGCTCTTAAATGAGTGGATAAAAACAAACTTCTATACTGTTTACATTTAAAATCGACATGTGTTCAATTAAACGAGCTGTTGTGGCCTTAATTTAATTTCCAATTGCCATTCAGAAACCAGTTGTATGTGTAGGTAGGTAATGGTATTATTTATTTTGTGGCTTTTGTTAATTTGTAATAGTTATTATTATTTATTAAATTGGATTGAAAATAGATGCGTAATAAAAGAAGAAACTAAAATAAAAAATAATCACAAATGTGTAAACTAAATTTGTTTTATCGATAACTCACGGTACGTCCCTAGCCCATATCTAATCACAAACAGTGTTGTATTTCACAAGCGCCATTGTGATCGACGGTGACTTCTGTAAACAATTGCCGGCACTTTTTTCTCTTATCAGCTACTCTTTCTTGTTAACAGTTTGCTCCTTCTTTATTTTATCGCAGCTTCTTGCAAGATTGTGGATAGTTTATTAGTATGTTACATTGTATGACCAGATGTATGAACTAGATGAAATGAAAATAGTATGTAAGGTATTTCTGGGTGGGCAGCATTGACTTTAAAGTCTAGACTGGGCTGATAATGCATAATGCAATCACTTATAACTCCTGCGATAACAGCTATGAGATGTAGGGGCAGCTGTGCATACGGAACGAAGGCCTTTCTGTAAAGTGCAGCATTCTTTGATTACCTTGTGTTAAAGGCTTAGCTTTTTAAAGCTTAGCTGTCAATTCAGTCATCTTATAAACTTTGTCACCAGTACAGCCAGAAAACACAAATTGCAATAAATAAGCGTCTCCATACTTGCCTATGCTGTGTATTACTTTTCCAAGGTTTTCCGAGACATTTCCGAGACACCTCGATTATCTTCAGGTCCACCTCCGGTAGGTTGTGTACTGCTCAACCAGAGTTTTCTCCTCTTAACTTCGTTAAAACTAAGCGACCACACGCTAAGGGCACCCCCTGGCTCTGCACTGGCTCTGCAAGGGTGGGGTGGGGGTTGGGGTCGGATGAATTAAAGCTCCCTTCCTCTTATACAGATGAGACCAGTGACTTATCACTGGGAACACTCAAACGTTTTTACCAGCCCTTCCATTAACTAGAAGCTTCTATCATTCTCCAAGTCCTGACCATACAAAAGCAAGTACCCAGTACACTATCCTCAAACCATTTAGCCTCGTGTAAACAGTACCAGCCATCCGTATGTCTTCCACGACACGACTCGAGATCACGGCGAGTGTTCGTGCGAGATCGGCATCTGTCGCGCGCCAAATACAGACAGACCTGCGCACGCGCATACGGACAGGCAAATGATTTTGGACTTGAATGAATGGTTTAGTAGGCAGATTAGGAAAACAAAGGTTAAATTTATAGGTAGAGAGGTGCAAAGATGTATGAGAATTAAAAGATATTCGGAAAGTTAAAATTATAAACGCATGCGAATTGATAAAATGGACAACTCGAGATCTTCAGGTGAAATTAGAGTTGTAGTAAACGTGTATCAAATATATCTGAAACTTACTTATTAAACAATTATTTATCAACTGACTAGTTTCCTAATTGGTGGCACAGTGGTTGAGCGACCGGCTGCTTTTGTCACGGGTTCGATACCTGTACGGAACAAATATTTGTATGGCCTACAGATAGTTGTTCCGGTTCTGGTTGTTTGTGTATGTGAATTTAAATGTATTCAAACGCACCCACTATACAGAAAATCGTAGAGTGAGGTACCTTTTTTTTCAATACAAACATTTTTATTTATTTAGTATACGCCAATTTATGGCTTCAATGTTTAAAACAAACAGTTTTTGGAAAACCCTTTCCGTAACCAAACGTTCACAGGACGCCCCAAATAAAACGCACCACTTTATAGGTTGTTAAACACCCAAAACAAGTCGCGTTCTGATAGTAGACTGTCGGCGGTGTATTAGCCCACACGTGGGATTAAGCGTGGGATTCAGAACCACGGCCGTGCGTGGGCTACCTAGCAACCGACGCGTTGATTTGTCAATAGTAATCATGTTATTGATTCAACGTAATTTCACCATGAGTTTATTATGTCGTGATGGTCTTTCGTAATGGGATTATGTTATGGGTAGGTGTTCTAAGTGATGAAAATAATGAGAAGTAATAAAATAAAAGTAAAGGCAGATACTGTTTTTATAGGGACTGATTTGAGTGCTCAATTTACTCGTCCATAAAAAAAAGAATAAGCCTGTTTGTACTTTTTTAAGGTTGGAAAATCTATACTATTATTATAAAGCTAAGGAGTTTGTTTGGATGAACGCGTTAATCTCAGAAACGGCTGGTTCGAATCGAAAAAATGTTTTTGTGTTGGATAGTCCATTTATCGAGGAAGGCTATAGGCTATTTAACATTACGATACGACCAATAGGAGCCGAGTATCGGCCGTGAAACCACGGAGAACAGCTAGTTATCAAATAAGTCCTCCCTCGCTGGGTGGAGCGGAAAGGGACTGCCAGACTTGACCTAAGAACCAGCCTGTTTCTTCAAGTCTTCAATTGACCTTTGGAGTTCCAGGCGATTCCACGACCTTATTTATTTCGTCACGGTAATTCGTACAGGCCCGCGACCCCGGCAGGCTTTGGCCCTCTAGAGGAGGGCCCCGTCACTCTGCTGACACTCTTTGAGGCGCGCGTGGAACACTATGCGCCATCAACTTGAGCCTGGTCCTTGATCGAGTGGCGAGCAACCCATTACTTGCCGCCCGCAAGCCCTAGTCTTATACCGTAGTTAATCATATCATTTCTAAGTAAACATAAGCTTGGTCAAATTATTATTTTTTTAACTATTGTTTACACCGGATCTTGCGTACTAGTTCAGAAAGACTTACTCTCAATCATTTGTGATAACAATAATGGCGGTCAGGTTTATATTTTAGGTTAATCTGTATGGTTATAGGCTGTAGGGCACTTTGTTGAACAAATAAACAATAGATTTAAATATTTATAAGTCAATGTGTATAAATATTTAAAACTACGTTTGTATCTTAAAGGTTTTTGAGGTAAGAGAATGAAAAATTCGGCCTCGGTGTTAGCATCATCAAATGAGTCCTCCCATCCAGAGCAGACCGGGAAGGACTGTCAGACTCGTACTGACTAAAATCCACGGTGTCCTTCACCCTTTACGTACCGGTCACGGTAAATCATAAATCCCGTGACCAATTGGTAAGGCGTCTGGAGTACTGATTCAGATAGACCCGGGTTCGAGAACCAGTCGCAGCTGAATTGTCCTTTCCTCAAAAAAGCTTTCATATAATCTAGGGTATTGCATAGCTAATATATAGAAAACCGGTGCAATATCACAACCAATCCAATCTATTAATGAATACAAACCCAAACAAGTAATAAATCGACTTCACGCACTAATGAATAAAAGATAAATTATTGAATAATAAATCGTTGTCTCTCGGACATTAGCCGCTACTTCCTAAACGACGACTATTTCCAAATTAGCGCGGAGAACCTGTGTGCTAAGCTATGTTTATTCACCCACGCTGAAACGTAAAGATTGTGCTGTACTGCTAGCTGATATTAATCGCTTAGCTTATCTCACCGGGTTACTAAAATACTCTAAAATTTGATATGGCTAATTAGTCAATTAGTTGTTAATAACTTTGTTGTTGATAAACCAGGTATCAATCATTTCTTAAAATTTATTAGTCATACAGTGATTGATAGAAATAAATGATTGTTTGTTTGTGTTTTCAATAGATACGAAACTGAGTTGATCGTTGTAAAATAGACACGATCACACATGATCTACTTGAATTGTCGAATCTATCTTTAGAATTTACTTTTATGCGTTTCAACTAAGATGAAGATAACCTTAGGTAATTGTAAAAACAAAAAAATATTAATGGACAATAATGTTTATTACCGTTATTTACTTGTTATTTTCATGTGATTACTGCTTGTCTAAGAGCTAATCAAATCACAATATGGTGCCAAGGTCGCCCTACTGAAACATACATTACTTGTGTAAAATCTGCTGTCTTTTCCCGCTTCTCTATAGCTTCCAGTGGACGTCCACCCGCATTCTTATATTTGTCTAACAGCGAATAAAAGCGTGGGTTTATTTTGTAAATGAGCCACATCCGGCACAGCTAGCTCAATGTTTTCTAACGCGCACAAATTTGGCCAGAGACCATCAGCGATGTGTGAATTTGGGAAGCTGTGGCACGCGTAGCCATTTAGATGATTACTGAGATAACGAGATCTAAAGGGTTATGTGTTTTACATGTTGTAGTATGTGACTGTGTGTTTATGTTCAATTTGATCCATTGTAGTATGTGTTATGTTCAATTTGATCCAATGAAGAAAAAAATGGTCTTTTGCATTTTTTTTTTTATTTTCACCTAAAATTAAACTAATTAGAAAAAGCCAGCACTTGTGGCATCTGAAATATGAACTACTTAGGCGTAAAAAGTAAGAATTTAACAACTAAATAGTAGAGTAGATAGCTAAACGGCAAAAATATCGATTAAATAAATAAAAAAACAGAAGCGCCATCTTCGGACCACATACCGTCATCATCTGCCTAGTCTTTTTTTAGTCGGCTCCCAGTAGAACCTTATGCAGTTGAATACCTAAATAAATGATCTCCACATCCCAGTAACTAGGTAATATGATACTCGGAGGTAAGGATGGATATTAGACGTAGTGTTGGACCCCACAAATATGCAAAAGTACCAAAACCATAAGAGGAGAAAATCATTTCCTAATTCAATCCATAATATCACAAATAAATAGCAAGAAGAGAGAAAATAAACGATGTTAGTTTCCGTGTACTTAAGCTCATTTATGAAATGGATGAGATGAAAGAACTTGATGGACTTCAAAGGGGAGGGGCGAAGTGTTTCCGTCAGCGCAGGCGCAATCCGACACTGTTTCCGCTTGGTCGAGTATCCGCGAATGGTTAGTGACGGACGATATGTCATTTTACGCTTGGTCTCACTTAGGAATTGAGCAGAATTGAAGGCGTGTGAAAATTCTCGTAAGACTTGTAGACACTTCGGGCACGCCGCAATCGCGGCGGTAAGACCCCTCTTTGAGGAGTGGCTGGATAGGCGTCACGGCGTCCTGACCTACCGCATGACGCAGGTCCTCACCGGACACGGAAGTTTCGGGAGGTTCCTGTGTCTGATAGGGAGGGAAGAAACGCCTGGGTGTCACCATTGCGAGGATCGCCCGGAGGATACGGTGGAGCATACGGTGCAGGACTGCCCCGCTTGGGCAGAGCACCGCTGTGTCCTCACAACATCGATAGGCGGAGACCTCTCGCGCTTGGCTTTGGTCGAGGCCATGCTACGGGGTGAGACGGAATGGGAAGCGATCGCCTCCTTCTGCGAAGCAGGAAGCAGCTTCGCATGCTCGCGAAGGAGGAGGTGGGCTGAGTGAGGCGACGGACGTCGGAAGACGATCTACGGTCACCGTAGGCGCGGGCATGCGGGCTGCGAATAACTCGCTGTCCGACCTTGGACCATGCCCGGGTCGACGGCGCGTTGTGTTCCACGCGCGCCTCAAAGAGTGTCAGCAAAATGACGAGACTCTCCTCTAGAGGGCCAAAGCCAGCCGGGGTCGCGGGACTTACGAATTACCGTGACTTCGGAACGTAAAGGGCTATTGAAGGACATCTACCATGCTAAAAGAAAGCTTAGTAAGAACCGCTTCTCCTGATTTTAAAACGTTAAACAAACGGAAAAAAATGTTCTACTTAGTATGTAATGAAATAATACGTCAAAATATTCATTCTTCAAGTGTTAAAATGACATCAGCGTAAACCGGTTTAGGCACATAGAGGCTCGTTTTGGCAAAACTAGTTTCTTGTGTATCTACTGTTACTAAGCGTCTATGTTTCTATGTATGTTTGTTTGTATGTGTGTATGTCCTCGTGGGAATTGAAGGTGATTTTGAATGTCAATCGAGAATATTTGACATTTATTGTGATATTTTGAAGTTTATTGTGGTTATGGTAAAGTTTTTGTTTGTTCCGTCTTTGTGGATATCAATGCTTTACCTATGAAATTGCCGTTCTGTAGTACTGGCCATTTCAAATCAAAATATTTTTTTCGATTCGGGATAAGCCACATTTTTTTGCGAAATCGACTTATATATATGGTTAGAATTATGGTGGTAATTAATTAATGTACCTATCTTAGTGGATAAACACCATAGTTGTGATTTCAGTGTGCTTGCAGATGCATCTTGTCAAATTATGTTAAAGGGTTTCTTAAAAACTGTTCAACTGTGTTGTAAAAGTAACTTATTAATAAAATGTAAATTCTAATGATAACACGAGGAGATTCTTTTCTCTGGAGCCGTTAGCTTGGACCCTGTTCCCGGTACCGATAGGCTGCTACTGTTTATATTTTTAAATATTTTATGTTTTGTATTAAAATTTTCAAAAATGTACCTATGTGACAAGTTTTAATCATCATCATCTTCCTGCCCTTATCCCATTTTACTTGTGGTCGGCGCAACACGTTTTTTTCTTCCATTCTCCTCTATCAAACGTCACAGTATCATTTCTCCTCCTCCAATTCAATTTTAAAATTAATCAAAAAAGAAGAAAGTTCATGTTGTTGACAGGCCTGTTGGTCTAGTGGTTAGTGATCCTGACTGCTATGCCGGAGGTCGTGGGTTCGATTCCCACCCAGGACAAATGTTTGTGTGATGAGCACGATCATTTGTTCTGTGTCTGGGTGTAATTTATCTATAATATGTATGTATTTAGAAATATATAAGTATGTTTATCAGTTGTCTAGTACCCATAACACAAGCTCTGCTTAGCTTGGGACTAGATGGCGTTGTGTGATAGTTGTGGAAAATTTATTTATTTATTTATTTATTTATTTATGTTCCATTGAAAACATTTCATAGTTTGCTGTCGATTGACGTGCGTCTCTGATGTACACGGAGACAATTATGGTCCCGAAATGTCAAAATCAATTTGCGAATTTGAATATGAAAGTGATATTCGCCCATATTATTAGACAAGATGGCTACTTTCATTTACAAAATACCCTCAAACTGCTCCGTTAAACCACAGTGTCCCAGTTCCTGACATGTTGACGTTAACTTTGATGGGCCACACCACATGACTGCTCACCACAGTGTGGTACTGTGGACGCAATGGTGTTCAGTTGCCAACCACAATTGGAGCATAAAATATTTTGTAGATCAAACTGATCGTGCTATACTATTCTAATCTTATAAATGCGAAAGTTTGTGCGTGTGTGCATGTGTGAGTGTGTTTGATATTCTTTTATACGAAAACTACTAAATGGATATGGATTAAATTTGGTAGGTACGCAGTTAGTAATATCTATACGTAGGTATTATATATTTTTTGTTTGATTTTCTGTAAATAATAATGGACGGGTTTCGCTTTTGATTGGCCAATTCCACCAAGTTCTTTATGATAATATAGGTCTCTGGTTAAGTGTCATACACCATAAAATCCACATTTATGAAAATGTTATGTTGGTTTGTGTACGCTTCAAAAACTCAAAAAGTTCTGCACCGATTGAGCTGAAATTTAGCATGATATATAATCGGGAACAAGGATTGTTTTTATCTATTTTTTGCATCAGTCACATATCCCTGACTGTGAAAAAACAGTTTTTTTGTGCCACAGCGAAACGTGGCAGGGTACACCTAGTATTATATAAACTTTTAAAACTTTTGGCTGTCCACCGAGTTTGTTTAGATAGTTCACTGAGATAGACTGGGTAAATGTGCCAAATAGTAAGTAGGTGTGTTTAAAATTCTTTTTTCTTAGACAAATCTTAGATATCCGCTGTAGAGTAGGTAGTATCAAAAAGTTTGGTTGTTTGAAGGGGTGATTGTTACTCAATCACAAAACGGATGAACGGAACTTAATGAAATTTTGCCCAGAGATAGGTTGTAATCTGGAGAAACACATAGGATGGCGTTTAGGTAATACGGTTCGCGTAATTTTCAATAAACACGTGGGCGAAGTCGTTTGTAGCAATTAGTGTACAGTAATCTTTCGAAACTGTAAATCTCTTCAATGTTTACATCGTACTCAAATTACTACATTACTGTGAGAATCAAAAGATTAAAACCAGAAGCTGCTTCTTAAATTGGTCAACTTCAATTTAGATTACAGCAGTCATAGATAAGCTACATAGAGTTTGAAACCAAACCGTGTTTGAACCCACGCGAGATCTTGTACTCATTTTAATATACTTATTTCTAAAAAGTACAAGTGTGTCTATTTATTTGTTAACGTATGTACACTTTAAATAATGACATAACCCAAGCAGAATCAGATGTGACGTAACGAGTGGCATTTTTTTTTTACATACTTCACATACGGGGACCTTTAGAGGGCCAAAGCCTGTCGGGGTCGCGGGACTTACGAATTACCTTTATCCCGGAACGTAAAGGACTATAGAAGTACCGTTTTAGTCAGTACGAGTCTGACAGGTCCTCCCGCTCTGCCCTGGGTGAGAGGACTCATTTGATGATTTTATAGCGACCAAAAAAAAGCATTATCATTCGCCTTTAATGTTGCCACTCCCGGAACAGAAGCCTGCTGTCTATTAGAAGGAGCCAATACTCCAAGGGGATCAAATGCTGTTTGATGGATATTTGGTGGGTTAAATCTCTGCTCAAATACCACTAAAACAATAAAACAATTTCCCCATTCCAAACTCATTATTGAAAGTCGTAGAACTTCACAATCTAAGATTAACTGCATAGCAATCAATTTCTCTTTTGTAATCCCACTAAACAATTAAACAAGTAAGATTTCTCTTAAAACACTGACATCAAAAACATGGTTTCTTCGGTTCTTCTCTATTCAAACAATATCGATTATTTATCGATACGTTTCCGAACGATCGTAAACAGCGGGCATTCATCTACCGTGTACTTGTTGTACAGTCAAGAGCACTATCGTTAGGTTATCTACCTATCTGTCTTGCGTTTTAATCTGATGGGGTTGGCTTTCAATCTTACCAGATGCAGCTTTTTTCCACATTAACGCGAAACCCCTTTTTCTGGGTGTTAACGGTGTTCCTTTCATAGCTCTTTACGTTCCAGGGTCACGGTTACCTGTTTTCACAGTTCCGCGACCGCAGGCTTTTTGATTTGATGGAGTCGGTTTTGTTCCTACCAGAGATGCAGTAATCAATATTTTACACAGAGTGACTACTTTTCTGACTTGCACATTCTTTTAGTACTTGGTAATAAATACTATACCCATTGGTTAGGAGAATTGTAAGGACCAGCCTTACAGTTCTCCAGTCAGACTTTCAGAGACTAACTGAGACGACTGTCAAAGATCTTCAAATGACAGCCAACCACTAATTCTAATCTACCTACTTACCAAAATTGAAAAGCTATTTTCTCGTGAAATAAAGATTTTGAATTTGAGACAAATCTTCATCATTTCAGCGTATTGCAGTCCACTTTTGGACATATGGATACCAAAGCATAATACTAAGTATAATCTTCATTAAATGAAATTATAATCCGTACAGTAGAATAAAGGTCGTGGGACTGTACGAATTACAGTGACCCCGGAACGTAAAGGACTATTGAAGGACACCGTGGATTTTAGTCACTACGAGTCTGACAGTACCTCCCGCTCTGCCTTAGGTGGGAGGACTCATTTGATGATTTTACCACGTAAAACTAAAAAAAAACAGTAGAACAAAATAATTTCTAAAAGTTGTTAAATGAATGCTTGTGACTGTACTTAAACAAAATAGGTATCGAATCGAGTGGCATTGTGCCGAGTGCTCGGTGCATTCGATTCTACAGTGCATTAGAATCGAGAACATCGACCAACATTAACGTATCGCGCGTTGATAAAGTATAAATCAATCAGTGGCGTAAGGTGACCAAGAAACTATGAAGATTACGAGACACTTATTTTTTTAAAATGGTAAATAAAAATACGGCTACCAAAATGAAAATCATTATTATAGAATATTTGACATTACTATCTATATTAATATAGTACATTGTGAATGCATTTGAACTTTAAACCATTGACAAACTGTTTTATTGACTCATCACTTGACGCTCAGAATAAAATACCGATACTATTTAAATTCAATCACATCGTAATCGCATCTGAATTGAATTCCACTGATGCTGGTAGGGAACCAGCATCTTGGATCATTATTTAATGCAAATCGCTCGTGTTGATCGTACAAAGCGCCTGATATTCCGCTACTTTGCAGTCACTCTAGCTGCGCCCGCGCCGATGCACCGGGGTCGTCTGATGCTCCTTCAGAAGCGCCATTTATTTCGAATGCATGCACAAACACAGTGCATCGACCGCGAACACGTGGTATACTTTACTTATTATTTTATTAGTTAATTATTTCAATGCTTTGAGACATGTTTCTATCTTTCAATTATTTGATGTAAATGACCTAAGTGGTTTTTTCAGTGTTTCTTTTAAAAAGTCCAGCCTGTTCCCAACACTATTTCGGATTCGGCTTCCGGTCGAACCGGTAGCAACTGTATAAGTAATCTAACAAAATGGTGGAATCAGATGATGACCAGATAGCGAAGTAATAAAATAATAAAAACAGTAGCGAAAGCAAACCGGAGTTTAGATTTATACTTGAATTAATAGTTACCTACCGGGTCAACAGTTTAGCATCCATCCTATAGGACTTAATGATAACTGGATAAAAATAGTTTGATTATCTATTCCCCACTCCCTTCCTATATCTGTGGTAAATGCATTATGTTATTAAAAGAGTTATCAAACGACCTCCATATTATAGTTATTAGGTATAAAGTTCAATGTTATAAATAGTGATGGACAGGTATCCCCGGCCCGCATGCGTATGCGCAACAATGATCCATTTCCCTCACTTGACCCGTTCAATTTGCGCTCAATGACAAGCGCCTGTATTGTGTGATAAACAGAAGATTTTTATTTCATTAATTTATTTAATCGAAGTGGTTCAAAGTGGGTTTCATATTCTATTAGTTCATTCATTTTATTTTTGGGTCGATTCCATTCCAATCATCAAATTAAATTGCTATATGTGCCAGAATTTACTTCATACATATATTATACTTCATGTATACTTTTTTTTGTGAACAATTTCATCTCATTTATATTTACATTATAATTATGGTACTTACCTATCCATAATTATGTTTACCTGTCTTTCCATATTATTTGTCTTCTTCATTTTTGTCATCTTGTATCTTACAGTAGTTTTATCTTGTAGTTGTTGAAGATCATAAAAAGATTATTGTATCACAATTACTGATAGATAATGTAATTCGGTACTGCTACAGTATTAAAATCTTGGCTATAATCACTGTTTCTTTATTCTAAATGAATATGCGTGAAAAAGCAACATCAATGAATGTAGCCATCACTTTTTAACGTACGAAATGAGTGACCATCAATCTGTATCCAATTGAGGACGGTCCGAATTGGACGAATTGCGGTGGACCACTGTCCACTTGCCACTAATTGGACCCTAAACAATGTAAACGCTTTCGGTTATTGGTTGATAGATTGGTACTTTAGTATTTTTAGTGGACTTGTGCCAGTAATGTTTTGTTTACTATTGATTTATTTATTGCGAGGGTCGAGCCGGATGAGGTTGTCAAAATAATATTTTGGGTGATTGAGTGCGCTTTCAGCGTATTGGACTGAATTTGATGTGCAAGTAAAGATTTGTTTTTCGAAGTCTACAAGGGTTTTACTTTAATACCAATAAAATAGGTATGAATCTTATGAGTGTACCGTTAGAAACCACTTAACAGAAAAACTAAACTTCACAGAAACAGTTGCATGTTTGTCACATTCAACAAAAACAAGTTTCGTACTCAAAACTTGCACAACAATTAAACCGCATATCTCAAGATTAGCATAGGAAGCACAAAAACCAGCACCATTCACACTTGTCAGTGCGATGACTTACAACCGAAGACCAGTTACCATTCCCACCTGCGTTCGATTACTGGACAAATATTTGACAAATGATTGGAACACACTGAATTTACTTGAGCGTGCGTTTTGTGCCCTCGACATCTTGGACCCATGGTTTATTGGCACAACGACCATTACGAATGCTGGTAATGTGATTGTAGTTTATTGTTGTAAAGAAGCTCCGTGGGATTTGTATGTTGAAGTTGTAGACTTTTGTGGAAGCTTATGTATGCGTATGTCGTCAATGTAAGCTCATTGCTAAAGGTATTTGGTAATAGCCGCTTGTAGTCTCCAGCTTACGAAATTTTGTTTTTGTTATAGTATGAGGTCAAGTTTTTAATTGTAACCACAAAATAAGAATTGTATGATTACAGATATGAAATTACAACTTCTCAAAAAGATAATCCCGTTATTTACTAAATTAAAAGGTGACTACAATTTGTCTAAAACATGAAACGATACACAGTAGTAGTTAATGGCACTTAAATCGTATCAAAACATGGCTTACTATTACCCAATAGATAATTACCTACACAATAATTATTTTACACTTTTACACCTATTGTAATAAGCAGCTGCCTGTATCCCACCGTGTAATTAAAATCGAATATTAATCAGTACTGTTCGTTGATAATTATCTCTTCCTTGTTTAAAATGGCCGTCGTTACAATGTGTAATTAGAAGGGCTCACCCCCGTTCGAAGTTGAATTAATTATGGACATGATGTTTGATTTATTTTATTCGATTTTTAATGGGAACTTTTTCATTCACTAATGTTTTGGTGAGATTTCCGACACATCACATTACAGATATTTCTATTTTTTTTACGTTTGATGGCTGTTATGATTGTCTTCGGTTTATTGAAGTTAACAATTAACTTGAGTAACTGTTACTAATATCAATAGCTAATATTTAAGATGCGGAAATTAGACAAATACCTATTTATCCTGAAATTTTCTATTTATCATAACATCACGCCTGTGATCTCCAGAGGGTGAAGTGTACTAATACCTAACGATAAGATAACAATATTTCGCCAGTTTAGTTTTTAAGGCACTTGCGTGGATTCAAGCCTAATGCTTTGCTATCTGAACTTATATAGCTGCATTGTATTCAGTACATATAGATTAAGTTGTACTTTTTAAAGTTCCAAATTTTATATTGTCCTCAATCAAGACGGTGCTCTATTAAGCACAGATACAAAAGGTAACAGCGATACAAATGACATTTATTACACATTGGTACCCGCCATTATCAGGAGGTGAGCTTTTATAAAAGTGCATTTTTACTGCCTGTTGTTTTATTGTAATCTACCTTGTTTTATTTTTAGTTTACTGATTTACGTGTTGTAATAAATGTTTTATTAAGAACACATTTTCAACTTTAACACACTAGGAGAAGGTTCATGTTCGATTGGGGGTGACAGATTAGGGTAGATTGATATCCTGGAGTCAGTACACTTACTTTTTATAGGAAATATGCCATTTGATGTTGATTTGTTAACAACGCAAAGTCAATCAGGAAATTAAATTAATTAAACAATTTAATATTTCAATAACTAGCATTCGATTCAATGAATTCCTAAATTATTTTATAATTAATGATTGAATGCACCATTTTACTCTAACCTTAGATTCCTGTATAATAATTGATGATAATGTGGAAGAAAATACCTTCAATAAAATAAATGCATTCATTTGTTAAAGTAGGGTGTCCATTATTGATGTTCCTACACTTTGGACAATTGTTCATTGGGCCGAATCATTGCCGGGTCGCTTTTGTTTCCTACTATTTCATGATTCGATGAAATTATGAGTTGGGGGACTACCTTTATTGTTATTGCAACGTAATTTTAAGGTTATAAAAATGTTTTTTGATACACCCGTGTGTCATTGTAATTTATTCAGGAGAATAGTTCCCCTTTTCACGGTCGTGGTCACGAAGAGGGTTCGCAGCATTTTAAAATATATTTGCTTTTATGGAAAGAAGGAAGGCATAATATTTATGTTCACGTTTGACAAGTTTTCTGGAAGTCTTTATTATTGAGGGTGGATAGAGCGTGTTAAGGGCCTATTATGTCCGTTAAAACAGTGGTTTCCTGCACAACGGTAATGCATAAGTTTTGTAAAACTATGATTAGTTTACAACAAACATGAATACACATATTTACTGTAAACAGACTTTGTCCTAAAGTTTTAATTAACCCTTTTCATTTATTAATTACTACACATCACAAAATCAATTGACTATACAAACAAGGCATGACAGGCAGTAACCGCAATGACCTCAAAATAACCACAAAAAAAGGCCACAGTATTATTAAGACATCAATCACTTAAAAAAAATCCCATCAATAAAAAAATATTATCAGTGCTTCCGTTAAGCATCACTTTCGTGAAATCAGATAAAAATGGTCATGTAGCCTACCAATCACATTAGAGTCCATATCTGTCATACAGTTAATTACGAGAGCCATAACAGTTAAGAAATTGACGTTGTAATGTTTTACGTCTTCATCCAAGCCTCATACAAACAAAAAATGACGTCATTAATCTTTGCTCTCTGTCATTTTTAACTTGCGTATAATTTCCTTGAGAGAAGCCTTAATTTTGGCTCTGGGATATCATCATGACGTATATGGAAAGCCATTAAGTGTATCGGCAGCGATAAAAATCAAGTTTGAAGCTTTTGGGTGGTGTTTAAGTTGTAAAAACAAATACGGGGCGGGGGTAGCGGGGCTTGTGTGTTTTTACCGTTATTTATATCTTCATTTTTATGGCGAATGATAAGTGCCTTTTCACCTGGTGGTAGGTGGTCTTTGCCATTTTTCTTGCAATCGTTTTTTTCTTGGAATAAATTTGTCTAAAACATTTTTCACATCGTAACCAGCTGTTTTTGAATCAGTACCATTAACAAGCTTCAATTAATTGCAATTTATTAAAAATCTTTTTCCATTAAAAATAACTGCATTATAAAACCATGATTTGAATAAATGATTTGAAGAAAAACTAACCAACAGAGTTTAATTACTCATCACCACAGATTAAAAATGGAAATATTCCTCACAACATTACATAAATCTGACAGATTTAAATTAAAAATTCTTGACCGCTGACTCATTCGATAAATTACGTGTCCCTAAACAAATGTTCGAGGAAATTAGTAAGTGTTGGGGCCATTACAGGGCCCATTAGACCGGTCTAAGTGTAAGTAGACTAATAAAATATAAAAAAAAGGTTTGATATGCAGTAGCTACTAACTAGACGTGTCATTGTTGTACACTTGTCCACGGTTGGGTTAAGCCGATGAAATTTAAATTAAAAAGAGAATGTGTGATGGTTTTTTCGACATTAAAATATGGTTAGAAGGACGTGATATAATTGAGTAGACAGTTGAAATCTTTAAAAAGAGATAAAAAATAAAGTAGACGCTTAGTGTTTAGCTATTTTGTTTGCTATTTAATTAAAAGAGCAATTAGGCGTATGTGTAATACATGTAAAATAACGTTTTAATGTTTCACTTGAATAAGACCTCAAGGGCCGATTAAAAATTACTTAATACCCACCACGAACAAAATTATTTAATTACACGTTCCACAAATGCAACATTATAACCCAAAACACGTATAATTTTCTAACAATTAGCTTAATCGTTCGAAAGAACAATGCCCACCTTCCATACATTTAAAAACCTGGTGATGAAAGTATATGTATAGTTATCAGATATAGTAGAAATACTACCTGTAAGTTCAGAAAGTAATATCTTAAAGTCATTTCAGCGATTTAAACGCCACGAAGTCCAGAAAATATTATTGTTTATTTTTAGGTTAGGATTTGTCGTCACCAGAAATAATGAAACAAAGGTGCATAAAGTAATTAATAACGCTAGAAGTTTAGTCTTAAATAGGAATATTAGCTAACTATGGTTTAAAACGTCTTTTTTATTTTGTTAATTCTTTGAAACAAACTGCCATTAAGTCAATGCTAAGACTCCATGATTATCATTATAAAATGAGTGTCAAGTTGAAAACTGCCTTCTCCAGGACACATTATTTATTTTGTAAGACGGATTTATAACGGTATCAGGTATGGTAAGCAAAGGTTGTCAGATGAGGAAGATATCGGAGTCCAGGGGAGGAAAAAAGGTCGTAATAAAAATAAACACAATCAAAATCGCACAGTTCATTACGAGACGCAAGCGCAGAACTGTCAAATGTCAAAAAAATACATTTCACTTGCGCACACCCAATGAAACACTGATTGATTAATTTAATTTTATTATTGCGTTTTTATTAAATACTTTACATCATTCCATGACTAATAAAGAAATAGTTACTGATCGAATTAAATGTAAAATAAGTATAAAACTAAGGAACAAAGCTAAATATGGTCAACCAGCAATTTGTAAAATGGAACGTTTTAAAAATTGATGGTTTGGATGCGTTCAAAATATGTCAATACGTTAAATCTAGCTTAAATAAATAAAATAAAAAATCTTTTTTTCCTGCGTTTCTTTTTACATTGTGATAAGCGTAATTAATATACAATTTAATAAGCTTTATTTTAAGATTTATTTCATTTCTATACATTGCCAGGTGAAAAATGAGCATTCTTCTTTCGGCTTAATCTTTACTGTAGTATAATTTTAAAGATTTCTTTTCTTAACGCTCTCTGGCCGTGATTGTACCACTGCAATCAGTTTAAAAGCCTAACCCCAGCATGATTAGGCGCCGCCGGGGGGTGCGGTGTAGGCGCGGCGGAGGGGAGAAGGGGGGTTGGTCATTAACTCATTAACGATGGCAGTCATTACACGGTTCACATATGTAATGATGATTCTGGCTAATGTCCTATAAATGTATTAAGTTGCGTGGTCACCCTAGTTTTATCTTAATATTATTTAGTTTCTTTTTTAATACCTGTGATAAAACTTCGAATATTAATTAATTTTATTTTGATTTTAATAGACCAGAGATAGCTTTTCACCTGTTAGTCGTCTGCCTTTGTTAATGCTTGCTTTCTTTTGTTAAAATTACTTTTTTCACCATAACGACCATTGTGTTACCCTATTTATAAGATCTATTTCTCAATACAGAGGTGTAGCTACCGCCGTATCAATTATACGGGCCCCCAAGTGTCAAGGGCCCCCGACGATTGGAATTAAAAACATAAATGTTGCTCAATTTTAAAAAAAGCCATATATAGTTGTCATAAATGAGCTACGATCAGTCGATCAGCATTCTCAAATTTCTAGCTCCGTTCAAAATTCTCTTAATGACACGAGTCAGAGTGCTATTGTTTTTATTCTGCGAAACTATACACTTAGATTAGAAGGGCCCCAAACAAGTTTTCATACGCCTCCACCTGGCCTAGCTACGCCACTGTGCCAATACAAAAAGTATTTATAGTAAATCTATTTAGCCATTCGAACTAAAATCATAAATCAGTAATTTTCACTATTGGAAACATTTTAGTGATGAAATTAAATTTCGCAGCCATTTTCAAATATCTTCTGGTATTATTGAAATCAGGAATCACGCAATAAAAGAGGAAAGAGGTCACAAGGCTGTCATTACTCAAACCTCCTTCGTTCGTAATTAAAAATGATGATAGCCTTCAGATATATATTAATTACTGGTGTCAAAATTTACTTCGGACACAGTCTTGAATGCGATGTGTTGGGAACGCCCTTTTACTGTTTTACACGAAATAAGTTTTTTAATAAAAAGTTTGTAGTGTTTTAGGTTGATTTTTTCTACTTGTAGTTGAAATCAGATTGAATTGTTTCAGAACTTTATTTTTTGTACTTCAAATATATTGTGTTATTAGAAAACTCAAATAAGTAGATAGAACATTCAGACGTAAGGATACCTACAATACAACATGGTCTATCACGTATTTGTTACGCATGTAGGCTAATGATTTCTCAAAAAATGTGGAAGGATACAGCATTTTGAACAAAATTTCGAAAATAATCGTTTTTGACTTCGCAATAACTTAATAGAACATTTAAGGTAGGTTTTCTTAACGTTAAAGAAGTTAGGCCGTTATCTCAACGGATAATTTTAGTTCTTTTTTACCTTTGTTTTTATAAATTATTGAAAGTTTACTTCACATAAAATTCCATAAATCAAGCATACCATTTTCGCCGTTACAAAATTGAATAAGAGATGGATGCCTTACGAGCCGAATTAAGTTATTACCAGATATTTCTTATTCCGTTGCGTTGAATACTTCACCGCAATGGACGCCATATTTGGTTCTTAATGGCAGTTGAATCGAAAACGCGGGTAAGTCGTTATGTTATAAAAATATTTTTTGGAAAAAGAATTCCTTAACAGATTTTTTTTAATATCCGTATAATTTATGGACTGTAGATTAATACATGTTATTTTTTGGATACTAATTTGACAATAATGTCACAAAGGCGACCCGTTCAACATTAACGAGTAACTTAAATTAAGTAGCAACAGAATAAAAATCTTTGTAAATAAGCTCTTTTGTACCACAATTTAATCCTCTTGCAACACCAATTTCTATAAAATCATCATCATAATTTTCTGCCGCAATAAATTACAAAAACCACAAATAAATGGCTGAAATTAAATGTTAATACTGTATTACGTGGTCTCATAAAGATTTCTGCAATAAATTATGAAAAGGTTATGAAAGAGGTGCGATGGCCGATGTCCCGATGTCCATGATTTCTTTGCCAATGATTTATGTCTTTAAATATTAAACGTGAGATGAAGAATGCTTATTTAATTGCAAGTTAACATAATATCTGAAGATATTGTACAAGGCTTTCTGCTTCAGGGGTTACCATATTAAAATTCAATTCGTATTTCGCACGTTCAACGTTGTGCAAAGCTTTTTCGGTAATCGCATAATCTTTATGTGCTTTCATCGATTTTGACAAGACTTATACCTTTTTATTATTTTTTGTACTTACATCAAGTGTGAGATTAATTTTATTGTGATTGTTATAATCGTCATCAGTATCAAATTCCGCTTTAAATTGACTTTTTCTTATTGACACAGTTTTTTACTTCTCTTTTATCACTCCAATGACTTTATGTATGGACTTTAAAAAGGTGCCTTCTTAACGTTATCATTTTAGAAACCACCCAGATTGTGACTTATGAACTTGCGTTCTACGTTGTTTTTTTAAATAATAAATGCCATTTGTCATTTCTAAACCGATTATAATAAAACTTGTATTTGTTCACAGGAAACGGCGAGGATCGTCAAGGTCGTCAGGTCGACCAGAAGTCGAACCAATGGTTCGGAGCTACCCTCACCAGTACGGGGAGAAATGGTGCTATCATTGTGAGTAGCGCTTTTTGATACTTTGATGAAAGGGTAGATAATATAGTAGACATGGCATGATGGTTTATTGCCGTGAAAGTCTCGTGAACGCTTTTGTGTAAACTTTTTACAAAGGCTAAGACTAAACTTGAACAAAAAGATTTCTTATCTATGAAGAAGTAGACCATAATGTAACAGGCATAATTAAATGCAACTAAATTACTTGTTAGCTTGCATGAATATATTTTTTTTTAAAATCAGAAACATATTATAGAGCTACAAATTCGCAACACCGGTATCTGCTTTCATCATAAAGTGAGACAACATACAGATTTTACCCAAACACTAAACTTTGACGTCAAAACCTCACAAATTATCCAAACTTCTCGAAACATCAATTCGCAAAATCAGTTTCGCCCATAAATCTCCACAACATTTTCTCAAGCCAACTCCATGACCTCATACACAACTGACCTATAAAACTGATGGGCTGGCTTGATGGGATGTCTTGACAGGCACACCCTTCCTGTCCCGCCCTGTCCTCAAGGTGTTCTGCCTTAATGTTGATCGCTCTATCTTTTGTTATCGAGTCTATGGTCGGGTACGTTTTCTGTGACGTCACTGGCCTAGATGGGATTGCGTTATTGGTCATTGGGCTTCGATTTAATGTAGTGTGTGGTTGGTAGTGATTCATTGTTGCAGACTTTAACTGTGGTTTGGATTATGCTGGGTTACTAATCAGATGGTTGTGAAACTGTGTAAGGAAAGGAAGGTTTTCAATTTGTTCCTTTTAAATATTTGTTGACAACCCAAGATTATGTCCACCTCTACTCATCTCTTAAAAAAATAACTTTTGCTAGTGGCAATCTCTTAGGTAGATTTAATTTTTTATCTCATAAAGACATTTAAAAAAGATGAATTCCTTATTCCGGTCATGATCTGTTCTCAAACATCCAATTCTATAAAACTATTAAGGCCTGACAGAGTTGCTTGTACTTGTATTTAATTTTGACGTGCCATCCGGTAGTTTGAGCTTTACACGAAAACAAAAGAATATGTCTACACGTAGACAGCCCATAAATTTGAAATAGCTCCTAAAACCTTTATTACTATTAAAACAATAGCCAAGGAAAGTCTATTAATCTCAGCGCCCTACAGTTGACATTTGGCAATTGGGTCAGTCCAAGGCCCCATAGGCCCCATGGCTATAGGGTTGAACGCCATTAGGCCACGGGGCCGTCTTTATGGCTTGTGGACTTATGGGTATACGTGGTGAAATTGGGTTTCAGGGTTATGTGGGATAGGTAGGGGAAATTTCTTGACCTCGTTTAGTAGAATTTATTTCTGCTGTTAGCTCTTGAGTATGTATTTCTCCCTTTTGTTATCTTATGTATGCCAATAAAGAGTTATTTATTGCATTGGTTTGCTACTTCAGAAAGAAGAGTTACGGTTTCTCCTTAATGCTGTATTTATAATATTGTATTTTTTTTGGCAAGTACACGAAAATTCCTAACTACTAACTAATCGATATTTTACGAGTTTTTCAATCAGCAGGAGCTTCGCAAGAGACGGTGGCATCATTGAATATGTCCGCCATATACATTCAAATGGACTGCAACCATTTACCGCGCACATGTTGCCAGTTGCAAATAAATTATATTACTCACGCTCTTCGCACAAACATCGCGGCTCGGTTTCAGAACTTTTTTTTTTTCAATTCCATATTTGAAATCAGTCAGCCGACGCCTTCGTCGAAGACCAGAGACCACATACTTTTTGTCCTCTACTTAAGGAGTTGGAATTTTTATTTCGGAATGCCGAATTAGTGCAAAAAGCCGAGTCTCTCAGCAAGGCTGCAATTTGTTTAGGCATTTTGTTCCATTTGCACTGGGGACTGAAACGCGCTGGGAATTTATAATTGTTCGACGGCATAGGCTGTGTGTGTAGGTTCCTTTGTCATTATTGGTAGTTGTGAGACATCTGATGATATTGTTTTTATTTTTTAAATGCTTACCTGTAAACGCTCGAAGGTTGATCGTAAATGCGGACATAAACTGGCATTAATGTCAACTTTACTTACCTATAATGTAAAACGGAAATGGCAAAATTCTTCATCCTTTACGATGATGAAGTAATTTCTAAGTCAACCATTTTTAAATGGTTGGATATAAATTTAAAGCATTTGACTATCGATATATCAAGATGTTGAATAAGTAAAATATTGTGGATTACCTATACATGTAATATCGTGTACAATTAACATGATAATTAACAATACAACAAATGGTATCAAACATTAGTTTTTTTTTAATGATTTCAGCAGTATATGGTTTTATATATCGTAAAGAAATATAAATACTATTTATTGATTTAAAATTACAGTGTCCCTCACTTTTCTTTAGTGTTGCTATTTTAAAATAAAACTCGTCGAGTACTCACTTAACAGTCGTTTGTCGAGACATGATTGTTTTCTTATTAGTATCAATTGAATACTAAGTCGGATTGTTTTTATCGACGATTGCTTTTCTCACGATCGAGAGAACGCTACTTGATTTTTTAATTTGTTGTGTTTTGTCTTTGGCGATTCCTAGTGGGTGGTTTTCTTTTTGCATTTTTCGTATAGTCTAAGAGACTCAAACATGGCTCCTTCTTTTTTGAAAAGTTTGACCAATATGTTCAAAATACTAGTTCCAGACTAAAGATGATTTTTGAGGAGAAAAAAATTCAGCTGCGAGTGGTATTTAAAACCGCGTCTTCAAAAAAGACGCGGATTCAGATCAATTAGGCTACCGCAACTGACACTCAGAAGATCTTTTATTCCCTCGTTTGATCGTTTTACGGTAAAATAATTAATTAGTGCTGCTTTTTGTTTACAAAAATAGAGTTTAAAGCAAACATTATTTTTTGTTAAACCTATGCTACGGTTTGGCAGAATTTCCCTGGAACTCTTACTATTTACGCATCTGTGTAGCTGCTCTACGTTTTATCTAATCTATGACCGTCGCCAGGCACTTAACTTCATAGATGCGACATATTGCTACCGCTAAATGGTTATCACTGCATTGTCTATGCCAATTGCTAGTTTATGAATATTTATCTTCTTGCATTGATATGCCGTCTCTTATAAAACAAAGATATATTAAATGCCTTGATTTATATTTTGACTTCTTTATTTTCTTTTTTGTCTTGTTAATTATGTACAGAGGTTTTTATTACACATTTATACCGTCACGGTTACAATTGATAATGGGGACAGCAGACTATATTAGTGCTGAAGCACATCTTGACATCGTGTTTGGCATAATTTTTTCTGGTTAAAAGTTGACCAGTTAAAAATAAACAATGCTTATTTTAATACTCATACATATTTCATAACAAAACATTAAAAAAAAGGTATCACACAAAGCTTTTATTTTACTTCGTTTATTTGACATGATTATTTTACTAACCACAAACATTTTTATTTTAGTTTGTCGATCGTAATTAAAATTGGGTCACTCCAGGATTAGACTACTTCTACCATTTTATAAAGATTGTATTATTTAGATGCCATTTTGCAACACCCTCTACGTAAAGTTTTTGAGCTAACAAATTGTCCGGTGATTTGTCAGCGTCGAATGCCAGGGTTCTTGCGCGCGCGCACCTAATATGGCGGCCGCCGCTTGACAGCTACACCCGTCCGATTTGGACTCACATGGCCATATAAAGAAACGTTTCTTTTATTGTCTCCATCTGCCAAGTATTTTTATGTGAAATTTCGGCATGTTTTCTTTATTTTCTTCAACATTTTCGCTGCCGGATTTCTCTTTAATGTTGGAAATTATGTTTGGTTTTCAGAGCTGTTACTTTTGGCCACCTGTGGTAGTTGGACAAATATGGTAAATGTCGAGAATTATACTCTCTTTGAGGAACCGCGTTTAATTTTCGAGTCTGAAATGAATTCATTAAACTCTCTTTTATCTGTTTCTTGTGAAATTTAAAACAATATTATCACTAAAGTATCTAAGTCAGCTAGTAAGAAGACCTAATAAGATTTCTATTGATCTAAAACAAACTTTTGTCTATTGATCATAAATCCACATAGACCTGTGCCAAAAAAGGAATAGTGTTGGACCAAGATAAGCACCTTGCGGAAACACACACGCAAGATACTTTAAAAATACAATGTTTCCTTAAACTACGGAAGATTTATGTTAAGTCTAGTAGCGACAAAAGACACCGACAGAGATACAGGTGGAACTGTATCTAAAGATAAGATATTGTGTCCTGTATAAACATCAGTGATTTAGCGAAAGCCATTGACTGTTCCGCATTCAGCTAATGTTGCCTATTGATATTCGATAGAGTGGTAACCGCGGGTGGTATTCATCTGTAAAATTATAGGGTTGATTAAAACTACTGGTAATATTTATGTAATTATGGTAGAGGTTGAAGTTTAGTAGCAAAAAAGAAGTGTGATTCAATTTTCTACTCATCATATTGCAAAATGGAAGGACTAATTGTTTTTACTATATTTTGGGAGTTGACCGAAGATTTTTATAAAAAAACCACAAAAAAATTTAAGTCGATGATTTTGAATGAATTTTCCATTCAATCAACTTTCATTTATTATTATACTGTTCCAAATAAAATATTAGGAACAATCCCAAATGCTTCAACAAAAGAAGATAATTAAATTACCCGCTGGCGTGATGTAGAGTTAACATGGGTTCATTAATATCACGGTACTTAAGTTTCCATTAACTAGGATCTGGTATCGGTCACGAGCTCAACTTTTTTTTAAGGAACATGTCAAGAGTGAGAAGTGTTTGAATCAAGGATGGTTCAGCGTTTTAAAATATTTTTTTCTTGGGTTTATGTTGCCTTTATTAGTGTATTTTAAATGGGGAATTTAATATGATTATCATGACGATTAGGTGACGTTTTAAATAATTGAGATTATCTTTGTGGTTTAAGGCTACATTTAATGTACCAACATTTTGCTTTCAAGGATTATTTTAAATTACATTGTTTTTTTTTATTTACTGTCATTAGATATCACATTTTGTACTGTTTATGATCCTGAATAGCTGTGAAGTATACAATCAGTTTTAATTACATTAAATTCTTTACGGAACCCTAACGACACTTTTACCACGTAGTTTTTTTTACACTACTTCATTAAAAGCTATTCTCTTGTATTCGTTATTTCAACTTAGTTGGTGTTTTTTTTTTGTTAATTCTCCGCGGTTGGTTAAATGCTATGTATTGTGTTTTGAGACATCATAAAGAGAGATTAAATTGAAATGCATGAAATAAAAAGTTAAAAACTTATAACAGTATTATTACTTATTTGAAGAGTTTTGTCTAAAGCAACATTTTAGGTACTTCTATCATTGTCGAGAACTAAAAAATCTGTCATTGTCGAAAATTAAAGATATAAAAAGTTCTGCTAATATTGGTTCGAAGTTCTGATTTCCTGATTATTTAAATGTTAATTATAAAGTTGCAAAATAGGTTGCTTCTAACAGTAATAAATATAAAATAACGGTATCTGGTAATTGTAACTAGTCCTTTAAAGTGGGAGATTGAATTTACTAATTAACGGATTGAAATATGTATATGCAACAGTTAGACTCTTTAGTGAAGGGACACGCTGGATGCAAGTACTGTTTATTATGACATAATCTTCTAGTAGTATATTTTATCTCTTACTAGGTTATTCTAAAAATGTAATATAGCAAAAAGCTGTCAAATAATTCGTTATTTATTAATGATTCATCAATCTCATAGGACACACAATATTATAGGACTTAAATGGAAAAAAGCGTGATTGAAATGTCAAAACACGGTAAGTTTTACTATGGTAAAGAATCTATGGGTTATTTAGATGATTGATGATTAGACTTGAATTTAGTAAAAATCACCTAAAGGTTATCGTGTAGTGAAAAAATGTTATTATTGCAAACTAGATCAAGCCTTGGCAGAATATGAAGAATAATATAATAAAGAAACAAACGACAGACGTTAGAATAGAAATGAAAGATTCACCCGTGCCGATCAGAACTGCGATAGCCTAGTTGGTAAAGAGTCTGGAGTACTTATTACGGACGCAGGTTAGAGTCTTATTCGAATTACATTTTTTTTTTCGCAAAACAAGCCATACTCATTGACATGAAACATGTTACAGTTTTGTCTGAAACTAGGTAAAGGCAATTATGTGCATCCATATTGCGCCTTCATTCTTTATAGCCCTAACCTCCTCAGTGCATCCCAGCACTTAGCAGATAAAGCAACCGGTTGCGGCGGATTAACCGCGACTGGACTGATGTTCAGATGAACCGATAGCAACCGATCGCTATCTCATCACTAACGTGCCGACTGCGTGGTTAATTGCCATATCCTTTACTATTATCACTGCACAAAGAGAAATAAACCCTATTCTTAAAATATAGAGTTGAAAATTGATTAACAATGTCGTGGTTTTTGAAGATGATTTCGATAACATAGCCATTGTAATTTTTACTTTCCCGTTTACGGAGTAGAGTTGAAAATGAGTTTAAACAGGTTAGTAGAAGATTCATCACGGTAACATACTGAATTTTAGATGTATGTACGGATTACGATTAAGTGATAAAAATAGTCATCTACACTTCGATTAAGATGAAGGGATATTGGACACGTAATAAAATTATGCTTTTTATTACAAGATCTTTAATAAGTTAACGTAAGTAACTTCTTAAATGGCAAGTATCGATATCAGAACACATTAAACAAAAAATACATTTTGTAGTTTTTTTTAAATTTTTTACGTGGTAAAATCATCACATGAGTCCTCCCACTCAGGGCAGAGCGGGAGGGACTGTGAGACTCGTACTGACTAAAATCCACGGTGTCCTTCAATAGCCCTTTACGTACCGGGGTCACGGTAATTCGTTGGTTCCGCGATCACGATTTTGGAGTTACTGAGACTGTGGGCTTGTATAGCATTATCCGCGGCATACGCAACGAGATTTATTCCAAAATAACGAACTAGAGCCCTGATATAGCCTGAAAGCATTGCGGTAGACCTCGTAGAATATGACGGGACGAGCTGGACAAAACCAACGACAAGTGGTACACTTTCGGACCAGGACGTCAAATTTGGCTTAGGATCAGAAAAACTGGAAGTCATGGGGAGAGTCCTTTGCCCAACTGTGGGACGTTCCAGGCTAGCAGTATCAGTATAGTTTTTTGGGGTCAAGGGCTTTTTTTTTATCGTGGTAAAATCATCAAATGAGTCCTCCCACCCAGGGCAGGGCGGGAGGGACTGTCAGACTTGTACTGACTAAAATCCACGGTGTCTTTCAATAGCCCTTTACGTACCGGGGTCACGGTAATGGAAAAGTCCCGCGATCCCGGCAGGGTCAAGGGCTAGAGGTAGTTTAAAAATAAATCTACGAAGTTCTGCAATTTCACTTCCAGTTTGTATTTGTCTTGAAAGCATAAATCTTCGCCAAACTACCGTCGTTTGTCAATATTTTAATAACTTCCTATGTAATAAATAATTATTACTTATTGAACTCAAGACATTAATAGATAATAATAATTTGTGATTTATTCTGCTTCCTTATTAGTAGTTTCCTTGAAGTTTGTTTATTGTGCAGATCGATTCGTTTCACATGCGCAAGCGCATCCATATTCTGAAATAGGGGTTGCGAAAACTATCGATTCATGTTACAGTTCTCAAAAATGCTATTTTGCAAGTCACTTAGAATATGTGCAAATATAAAAATTATATTTTGTAAGTTCCCAAAACATGAGATAGTATAAAATCACGCACATAATCTTTGAAGAACTAGGCTGGTATTTAACCTGTAGAAAGTTTAATATTAGCCACTTACTTTAAATTGAGACCCTTATTAATTACCTATGTATTTGAGGATGACTCCTATTGTAGATAAATTAATTCTTAATATTTTTTTTTAAATTAAAAGTTGCATCACACTAGGAATTTTTCCTGTATCGTGGGTGCGTTTACAAACATAGAAACTCACATATACAAACACCCAGACCCGGAACAATTATTTGCAGATCATACAAATATTTGTTCCGTGCGGGGATCGAACCTGCGACACATAGCGCAGGAGTCCAATTTCTCAGCCACTGCGCCAAACGTGCCGTCAAATTGATCTTTGAAATTAATGTTTTATAACTTCATCATAATATGTTTAAGAAAAATTGTGTTTTTAATTTATGTTACTTTCTTATGATACTTCCGTTAAGAATCATAGACAAATATCGATAGATACCTTCATGCCTTCCACATCCCTAGTAATAAATACAAAGATGCGCGTTTCCTGCGTCCCACCATGAATGCTAAACTTAACTTTGAAATGTTTAATAGCAGCATTTGTTACTAGCTCTTATCTTCTTATATGGAGCTGGTTTCCTGAAGATCTGTTCCTCATTGAGTTAGGTCCTGGGTCTGCATGTCCTGTGTCTTCTTATGGATTGATGTTATTGACTTTAGTTAATAGATTGTTAATGTTATAAATCTGCTTTGATTTATCCGTAGATGCATCAGTTCAGAAATGCGACAGCGTTGTGTCTGCGCCACCACTCATCACCTTTTAACGCAGCGCTAGTGTCTAATGTCATTACATTTTGTATTCAAAAAATGTAGTACCTCTAATTATCCGATGTTCATCAGTGGTAGCTGAAATATTTTTGAGGTTTGACAGCACCTGTCAATTACGAAAATTGTGAATTAGGCTGCGGTTCTATTGAGGCGGAGCGAATGGAAGAGTGAAAGAAGTGGAGTGAAGAGATGTAAATTTGAAGCCTTGTCATTGGTGAATCGTGGCACAGCTCGTCTCCGCTCTGTCCGCTCCGCCTTAGTGGAACCGCAGCTTTAAAGTTAGAAAAGGTCCTATTTGATTATTATTAAAACTTAGTTCAACTAACCGAGTGAAGTTTGAGACACTATCCGTAATTTACTGTTTATCAAGAAGAAATATCTCTGTGAAAAAATAGTGGTAAAATTAAATACTGGAATTGTCATTTGACAATTCCTTGGGTGTATTTACACCCAAGAAAGAAACTGAGGAAAATAATGTATATGATCTTTTAAAGTATTGAAAATATATAACAATACTCACGATTAATTAACGTAGCATAATTACAGACAGATTTAAAACGATATGATCTAACAAACAAAGCCATAGGCAAAGCTATGAGCATTCTAAGAGTTCCGAAGTGCCGATAGACCATGGAGCATCCTGTGCTATCCGCTATAAATAAGTAGGTACGCCATTGTCCTAGGGCACACAATGGTCGGGATAAGCGCATCCATTCTGCACTAAGCTTTATTGTTTTATGAGGAATCAAGGTAGGGTTTAGACTGTGTATTATGTGAGGTAAAGATTGGCTTGTCATTAATATACATGTTTGTCCTTACTTACTGAAGAGTATATGAGTAGGAGGTATGTGCCCGTTCAAAAAGTAGTTTCAAAAACTTAGCTGTAGTTGTTTATAAGCCAGGCATCAATAGGTTGGCATCATTTTTGTCCCTCAGCCAGTAGGTGATACCAGAAATAAAATAAAATCGTCAATAAAAAAACGTAATCGTCATTTTTAAAGAGCGGAGACAAATCATAGAACTAGAGCTTTTTTAAATGGTTGAAGTCTTCGTCTATAAAAGTCAGTAGTGAACTAATTGAATTACGGAACTAAAGGGTTAAAAAATATTAAATTACCTACTATGCTTTTCAACCACTATACCTCCCACAAAATATCCACCAACGTTTATATTACCATTGGAACAAGGCCATTTTGCCATTGAGCTATAGGACTTCTGTCTAACATTTGAAAGAAAGCAAAAGGTACTCGTATATAATGTTCCTTTTCCATTTCTTCACTCCATTATATTCTATAACGACTACCAATTTGTCCATTCGACTGCAGAATGCTTCTATACCTTTATATTTCCACTATCATGTCTGAATGGGTCTAACAAATTGTTATGGCTGCCACCACTTCCCTTTATTGTCCTTTGTCTAAGTTTTTTTAGGTCTAGACATGGTCTAGGTATACAAATGGCTATCTTAGACTTGGAGTTATGACTGTAATGTTGAATGTCAATTTCCAAATAGATTGTTCTGTGGAATTATATGGAAACTGGATGGATATTAAGTATGATCGTATTGTACATATGTGTGAGTGTAAGAATTTATGTGAAATTATTTTATGAAAGGAAGTTGATGATCTTGATACAATTCATAAATTAGTTAGGTAGGTAAAAAAAAAGTGATGAGTAAAGATTTTTTTTAAATAACGTTTCTCCTCACTAGGAATTTCTCCTTTACATGTACCATAGGTGTATTTACAAACTCACATACACAAACACCCAGAACCAGAACAACTACTTGTAGGTCATACAACTATTTGTTTCTCGCGAAGTAAATTAGCTCAAACTCTCTAGGTAGTCTTTCTTTAATGGCACGGTTGGCTCAGCATCCGAGCACTCAACTGCTGCACTGCGTGTCAAAGGTTCGATTCTCGGACTAAACTAAATTACCTAATGTAAATTATCAAGTCAAATATTTATTATTTTGGTGTTTTTCTAATTTTCTTGTGATATTGAACTTTTCAGTCGTGAAAGAAATGCATCTCCTAAGTTGTACAACAAACAAAGCGCATACCACAGACACCACAGTATCTATTACCCATTGAACCGCGATTCGCATTGTATGCGGCGCACGCGCAGTCGTCACGGTTTGGCGCGCAAGTTCAGGGGGCGTGGCTGCTAAGTTCATTGTTTGGCACTAAAGCTATAATCTAGTGTTTGACTAATGTGTATGACCTTGATACTTTGACCTTTATTTTGATAAATTCTTCCTGGATAGGGACACAGATAGACTTAAATCATAAATGCGAAACGGTTAAGGAAGGTCATAACAGTAAAGCACGATTTTTCTATAAGTATAATCTGAGAAAAGAAAGGGAGGACATATAAAGGGGACAAAAATACTCATCTATTTTTCTTTGTATTAACCCACTCAAAGCATTTAGGTATTTCAACTTGATTATTACATAAAACTAAGTTACAGTCCCAGATACGAGGTATCATAACTTGTAACAGTATTAGATATTGTATCCTCGCTTGCCAAATGTTTTTAAGATTTGCGAAATGCAGTTAGCTATTACAGAAAAGTGTATTGGCTGACACAGATGAATATTATGACATTAAATTCAAATCGTACGTAGTAATTCACCCGAAAGGTGTACTATATCGGCGTTTCTGAGGCTACGACAACTCGCAGCGTAACACGACGCTGTCACTTCGTGAACATTTTTTTTTACGTGGTAAAATCATCACATGAGTCCTCCCACCCAGGTCAAGGCGGGAGGGACTATAAGACTTGACTGACTAAAATCCACGGTGTCCTTCAATAGCCCTTTAGGTACTGGGGTCACGGTAATTCGTGAGACCTTCGTGTACATATGTGTTGTGTTTCATGGGCCTTTGTTGCCTGAAATAAATATAATCATTCTGAAGAATCACAATCATAAGGTTAACACCATCTTATTCTTATTTTGATAACATTTCTCATATTATACCTACAATAACAGTGTCTTTGTTGAACATGGAAACACAAAACAAAGCTTTCAGAGCTTTGTGTCCCGCGCACGCGCCGTTACGGTTTAGCACGTAAGTTCAGAGGGCGTGGTTGTCGAGCGATGTTGTAACGGCGAAAGTTGTAATTAATAGGATGCTGAACTGTAATTATCATAATAATAAGAAGGTCGAAAGCAAGCCAAATTAAAAAGTTGAAATATCATTATATTCAAATTTAGCCAAGCTGAGATGAAATTTAGTTTATAGGAATAGTTTATATCTTCAAAGAACACAATAAAATAAAGAAAATGTAGTATTTTGGTAATTTATTGATTACATTAGATATCTAAATAAAAATATTTATTGAAACACTCCACAAAAGCCAAGCAGCCAACCATTTTATTCGATCAAATTAAGATGTACATTGTACAACGAATAAGCTACGACAATAATTGTGCACATTCTTACTTTCTCTAATTAGTTCGATTGCGCACTTAGGAAGAATTCCAGCTAATTAGTTTATTAGATACAAGATTATTCACTGCTGACTAATTGTTGTTTTGTGTGTATTCCTACATTCTCATTCTTTACATTTATCTAGGATTTAACAACCAATTCATTATCTATTACCTCATCTTCTTGTTTTTTTTCTATACATCTTTGTCATTTTTGACTGTGTTGTTCCATCAATTGCTGATTATAGCTCTCCTCTCTTAAGCCTTCCGGTTTGGGTGATCGCATTTGGGTCTTCTCCAACCATTCTTCCAACTTTTTTTTTCTATAACTTGTACTAATCCACCTCTGGGGAAACGCCTCCTCCTATTCGTTCCAAGTACCTCCTTTTCCCATAAAACACAGTAACAATCTAAGAATTCTGTTAATTCCATTACGATCGAGGTGTCCATTTCGATGGCCGGCCGGATACGGGGGGCTCTGTAATAACTTACTGCCGATATTATCAGTGAAGCCGTGAAGATTGCTATCAGCTGCAACATGGAGTTTAGTCTTAACTTGCAGCTGGTCTACGACACTTTAGACATCGGTGTCGGACATTTGTGGTGCTGTTTCAATCTATTTGCTGTTCCGAGATGTAATTTTGTGATAGTAGAAATGACTGGTGCTTTAGCAAATTTTAGTACTGTCATAATATTGATTGGAAGCTTTAATTTTGCTTTTTATGTAAAACCGTAAAACAGTGTACTTAAAACGCCTTCTTTGTCATACTCACATTCATCATCATACAAATTAATTCTGATTTTGTCAATAGATTCAATTGTCTATCTGTTCTATGTTACTGTCCGATTACTGTAGATATAAACATTTGCTTTATCATCCTTAGCATATTTATATGATTCGTTGAATTGAATCTTTCAATCATTGTCAATACTATTTCATTTCTCATTAAATCAACATGTTTAATATTGTCTTCTACCTCTACATTACGATAGTGCTCGTGCCGACCTCTGGCGGCTAATTTCCTCCCTACGAAGATAAGACTGTTCACTGTGGTGCTGATTTATTATTTGCTATCGCTGCCCTTTGTAGAAACGATTAAGGTCAAGTTGTTAAGGAAGGAAATGGTATATGAGCACGTATCTATCGTCCGTTTAGAGAGTATCGTTGGCCGGTTAAGTTATTGTTTAGTGTGCTTGCTTCAAGACTTATTGAATTATAAACTATCACTAGAAATGTAGAACGATGCCTTTCTAAAACTACTTGTTAGTGAAACGTTTTCATGATCATCGAAGGGAATCTACTGAAAACCTCGATTGATTTCAAAAGTCAACTCTTATTGAAATCACAAAACCATAAACAGCAAAACATGAGAGACAAAACTGCAATATTCACAATTGACTTGAAGTGTCAAAAATGAATAATATTGATGTCTCGATACTATTGTAGACCTCCGAAACGTTTCTTAAATGATTGGTTTTAGACAGCTTTTCTACCACATTATTTAATAGAAAATTAAAACTGTTATACATATTATAATCTCAGTAAATATACTTAAATCACATTCATACATACAATGTCAATAAAATATAAAGCACTAATACAACATTCAAATAATACCACTACGACCATACATCACCACGATTTGACCCACATACCTGCAAATCCCATCCGATAATCTAACGGCCTCCATACAGTTAAGATCCAAAAAAAATGTTGCCAGATCCTTGTATAGACGTTCTTAGTAGTCGTCCAATCGTCCATTGAGTAACGGTGTTGCCAGTAAGTGTACAATTAGAGGGTCCACTACTTGAGGTAAAAACGTTGAAGAACTAAGTATAGATGGTACTGGAGTTTACTAGATTGAGGATGTTGAATTTGAAATGGAAGAGACAAAGGATTTGATGGGAATGTTGATAAGTCTCGTTGTTAGTAGTGTTGTAGTTAGAGATAAGATAGTTATTGTTAATAATAAAGCTGTTACAGAAGTTGTACTGGGTTTGACTATCTGCTGTTACATATATTCAATTGATTGAATGATAAGAATGAACACAGTATCGATTGAGCTTTGATTTTGGCTGACATGCTAAGCGTTAATATTAATTTTGCTAAAAGCTCGAAGAAGTATAATGCTAATATGTATCATGTTCATAAATATACCAAATCTCAAATAAGCTTCAAAATTTCAACCATTACCATTAAACCAGTATATATTGACAGCCATTTCGAAATAGGGTCATTACAAAATCAACATGAAATATGTTCACTCATTCATTCATATTCCAAATAATGCACTCGACCTACTAAATATGGACCATATGATGATTCATCTCCTTTTAAATTAAGAATAGCTGCGAAATGCGTGCGCGCACGAATATTTGTCACATATTGTAACGGTTTTTATGAGTACTGCGACTGTAATGTTATATTTAAATGGTTTATGGCCTCATTGGCATAATGCCCTTTTATGATGTTATACTGTGATTGGTTTTTTCGATTGTGCAATATTCAATTTAGTAACAATTGAAAGACCACACCTACTAGTTGTTTCTTTGTTTCTGCTTGCGATTGGTAATTAGACACCAATTTTTCATTACCTTTACTGTCTGTATCAAGTTTACGATCAAAAGCATCAGTCATTTTTCCGTCTATTTTAATTTTTTCTTCTGTTCGTTCCATATTTTAATTCATAAACTCGACTAGTTTTTTACCTACTAACACTTCCAAAGTTTCCCAAACGAGTCCACGATTTTAAAGGCCTTTAAATTCATCATAGCCCCAAATATTCTTACCTTCTCCATCAAAATCAACTTCATCATTTCTAGTCTCATCCTTACCTCCGCCAACAGACAGTAGGTCAACAGCATTTTCTCCCTCTCATCTAAAAACATTGACCGTTTGAATGTAGTTAATTTTCGAGAATCTTGCGCCGCTCTGTTTAGGGAGAGTGTAAGAAAAAGTTGCAATGACAAGTGCGCAGACGCAACGGTGCGACACTTTATATGGGGATAGACGGATCCTTGTGTACTTGATGCTTGAGATGATTAAGGTTGGTTATCTTACCCGTATGGTACCTGCTACCTGGTTCAACAATTTTAATAGATGGAACTCCTTGTAATGTAGATAATACTGTTATAAATATCCAGAACCCTGAAAGGGAAGGGAGAGGTATGCTTAATAGTACACCCAGTTATGTTGAATTTGGAGCAACCCTAAGGCTGTCAACCGGGCACCGCCGATGCTACTGAAAGAGAATGGCAAGAAATAGAAATAAAATAACACTTCACGACCTGAGAATTAAATACAGGATTTCATAGCCAGTAGATTAATGAGACAGTCAGTAATGTAGATAGAAACTTACATAAATACATACACATTATTGCAAGGATCTTTAAGAAGCTGTGTTACGTCACCCTATGTGTTGACTCATCAATGCACTTATTAAACGAACAGTAATGTCTTGTTTGCAGTTCACTGTTTATTTTTGTATGTCCTTCGATGACTGCAACTGCTAAACTGAAATATATTTACGCTGGAAATTAATAATCTATCTCGGTTGTTATCTTCGAGTGGATCTTTGTCTGTAACTAATCAGTTACCGAATTTTCCTATCCGAGTTTTCAGTCCAATCAGAAACAGTGGTCAAAAATAAAAGAAAGGGATTCGGATTGAGATTGAATATTAATTTCGATCGTTGACGTTTGATACAATCCTCCCCCCTCACACCCTCAAGTTACCACAATAAGTTCTAACTAAGTAACTATGTTCACTTGGCCAGTAAGTACTAACACCATTCCATTTCTTCTACAAGCAACTTTACTCACACCGCCGTACCAAAGCGTGATGGTTCAGATAACTACCATCCATTACGATTTTCAAGATAACGCCGAAACAATCGTTGTCGAAAGCGGCAAAACACTTAAAACCGATTATGTGCGCGCGCGCAGCCGAACTTACCACCTAAGGCCGGGTGTACGCGTCGTGTGAGTGGAATGCGCTGTTCACACGGAACCATGTCGCGATTTATGTTGTTTACACTGAAGCTAAGTTACGAACAAAGGAAGCCGTTCAGTGTGAATTCGGCTTTTTTGAAAAAGAGGAGAAAATAAAAACCGCAGTTTTTTTGGTCAAAAATTTGGTGAAGGAGGCGACGGTAAATTGTAAGCTAATGAATGTGCAACGGAAGCCCTTTGTCTCTTAAATTTATTGGTATTTTTGGGACTCAATTCAGCTTCCAGTCTTAACATCACTTGAGGCACAACCAATATATTTATGGATTAAGATTGCTCAGCATAAATCAGACAAATGAACAATTTAAAGCAAAATATGATCAAAGGAACCCAAAGACATGTTTGATGAAGAGAAAATGGCTCAGGAAGATTTAATTTAGACTACTTATAGATCGAATGGCTTAACTAATACTACAATGTACCTTAAAAGGGGCAACGATGTAACACGAACAGCATTTGCCTACAAACTGCTTACTCTCATTCAAAATGCCTAGAACTAGCACCCACTTCAAAAGTCCTTGGTCCAAGATAAAGCAATTTACATTTCCGCTATTGTGTTAGAAATCAACACGCTGCGAATGAGTACCACTGACTCATTGGTACATGCACTCGTTCTACATTACAATAATACCGCTTTCCTTGAAGAAACACCTGGTTTTGCAGTAATCATAACATCAGTAATAAGTATTATTTGCACATGGCGAGAAGAACACGTTTTAAGTACAGTATCTGGTATTGTATCTACTAGCATTCATTTAATACTAAGTAGATAAATATCGTGGTCATACACCTGCTTGAATTGTTATGTAACTAGCTTGTATGCAAATCATGCATTGGATTGTAACAGTATTATAAGAAAGGAATAATGTGATGATATCTTAGCAATCCGAAATCTAAATGGACTTCGTCAACATGACACCAGACTGGAAGATCTAGACCAGCTAACGTTCTTTCAGGGAAACTGATGATTGAAAGTAATAACTCCCTTTTGTGCAACACTGCAATCGGGTAAAGAATGTTTAGGATTGGCATACGCTGCTAAAGATTCTTTTCAATCCTGAGTTTAAAATCTTTCAAAGATACACATTTGTCTTGTCTAAGTCTTAAAATAGGTGATTTTGAAATCTGATGAAAAGTAGAAAATGACGAAAAGTTACAGAATGCTAATAATAACATTGTAAATATCAAACAAGATGGATTGAATGTTAAAGCTAACAATGCAATAGATGTTGATGAAAAACACACACCACACGTCAAAATAGACGCGAACTTTCATATACTCAAACAAACTTTAACAACTAGTCCGGAAGAAAAAGATATTTTGCATACAAATTTCACATTTTCTCAAAAGATTTTACACTCGAGCTAAGCATTGTTACCACGATGCTAGTTGACACAGTTCCGTAATATCTACATACGTACAATGGATGGGAGGCTGTCGTTGTAAATCAAATAACAGTGACATGTTCTTTGGCGCGAAACTAAATAGTGTTGTTTGACGTTTACACTGTACCTCTATATTGTGATGAAACTTGAGTATGATGGACGGGGATTTGAGAAGTTATGAATGGTTGATGTTTGTTTAATATGACCAAAGTATGCATGAAGATTCTATCATTTACATTTTATATGCAGTACGGTATTTTCCAGTGTAATGAACTTCACAAAAGTGAAAAAATTACGCCTATCTAGAAACAGCGATATGAATGTGGTTTTACACATCTCTTTGTGAACTTTTTTATCTTCTAGCATCCTTCTAGCATCTTCTAGGACTTTATACTGTTGGCTAAAGGCCTTTCTCGTGACTTTCAATTACTTCTAGTTCTACTTCTAATGAGGTTCAGTGTTTATTTAATTTGCAAGCTTGTCCCAGGAAATGCTCTTGTCAAGTAATTTCTTTTGCCTTCCACATTCTTACAAAAATAAATCTTGTGGTGCATAGATCATAGTTGAGTATGTGCCATTTAACATGAACAATGCATACGTACTTAAAACAGACAACAATACTAACCGACTTCAACCATTTACTATATGTCCCTTTATTCTTAGACTACTAATGCTGGTAAAGTTAAGTTAGACGTACTAAGCGACAAGACTTGCGGCTTTTTACTGCCTATAAACGCCAACAAGGACATATTTCTTCGGAATTATGAGTGTAATACAGACATAACTGGGACTACTACATTGTCCAAAGTTGTTACTGGTAGCAAAATGGCTCAATCAGAAGTTATTTTAGAATTTCTGCATGTGGCAAGCTGTAGTCCTGAAAAAACGCTACAAAAATCATTTGAAATTGCAAATTGGTTTATTAATTAAGTGAATCTTAATAACTGTTGTAAATAAATTAAATAAATTGTTTAGCAAAAGAAAGAAAAGTAGATTAGTTAGGTATTTACTCAAAGAAATGTTGATCTTTAATGAATTATCTTCAATAATCATTACAATAGACAAGATAACGATACAACACTAGCAAATACAAACAAAGCTTTAGCACTAAACAACGGACATCTACATCTAAATATAACAAAAAATCAATCACAACCGTTCCAAACCACCATTAAAAACCTATTTGAATCACTGATCGACAACCAAACCGACCTATATTCCCCAAGTAACATCAAAAGAGTTCCCGTCAATAAAGTTTGACCGAAAGAAATGATTGCCCAAGCTTTCCAGCAATTGGCGGGGCTCGTAACCCAGTTACGTTACAAGAATAGCCGTGTTACTGCTAGTATGTGGGTTAAATAGGCTATTGGAAGGAATGAGCTGCGGCCCGATAGGGTGACAAAAGGTCGCGAAGAATTAACTGGAAAATGGAAGGTAGTCAGGTCTAGTACAGTTAGTTGTTGGTACTTTGTTGAAATAGAGTAGGTTGTTGAACTGGAATATACGTTGGGCTTTTGTGAGTCGATTGGATAGTCGCCTTTGGTCAAGTTTATTTTGTAGCAAGCTGAATTTCTAGATTGATGACGGTTCTAAAATTATAAAAGTCAGTACAGAGAGGTGGAACTCAGATTGAAATTCACGAAGACCTATGAAAATTTTAAAACGTCACAACTTTCATTCGTTTGAAACGCTTTGTGACTGTGAGCTGAATGAATCTTGCCGTGGATTGCATTATTTCGTGAGTGGAGATTTATTCTTTAGAAAGGTTAATAATTATCTGTAAAATTCAAATAACATTAAGCAGTTTTTTGGGACTCTGCTCAATTACACCAAGCTGAGATTCGTAATAAAAATGGTCAAAGAGTTTAAAGCATTTGACCAAAAACAATTATAATTTGGAACCTGTTCGGCTGCTCAAAACTTGAACAAAGTGACAAACAATCATTTCCTCTTTATTAAGTACGAGAGTATATTAAAATGACGCCGAAAAGTACAAATAAAGTCTTCAACGTTTATGAATATTCAGAGACGGTCAGTGACTAAGCTCGTTTGTCTTAAAACTACAGATCTTAACAATTTTTTCTTTGTTCGAACTTGAGCAAACAGCTGATTCACTGACATGACTCAATGAACCGTTCACCTTCTTTACTCAATAAAACTAACAATTTATTAGAAAGGGGATTAGGGACTAATTTTATGTTCCAATGACCATTAATGTTCCAATAATGTCGATTGTATGATGTAAGATTAATTTGGAATACTGTAATTTGATTTAATATTAATGTTCATGAATGACTCACTTTTCTTTTTGATTTGAATAGAAGAATGGAAAAAATAGTTATTTAATTAAAAACCAATTTACTCGTAATAAGTGTATTAATTTTTTTCTTTGCGTTGGCCACATTACAGTCGATATGGCAATACGATTTTTATTAAATTACCTTACAATATGTTGATAAAACTTCTTTTAACCTAACTGGCTGTTCTATAAATTCCATTTTCAAAATCAAATTTCTATTAAAAACATTATTTTTAAAATGGTGATCTCTATCTAACCAGCCTATAACTTGAGTGTCCGTTTCTGGTGTGATTATCTCACGGCGGCAATACTTTATCAAAGGTTTTACGATATTTGGATGCTTCTTACATTGGTCATCACTTCGTTAGTGAGTCATACTCGAAGGTTTAATCGTTGAGTGTGTGTCACGAATATGATCTTAGGTAATTAACCCTTTCCGGGACAGACCGCCTCTCGCCGTTAACTCGATATACCTTTACGTGACAGTCCGGCGAAGGGCGGTGGACTTTGTTGCACACTCTCATTTCATTGTTTATTGTTACTACTGATATGACGACCCGCCCATAGGCGTCAACGTCTATGGCCGTATTTGTCGTAACAAAATATTAAAAATATGTGTAATATGGTAGTACGGCTATAGGCGGTATGATAAAATGAATGGAATTTTTAAGTGTCATATTGGGATATTTAAAAAAACTCAAGTGTCCTAGAACGTGTTAAATTATAAAAGAACGCATCCATAACGATCTGTCAAATTCAAATGACATTACCTGTCATGTTTCGAGCGGGAATATACGAAGATCAGTTTTCATGTGAATTTTGTTAGTGCGCAATAAATTGTGGCGGCTTAGGTAATATTTTTTACTTTATGATCTTTATGAGACATTTATATTGACCTACATTAGATTACCGATGTATCGAGATTCATTTTATTGAAGGTGTTAAATGAAATATTGTTTACGCAACGCGAACATCACTTGGTATTTAAATATCATCATCAATCAATTTCAGCTCATATTTACCTACCTTATAAGCCTTCTGGTATTTAAGCCTCCAATTTGACATTATCCAAGAATTAAACAGCGTACTTTGTATAGTTTTACGTAAGTAGGGCCGTTAAATACCAAATGTTAGTCGAAACTTTACGATGGCGTTCGATGGCCCATAAAAAGTGTGTAGTGGGTTGCTCTGACCCCAATGAGACCTATTTTGACGTCAAACGAGTGCATTGATAGCTAATTTTGACGGGTACATAATGTTCGAGAACCTATTGTATTTGAAAAAAATTTTGATTGAAGATTAGATGACCATCAATAACTTTTTTTTATAGAAATCTTATAAAAATGCCTTTTGAAGGTATACAATTATACATCAAAGAAAATTGAAAAAAAATATCTCGCTTGTTGATGACTCGTTATGGAATCCAACTTTAGGCAAGATTTTGTTATTGATATTTTTTTTTTAAATTGAGTGACGTTCAAGACACGTCGAGTTGTCTCATCAGGACTGTAGAGTCAAATGCCTTGCGGGGTCGAGGGACTGTGTCAAAAGGGTGCTTGGAACGTAAAGGATAACTGAAGGAACTGGGTGAACTGTTAGTCGAATCTGACAGTATTTACGCCCCACCCGGAATTCAGGACATATTTGATGATGAAGCCCCAAAAAAATAACTCAATGCTATTCGGTTTATGTCTTCCAGACGCCAGGTAAGCCATTGAACATCCCCAATGTCCCCAATGTGGTGACACTATCACTAAAAGTACCATATTTACGTTACGGCTTAGCAGTAAAAATACTTGGTGTGAATTAATATCACGCCTCGCGCTTCCGCCAGATGGCGGTGTGTTTTCTATAATGTTAGTTTGTTCGTATTAAAACTGGCAGCGCACGCGCATGCAACTGTTTTCTTTCCATTTTGAAGAGCTGTAGGGTTGTCGAAGTTAATAGGGTACGTGTTGTTTTAGGGAATTATGGATTATCAGAATTTATTGGGGTTGAATTTGATGGATATTTTTGTTGTTTCAATTTTTTTTTCTAGTGATGGATTATTGCATTAGATCATGTTGTTTAGTTAGGCAAACATTACACGGCAATCTTTGTGCTATAAAGGTACGTCTTTATAGCATAACTGATGGGTTGTTACTAATCTACATCATTAACCATAATGTATCCCCCTCTATTTTATTTTTATTTCAGCACATTTTTTTTCTTTATTCAATTTGCCTGTTGTAGTCTAAAACCAAACAGATTCATTTTTTAATACAATATGACATCACTTTTTCCCTTTTAAAAATCTTACATTATAATCCAATTCAAAGCAATTCGAATTCAGTCATGAGATCTAATACGCGGGGCAAAACTAGTACTACTACTTTTTCATAATTAAGTGGTTTTTTTTTGGCTTAAATGAGTCCTTTCGCCCTTGTTGAAGTGAAAGAAACTGTCTCTTACCGACTAAAATCCAACTTGTTGCTATTAGTAGCCCTTTGCGTTCTAGGATCACGGTTACCTTTATTGAAGGTCCTGCGACCTATCATTATTCCTGAAACCAAAAGCGCCAGCCCTGTAACTCCTGTAAAGGATTACAGCACTGACGCGTGTTATTACAGTATTACAGTTAAAATTAACTGCCGAACAGTTTCAAGTTCATAACACACAGTAACCGAGGATTATTTTCAGACGTTATGTTATGGTGTTTTAACTAAACGTTAGTTTAGTTCCGTGAGGTCATTGATATTGAAACGTAAACGTTATGATTTATTATTTGATTTGTTAGGACAAACATGACAGGGCCATTTTTTTTTTATTAACTCACATGATTGTTTCTGGAACGTAAATATGGTCACTGCATTTCCCATATACTAATAACAGTTGTAATTTCATAAATTAGGCAAAAATTGCCTCTGCTCCAGACAAAATTACTGAGAAGTGTGATAATAAATACCAATATAATTTTACCTACCTGAAATCCAAAACCCAACATTTAGTAAGATACCTTGTTATATCGCTAACTACTGCCAAGTAGGTATTAAGAATTCCAGATATTATTTAAATATTAACGTTTTCGTCTTCTTGTCCCTAGGCCTGCGCCCCTCGCTACGTCTCCTACGTGTCTGCCAAGCTGAACCAGCGAGACCCAGTGGGCACCTGCTTCGTGGCCAACTCTCCTGACCTGAGTGACGTCAAGGAGTTCTCCCCGTGCCGCACATGTAGGTATCACGACGGTAGCGACGCACACGCATGTTGAACTGCATCTCTGCATGGAAGTTTATGGCATAGATGGACTTCATTTGTCTATGCCATGGGCAAACTCAAACTCTTGGAGGAGGTGGAGATATGATACATATTATACACCATATACTCGTACCATACCACATACCATGCACATGAAAAACCGTACACTTTTAAATATTTTTTTTTTATTGAAAAAAGATCCACCTACATATTACACACAAATATAATTCTCAATTTTACATTCACATTCTTAAAATAAAAAAGTTCACCACACACCCTCATAAAATGGCAACACAGTAAAAGGGCGCCAATATAGCCATCATGGCCGCAACAATGGCGGTCATGAAAGCGCGCGAAAACCAACTCACTTCCGCCGGTAATGGCGGCGGGCTGGGAAAGGAATTGGCGTGACGAGGTTGAGCCAGAAACATGATTTACGATAACACTTTCGTGTAAAACGATAAATTTTAGGGTCGCGTTACATCACAAAAATATCATTGTTTGATTTGATGGTTTTTTGAAATGTGAAACTTAAATTTTTATTTGCGATCGCCCACACTAACTTTGAGACCACACATTGTTATGTTACAATCATTCAATCAGGAATGTAATATCGTTGCAATGATCTAGTTTACTTTTCCGGATATTAGTATTTGGTTGTTTTTATTTTTACATAGACACTGCACATTTATACACACAAATAAGAAAATACTGCCTATTTATTTAATTATAACAGGTATATGTATAAACAACAAATAACCGTCTATGCTTTCTCTAGGGTTCCGATCAGTGGACGAGGGTGAGTATATCTTCTGAGGTAAAGTTCGATGTGTAACGCACTTGTCGACCAGTAGAAACTCATACACTTCATCATTAATGTATGAACATGTTTACCCATCTCATACATTCAGTTGTCTTTATAATTAAGAAGCTATGGCCACTTTTACTTACCCAGTATGACGATAGAAATTACAAAAAAAAGAATTTATACTTAATTTGATATGATATTGGCAACCCTATTAAAAAATACAGGGTGGGCAATGCTTGATTAAATATTTAAAAAGCAATAATTTTAATTTACAAAAATAATTTCTATTAATCTTCATTTTAAACTGAAACCTCATTGACGTTTTTGATAAAACCTGACTGAGAATCAGTAATAGATATTTAATTTTAGTGCAAATCAACTTTAATAACTATTTTATATTTTAGTAACATACCTACATAAGTGTTTGCATGTATCTATATTGTATTGTGACCCTATGTGACGTATTGTGTTCATAATATTGTATGTGAAAACACTCAACACCTCTTTAGAAAATAACACTACAACATGAAACTTATTTGAAAAGGTCAAGAAAAGCTTTTAATGCCAAGACATTTACGTTAGTATCAAGTTTTGAGAACATAACAATTTTAAGTAAGCAAGTCTGAAGTCTAAATAAAAACAATATAAAAATGAAAGTAGACATAAAAAAAATCAAGTTTGTTGGTTTTTTTTCTTATATTTTCTAAAAATAAAAGATAATTGACAAAACATCTAACAATGACTAATACTGTAGTAACGGTATAACAGTTTTAATTTGTACTTCAATGACATAATAAAGATAAAAAAGATATATATATATAAACATAAAGATACACATAATCAGCCAATGATGTTCCCTCTGCTGGGACACAGGCCTCCTCTCTATGAGACCAGTAGGCTGTTATCCACTTTTTTTTTTTTTTTTTATCGTGGTAAAATCATCAAATGAGTCCTCCCACCCAGGGCAGGGCGGGAGGGACTGTCAGACTTGTACTGACTAAAATCCACGGTGTCCTTCACTAGCCCTTTACGTACCGGGGTCACGGTAATCCCTTGGTCCCGCGACCCCGGCAGGCGGCTGTTATCCACTAGATAAAAAAAAAAAAAAACTTCAATCAAGCACTCTATACGCACACTGTATATTAATGCATCGTAAAAGTGTATAAATTATTGTATAAGTGTATAATTCATCGTAAAAGTGTATAATTCATTGCGGGTCCTTATTGATTGTTAATGGATTTGTTTTTAATTTGCAGCGAGCCACGGACAGCGAAAAACAGGCACGTGTCAGGCCGGTTTCTCGGCAGCTATATCGAAGGTAAGGTTTATTTATTAACAAGTATACAATAAAAAAGAAATAATGCGGTTTTTTTATGATTATAGATGAATTACTTAATATTAAAAATAGATCTTTACCGAAACTTTGGTAGTCTTTACCAAAGTTTACAAAAAAAAAATTCAACAAGCTTAGTAAAGACGACTCTAGTCGAACTCTGAAATATAATTAAAAATAATTTTGTAACTACTAGTATTGTGAAATTAAAGCTAGAATCGTTTTTAAACTGACGCAAAATCATAAAGAAATGGGTTTTCCTTTCGGTATTTAATAACGGTGTTGTCATTTATCAATTGTCTCCGTGTTGCAACTCACAAAATATGATGACAGTTTATTATCTTTTTGTCACACCAATTACGTTCCGTTTCCATTTATTTCGAGTGAAATTCGCTTTTTATCAGTACCGATTCCTTGCAACATTCAAAATTGAGGTTATTAATTTAATTTTCATAAGTGGTCGAATTATAATGCAATTATTTATGATCGTCTGTCATGCTGTGAGTTGTGACAAATTAGCCACGGTGTTTTGGGGTAATGGGCAGTCATTTTGTTTCATTACGTAGAAGACAAAAGGTAAAGGTCAGGTTTATAAGTTTCAGAACGAAATTTCGTTGTACAACGGTCACAAAAGTACGGTTGGTCGTTTCAAACCAAAAATTATCTGGGAATTTTACAATACTGAATTTAGTTTTAAGCTTCTCTATAGTACTTACTTATTCTAAAAACCTTAATTTAACCACGATTTTTTTTTCTTATGAAAACTAGACAAAGAAGTTACGGACAGAAAAAATATATACTGGCAAACCGCACTTTGAATTTTAAATTCGTTCCATTGAAGATGAACCCCTTACGTTGTTCTTCGTTTTTAAAACAAAACACGATCATTTTTTGTTAAAAAAGAATAACCAAATTCCTACTACTTTCATGTAAAACATCGTGATTTTACGATCGTGGGAATAGAATTATTTTTGCCCATAGTAGAATTATCATCGTGATCGCAGCGGCCGAGCGCGCACACGTGACGCGCATGCGCGCAGGCTCCTTATGAATTATTTAACTTTTATTGTTGCCAGTGCAAAAAAATAAAACAAGAAACGTTAAGATTTCTATTTCGAGAATAGTGAGCGAATTTTATTGCAGTTTTATTATGTCTCTGTATTTGGGATACAATTGAGATTTACCGCTAAATTCTGACAGGACAATCCTTTGGAGTCCTAGTATGGTCTCGGATACCAAGCAGGACTTTATTTGTTAGTGTCCCAGTGTAGTGCTTATAAAATTGCATGAGTATGTACCTATATGCTACTTACTTACGCAGCCTCCCATAAAAGTTGTGAGCTGAACATGGGCCCGCTCAGTCCTTACTAAGAAGAAGGGAAGAGATTTTGACTTAATCACTGCACAATACACTTACCATAAACACATCTTGTGACTCCAAAACATATGAGCATTTTACAGAAACGGATCTTGTTGCAAAAGCCACGAATTTAACATATGAACGTAAGGGATCTAAATGTGGTCGCGGGACTCACGAATTACCGTGACCCCGGTACGTAAAGGGCTATTGAAGGACACCGTGAATTTTAGTCAGTCAAGTCTGACAGTCGCTCCCGCCCTGCCCTGAGTGGGAGGACTCATTTGATGATTTTACCGCGATAAAAAAAAAAGTTGTATAATGTAATAGTCGTTAAATAACTTGTATGTTTCAGAAAATAAATAAATGTCACAAAACAATCATTAACACCATTTCTAGAAAATAGTGACCATTTTTTATTTTCTTGAAACACGTAGTAACTCAATAAAGATTAGATAGACGGGGCAAATTCTCCAAATTCTATTAAGTGAGTGGATAGTAGTTATCACGTATAATTTATATCACAGTAAATCAAACAGTAAGCTATCTCTAACAGTAAGCGTGGAATGGTGAATTAAAATCGATTTAAATTCGAGTCAGAAACACATAGACAATTAATTTCCATTATCTAAAGAAATAACAATAAAGATGACACCGCAAGACTACCTTGCCTTTGCTTTCTAGAAAAAAAAAGTGATTAATGTCACCGGACCGGTTCAATGTGACTTTTTTCAGTGTTGCCAGGTGAATAAAAACGATTTTGGTATGGGTATCACGCGCCATAAGATATTAAAAAAAAAACATGGAAAGGTGTGAAGGCAACCAATCTTTAGATTGACATAAATTATATCAAATGATGACTTTGATGTTTATAGTTATCCAAACATTAATAAACAGTAGATTTTATATATTTATATTTGACATGTTACATTGCTAATTGTGATCAGAGAAAATGATAAAAATCCACTTGCAAATATCAAGCTTACAAATTCAAGTGAACGTATGAATTCTCTGATTTTTAACAATTTCTAACGAATCAGAGATAAATCACAAGTCCAAAAACAAACAAACAGTCCCAAAACCTCATTAAAATGGCGCAACATACTGAAATGTAGACCATTACTATCACGCAAACCCAGATAGCCATACTGCTACTCTTTTATCATCTGCATCGAACAGGCAAAGATGGTATCTTTTCTAAGAATACGGAACCCGATACCAAGACGTTAGGTACCGTGGATGTTGGCAATCTTCACTTGAACTCGAAACGTGACGATTTTGCTAAACAGTCTTATAAGTAACAATAGTAAGGATAAGTTGGAGAAACCACAAGTGTCTGTTGTAAGAATTAAGAATGAATCTTTGCTTAAGAAGTTGTAGAGATTCACTGGAGTTATTTTTCAAGGCGTAGAAAATAATTTTCTAAATAAAGAAGACAGAAAGAAAGAAAAAGTATTTATTAGGCTCACACAAGACGAAACAAGTAACAGGAATTAACAATAACAAAAAAGATACACATAACAAAAAGAAATTAAAATACTCCTGCAGAAAACCAATACAAAACCAACCAAGGTCAAATGGAGATGCTCAAGAAGCGACTCCTTACCTGCATGGTCCCCATGATGGTCTTAGACCCGTGCTATATGAGTTTGTTGCTTCTAGCAGGTCTGCTTTGTCCAGATTGTTCCACCATCTCCTACGATAGCTGCCGCATTATCTTCCGTCTTTATTTAGGCCCTTACAGCTCATTAGGCATAAGACAAACAGAGGGCAGCCTAGTCCCACATCATTTGCAATCATTATTTGAAAACTCTGCCGTGGTAAATTCAGCATCTCTATCAAGACGATTTATCGTTTCTCATCTCTCTTGAATTGCCCACTCCAGTCTTCCCCGATAGTCTTTAAAGCTAATAAAAAAAACTCCACAAAAGTCCAGCAACCCTATCTTCTTTCCGAAGCATCAATTTTATTGAAGTGTCCATCTATAGCCCAATAAATTTGTCCCCGCCTCGCAGCGAGGTGCGAACGAACACAATTCATTACTATTCATTGGTACACCGTGTTGCATTCTAATGGGACCCATGTGTTTGTAAGCCATGATTCACTTGCTAGACGCTATTTAGCTTTTGAGGAAGGCTTTGCAAATCGGTGGGTGAATGTGTTCGGCTTTAAGTGTAATTTCTTTTTCCTTTTTAGGAAAAAATATGGTTAGGATCTTAAGTTGAACGGAAGTGGCTAGTACTAAATATCTAATAGCTAGTACTAAATAGCTAATAGCTAGTACTAAATATCTAAGTAGTATCGAAGTTCTCAAGGATTCTCCTTGACCATGGTTTTATAAATCCGTGAAACCGCGATTGGGGTGGAGTTTTCAGCTCTAAATTATGCGCGTTACTTCTTGTCTCTCTACACAAAAAGATATTTCTGAACTTTTTGAAGACGTTTTCCTCGCCGAAGGCTAGCACAATTTCTCAACATTACTACGTCAAACATTCCTGTAGTTTACAAACATGGTTTTGGAACGCGTCCGTAAGTGGCAGCCATTTGCAGACAATGGCGCGCGAACGGGCGGGAAATCGATGCGACCAGGACTTTTGCGGAATTGTGATTTGTAAAACCTTTTTTGCTATGAAAATAGTTTATATTTCTATGAGATTGGCATCTTAAAACCTGCTGCAAAACCTGCCGCTACTTCAGAACTCACTTGAGTAAGATTTCAGATAGCACGAAAGCAGGAATTTATTTTTTCCGCAGACCGTTTGTAAGCATTGGATAAAACCTTTGTGGCGACCAATGGCCAGAGTAATTTCAGTTCAATGGTCAGAAAGTCAATCGTCTGCTTAGCACCTAACAATGAAAAAGATACCTATTTATTTATTTAATTACGCGAGGAACTTTGTATGACAATCACGGCCTTAGATAAATCTGAATTCTGGTAATAAATATTTCCACCACTACTCAGTTAAATAAGTTTTTGCCAAATAATTACCTACCCAAATATTTCTGAAGCTCGTTTTTTAATGGTTATAAGCAAACTGTGGTAGCAAACAGTAGGATGTAATGACGCAGAACTGCGCAAGCGCCGGTTACCAATATCTTGTGTGTTTTATAAAATAAACTTTTAAGATCAACGTTTGAAAATACATAGGTACCTGTTTATGAAAGCAAAAACAATATTCAGTCATGGAGCTTTTTAATTTTAGTTTTCATGATAATTATGATTATACAGGGTTTTATACATCTATATTAGGTAAAAATCTAGTATGATTGTCATTGTCTTCGTGCTCGCTTCGCTTCTCCGAAACCAACCAACTAATTTTAAGTAGATACAATATATAAAGTAGATACTATGTTTATGTTTTATCGTGTTTAAATATTTATATCATTCCTATCGCTGCCTAATATAATTAAAACTTGAATAAATTTAATTGTAAGTGTTGCCAGCCATAAAATTACTGCAACATTAAAACCTTTCATTTTCAATTACTATTGCCATCATAAAATTTCAGTTTTCAAAATCGCGATTGAAAATTCATAACTCGACTTTATATTATATTTACATCTTTCATACATTTATAACAAAACATAAAGAACAATGGAAGCTGTATATCTAAATAAAACATAATGAACTTTATAACTTAGACCATAGTGATGAATTTTGTGTAAATCGTAATCAGTAATACAGGCGCGCGCGCAGGTTGTAAATGCAAAATTCATGGGATTTTAAACGCTTCTAATATTTATGCACAATTTAATTGAATATTCAATTACTTTCAACAACTGTGCCTTTTATAGTTTTCTTTAATAGTTCACGCGTCTAGGAAAGGCGAATAGTTTCTTAGGAATTAACATCTTATCTATATCTATACTTCTATACTTACTTAATATTATAAAGAGGAAACCTTTGTATTTTTGTATGTTTGTATTGAATAGGCTCAAAAACTACTGGACCGATTTCAAAATTTCTTTTACCATTACTTAGAGGGATTCTTCCGAATCCGTATAGGCTATATTTTTTTTTTTTAATAGCTATAAATTAGATTTTATTTTATTCCAATCGGACAATCCATTCAAAAGATATTACGAATTTAAAATTGTGAGAGAGCTTAAAAAATAAATGTCCACCCGTGCGAAGCCGGGGCGAGTCGCTAGTTAAATGTAAAGTTAAAATGGCGGAATTGATTTTTTAATTACGCATAAGCTCTAGGGTTGATACCTGCTTTCACTGAGACTAGGCAACACTTAAAATAATTACGTATAGATTACATTATTAAAACAAACGTACATTTATTTATATTATTATCTTATATTTTTATGAAAATTTTGTACGTTATTGACAAGACACCAATGTCTCAATACAGATACCAAAAACAAAAAAAAAAGACAAAACTTGCATCAATCTGTTCTTCTCTCAACGCATTGATCGTACAGTCAAAATCTTGACCCTTTTCGGACCGTAATAAAGACAAACACAACAAAATAAGTCAGTACCGTAACGTCGTTTTGACATTCTGCCCTCCGGTGACACTGTGTGCGCATGCGCGCTTGCCCGCGCTGTATAAGGTCCTACGCATATTTATTCATTGGGCTCGTACGCTGATTCAATGCTAAAACGACTAGGCTTTTATGTTGTTTTTAGGGCTGCCACGACCATTTTCGGTTTATGAAATTACTTACTATTTTATTTTTTTATACTCTGACAGATTTGTGTACGTAAACGTACGGCTTATGTTTTATTTATGTGTATTTACATATTTATATTCGCTTTCGAAATGTCCGGTGGTTTCAGTTTTCTAAAGTGTGATGTAAATTGAGTCGCTATTGGTTTTCTGAATTTCCATGTGTTTAAGGACAGAATATTTTTTTTGTACGTAATAAAGTGTTGATTTGAAAAATCTTATTGCGGGTGTCTGATAAATTGGTAGACTTTTGGTGCAAATGTAGCTAAATCTACTTCAGTTAACAAGATGACGAAATGGATTTTCTTTTGCTTAAAAAGCTTTTTTATTTGCTTCTAGATATTAATTATCAACTCTGAAACATTTTTCCCTCTCCTCCTAGATGTCGTTCCTCTTAGATGACGTTTCCTCCCTAAGATCATATCAAAACCATACATTATGCTGCCCTAAACAGTTTGGTCCTACGGTCTAACCGATTGCTCGGCCTATTGCCTATGTTCTTGTTCTCATTAGTAAACACACGACGCGACTGCCTCCATCGTTGAAAGTGTAGCTGCAGTTAGTGCTACTGCCATCTGACCTATGCAGACTGCCCGGTACTTTAGCAGTTCAAAGCTCTTAGTCGTTTTGTTATCGTTTTGGTCATGGCGATTATTAACAAGCCTATGTTCATTGATCACGAACTCGCTGGACTAATCTGATCAAGTAACCTATAGAGTCCTGTGTGTCCGCAATGTCTCCATCCGACAAAAATTAAAGCTTACGCTGAAAGAGCAATCCTCGGAAAGTAAACGACCCACCCAACATCGTACCTCGTCCGCGTAAGGCCCTTCGTACACAATGCGTCACAAATCTCCGATGTCAGTTTGGTATCCATTTGACGCGTGCCTGTGTACGAACCTGTGGATTGGTATTGCGATAGTCACGTGGATACCAAAGTCGTAGGGTATCGGAGAGTGGCGTCGCGTCGTGTACGAAGGGCTACGATTTCTCTGACAGGCAAGAGTGTTTCGACTAAGAAGAGAGAGATGTTCATTAATGGACAGAAATGTGATATCACTGACCTTTTACCTGCCTCTGGTTCTGTCCAAACTTATAGCACGATGTCTTGCTCATTCTCGAATTGAAAAAGTATAGTTCTTGTAAAAGAACCTTGAACTGTGTGAACATGCCGAATAAATTCGTCTTACCTTCTTTAATGTGGAGTCACATCATTTTTTTTTGAGCCATCCTTAAATTATATTACACTTATTCTGTTTCAACTATTAAAAAAAAAACCAAGTCATGAACATAAAAAAAAAACTCAACAAAGATTAGCAACAGACACGACATTACTAAGTTACTACTAGATCGTAACTTGAAATGCGCATGTTTACACGTTTTTTGTGAAGTCTCTTGTAATTTCAAGTGTGTTGCTTGTAATCTGAGTCAGCAGGTCTGATCTCACACGTTCACACGCACCGATTTGTCGTGTCTGCTTTTTGTCTTCTAAGAGGATGGGTCGAAGGAATAAGCGGTAGCGAGAAAAATAACCCAAAAGAAACATGGGGTGATGGATGTTTTACCACGAAAACAAGTTCATATTAATAATATTTGAGAAATAAATTATTTTTGTCCTTGCCTGAGTACAAAATAAAATAAAATAAAATACATAAGTTAAGTCGCTTGACGCTTGCGTTACATTCGCCTCCCAGTTTTTTTCACTACTTGTGATTTCTTAACAAATCATGAAACAGAAGTAAAAAGCACGTCTGTTTTTGTTACTGCCTCGTTTTTATGTATGAACATAATCCTTTCGGCACAAATACTGAAAACATTTTAAAATGTTTTTTTTTTGGGTATTTGTATAAAATCAAAGAGAAATTCAAAATTGTTTAACAGTTATTTTTCATCTTAGAAACCACAAAGCAACTCTAGATTTTTACGGGCTTTTTTATTCAACCATTTAATCACCGCATCCTTTTATAAATTGACCCAACTCATCGACACTTAATTCGTAAGTTAAACACAGACAAAATGACATCACACACTTATAAACCAATGCACTTTATCTACCCTGGCTGCAATTAGGCCAGGCAAGACCAGGGCAGGGCAGGGTAGGGATCGGACCGTGCATTACCATAAGTGGGAACATAAAAAGGTTCTAATCGTAAAGCACTTTGATGCTCCTTCTAATACTAGAGTGGGGCTTTACATTGTGTTAGATAGTTTTATTGATTTCCGAGTAGGTGTCTCAGGACATCTTATTATAGATTTGTCTTGGAAAGAGTTTGACCGGTTCTAAACATAAAAAAATTACATTATAAACTAGTAATTTGTTTGTCATAATTAACTTTTAATGCACAGCTCAAACCACGGACAGGTCGGGCTATAGTTTGGTATCCAGATAATTTTTATGACTTTAGGTATAATTAAGAAAAGATTTTGGAGAATTCAACCTTATGGGGGTAAAAGACATAAGGGTCAAAAGTTTGTATGAAAATTTGTAACTAGGCGAAGCTCGTATTAATGTAAATAAATGCAAAAATTATATAACTTATTAAATTATTGCATTTCTTTTTTTTCCAGGATGGACAACGTCTTTTCATGGGCGCCCCCGGCAGTTTCTTCTGGCAAGGTAACGTTACATAAAAGTAAAAACTAACTATAATTTCTAATATAGACTGCATACAGTTTGGATAGCTCCAAAATAGAACAGTAGCTGCGTAGAGGGCTACGCATGGGTGTTGATTAGATCCCACTGAGGAAGAAATCATATTAGATTAGTTTGAAATTAACTATCATCCATAGATTGACTACAATAATACTATAATAATATAGAAAGTAGCTGAGCATTCCAACAATGCAGACGACAGTAAAAACTGGACAGCACTCTAATTTTGACGATGTAAACATACAATCATTACACGATGTTAATATAATCATGTTTCCTAATATGAAACTATGTGTTGATATAGTTAAGGAAGCAGGTTATTTAACAAATGATAAACGAAATGTAGTCAATAAAGAAAAATCAAACAAACCAAAAAGACCGACACACGACTTAACACAACATTCTCCAAACAAACTTGGAGAAGCATTCCGAATGATAACTGACACTAAAATTATCCACAGGGCGAACGTTATCCATAGATCCGAAAGAAACGTTCTTCTACTATATGCCGAAAATACCGGAAGAAGGTAAACATATCCAGACGTACCGCCAGATTGACATCTTTAACTTTTAACAGAAATAACATAGAGCGGCCTCAATACGCATAATCCTTTATCAACGCCTTAAACATGGACAGTTGTTTTAAATTACATTTTTGGTGTTCGAGTATAATAATAATTAAAAGCTTTTAACGCAATAACATCTGATGTCATTAAAATAAGTCGCTAACTTTTGCTTGCTTTCTAAGTTAAGTCATGTTTCCTAACTGATCAATTTCGTTTTTTTTTTCTTTGATATATTTGCTTTTTCGTTTTTAATTGTAAGGATTCCTTTCGTTTTATTTTAGACTGTTCTGTTATAGCAAAAGAAAATAATCAAATTGGATCATATTTTATACTTGAACATAAAAAATGGATTTAAAATGGAAACTGCTCGCAGCTATTGATGGCATATAATTGACGAAATGAACATCTAATTTCATTGCAATATTTGCCATGAATAGTTTAAAAATCATTAGCTTTCCTCAAGTCATGGTGTTCTAAGGTTTACCCTAGGGGTTCTATCAAATACCTTCCACATTCTCCAATCTTTAAGAAACCATTAATTTCTTTAAAACATTTTAGAGGTAGTGAAATAATGACCGTTGTGCACGAGAGATTAGATCATAGTTAGTTATCCATTTCATATCTTTGTGCTAACAACTTGCCTACTTCGATGATATCATAGTCCACAATCACGTTTGCAACAACTTGTGTATTACCTCACGATGCCCAAAGAATGAAGGACATGTTGAACACATCCAAACCTAATCATCACCACCACAGCATGTGGATGATCAAATAATCGTTATAATATCTGAAAATCATCTTCGTAGCGAAACTTGATTTTTGTAAATGATGTGTAAATAGGAATGACAATTCCCGTGAAGTATGTAGTTTCTATATCCTACGGGTTAAATAGGTGTTTAATATACTCAAATGATTTTGTAACCGCAAACGTGTCCATGCTTTAAAACTAAACTATAAAATGTCATTGGCTTTTACTCTGACCAAACACAGCCATTTTTATTAAGATTCAATTGAATGTTTTCATTCAAGGAAAATACAACTTTATGTTCTCCTGTTAAATGTTTTTCTACTTTAACAGAAGAACTTTTTGTTTTATCTACTGCTTGTGTTTCGCCAGAGCCGTTACCAAAATTAATTCTACCAATAAATACCTTATTGCGGTCGCTGTAACAAGGATTTGGTGATATATTTAATTTAACATCTATTAAAATATCCCTGAATCTCACGCTTGATATGGTGTGATGACACCTTTTGGTCATATGTATGCTAATAATAACCTAATTAAAGTGTCATACAGACGCCTGTAATATATGACACTAAAAAAACGGTGTTACAACCATCATCATATGGAACTGCCTCTCCTGGCTGCTGGATCGCTTGAACATCATCTACTGACAGATCATGGAACATTATAAACGAATGATTGACGTTTTGTGCTGTTTCAATGTTTACATGAGTTTTATTTGGACGATTTTCTAATCCACTTACTATTCTAAACTTGTTTCAAAGCTTATGGAATACATTTTCTTGCCATGCTTTTATTGGGAAATCTGGAATGAGTTAATTCCATTTTCATGCTGCTATCATTCAAAAATCGTCCAAATGAAATTGAAAACAGCCCGCCGAAGTATTCTTGATTAAATAACCATCTCTATTTTAGGTCAATTGATGTCTCAAACGTTAGGCCAGCGTCCAGCCTTGGTAGCGACTCCTGAGGCTAGTCTTAAGTACGACGACTCTTACATGGGTTACTCCATTACTGTTGGTGACTTTGCTGGTGAAGGTATACAGAGCGTAGCTGTTGGAGTGCCCAGAGGAGCAGGATTAAAGGGATTGGTAAGTTTTTTGAATTAATCTGTTCTGCTCCACTACGGTGCAAGATCATCCACCATTTTTTAACATCTCCCCCTGTGTTTCATTTTCTATTGAAGTAGAATTAAGGAGCTCAAATCATACCAATTGCAGTCTCCAGTTACTTTCCTTAATACAGCAAGGTTAACGACTACACTCTCCTATTACGTAAACTCATGAATTGTTTAACAAAAACAAAAAATAATTGACACTAGTTCTCTGCCTTATTTTATGGTTTAGAAGAATCTAATCTATTCAAATTTTACCATTTTTCAGGTTGTTCTATACACTTGGGAGCTTCAAAACATCAAGAACATCACTGGCTCTCAGATCGGTGCCTACTTTGGGTACAGTCTTGCATCCGGCGACATTGATGGTGATGGTTTTGATGACGTCATTGTCGGCGCCCCGATGTTCACTAAGGTCAAGTCTGATGGATTTGAGCATGGAAGAATCTACGTTATCTATCAAGATGAACAACGTGTAAGAATTTTGTTTATTTTATTGAATACGTTTAACAAATATGTCTGTATTTTTTTTTTTCTTTTTCTAATATATTATACTGAACCGTTTCAATAATAACCAATACCAAGAAATGTAATCATCTTACAACTTCAACATTTGAAAATATTACGTTTATTTTATATTTGAATTATAGGAATCGTTTTTCTTTTTTTAGTCTTTCACAAGGAGTCACGCTAGGACAGGTGAAATTTCTCGAGGCAGGTTCGGTTTGGCGGTGACCTCGCTTGGAGATATCAACTACGACGGTTATGGAGGTAACTTTTTAACAAATGATATTTATTATATGTATATCCAGTGCTTTATATAACAAAAATAACAGCATTATTTAATTGTATTTTATATAAATTAATTAAATCATACCTACCTGCTACCATTATTATAAATTGTTAACTTCGGTGACGGTTGAGTGTTCACAGGCGTTTCTTCTGAGTAAAGCGCCACATTAGGTCTTATCTTTACTTCGGGGATAGATAGAGGCATCTCTGTTGCAGCTTGTTCTATTAAGATTTCCACACACGTAAAAATACATTCATACACACCTCGAAACCGCACGAATTTCCTTTTGCATCACATGACTGATCAAAATCCTTCCTTCGAATTTCCAGACATAGCCGTTGGAGCTCCATACGGCGGCGAAAACGGTCGTGGCGTGGTCTACATCTACCAAGGCAGCAAAGCAGGCATCCAAGAGAAGTACTCCCAAGCCATTACTGCGGAGGAGATCTCTCCAACTCTATCCACCTTCGGCTTCTCTCTGTCCGGAGGAATAGACCTGGATGATAACAAATACACTGATTTAGCTGTTGGTGCTTATAAGTCTGATAGTGTTGTGTTTTTGAAGTAAGTGATTGTTCTATGATATGGTCATTAGTTAAAAGCAGTTGATATATTTATCTACGGATATTACAGAAAATTACTTGCTCTTTCTTAGGATAACTAAGGTAGGGACGCAAAACTACTGATGCCTCCGAAATTAATATTCTATATCAATCCCAATCCTCTTTTGATGGTTGCTTTGATTGGGCATTTGTAAAACTCGGTGGATTCAGACGTTGATCGAAGATATTCAGAGATCAGGATCGAGATTGCGACAAAAGAAATAGACAATTCAATTCCAGAGAAAGTCAACAACCAATCCAAGAATTTGTCTATTGTCAGCAATAGATTAATAGTCTAGGTCAAACGGAAAGACCTATCTAACCAAGATCTGTCAGTCGAAAATAGGTACTACTGTAAAAGCGATGAAATTCTAACTTAAACTAAAACTTGAAAATCTTTTCCCAGATCTCGGCCCGTGGTAAAGGTATCAGCTGACGTGAAGTTCTTGGGAGAGAGCAAGTTGATCTCGCTGACTGACAAGAAGTGTAACCTGGCTAACGGCACCACTGTTGCGTGTGCGCAGCTCATGTTCTGCTTGACTTACACTGGTGTTAATGTGGAACAACAAATTAGTAAGTTTTTCTATACACTGTTAATCTCATCATTGGTGTCATCTTCTTCTAGACTGGTTGAGTTAGTGTTCCGGGTCTTTGTGATTTGACTTTTTCAATTAATTGTTACTTTGTATGCAAACTTAACTTAATTGATCTGCCTCAATGTATAAGATTTTAGATCATTAGCGTCCCAATTTTCAATCTCATCAAAACAGTTATAGTTAATCTCATCATTCATTACTATTTGATGAAATTTGAGAGTCAAAATAATGTGTTATTTGTTTCCAAGCGGAAGGATATATCTGCTATTTCGGTGAGTGGTCAGAGTAGCGCTAAATGGTATCATACAGAACCACCATCATCGTCATCGTTATATCTGTTAACATCAATCATCTTTATCTCCCATTTACTGCGTTTTTCCAAAATCAGATTTGACTATAGTACCTTAAAATCTTTCAAACGCTCTTGAATCGCTGAAACTGTTTGAATTCATTATTAACAGTTAATGACATCAGTTGAAACTTTTCAGACTTCGTGTGTTGAAATGCTGGATAAAGATGATGAAATGATTAGTAGAAAATATGAATTGTAAATGTAATTGTCGTCAGTGTTAGTTGTATACGTGTCTGCACTCAATGTGAATGTTCCACAAAAACTTTCTACATGGGCATCTACAGTACTTGCACAGTTTGTATGTCTTGTGACTTGGGACTGCAGCTCCATAATTATTTTAAATTATTGTTTTATTTTTTATCTTTTGACAATTCAGAAGTCCTTGTAATGGCCCACTTGATTTGATATATGCGGGAATGCTCGAGCAGTGGAAGTGCTTCAGAAGCACCTTTGAAACCGATTGCTGGATCAGTTAGCAATGACACTGCTCGAGTAGTCCGTGTATGGGCGGCCTAAATCGTCAAAATAGTTCAATTGCGAAGAGAATGTGTTATATGATCTTGAGTTCTTCAGAAAACCTCAGCTCAAATAAAAAGCATTTTTTCTCTGATCAGGGTGAACACAGTTCACAGTTCAAGGGCAACTGAAGGACACTCGCTTCTACACCACCCAGGGCGTGAGGACTCAATTGTTGATTGATCAGACGGTGGACTATTCTGTCCACCTTGATCATTCCTGCCATAAGTTGCCGCGTAGTTTTCATACGAAGGTTTTCCTCTATTGTAAATTACCCGTTTTTTACTCGGCGTTGACCATGTCATGAATGACACTGATTTCCATTAAATCACTAATCATTTCCTTCGCCAATTTTCAGAGTTTGAAGTGACATTGGACCTGGACTCCCGTCAGACGACCGCTAAGAGGCTGTTCCTCGCGGAGTCGAGGGAGACCACGTACAAGGAACAGATACCGCTGACATTGCATGAACAGGAATGCAGGAATGTTGTTGTTTATTTGGAAGTGAGTTTCTTTTAGCATTTTAACTTCCTAACTAATATTATAAATGCGAAACTAAGTTTGTTGTTACGTTTTCACTCCTTAACTACTGAACCGATTATCCGATCGTGGCATATACGTTGTCAGGTGTAGAGAAACGGACATTTGGTACCTTTAATCCCGAAAAATTACTATTAACAAGAGAAACTATAATACTGTTCAATAGTTTCGTCGAATTGACTGAAATTCTAAATTGACATGAGTGAAGCTACTTATTACCTGAAAGTTTCCGATTGTAGAATTCTGCTAGATAGGGACATACTTTAATAGTACATTTCGCTAAATATGTTAAAATCCCATGTACTACGGCGAGTCTATTGCCATCATCCTGGTGACTGCTGCTGCTGCTGAAATTCCGTATGAAAAAACCCTGACATCTGGGAATCGAGCTTAATGCACAAACGTATACTGAGGATCCAGATTTTCGTCCACCCGTTGAAATTGTTCGTCGGCTTGTTCACTATTCACTGCACGCTCGAAAATGTCTATTTCTGTAACTCATTACCAAAATTATTGACAATCACAATTTATTTAATGAAATTAAGTGCAGCCTTTTTGCGAAGTTTGCGTTAAGTTGGTACTGACACCCTGTAATTATACAGGGTATCAGCTATACACGGTTTCAAGTATACAGGGTGTCAGGTATACACGGTGTCAAGTATAAAGGCTGTCAGGTAATCTGTTCATAAAAATCTATTCATAAAATATAAATACCTTCTTTTTCAAACCCCAGGATGAGATCCGTGACAAGCTAACTCCCATCGAAGTGAAGATGTCGTATGACCTAGTGCCTCAGCCAACAACTAGCCTGGTGCAGCCAGTGCTGGACCAAACCAAGAGCATCGTTCACGCAGACTCACTGAACATCCTCAAGAACTGCGGCCGTGATAATATCTGCATTCCTGACCTCAAGATGTCGGCTACGACGTGAGTTTTAAATGCCTGTTGTTAAATGCTGGTGAAGGTTTTTAGATAAGCCGAAGTCCGGTTTTTCTGGCAAACAAAAATATTAAAAAGTCATAGAAACGTAATTGCTTTTTAAATCTTTGCCAAAGAGAATGTCATTATTGCGTCTTTCTTCTCTTTCTTTCTTTTTCTCTCTTTACTGCATAGATTCTTTACGGATTAAAGGACGATTACATATTCTCAACTTTATTTTGATTAACGCCAAGGTTTTTTTTTGTTTGCCAGTTAAATCTGCTAGTTTTAAGCATATTAAGCATGCTTCGTTTGTAGCTTGTTAAATGCGTATGTATGAATATTGTCTGTTTTCTGCTTTATTTTGTTTCTTTCTGTTTAATATATTAACTTCTAGAGTATTAACCTGTCTTAAATCTTTTTTATTTATCGAAATATATTATTTGTAACATACTCATTTATTAAAGTTTCATTTATTACTCAACATCTATTGTGAATTCGTAAAACTTTAATATTTCAATATTTTTTTCCAATCACACTAAATATGAACATCTAAATCACAGGTCTTCGAATTAAAGTTAACTTTTTTTTTATAAAATTTATTTTGCTTTTTATGCACCACGTCAGGTTTATCTTTTTAAAAACAACTTTTTTTCGCTTCTTTCTGAATTTACACTAACTAAATGACAACGTAAATGACAGCAATAAACAATATTCTTCAACTTCTGTTTTCTTTCCTTCCTTCTATCTTTTATTTAAATCACATTTTGTAATGATCATTGAACTTGACTTAAAAAGTCAGAAGAAAATGCAGACACAATGAAATACAAAAAATATTTTTGTTAATTTCAGTTACCTACATGAAAAAAAGCTACACATAATTATGTTAAATGCCATAAATACCTAATGTACTTACTTCTTTTTTTTTCTTTATGATTTGCTTACGGCTTGCTTATGATATCTTAACTTTTTAACAAAAATAATCATTAATGTAGATGTAGATTTAACATTTTAACACAATTTAGTATTAGTCAATCAGATCTAAGTATCTAATTTAATTATTTTATTTTACCACGCTTTACTACACAATGTGTGCCTATACTTACAAGCCTGTTTATTTAAGCAGTCGCCGTAATTATTCTTTGTAGTGTTACTAACCAACTATGTGTGTTCAGTGTGCGCTTCTATGTGTTTAATATGTTCTGTGTTGTGTCCTGTGACGTCTTAATCCTGCAAACGTGAGGTGGTGGTATGTCTAACACGTAAATAACTTTTCTAATAACACTAATATAAATTAATTTTAACACAAACGAAAAAAGCATTCGCAGACCTGTCTTTTCCACTCCACAGCCCTACAATCAACTACGTCTTAGGATCTGGTGAAAACGTCTTCATTGACGTCAAAGTGGAGAATGCTGAAGAAGATGCCTTCGAAGCTGCTTACTACCTGACTATACCTTCAGGAGTCTCCTATTCTAAAATGGAACGCTTGGATAAAGACACCTCCGATACTCTGATATATTGCTCCATTACCAATAGGTTTGCTGACGGTAATAGCACCGTGAAATGTGATATAGGAAATCCTTTGGCTTCTAAACAAAAGGTAAAATAACTTTCCCATACTTTTTTAATATTAGTAAGTAGTAGTTTTAGCTTCAGTATTGTTGTTTGAGTTTGTGCTTGAGTATCGTTCTATATGAACCTTCAAGTCTTCTCTCTTCAAGAATAAAAAATGTCCAGATTCCGTGTTCGAAACAAAACCTAACGTTTTTAGTAAAGCCACTTTTTTATAAATATGTGAGTGAGCGCCACGCACACGTTAAAATGTTTTCCTTGGATATGTTCACTTGTTTTACGTAGGAATCGAACGACGGGGGTAATTTATGTTACTTATAATTATTAGTGGTAATTATTCTGCTAAGAATCTGGACATTCTATATTAGAATATTCAAGCTTCAAATATTAGAGGCGATTCTCATATTCATAGGCATTGTCAAAGCCATTCATTTGTTCAATCACTTGTCATTAGAACTGCTGTAGCAATAATCATGATTTCTTTTAGGTTCACTTCCGCCTGATCTTGGAAGTGGAATCCCGCGTCACAGGCCTCAGCTTCGACATGGAAGCCAACTCCACCAACGTGGAGAAGGACACTTTGTACGACAACAAAATGCACATGAATATCGGCGTGGTCGTTAAAGCTCAGCTGTCCATCATTGGGTGAGTTGTCACAGTCTGGTGTCAAACTCTCAAAATCAGTTCAGGCGTAGATACGCCTCACCTTTTCCTCTGAGCTAGATTGAGGCCTACACAAAAATCTTTATTTAAAAGTAATCTATGGGTTATTATTTTTAATGGATATAGTCACGGGGTTCCATCAAATAGATGAAGACAATTTTACAGCATAACTTGTTGTTACTTTATTGAAAACGAATGTATTATCTTTCTTATAAAGATATATTAAAGAAATAGCATTAATCAATTGTGACTTTCTTTCTAGGACGCTCTATATGCAATTACAAAATATTTAGTAAATTGCTGTACATGGATGATTTTATAATCTTTGAAATTTCCATATCCTCTGTAACGGCTAAGTTAAAATTGCTCATAAAAATCAAATTATTTACAGAACATCTGACCCACCGGAACTGCATTACAATGCTTCGCTATACAATACAGAAAACTTAAAGGACGACACTAAACTAGGACCACAAGTAATCCATAAGTACAACCTTAAGAACGAGGGACCCTTCACTGTTGAGGAGACGGAGATATACTTTATGTGGCCTTATCAGACTCTTGAAGGTAATAAAGAATACCATAAAATATACAATAATATGAACATTCTTAAGGAAGCAGTAATTTTAGAAACGAAATCCTGTGACTGTCACGAACTTCGGTCACAACAACTAATCGCTACAAGTGCATTCGCTGCGAGTAAAATTTAACCTGCTCAATTGGCTATAACTAATATATCGCGATAATATATGCGAATAAATAATTAAAAAAAAGAAAAAGAAAGGAATAAAAATTCTTTTGTTACGTAAACCATAATTGACGCAGATACGATGCTTTCAAAATTGGCAACACGTCACAATTTAGTACATTTTATTGAATTCTGTACGTTACGAGTAAGAGTCCCCACTCCCGAGTTTTGATGCGTTATATCTTGGTAAAAAATCAGTGATTTTACAAAAGAAAAAATACGTGTCCGTTATTTTTTCAATACTCAGAATGTCATTGTCATGTCATTGACAATTCAAAAGTGCCTGTAACTGGTCTACTTGAAATAAATGCATTTGATTTGATTTGATTTGACGGTCTAACTAGATTTGAAATTTATTGATACTGTCAAAAAGCCAATTCTACCCGCGGCAACATGGATTTATACTTTAATCTATAAAGAGCTGGTCGCTGGTAACTCGTAGCTACATGAAGATTTATTTTCTTCTTCAGTTCCTTATACAAAAATCACTTGTTTATCATTCCAGGCGAGAACCTGATGTACATGCTGGTGCAACCACAATGGCTCGGCAACGTGAAATGTGACATGGCGAGACATATCAACGAAAGGAACCTGTTCGTTCAGAATCCTTATGCTTTCCTTCTCGGAAAGGAGAGAGAAGGTTTGTCAACTATAATTACTACCTCATCATATTAGCCTATTGCAGTACATCGAGGCCTCTCCCAAGGAGCATCACAGCGAACGATCTCTCTCCGGGTGGAGAGAGATCGTTCGCTGTGATGCTCCAGTTCAGTGGCTGCGTGAAAGAAAGTATACTTGGCAATGGCTGGGTAGCCATTGCCAAGTATACTTTCTTTCACGCAGCCACTGCCAAGTACCTACCTTCTTCCACCCAGCCAGGACCTACCATGTTCAGGATCTGTCCACCTTGTTGGGGTCATCTCCAAACTACATTTGTCTCCGCTCAGTCTTCATTCGAGAACCTTTCTATTTCACCTTTCGTTGGTTCTACGATAAACATGACCAAATGACCAGCCCACCGCCACTTCAACAGCGGACAATATTTATCACTTTGTTTAAATGCCGAAAGACCTTTTTTCTCAATTAAATCATTACCCTGTTTCTACTACTGTAAATTGATACTCATCATCATAATATTATGGAATAAATCTTCGAGATTTTTGTTTCACATAAAAGTATCAAAACATTATTTGTTTTCAGCAATGATGAGCAGTGAGTTCTACAGTGCATCACAAACATCAGGTGCCGGAGGATATTATGGACAAGGTTATTAATATTACGGAGATAGACAATATCAAGAATAGATAGATTCTTAATAACCAGTATAAATAATCAGCATGTTACTTGTTACAGTTTACTGGGAAGAATCATCCAGCAGTAACCAATTTAACTCCCAGGCTGGCGGCAACGTTGGTGGTGTAAATGGCCAAGGAGGTTCTGGATATGGAACCGGCCATATCAGCGGGTCCGGTTATGGTACCGGACAAAGTACCAGCAGTCACTCTAGTGGAAGCTCAAGCCATTTCAGTACTAGCTCCAGTGCAAGCGGAAGCCAGAGTGGCAGTGGATACATCAGTGGCAACCAGGGTGGCAACGGACAGTTTGTTAGCAGCCAAGGTGGCAATGGACAGTTTGTTACCAGCCAGAGTGGCAACGGACAATTTGTAAACAGCCAAGGTGGCAACGGACAATTTGTAAACAGCCAAGGTGGCAATGGACAATTTATTAACAGCCAAGGTGGCAATGGACAATTTGTTAACAGCCAAGGTGGCAATGGACAATTTGTTAACGGCCAAGGTGGCAATGGACAGTTTGTTTTCAGCCAGAGTGGCAATGGACAATTCAACAATAACCAAGGTTTCAGTGGCACCCAAGGTTCCTTCAATGGAAATCAAGGAAATGTGGGTGGTCAAAACCAGACCACATTTGGCACCAAGTACTTATTCAATACGACCTGGACTAGTAGCGATGCTTTAACTGTTGCACAAAAGGAAGAAATCGAGAAGAAATTAGCTGCTGCTTTAGCTTCTGGAATTAATCTAGAAGGTCTAACGGGACTTGCCCAGGGTGCTTTTGGAGAAGGTGTTCAGGTAGTAAGAGTGAGGAACAAGACCATCATCTATGATGACAAAAACAAAATTATTTCAGAAGTAGAAACAAGTACTGAGTATGGAAACCTAGGACATGAAGGAGAGCCTGGAAGCTCTTTCAATGTGTGAGTATTGACATAAACTTTAACATTAAAAAAAATTAACTGGAGTGGATTGTTTTACCAGTATTCCCAATATAACTTCAACTTTAATAATATTTCTTGTCTTTCCAGATATAGTAATCAAGGTGGTGTCAGTCAAGCATCTTCACAAGGCCATGCTCAGGGTTCTTGGCAAAGTGGTTCCCAGGGCACTTACTTCCAAGGTTCGGGCGGCTCCAACCAAGCCTCGGCAACGAATAACCAAGGTTCAGCCTATGATCAAGGTTTTGGCGATGGCTCAAGACAAGGCAGTTTCGTCCACCGCTCATGGGCAACCACAGAAACTGTTAACCCTGACATTGCAAAAGCTGGTTCTTCAACCTTCAGAGGTTCTTCCAGTGTAACTGTTGTGGGAGATCAAGAAGATGACAATATTGGAGGTATTGGAGCATTCGGTGCATATAATCCAAATAACGAATTCAGATATGGTATTGCTGATGTCACTGGCAGTTCTGGTGGCAGTCAAAGAAGCACTGGAGCTGGTGGTGCTGTACAGAGTAATACATATGCGGCTGGAAGTGGAGGTCGACAGGTTGGAGTTGGTGGTACGAGCTATCAATCTGGAGGTGCAACACATCAGTCTGGTGGAACCCAATACTCGTACTCTTCATCATCAGGTTAACTATTACTTTACACTAATTGGACACAATTTTCGAGAAATATCTGTTACTGTTTAAAATGTATTCATACTATTCTGTTGATATTTTCCAGGAGGTCAAACATTGTACAACACTCACTCGAGCAGTGGTTACGGCTCTTCAAACGAACGTCGTGAACAAACCAGGAGACGGCGACAGGCGACAGGCGAAGTAAGTCTTTCAACTATTCCTAGGATGCAATATTAAACACTTAAACAACACACCAAAGTTAAATTCACAAAAAAAAAACATGCATGGTTTTATGTACAACCTAATATTATTGCAGTTTTATAATTTTCCCTCTCAACACTGACTGAACAGTTGAAAATAGACCGAACATAGACCATGCGAAAACGGGCATAACATTATAAAATCAATCTGCTCCATCCATTTTTCCATAAAATTTAGGTGGAACTAGATAAAGCTGCCTATCCTACCTTATAAAGCTCAGATGATAAAAATATTATTCTTACCAAGGATTCTCAATCCAGGTGGACCCACAGCTGAAGAAGATCTTGGAGAAATGTGAAGAGAAGTACAAATGCGAGGTGTTGAGGTGTACCACAGGACGCATGGTGAAGGGACAGGAGGCCTGGTTCGCGTTCAGATCAAGGATCAACGCGTCTGTGCTTACTGAGGTAATGATCGTGCCCAATTAACGGCAAAAGTGGTAACTTTTCAAAGGGTTTCGTATTTCTACAGCGGTTTTCAACAATATTGATATGCTTGATTCAGATTTTATGTTAGACATACCACACATTTTTAATTTAAAATAGGTAGTATGGACTAGTTTCGTTAGTGGTCGTGCTGGTGGGGGTCCAAATGCAAAAAATGTTAAAATCCGTTATTACCTTACCCACAGATCTCAAAAGAGCGCGCAGTGATCCTGTCGACGCTGGCCACGGCGCGCGTGTCCCGCCTGCCCATGGTGGGGCGGCCGGCGCAGCCCGGCTGGCGCACGGCGGAGGCGCACACGGCCGTGACCCCGCAGCTGGAGGCGCGGGAGGGGGGCGGCATCCCGCTGTGGGTGGTGGTGCTGGCCGCCGTCATCGGCGCGCTGCTACTGCTGCTGCTCATCTTCGCACTCTATAAAGTAAGTTACAAATACATTAAAATTTGAGGTATGTGCGAAGTTGGTCCTGCCGGGGTCACGGGACTTGCCCATTACCGTAACCACGGTACGTAAAGGGCTAGTGAAGGACACCGTGGATTTTAGTCAGTACAAGTCTGATAGTCCCTCCCGCCCTGCCCTGGGTGGGAGGACTCATTTGATGATTTTACCACGAAAAAAAAAATGTGCGAAGTTGGTGGTTGGGTTCTGTCACATCGTGATCGATTTGACAGAAATTTGGAATGAATGGGCGCGGTTTTTCTTTCTTCGATTTTCGTTTGGCAAAGATAACATTATGGTGGATTATGATTACCTTACAGACTTGCTTATTAGTTATTTGTTAATGAAAGTCGATGACAAAATATGTTTTTAGTAAATGGCTAAGCTCTTGGTAAATGATTATAAATTGGGATAACTAGGTCAATGACAAAGTTTAAAAGAAACATTTATTTATTTCCAGTGCGGATTCTTCAAGCGCAACCGCCCGTCGGACCACGCTGAGCGACAACCCCTGAATGGACGCGACGAACATCTTTGATATCCAACCACCGAGATAGGCGTGGCGACCGACACGGGCGGCACGTCGGACGCGGGTCGGACGTCCGACACAGGTCAGACGTCCCATTCGGACGGTAGCTCGTCCACGGACGCCGCCAGTGACGTCACCAGTCGCGACTCCACTAGCTTCGACAGGTACTGACATCACAAAGTCATCGTTAATAAGTTTTAAATGACGTCATAGTATCATGTAAAGAAAGATAGAAAAGAAAGATTTTTTTTCTAAGAAAGAAAGAAAGTCTTTCTTTTGTTTTTCTATTTCTATTGTATCATATCGTAATGATTTCTGCCGTTTTAATAATGACAGAAATGAATGCGATATTGTATTAATTTATTTGTAAAATTAATAAAAATATTTGTTGGGTTGTAATTTTTATGTTTAAAATAATTATTATAAATATAAAAATGACAGCTCGTTAGGTAGTTAGGTCCGATTTGATTGTAGAAAACATTACAGCCATATTTTACGATGCAATAGTTTTACCTCATGACATAACGAATTATTCTCCCAACTTTTCTCGTCTTTTTACAAAGAAGATGAAAGGTATGACATTTTTTTTAAATATCTACGTCTACTATTATGATAAAACTAGTCACGTATAAACAATTAATTTTCGGACGCCATATTAGAAATTAATAAAAGAATAAAAAAAGCGAGTCGAGGAGTAAGTGACTAATTTTAGATAAATTATAATAAAAATGGATAAATAATAAATAATTATTATAATTTATCCAAAATAAATCGTCTTGAAGAGTAAAATGAATGAAAGATTAAATCTTGTTGTGTGATAAATGTAAAAATGTGTGTATGTATGAGAGTTGTTGAAAATGTGATCTAAGTTAATAATTAGGTATTTACTAAATGCGATAAATAACATAATTGATGGTTAAACGAACTTACCTTAAGTGATGTTCGACCATAATTATACGAGACGTCACATCCGAAAGATTTATTTTGATTCACTTCGTAGTCCACTTTCTAATGTACTAGGCATCGCACAATTTTTAGAGCTAAAAAAAATATATATTAAAAGGAGGTAAATTGACTATGACGTTTGACGTAGTACCTTCTCCCACTGTTACCTGCGCTCGCGCCGCCATAACTCTTGTCATTGTTTTCAGACAGGAAGAACCTATTTCACGACACAATTTGGGGAAAATGATTGATCTTCGAATCATAGGGTTTGGGTGGGTTATAAATCTTTCGGATGTGACGTCTCGTATAATTATGGTCGAACATCACTTAAGGTAAGTTCGTTTAACCATCAATTATACTACGACGTCACATCCTTCAGATTTATTTTGATTCACTTGGTAGATGTTTAGAACCTGGAGTGAAATAGGTGATCCATAAAGGAGGGGCGCGGAGGATTGAAATGGAAACTCTCAGTTATGTTTTCAAATCAACAACATTATTAATTACTTAACAAATGTAGCTTTACCATATTTTATGACAATAATTAATTAAATACCTTTCCACTAACATTGTTTGGCAGGTCAATTACAAATTGCCGATGCAAAATCCTCATCATCGTTATTTACAAGGGGTCTATCATAGAACTTTGCAAATGTAAGCGAGTTGCCGGACCAACCCGCTGATTTTTTAATAAGGTCTATAGATATGCCTTTTCTTTTTGCCGCCGAAGTAGATGCGTGGCGCGTACTATGCGCGGAAAATATGGTCGTATCTACCCCACTTTCACTAAGTACCAGTTTAATCCAGCGGCTAATAGAAGAGGCACTCGCGTTGTGTATAGGTTTTTTAATAGTTAGTATGAGTTTATCAGTTTGTGAAGAATGTCTAAATTTCTGAGTTGCTTCTAAATATGAGGACAAAGTCTTGCCAGGGCAAATTTCTACTTTCTGAGGGAAAAAAGGTATGATCAATCGTGGTGTGTTTCGCCCTGGTGCTGAAGTTTTAGTAACATCAGTAATAATTATTTCAAAGTTTGAGCCATTGGCTCTAATATTACACAAACGAATTAATGATAGCGTCTGCACACGTTGTGCAGTCGACAACGCAAGAAGAGCTACCAACTTTTTAGTAAGTTTCTCTAGTGGTAAGTTATCGTTTGGATACCAGCTTGAGATATAATCAAGGACTAGATTTGGGTCCCAAGTTGCCTGATATTTAGGAAAAATAGGATTCTTTTTAAATACGCCCTTAAAGAAACGGGGAACCCGGTCATCGTCACTTAACCGTTTGCCTAATATTAGAACCAAAGCTGAGCGAATGGAATTAAGGGTGGAATAGCTCGCCCCTTCTTCGAGTTCCACCGTTAGGAACTTTAGTATTAGTGGAATGTTTACGGTATAACAGCTTATATTATTGTTGATACAAAAACGCCACCATTTTTTATAGGCGCAGCTGTATTGTTTTAAAGAATTTTTTGCCAAGGACGCAATCATAATTTCGATAGTTTCGGGTTAGGTCTTGTCTGGCATAAGCTTCCCTGATAATAGACATGACACCAGGGTAAGTCGTGTCCAGAGTGGGTGTCTGGTTCTGAAAGGAGACAGTAGTAGATTAGGATCAGGTTCAAAGTAAATAAGGTCACTTTGTGACAATTTCAAAAAAAGCGGGTACCAAGGTTGACTAGGCCAATGTGGTACCACCATTATTCCTGTAGCGTTATCATTGACTATTTTTCTTAGACATCTTAAAATCAATGAAAACGGAGGGAACGAGTAGAAAAAGAATGAACCCCAATCTACAGTGAACGCGTCAATGTTAAATGCTTCTGGGTCTCGTTTCCATGAGATATATGTATCACACTTGGCATTTACGCTAGTGGCAAATAAGTCAATTTCAGGACAACCGAATTTATGAACGACTTTATTAAAGGCTAACAAGGATAAACACCATTCGGTATCGATGTTTTGGCGTCTCGATTCTTCATCAGCCTCAACGTTATCTTTGGATTTTATATATGACGCAAATACATGTAATTGCCTCGTTTCGCACCATTGCCAGATCTCGCGAGCTAATTCATTTAGATCCAAATATTGTACTCCACCATACCTATTTATATAAGATATTGCTGTTGTATTGTCTATACGCAGCAATATCTCTTTATTGCGTAGGTGTTTGGCAAAGCATTTAAGTCCGTTAAAGGCGGCTTTCAGTTCTAACAAGTTTATGTGATAATTGATTTCTGTATTATTCCAGAACCCACTTGTCCTTTCACCATTACAGAATATACCCCAGCCTGTCCGAGAAGCGTCCGAAAATATTTCTAATTCATAGCGTCCGTTGCGTATTACATTTTTTGCATGCCTTATATTGACTGTCCACCATATTAAGTCTTGTTTTAGACTAATAGGTACGATCATGGTTTTATCGTAATCATTGTCAGAGTTTCTTAAAGCTAAGAACTTTTCGCGTTCAAATAGTTTGGTATAGACCCAGCCGTAAGAGACTGCCGGGCATTCAGAACAAAGTATACCAAGGAATTTGGCAAAATCTCTAATAGATATTAGTTTTTGTTTAGAAATATTTTCGACACACTTTTGAACTTTGACACGTTTTTCTCGTGGTAATTTTAAACAATAATCTTGCGAATGCAGTTCAAAACCAAGAAATGTTTGGGATTGTTTTGGTTGTAATTTACTTTTGTCAAAATTTATGACGAAACCCAAACGTTCTAACAATACCTTTGTGTCGGTAACACATTTAAGGCATTCTTAATAATTATTACCGATACAAATAATGTCATCTAAATAAATAGCCATTATCAAACCTCTATTTCTAAGTGCAGCAATCACTGGTTTCATTAGCTTAGTGAAAATGTACGGTGCTAAAGACAAGCCGAACGGTAAACACTGAAATTCGAAAATTTCGCCTTCGAACATGAATCGTAAATACTTTTTACTGTTTTTTTCGATTTTTATTAAAAAATACGCTTCTTTTAGGTCTAAAGTAGCCATATAGCAATTTTTTGTAATTAATTTTGTAACCGTTCTAATATCCTCCATTTTAAAATGTTGTGTCGTAATAAAATTATTTAAGTTCTTTAAATTAAGGATAAATCGGAATGAGCCGTCACTTTTGTTGGCCAGAAATATTTTTGATAAAAATTGGTCAGTCACTGCAGCACACTTAATGACCGCACCGGAAGACTGCAATTTTGATATCTCTATTTTAATATTATTAATTTCGGTATCACTTAAATTTGATTTTTGGGTATAACTGTTTGAACAACTGGGTTTGTAAAGGGAATTTTAAAACCCTTTATGTAACTTAAAACAGCAGGATCATCGGTTATATTACACCAGTTATCAAAAAAGTAGCTCAGTCTACCAGCATGGGGTATAGTTACCTCGTTTAAGGTCTTTGTGCCCTGAAGTTGGTCTTCGATGACGATATCTGGCGATGGGCAGCTGACGTTGTCCGTTTGTTCGTTTGAACATGGAAGCGAGGTCTCTGCCCACCCTGTCTGCGTGTCTGTTGACCTTGAGATCTGGGTGGGCCCCGCCAGTTTCCCTGCTGCGTGTATCTCCGGGTTGTTGGTGCAGGGTCACTTCGTTTTATCTGAAGACCAGATCTTTCGGCGGTTTTTGATGCCTTTATTTTTTCTCCTAGATTGGCTCCAAAAAGGTAAGTGTCCCTTTTTACATCGGTAATGAGCTGTGCGAATTTTTTGTCAAGGGATGTGATCACCAGTTTTCGTCTTGTTTTCGTGTTTTCATAATGTAGATCCAGTAGTACTTTATTAATATCAGATATTTTCCTGAGCAGTTCTATTTTGTCTGTATCTCCATCAATAATGGAGCATGCCAAATTAGTTAAACCTGCTATTCCATAACCGAGGTGGTTTTGTGCCTTTTCTAGTAATTTGTCTCTATTTTTTACAGAGTCACTTAGAACCGGGATGATTTCCGGATTTAACAGAGGTGCTTTGGCAAGCTTGAAGTTTTCTGGCACTAATGACTTTTCCAAACCTTCTTGTTTCTGTTCTCTCGTCAGGCCATCCACTAGGATACACCCCCAACGTTTAGCAATCTCGTCAGGAATTGGTGGCCCAAAGACTTCGTCCTTTCCCTTTAATTCGCCGAGCGCTTCCAATATTTCTTGGGGTAAGGATTCTTGAGTCGCAGTATCTTTACTAGTGCTGGGACCTGGTTCTGCGAGCGGTATTGGGACACCGATTGGTGTTTCATGCTCAATATCTTCCTCAAAATGGGAGGCCCTGTTCGAATTTTCTGTCAAGAAACCAGGAGCTACTGCGGACCTGATCAGTCGTTTTGGCACATCCGGATCATCAGACTCCGATAGATCGAGCCGAGTTTGTTCATACGGCTGTGAGGTGGTTGGCGACAATGGTCGTGAGTCGCCTGGTGATAGTGGCCAGGGTTCAGAGTCTGCAAAAAAAACAACGCAAACGTTGTTTTAAAATGCACGAAACAATCGTGCTTACATAAACTGCCATCGCAATTGTAAATTTTTGAGTCATTGGTTATAATCACGTTACAACACGAGACTGTATGGTTATCAGCCATGATCACGTCATGGAGAATAACAGTATCACCTCATACCACAACCATAGTTATCCGTTGCGATCGCATCGCAAAGAAAAAACCAGCTGAAAAGTAGAAATCTACCATTCGCGATCGCATCGCGAAGAATTACAATCATTAACGTATGTCATAACGTTAACTACATAGGTACCTTAGGATAAAATACAAACAGAAAAAACAATAATCACATAAAATACTTAATGACGGTATTTCAATCGTAATACCGTGTTTTTTTTTTTTCAAACATCTGGTAACGAATTGATTATCTGTAGACGCATGAATGCGTAAAGGTTATTTAGAGAAGTTTTTAGATTATGTAAACAAGTATGACTCACCTTCGCTCGTTTCCGAAAAGTGGTTAAGTTGCTTTTGTAATCGTCTTATCTTCTTCCGAATGCGCGATTCCTTATCTCCGTGTTTTCTTTTGCCCATTTTTGTAAGCCAGGAACCACAGTTTTCACTAAATCACACGCGTATTGTACACAAAATATTTAAGGTGTTGCGATGCCCGCACAAAAAAAGCGAATGACAAGAGTTATGGCGGCGCGAGCGCAGGTAACAGTGGGAGAAGGTACTACGTCAAACGTCATAGTCAATTTACCTCCTTTTAATATATATTTTTTTTTAGCTCTAAAAATTGTGCGATGCCTAGTACATTAGAAAGTGGACTACCAAGTGAATCAAAATAAATCTGAAGGATGTGACGTCGTAGTATAATTTATTGTAGGTGTATCAAATAATTGAATCAAATTAATGTAAGTAACTAAATTGTGGTAGAAAAACTGTAGTCACGTGTGAAAATATTTTATTTTTAAATTAGAAAAAATTGAATCTCTTGTTTGTTACACCTGCAATTTTTATTTCGAATCCAGAGCGAATGGATCATTAATGGTACTAATAAGATCGCTTTACATAAATATAATTTATAAATAAATGATTTTGGGAGGCATTATCTCAATAAATATATTTATTCTAAATGGTTCTTTTAACTCAGGCGAGGTGGATCTCTCAAAATGCTATACTGAGTTTGAAAGAATTTTAAAGCAATAAAAAATGTTGTCGTAAATTTAAGCACCGAAAACCACAAAAAATACACAAAATATATTGTAGCCGCTTTTGCAGCTTATGTAATAAATATAAATGGGTACATATTTTTGAGTAGTTGTGTAATGTAGTTTTCACATAGTGTGCCTTAGCGATACATATCGTATAATAGCTTAAATTATGCTTTATATACACATAATTATGTAAAATTAAATAAATTCCTAAATAAAATGTATTAAGTGCCTTCTGAAACTGCCAGTTACTAATAAAAATATTAATGTAAATATTTTAGATTATATATTATTTTTTACTAAGAGACATTTTTTCACAGAACAGTATTGTTTTAGAGTGTGTAGTATTTTTGGCAAAAAGTGTATTTGTATAGAATTGAAATTGTACTTAATAACTGTAAGAAAAAAAAAGTTAAATTAAATATTCTATCGGTTGTTTGGCTTAGAAATTTAAATATCAGTCGGAAATAATAAATAAAAAAAGGATTAAAGTTTTTAACAAATCTATTCTAATACGTTTTACTTCATTTCTGTGAAAAAATGGCAAGTCCACTAATAATACATAAGCATTGTTACATTTTGTAATTATTTTTAATTATTTATTTTTACATTTTAACTATTAAGTAAACAGCTTCTACTTATAGTTAATTATTAACTAAAATCGTTTAGATGCCATACAAATGTGTAATAGTTTTATATTATTTTGGTTGTTTTATCTGTCGGTAATAATTTCTTTGCATTTACCAAAAAATGAACTCGTAATAAAAATTTTGTTTTTAATTTTAACACAAATTGTTTTATTTGTCACCTTACGAGACAAATATTTATTTTTGTCCTCGAATGTGCAGGGTTTTATAAAAAGAGTGTATAAGGTATTAAAATATGAACACGTAATATCGCGCCTGTTATTCCAGAAAGCATAAGCAGTAGTGTACCTACTTAAGCCGTGACACAGAATCCCATTTCACCAGTAATAGGGGACAAACCTAATGCTATTAACTTTTTTTTTATCGTGGTAAAATCATCAAATGAGTCCTCCCACCCAGGGCAGAGTGGGAGGGACTGTCAGACTCGTACTGACTAAAATCCACGGTGTCCTTCAATAGCCCTTTACGTTCCGGGGTCACGGTTTCCTGATGAGACAGTCCCGCGACCCCAGCAGGCCCTGACCCTCTAAGGGGGCCTCGTCAGATTGGGCGGGTGTACTCATTTGATGATTTTACCACGGTAAAAAAAAGAAAAGCTGCTACTGAAGAAATCTATCTGTACTTTCAACAATAAATAAAAAAAATCGATTCGAGTGAAAACGCGGGCAACAGATACACTCGCGAGCAAAAGTATGAAACACTATGAATTGATCCGGGATAGCCCCAACTAACAGCTGACCATTTAAAATTGTACTATTTTTATTATTCTTTTCTACGTACTAAGTAGGTAGGTACTCAAAATCGCGTCGCCCTGGGAAATAGGTGATTCCATTCTTTTGGTCGCAACTGTATTTTTCTTATAAAAATAACCGAAGAAGTAGTTTACAATTATGCACAGGAAAAAGAAAGGAGTGTTAGCTGACTAGGAACTTACTAAATAATTATTTTATATAGTTGTATAAGTAAAGCTGTGAGCAAAAATAATTATAACTGATTGTGTTCGGTACCGGACATAAGCGCCCTCTGGCGGAGCAACCAGATAAACCCACCAAGCTCGCGCTCGCAGATTAAATTAACTAGTACAGTCAGCAGAGGAATCTGCAGATTTAAATTTTAATACTATTACTAGTTGACAGCAATAAATAAATATAAAATATTCCACAACTATCTATCACACAACGCCATCTAGTCCCAAGCTAAGCAGAGCTTGTGTTATGGGTACTAGACAACTGATAAACATACTTATATATTTCTAAATACATACATATTATAGATAAATGGCGGTACTTCTCTCAAAATTTTGAAGTAAATATTACGAGGAAACTTCTGTCTTGGATAAATTGAAAGACATTCGATATTCACCAATTTGGTATTTGACACCTCTAATTAAACAACTTAACAACAATTTCTCTAATTTACACTTTATTTTAGGGGTGGGTCCTTGAAATCCAATGACGTATGATCGAATAACAATTGCTCGATAACATTAGCTCGATAGATCATGAATTCGATGAGTTCTGAGCGCGACAGTTCATTACCTCGATGCATCAAAGTTTCGAATAACTATGAGCTCGAAACATCGATAGAGCGAAGCCCATCATATTGAAACATCATCCCGAACGATCATGTAATCGATTTATAGAATAGTTTTAAGGATTTTCATTTAAATACAATTTGAAGACCCGCAAACCCGATTTGTTTTGCGGCTCTCAAATTGGTGGGCCAAAGCTTGCTGGAGTCGCAAGACTGTCTAAACAGGTAGACGTGATCCTTGAAAGTAAAGGGCTGTTTAAGAAACACCTTGGATTTTAGTCACAACGATTCTGCGTTTTAGCACACATTGTAACGAACGTTCTGGCGAGCTTTTTTCCGATCCAACTGATTACTGCCAAAACTGACCATTTTGACGACCATCGATATAGTGTTCGCTAGAAAGATCGTGAAAATGTTTGTAACGATATTTAGCTCTATGTTTGACTCTGTTCGTTATTCAATTCGATGAAATTTTAGGAAAAATATCTACTTTTAATTTTGGGACAAAAAAAAAACTTAAAAACAGTGAATGCTTGTGTGTGCTAATGTTTTGCTAAGTCTATCAGCACCGGTACATAAAGGGCTATTGAAGGACACCGTGGATTTTAGTCTGTCAAGTCTGACAGTTCCTCCTGCCCAGCGCTGGGTGGGAGGACTCATTTGATGATTTTACCACGAAAAAAAAAGTCTATCAGCACCTAACTAAGAACAACACAAATTTTAAACAACAAAAGCTTATTTACTTGCCTTCAATTTCTATGCTGACCCTACAAAGCAGTGCGGTCCGTAAATCTTATTCCGCCAGTGTTTCTCAAACGCCTGCCAGTCTGATCGGTCGCGGCGCGACTACAAACGGAAATGAAATAAAGATACTCGTTCAAACGTTGCATTTGTTTACCGATCTCATCTAGGTTCTAGATGGAGATAGAACTGTTTGAATCTAGATTTTAGATACTCGTAGACTGGTTTCTATTTATTTGAGACTAGCATTCCATTGAGGTTTCGCCTGCATATTTCCTCCAACGTTAGTGTTCATTTTAGACTAAAATTCTCATGACTTTCATTAAGATAGTGCTGCTGATAATTTTATTCATAAAAATACAACTCATGAAGAATCAATTCCACAAAAAAAAAAAAGATGTTTTTGAACTACTTTCTCTTCTCATGTCGAGAATTCTCAAAAATTCACAAAATCATGAACAATCCGAAAACTAGTAGGAGGTGATTCGGATACACCACGTTACGAGGGATTTTAATTCTTTTGGACGTCAATGTTCCGGCTAGCCAATATCTAATAGAAAAAAAGATCTAATTTCAGCCAATGGTTGGACCATTACAGTCATCTTAATTAGATTATGACAACACTTTAATGATCGGTTGCGCCTTTTTTGTCTTACTATTCATGTTAATCAAGGTAATTTTGATTACCAATCTTATTCCGCCTTATTACAAAAAGGGGTTTAACTAAAAACCCAGGTTTAATCTTGTAAAACTACGGTTTAAACAAAGATTATTACAAATCGTGGTTTTGCGATAAACCATGGTCTAACAGTAGTAGCTGTCAAAGGTATGTCAAAGTTTCTCATAGCAAATTTTTCATTGTGTTGTAGTTTTTGTGTTATTTTCACCCAAAATGGATTGAAACAAGGTAGATTTAATTGTAATTACTCATTGTGGATTTAATTGTATAGACAATCGTTCAAATGGCGGTACTAAAGTCGACGTTTTATCTTAGTTTTGTAATATGGACAAATTTAAACCATGGCTCTGCAGATAAGCCTGGACTTGATAGACCAGGTTTAAACCAAGGTTTATTTAGTTTTTGTAATAAGGCCGATTAAGTTTAAAGTTCATTGTAATTATCGTGCTAATTATTATTGCTCATATTCTAAGAATGTGATGTTATTAAGTTCTCGGTTATGTTTATCTGTATGTCCACAGTCCACGTCAGTCTGAAAATACTTATGTTTTGGAACTAACTTCCATTTAATTTCCATTAATATTCTCACAACCTGAAGATAATGGCATGATGACAGCATCAATTAATTGCAAATCTATTCAGTTCGTCAGTTAGGGGTGTTGAAAAATTACGGAAGCTTTTTTGCAATTAAATGATTATTGACATAGATGAAACGCATCAAAAATCGGTTGTGACATCAGAACTTATACTTATTAGTGACATTTTGTGAACTTTAAAGCCTTTGTCAAACAGACAGGCGTGACGAATGCGAAGCGGGACGTTTTTATTTGTAATGTATGGAATTGTTTGAATCCAGTCACATAGAAAAGCGAAAGCGATCCGATAGCGTGACAGAACTATCAGACTGACGTCTCGCTTCTGTCTGGTATCGCTTCGGAAACGCTTCGCAAGACAAATTGTGAGTTATAAAAATCTAGAAAAATAAAAAATACGGGTCAAATCAAATGAAACTGACGATGACGGACTATTTAGATTTTTTCACTCATCTTGCCTGCAGCCAATTTAAAAAGTGTCACATGAATTGCATTGGTGTAAAATTTAAAGGGAGCGAACTCCATAACCCAATTACGCATGATATGGTCCAAGGTTACAAGCGATCTACTGTCTGGGTTTTTACATCTAATAAAAACTCTCAACCGGGACTGATGCCGAAGGTCAGACGTGCTCTTAAATTATTAATCTGGGTTGAAATAATTTCGACCTAAATAACAATATTTGGATGAGGAATGAGGGAATCAAAACACAGAAAATCACAGAAACGTGATAAACTGTAATGGTCATACGTGGGGTCAAGCTAACAGATAATACATTGATTAAATAGTAGAACGCGATGCATTTCGTTTGAGTCATATACAAACACGACAAACCAACACTCGTTCCAAACGATTGATATACATTCCAATCTAATTGCATCAAGTGAAAAATAATAATAGACGATTAAGTGCACCAAAATCACAATGAAGCAGTATCTGGTGATACTAGTGTCATTGGCACTCATATCAAATTCGCATTGTGGTTTTTTGGACAGTGTACTCGGGACAGTAACGGACACAGCAAGCTCAATAACACATAAAGTTGGTGGTGTAATACACTCTGGCAAAACCATGGTCTTTGGCGGCACTGAACAGAATGAAGAAGGACTGGTCATCCATAAACCAGGCATAGTAGGAACAATATCACAAAAAATACACGGCGTGTCAGAAGCAGCCAGAGAAGAGGTAAGAAGTATAATACACGTGTTTGATGGCGATCGGCCCCAAGAAAAAGGAATATTTGGGAGATTATTCGACAGAGTGAAATGTCGTGTTTTCAAAGTTGAAGATTTCCTTTTCGGCCATCATGGACAGGTTGGCCATACAATAGAAAATATACCAATCGTTATGAAGAAAGTAAACAATGATACAAAACCTTTACGTGAAAAACTGAGCAAATACTTTTACAAAAATAATGCACCTTCAGCTTCTGGTATGCGGCAAACACTCAGCAGTTTACAAGAAGCGATTAATAGGGCCCGACTCAATATCATTAAGAAAAGGCAAGAAGAGTTAGAGAATGCCAACAATGAGAATGATGGTGCTGGATTGCTTGACATTCGAACTGCAATGGTCATAGATGAAGACATACAAAACAACTTCGAACATGGAGTAAATGCGGCATACGATAAAGTGAATGACGCAGTTGATGATGGGCGCCAAACAGGACAATCTTATTTCAACAGGGCTCAACAAAACTCTATTGACTTTATAGAAAATCAGAGAGGAAATGGACAAAATCAATACAATGAATTGGCCAACAATGGTGACAGGTTCAAGAGTGATGTGGGTAGTTCTATCAATAATAATTTGGAAAATCAGAGAAGAAATGTGCAGAATCAATACAATCAAATGGCTACTGATGCTGATAGATTTAAAAGTGATGTGGGTAGCTCTATTAACACTAATATTGATGATCAGAGAAGATATGTACAGACTCCATACAATCAAATGGCTACTGATGCTGATAAATTCAGAAGTGATGTAGGTACTTCCATAAATAATAATTTGGAAAATCAGAGAAGAAATGTGCAGACTCAATACAATCAAATGGCTACTGATGCTGATAGATTGAGAAGTGATGTGGGTAGCTCTATTAACACTAATATTGATAATCAGAGAAGATATGTACAGACTCCATACAATCAAATGGCTACAGAAGCTGATAGATTTAGAAGTGATGTAGGTACTTCCATAAATAATAATTTGGAAAATCAGAGAAGAAATGTGCAGACTCAATACAATCAAATGGCTACAGATGCTGATAGATTTAGAAGTGATGTAGGTACTTCCATAAATAATAATTTGGAAAATCAGAGAAGAAATGTGCAGACTCAATACAATCAAATGGCTACTGATGCTGATAGATTGAGAAGTGATGTGGGTAGCTCTATTAACACTAATATTGATAATCAGAGAAGATATGTACAGACTCCATACAATCAAATGGCTACAGATGCTGATAGATTTAGAAGTGATGTAGGTACTTCCATAAATAATAATTTAGAAAATCAAAGAAGAAATGTGCAGACTCAATACAATCAAATGGCTACTGATGCTGATAGATTGAGAAGTGATGTGGGTAGCTCTATTAACACTAATATTGATAATCAGAGAAGATATGTACAGACTCCATACAATCAAATGGCTACAGAAGCTGATAGATTTAAAAGTGATGTAGGTACTTCCATAAATAATAATTTGGAAAATCAGAGAAGAAATGTGCAGACTCAATACAATCAAATGGCTACTGATGCTGATAGATTCAGAAGTGATGTGGGTAGCTCTATCAATAATAATTTGGAAAATCAGAGAAGAAATGTGCAGACTCAATACAATCAAATGACTACTGATGCTGATAGATTCAGAAGTGATGTAGCAACTTCTATAAATAATAATTTGGAAAATCAGAGAAGAAATGTGCAGACTCAATACAATCAAATGGCTACTGATGCTGATAGATTTAGAAGTGATGTGGGTAGCTCTATCAATAATAATTTGGAAAATCAGAAAAGAAATGCACAAGGTAATTACAATCAAATTGCCAACAACGCTGACAGATTTACAAGTAATGTTGGTAGTTTTATCGATAATAATTTGGAAAATCAGCGGGGGAATGTACAGAATTATTAAAATTAACTACTAGTGCTGATAGATTAAAAAGTAATGCAGATAGTGAATCAATAATACTGATAAATTAACAATTGGATGGAAATGGTGCCATAAGTTAGCTAAACTAAATAAACTTAAATGTATATAGACATTCTACATCGACACTTCGAGAATAACACAATTAATCAAATGACAGACTTTATTTAAAAGAAGATTATTATAATTAATTTATGAAAATGTTTAACTACAGTTAATTAATGTGTTATCTTGTTGTTAACTGAGGTAACGACGACGATGATTAAGTTTAATATGTAAATATTATGATTATACCATTGTTTATGAATTTGTTGAGTTTTATTTAACGAATCTTGGCAAATTATTGTTCTTTGACCTTGTAATACACTCGCGATCAAAAGTACGGAATCAATTACTCCAATTCCGCGCGATCTTGAGTACCCACTTAATAATTAGTTAAGAATAATAAAAATGGTATCATTTTAAAGGTATCTGGTAACTTTACATAGAAACCAAATTCATTCTAATCACGCCATTATTTTAAGAAGCTGTCCCGGACCAATGCTATACTTAGCATTGATCACAAATCTTAGCAAAAGCATGGAATCACTTACTAGTGATATGGAATCATGGATCTTTTGCTCGCGAGTGTATTTAAAAAGTTATGTATAAAGCTTCAAACCGTTGGTCGCGGGACTCACGAATTACCGTGACCCCAGTACGTAAAGGGCTATTGAAGCACACTGTGGATTTTAGTCAGTCAAGTCTGACAATCCCTCCCGCCCTGCCCTGGGTGGGAGAACTCATTTGATGATTTTACCACGATAAAAAAAAGCTTCAAAACGGTCGACTGAAGAAAAAAGGGTCGAGTCTGACATCGGCAGCAAACAGCACTGGTGCTGCAGCATTACTACCACTCTAATGCTGCTCAGCAATCCTGCCTTTAGAGAATTTGTAGATATTTACGTAACAGAATTCACAAAACACATCGCCAACCCGCACAATAACAAATTCCATTTACTTTACTACCTCCACAATAAACTTCTAGACAATTTTCCCACTTCAAATAAAACGGCAACAAAATAAAGTAGGTACGAGCACTACTCGCACTATTCGCTAGTAAACTTAACCCAAAGTAATCCACAAGATTAACCTCAGAACCGTATGCGGTATAAAGAATAAAATGGACCCCAAACACATAAAGCTGCGGGGTCTAAGGGACCCCCGATTACACCGCGCTACCCACAAACAGTGTTAATTAACCCTGCGATGAATAGCGCCGGTCTTAGGGACCCTACCCCGCATTATTTAGGACCCTTTGGATATGATTGAGTCTAGTTTTGGAGATCTGATTTTGATTAATTAAACTAAGATAGATACTTCTCTACAAACATAGAACCTCTCAAACTTTCGCATTCATAATCAACATCAGCCTATAAATGTTCCCACTGCTGGGACAAACGCCTCTTCTCTGTGAGACGAAGTGGACCATAATCCACCACGCGTGCTCTGTGCGGGTTGGTAGATGTCACATGTCTTCAAATTTTGGAATTGGTTCTTGGACACGCCGGTTTCGTCACGATGTTTTCCTTCACCGTTTGGTGAGCAATGGTGATGTAATAAATAACACAAAGTATTGCACCTGGCTGGGTTCAACTACAACTCGTAAGTCAGGGCCCATATCACCTCCACCACAGCTCGCATTTATAATATTAGTAATAAATTATGAAAAGATGGCGCTACATAATTAATAACACACAAGAACCGTCAAGAAATTTCCATTCCACACAATCCAAAGGCCTACTAGAAATAGGCAATATAAGTCACTCCCCATCGGGCCATCCCCGACTGGTACAGACAGCAAAACAAAAGGCTCCAGCGCCGACATAAAGTTGTCGCGATCGGCGCCACTTTAAACACGAACGTCATATAAATCATACGAGTATTGGTACCCTACATGAATGTGGAATAGTCGCATGTGTTACTTATATGGAAATTTTTGTTGTGTATTGATTTGAAGTTGTTTTGTGGCTGAGAACTGTGATTTAGTAGATATATCGTTACTCGTTTCGAGTTAACATCGAAGTTGAAATTCTGCAGTGTTTCAACTAAGAATAGGACGGCCTTGGTGCCATATTATAGCGACAAGGACGTTAAGCAAATTAATATTAATACAATACAGACTGTCTTCTATTTCCATACTATCCAATAGTATTGTCTTGAAAAGATCACTTTTAAGCTTTTGTCAAACAGATAGGCGTGGCGAATGCAAAGCAAGGCGTTTTTATTTGTAATGTATGGAATTGTTTGAATCCAGTCACATAGAAAAGCGAAAGCGATCCGATAGCGTGACCAAACCGATGCGAAGACGTGGCGAATGCGTATTTGCTCTGTTTGACGTCGTTCATAAAAGGTCAGCTAATATAACTGCCACGCCTCGGTTTGCACCCAGTTTGACGTCTCGTATCGGTTCGTTATCGCTTCGGACTCGTTCCGGTTCGCTATCGCCTGTCTGTTTGACAAAGGCTTTAACGATAAAACTGCCATTATGTCACCCTATTTATAATATCCATATTCATACTCTGGAATCGAACTCGTTAGTTATATTATCGTTCGGGAAAGCGTGTTTTTTTTTCAAAATCCATGTGTGCGATTGTTGGGCAGAAATACAGATTCTTTAAAATCCAATGTTGCAGTTTTAGTTTTTATCAAAATCGGCCCCGCGGTTCTATTCAGTATTTATCTCTATTCCTCATAGTTTCAGATATAGTCATCCTCGCCCACTTGAGAAATACCCTTTACTAATAGGACTATGGTAAAGAATAAGAATGAAGCAGTTATTCTTATCCAATGCTGATGATTGTTACATAATTACAGTGATAGGCCTGTACCTAGCATACTTATAATTATATTGTGCTGAAACGATTAGCCAGCAAGTTTCGTGGGGTGGCCGACTCCCCTGGGTGTAGTAAACGTTCTTATTTCACGGATATACGCAAAAGCCCTTTCGATGACCCAAATATAATTAGATTGTAGGTGAAACGATAAAGTAAGGGAAGAAAATGGAAAAAAATAATGGTTACTTACACTAGAACTATTCAACACATCCTAAAATACCAATGTCCTCGTTACAGGACCAATCATTAAAGAAATCGTCGTAGTTTTTTTACGGTTATTTAAAATGTGTTTGCTCTTGGCATCAATCTAACCGACTCTTGACGAGGTCAAAGAAGAAGAAGAATAAAGAAGAAGCTCAGCAAGAAGGAACTGATATTCTTGCAAAATTGTCCGACAGGGTGTAGCGTAGAGCAGAAGTTGTGTCGAGAAAAGGTAGTATACACACTAGCTGTACCCCGTGGTTCACCCCCGCTGCTCGGCTCCTATTGGTCGTATCGTAATGTTATATTAGCCTAGAGCCTTCCTCGATAAATGGACTATCCATCACAAAAATAATTGTTCAATTCGAACCAGTAGTTCCTGAGATTAGCGCGTTCATCCAAAATAACTCTTCAGCTTTATACTATTAGTCAGACATGAAGCACTTATAAAACGTCCGTTCCGTTTTGTCGTTTCCATGGAGAAGAACCGGCAAGAAACTCCATGGTTGTTGTTAAAAATATTTGAATACTTATGAGACAAAAATGTCGGCTTGGTAAATATTGGCTTTCCGTTCTAGGGCCGCGATCACCTTAAAGCATTCTCGCGAACTTCAAGCAAAGCATGCTTTTTTTTACGTGGTAAAATCATCACATGAGTCCTCCCACCCAGGGCAGAGCTCCCTCCCGCTCTGCCCTTGGTGGGAGGACTCTGTCTGACTGGTACTGACTAAAATCCACGGTGTCCTTCAATAGCCCTTTACGTACCTGGGTCACGATAATTTGTGAGTCCCTAGACCAAGCAAAGCATACTAAGCATTTTTTTACTACTTAAGGCCCCATGCACTCGAAGTAACTACTTACTTCCTAAGTCCGCGACAAACTTGAGTGAAGTTTAATACGTGTCTACACTGACTGATCGGCTGCTTGTGAGTGAAGTCTGCGGTTGATGTGCTCGCTCTCAACTTGAGACCGACTCGGGGAAGTTTGGCTCAATGCAATGTAGACTGTGATTTGAAACTAAAGTTGAGGTGTTGAGTGCTTTTGTGAATTGTGTTTGGGAGTAATTTTAGGTAAATGATCTCAAAAATTAATTTCTTCATTTATAAGGCAGAGGTGAGTGGTAAATAAGACTTAGCTACTGCAGAAAGGTCGGGTGCGTAGTACTCGCAATCGGCGGTTTTTTTAACCAGATGTATGAATGTGGAGAAGGCGAAAGGAGTATGTAATGATTGTAGCTCAGTTTCTCCGAATAAATCGTAACAGCGCAGCGGCGCGTTAAAAACGCATGAGTTCGACTCCATAAAATGGAGGGGTCAAAGTCAAAGTTATCCTCGAAAGCAGGACTAAACCTGTCCCGCCCGGGACATTTAATTTCGATTTAAAAACCGGGACGTCCCGCCATAATCGGGTCGTCCGTCAACATGGTGTGAATAACGCTCCACCGCACCGCCCGCCGCGTCTCAAGTCTTGAAAAGCTGTCAGATTTGATACACATTTTCTCCCAGTATTTCGGTAAAGACGCGGGCGTAGCAGCTGGCCAAACTAGTAGATCGTTCCATCGAGGTATTCTATCTTGTTAATCAAAACAACAGCAACGTGTGGCCACTTCTCTTAATTAATAACTAATATACACGCGCCGACGGCCGATGTGTGCACAATATACAATATTGACACGCCCGTGATCCGTTCTGTACGAGACCCGAATATTACGTAGATTGGAGGAAGACAATACAGTAGTGTTGCTTATTTATCTTATTCTGGTGTTGATTATGTATAGAATAATTAATGAATCAGCCTGTCACGTTTCTACTACATTATGTGGAAGGGCACCTCTATCGCATGCTCGCGTTGGCATTAATTGGGTGAAATTCATACCAAGTCACTCTAGATTGGGTTCCGAACAAATACTATCGGTAGGCCTGGAAGAAGATGGTGAGAGAGAAATATAGGAAGGTAGGGAGGCCTTTGCCTTGCAGAGGCTCAGGCTCTTATAAAGGCCCTAATGTGGATAGTTGGTAATCCGCCAGGCAGACCCAGTGCAGTCCTCATATCTTCGTATTTTTCAAATCCTGGACTGGTTTGGAAAGCTGTAGTACTTTTTATTAAGTCACCAATGTTGCTTTTACGGATTACCGGTACCCTAGCCTTGCAAAAATTGATCAACGTGATGTTTTTTTAAACTTGTCCCCAACGGTTATACGGTCGTTGCTTTGCCCCACTAGATTTAGTTCGTGAGTGCGTTTAAAATTCAGCCTGACCCTATTTACCTATTGGCCATTTAAGTATTTGTTCCGTGCCTTAATCGAACCCACTACACGTTGCGCCAGAGCCAGTCGTTAAAAGTGCTGTCAAATTATTTATCTTCAAATCTGAACCTTACCTTCATCGTTATAAAGACCTGCAACTGATAACCAGCACAGCAGCTGGTCGCTGGACGAACGCGGCACATGTGGCACAATAAACAACACTATTGACATAATAAGTGATCCAGTCGCGCCGGCCGCGCGAGACCTGAATATTACATGCCGCGAGGGGGTTGCCCAAGTGTCCAACGACTCACGAGGTACGAGAATTTGTCGTACGTATCTTCAATGGCATTTTACAAAAAAACGTGTAAAATTAGGGTAACTATTTGCTAGCCCGAACATCACCGAGGAAATGTGGGGCTCGAATGTATCAAATACACTGCTGAGTGTATATTTTGATAGAAGCAAGCCCCCACATACCCCAGCCGTCTCCCGGACGAAGCGGAGTGCGTAGGTCCTAATATTTATTGAAATCAGTATTTTGCCTGTATTTTATGAAATAGCTTAACACAACAAAATATTATTAACCTACAAAATATCCAGCAATGTTCATGTGAGCGAAATTTGTATAGCTAGAAACATTTCGTCAATAGATCATTCCAACGGATCAACAGATGATAGATAAACTTATTTTATATGTCCGAAAATCCCATGGTTTTAACCCCAATCTTTTCCTAAAATAATTAATAATTATAAAACAAATAACATAAAAGCAATGGAAACAAATCGAAAACACGTATAACACAAGAGGAATCCCAAACGAGCTCTTAATAATACCTCTATGATATCGCATCTGAGTTCACTCAGTGTGTTACTTACTTTATTTCAGATTTAGTTACCATAACACGCACTTTCAACCCTAATACCCCTCTATAAGGGTTATTTTCAAGTGGCTAAAGGACTCTTCAGGGGCAGTTATAGTCCGAATTGAATTTCCCAATGTGTTATGATAACATAACGATGTGAAAACGAGTTTCTTGCGTGAAAATAGTTATGGGAGTTTTCCGGAGCGGATTTTTATTAGATTTTCTATTTGAGTTCGGGCTGTTTTCGTTTAATATGTAGTGAGTGGGTGTTTTTAATTACATAAAGGGATGGAGGGGTTATTAATTGGTTAGAAAGGCTCTGTTTTTAGTAAAAAGAATAGAAATAGTGAATAGGTTACTTCTAGGCAAGCGTGCTTCACCGTTGACCACATCTTCTCTTACCATCAGGCGAGATAGTGGTCAAACGCGAAACTGTACTTTTATAAAAAAAAAGATCTTTTCAATAGGTAACCGTGTTGAATTACTGTAACAGAACAGGTAATATGCTATAAATCAGAGGATTATCACTAGATTTCTGTTTTTTTTTTATATACAACGTAAATACTTGAAGCATTTTCTGCGTTTTCTGTATGGAAAAATGAAAAGTACCTCTAATGTACGAATGAGGATTTTTTTTCTTCAAATTAGCTTTAAAGCTCCAGTTTACTTTTCGTCACAAAAACATGCTAAAGCTTAGATTATACGCCGGGGTCGCGGGACTCACGAATTACCGTGACCCCGGAACGTAAAGGGCTATTGAAGGACACCGTGGATTTTAGTTAGTACGAGTCTGACAGTCCCTCCCGCTCTGCCCTGGGTGGGAGGACACATTTGATGATTTTACCACGTAAAAAAAAAGTGCTAGGGCTTCGGGACATAGTAACCTAGGATCTAGATACATTTTAATATCCATTGAAACTTGAACCATTTATTTCAGTTAAACCATGTTTTAAAGCAGCTAGCTTGATAGTTACAAAGTTGAAACTAGTCTTTCGTTTAACAAATGACATTGTCCTACTTCAAGAATATTCCGTATAACGTAATAACCGTCTTTTAATTATGTCCAAGAGTTACTTTAATTAACTTTAGAAAGCGGTCGTTAAAACAACTTGTAGGTTTATTTCTGGTACGTATTGTCACGAATAAAAGGAAGACGGAGAAAAGATTAATGGAATGTGAAAGAAGAGAGTAAATGATGCTGTGTCGTCTGACAGGAACGAACGGAAGAAGAAGAACGTGTGGCGCCGACCACAAGTAGAATGGGATAAGGACAGGAAGATGATGATGATGATTATCCAGAGAATCTTATGTGTGTACCATCAACATTGTTTTACAGTAGTTGAGAAAGCTCATAATGTATTTAGCGTGACGCAGCTTCAAGTCAATTAGACGGCACGATTGACGCAGCGTGACATGGGTTCGATCCCCGCACGGAACAAACATTTGTATGATCTGCAAGTAGTTCTTCCGGGTCTGTTGTTTGTGTATGTGAGTTTCTTTATTTGTAAACGCAACCACAATATATAAGTAATTCTTTGTGTGGGAAATATTTTCCCTTTAGGAAAAAAAAAAAAGAAATAAGATCCAAGTCGGTTCAGTAGAAGTGGTTGAAAAAGCTCATATAAACGTATTTAGCTTGACACAGCTGCAAATTCAATAAATCCGTTTCATGAAATTCAATCTGCAGTCCCATTTATAAAGTTCATATGAGACCCTTTTTGTTTTACGCTGTACCTTTAACTGAAAAATGATACATTGTCAGACGTTCCGTCATCAGGTAAACAAACCTAAACACAAATTAATTCCCAGCATGCACAGCATATTCACAGCGACACGGCAAGACGTATGACGTGTCACTAGTGAGTTGCCATCCCTGCCAGAGTTGCCAACTAAGCTGCAAGTGGCAATATGAGGCATCGGACTAACTTGGACCGAGTTTAATTATAGCTCACAAACTCCATTACAGGTGGGATACGTTAGATTGGATGATGTGGTTATTAACAATGAGAAGGAAGACACGTCTATATGCCAATGTCAACGCCATGTAGTCCCAAGCTAAGCAGAGCTTGTGTTATGGGTACTAGACAACTGATGAACATACTTACATATTTCTAAATACATATATTTAGATAAATTACACCCAGACACAGAACAAATGATCGTGCTCATCACACAAGCATTTGCCCTGGGTGGGAATCGAACCTACGACCTCCGGCATAGCAGTCAGGGTCACCACTAGATCAATATGTGGGCATCAATTTCTTTAAAGGCTATTGTGTATAAAAATAATAAGTAGATCCCTTGAAAAAATGGCTAAGTGTTAGAAGGTTAGACAGACATACAGTCAGACAGACAGCGAAGTTTTATAAATAAGGTCTCGTTTAACCGCAAAAGTATTTTTTTTAATGCAAAGCCCTTATAAATTTTCACATTAGATCTTTTTTCAGATAGTTTTGAGCAATTTAATTTCTTCATAATAGTTTACTGTTAAACAAATAACTAAATTAAAATTCAAACGACATAAATAAGCCCATATTTCAAACTAAAACTCCACAGTAAATTCACAGGTCTATAATTTAAGAACTAGAATAAAACTAGCTATGATTAATAGCCAGCTAGATAGAATCGGCAATTTGTTTCAACTTAAAGTAAAAAACACGGTAAACGTCGACGCTGATGTTGTGAATAGCCAAGAGCTGAAATAAAAAGTATTTAGTTTTGACCAAGGAAATATTCGTTTTAGGAATGGGGTTCCGTAGTTCCTGAGTAATTAATAGCCGATTGTAGCTGTATGTAAAAGGTGGAGCAGCCGTCGCGGGACTGTCTCTTTAAGTAACCGTGCCCCTGGGACGTAAAGGGCTATTGAAGGATCACCGTGGATTTTAGCCTGTCCAAGTCTGAAAGTCCCTCCCGTTCCGCTCTGGGTGTGAGAACTCATTTGATGAAGTAAATTCAATAAAAACTCACGTAATTTTTCATAATTCACGTAAAAAAAGGGAGTCGTGACACAGTTCGGAACAAACAGAACTATGTCCAGCAGTTGGCCTGCTTGAATAGACCTAAAGGTTGATTTAATAGAATAACTTTATATAATACCTTGTGGCGTAGTTAGTCCTAATTGGGCCTTTCCAAAAACTTATTGGGACGCTCCGGCAAAGCCAAAAAGAGGGTAATGAAATAATGATTTTCAAATGGGTGTGGTTGTTCTAACCTGTTGATTTTACTAAAACAGCGAAATAAAAAGGCAGCAAAGTCGCGGCCAAGAGCTGGATTTACTTATAACGGGCCTCATAAAGATGCTGATCGACTTGAACATTCACTTGTAATAGAACATCAATCATTCTCCGTTTTTAATTTTGTCGAACTGAGCCAAGCATAAATCCAAACATTGCTACGAACATTTCATCTTTCTAACGAAATAATGCTCTAAGAGCGATCGCTACGAAGGTCGGAAAAATTTATCTCCATGAAGATGTCAGATTTGACAGTTGGCTCGGCAAAGCTACGCGGAAACGCTCACGTTTGTTTTTGTTTAATGTAACATTTTTAAGAATGCTCATTAGTGAATGCTCAAGTTTATCAGTACATTTATAAGAATTTTTGCTAACTAAATACTTGTAACTTTATTTCGCATAAAATGGTTTTCACCGACGGAACCCCACAACTAAATGTAAGTGAAACAACAACACAGCTGACCGGAAGCAATTTCCCGTGTTTAACGAGTTCCGTACATTTTCCTGTGGATTTTTTAAACGAACGATTTAACCCTGCTTTTATAATATAGTTATTGCATAGTAACACGCACTACGCGATCCTGGCGTTTAATTTGCGAAAATTTTATGCTGATGATAAGAATTTTAATAAATAAATAAATATTCCACAACTATCACACAACGCCATCTAGTCCCAAGCTAAGCAGAGCTTGTGTTATGGGTACTAGAAGACTGATAAACATACTTATATATTTCTAAATACATACATATTATAGATAAATTACACCCAGACACAGAACAAATGATCGTGCTCATCACACAAACATTTGTCCTGGGTGGGAATCGAACCCACGACCTCCGGTATAGCAGTCAGGGTCACTAACCACTAGACCAACAGGCCTGTCAAACAAAAAAAAATAGATATTGAGGAATATCATAATATTTTTATAAACTTTGCTTTTTAGTGACCGCTTTAGGAGTTAATCCTGTATCGTAGATGCTGTTTCAAACATTTAAACTCACATATACAGACCTGGCCCAACCACCGTATACATATTTGTTCCGTGTGGCAATCGAATAAATGTCGATCGCTAACTGTACGCTAACAAGGCGACTTTTAGAAGTTTTGCTTGTATGATTTGTAAAATATCTCATAACACACGACGGCATTTTCGGTAGTTTAGGGTCACTTTTACTTTGTACTTAAATTACATGAAGTGCGTCCGCAGGCAACGTTGCACTAAGGTCAAGATTTGCTAATTAGCTACATTTGAACGCGTCGCTTGCTGAACGTTTATAACCTATCTACACCTTTTATATATAATATCATTGTTTTACCACGTAAAAAAATAGTAATTGAAGTAAGGTTTCAGTCAGTACGGGTCTGACAGTCCCTTTTGCTCTTTCAGGGCGGGAAAACTCAATTAAAGTCCTCGGTAATGAGAGTTTTTCAGAAACATATCAGCTGCTTCTTAAACAAAAGTATTCCAAAAGTCTTATTTGAATAGTCCAAATAAACACGATTCATGACTAAATTGTGATCTAGCGGTCACGTTTGAACCCCAATTCATACCAATAATAAGACCAGTAAGGGTACATCCCTTTATATCCTGGCGTATTTACAGAGGATTGTCGCGGATTCCCGATAAAAATATTTATTTTACGATCTATCCCATATTATTGACACAATGGCGGCGAGGGGCTTCGAAAATGGGAATACTGGAATATTCCACTCAAATAATCTTTTGCATTTTTTATCTTTACTTGAGTGGTAGCTTAGTATTCTCTCCTGGGATTCTATGTGATATGGAATAATCTGGGTTTGATATTTAATTCATGTTGATGTATAGAAGAAAGTAAGGTAAGTAGATTGGAGTGGAGTTCTCAAGAAGTAATGACTGTTCGAAATGTACCCCATTTGTGGAATAACTGCTATTCGTACGTATAAATGTAGCTCTTGAATTTTAGGTAGGAAATAAAATAAACGAAGTTAATCTTTGACGGCTCGGTTGGCGCAATGGCTGACGGAGCTTACCCATGACGCAATTCGTGCGATTTGCAATTTCTACTAACTAAAACTGAAAATCGTCCTTGCCACTACCATATAATGATGCAATTCGATTGACTTGACGTCGTCGTGGCGAGCGTGTTTTGTTTTTCATCTACCCGTAGACAACCGCACGTTTTATGTCAAATGTCGTAATGGTAAGTATGATTTACACTTGTAGTTGGAATCGGTCGAATCGCGTCGCATCGTCATGGGGAAGCTCCATGAATGATCGACTGCTGCGCAACGTGTCGCGGTTTCGATTTCGGCACGGAACAAAATTAAATATTTACGTGACCTATAAGTAGTCGCTCCAGGACTGGCTGTTTGTGTATGTAAGTTTTTATGTTTGGAAATGCACTCACGATATAAAAGAAAATCCTAGAGTGGGCAACGTTTAAAAAAAAACTTACTACTATTTACTTCGCTACGACCAGTAGGAGCCAAGCAGCGACGGTGAACCCACGGGCAACAGCTAGTGTCTTTTTTTATCCTGGTAAAATCATTAAATGAGTCCTCCCACCCAGGACAGGGGGACAGGAGGGACTGCCGGACTTGAACTGACTAAAATCCACGGTGTCCTTCAATAGCCCTTTACGATCTGGGGTCACGGTATTCGTTAGACCCGCGATGCTGTCTAGCGTTTCATAAATATCTCTAGCATCTTTCTAAAATGTTCCTATTTAAATTCCTTCTGCACAAAGCTTTGAATTTTCTCAGACAACAGAATACGTATCTTTCTTTATAAGTATCAGACATGAGATCACATCTTTATGAGTGGACGCGGGTGAAGCGAAACAATGCGATATAAGAACAATAAAATAAATTGGACGCAGTAGCGTTGACTCCGACCGTCCGTATTATAGTGTTATGTTCATTTGCCATTTAGCCCCGACCTCCCCTCCCGGCGGCCATCTTATCAGCTTCATGAAAAAGCTAAATTAGCGCTCTCTGATACGGATAAGAAATGTAGAAGCTGAAAAGTATATTGTGTCAATGAATTTGTAGTTTTGTTTTAGAAATAAAATGTTTTTTTTTAAATATTATTTCATAAAAACCAGTAATAATATGTTATTAATGTCCCCATTACAACAAAAAAGACACCTTCTGTTTCTTTAGATGAATTGAAACAACTCACATTTTTAAATAAGTGCAGTAGCTTAGCGATTAGCTGCTATGTTACGTGTAGTTGTTTCGGGTCTGGTTATTTTCATTTATAAACATAAATTTAAATAAACGCAAACACGAAACAGGAGATTTATTCTTTGTGTTGGACCACGTAATTTAGTTAAAACGAAATAGAATAGTAAGCACGTACTCTTTCCAAAGAATTAAAAACGAGTGAATATTTTGCGTTCTCCCATATTTTTCCACACACGACATTCCCAAAAAACATACACTCACACCTAGTTAAGGCTCAAAGAGAGACTTTTATTTTCAGTGTAATTGGTGCACAAAGCAAAACCAATCGAATTCACACGCGACGCGACGAATTTATTTCTGTATATTTGATAGAGTGTGCGCACTTGTCGAATTTTCCTCATTGCACCCTCTGTGTTGTTTTTACTTATTATATTCAATTGTTTTTACTAACGAAATAATTCAGAAATGTTCTGTATTTTATTTTAACTAGAGTTGTTGCAAGAAGGAATCTGTTTCTTATTTTAGCTCCTGAGTGCCGTAAAATATAAATTCATTAGGGAGTTCTGAAAACCAAGTTGGACTCAAAAAATATTATTGATGGATTTGGAAGTCAAACTTTGGGTGTGTTGGAAAAAGCAACTTGAACGCACGTCTGAAAAGTTATAAGTACAACATTGTGAGAGGGATCTTGACAAATCGACATTCTAACGACAATATGGAAAATAAAATCCGCCTGAAAAGCTTTGTTAAAAGTCAATTTAGAAATAAGAAAAGCTTTGAAAGCGATTGTCACTTATGTGGGACTTGAGAACTCTGTTTTGAGTTCTTTTAGAGACAGATGCTTGTGTGAAAAAAAGCAATGTAATTTATTGGTAAATTCCGTTTCTTTCAACTTTGAACAAATGAGATAGTTGAATCTATTCGACAAAATCAGTAAATACCATAAAACTTAAGAAAACATGTTCCTACCAAGATTAGCAATTCTATTTTAGAAGGAATAGCAATTCTTTCCCCGCATAAATCCATTCGATCCCAATTTGCGAGTGAACAACTTACAATAAAAGACGTGTGTACTCGAAGCTCTTAGCTCGAATACTTCTGATTCACAATTTGTTGGAAACCATCGTTTTATTTGCATTTGACTCAAAGAGCGCACAACGAACGTTCTTCAAGCCACATGTAAGTAAGGATGTGTTTATAATGATGTTTTTTTTTTGTTTTGTTTAATACTTCACATTTCATTTTTTACTTAAGTATTTGTTACCTCGCGGGACTCACGAATTACCGTGATCCCTGTACGTAAAGGGCTATTGAAGGACACCGTGGATTTTAGTCAGTACGAGTCTGACAGTCCCTCCCGCTCTGCCCTGGGTGGGAGGTATATGATGGGACTCATATGATGATTTCACCACGTTAAAAATAAAAGTATTTGTTACTTACATTTTTAAATATTTTTACAAAAACAAAAATGCGTCTTGGCAAAAGGATGCTATTTCAGCTAGGATAGCAAGATTAGGACCTGTCTGACATAAAATTATTCAAAATATTTTAGGAAAAAATTTAACATGGTGTAAAAATTATTGGAATCGATTCAGTTACTGATTCTGAACAAACTATATTCAGGTTTCGCATATACAAAAAATAATGTTGTAGTGATGTCCTTATAACTCGACTGTTCGTTTACACCGCAAATGGAATTTCATAAAGGTACTTACACGACTCAATAGAGAAAGATTTCATAGGTGTGAGCACGTCTTTAATATTTCCCCGCTTCTCTTGAAGAACATCGATGAAAGCGCGGTTACGCTATTATAAATCCATTTCCGAATATTCGCCAAACTATTTCCTTGCGATTGGCGGTTTGAAGAAAGTTCATAAGAACATTTACAGATTTTATGCTGCACGCCTTTTATATGTTTTTGATTGATGAATTGCAGATACGAATTTAAAATGGGAGACCTTACTTAGACTGGTTAATTATCTATAAAATTAACGTCGAAGTTCACGTTTACTCTAAGTCGCAAAAACATGAAACCTCAGTTCTAAAACAAGGGATCTATGTATAACGAAGAGGAAAACTGAATAGATTCCATACTTTTTCTACCAGCTAAGAAAACAGTCTTGCTATTTTTCCTAGCATCACCGCTCATTATGATACATGTTAATTAGTTCCCTTTATTACTCGCCAACACCCCAGCAGAACCCCGGTAGCACCCCGGCACACCACAGGGTGGTTTATGAACGTTATTAGTTGGCTCATTACGTGCCCCGGACACGCGTGTAGTTCAACAAGTTCATTTACTTACCTACCTACCTATTTGCTTTTACCTCACGTATACAACTATTTTGAAATTCGAGAAAGAGATTCAAAAATTACCTGTTTATTTACAAATAGCTATTGCCAGCCGCTTCGGCCATCCATTCGGCCATCCATTCGGCCGTCTCGTCTCGTCTCGTCTCGTCTCGTCTCGTCTCGTCTCGTCTCGTCTCGTCTCGTCTCGTCTCATGGATGGATGGATGGATGGTTGGTTGGTTGGTTGGATGGTTGGTTGGTTGGATGGTTGGTTGGTTGGTTGGATGGATGGATGGATGGACGGATGGATGGATGGATGGATGGATGGATGGATGGATGGATGGATGGTTGGTTGGTTGGTTGGATGGTTGGTTGGATGGATGGATGGATGGATGGATGGATGGATGGATGGATGGATGGTTGGTTGGATGGATGGATGGATGGATGGATGGATGAATGGATGGATGGATGGATGGATGGATGGATGAATGGATGGATGGATTATTGGCGTCGCTCTACTCATTATTGGCATCGCCCTACTCATTATAGGCGTCGCCCTAATCAATGACGGCGTTGCCCTACTCATTATAGGCGTCGCCCTACTCACTATAGGAGTCGTCCTAATCATTACTAGCGTCGCCCTACTCACTATAGGAGTCGCCCTACTCATTATAGGCTTCGCCGTACTCATTATTAGGGTCGCCCTCCTTATTATAGGCGTCGCCATACTCATTATAGGCGTCGCCCTATTCATTATTAGCGTCTCCCTACTCACTATAGGCGTCGCCCTTCTCATTATTGGCGTCGCTCTACTCATTATGGGCATCGCCCTACTCATTCTAGGCGTCGCCCTACTCAATATCGGCGTCGCCATACTCACTATCGGCGTCGCCCTACTCAATGACGGCGTCTCCTTACTCATTATAGGCGTCGCCCTACTCACTATAGGAGTCACCCTACTCATTATAGGCTTCGCCGTACTCAATATTGGCGTCACCCTACTCACTAAAGGCGTCGCCCTACTCACTTAAGGCGTCGCCCAACTCATTATTGGCGTCGCTCTACTCATTACTGGCATCGCCCTACTCATTATAGGCGTCTCCCTACTCATTATAGGCGTCGCCCTACTCACTATAGGCGTCGACCTACTCATTACTAGCGTCGCCCTACTCACTATACGCGTCGCCCTACTCACTATAGGCGTCGCCCTACTCACTATAGGCGTCGCCCTACTCACTATAGGCGTCGCTCTACTCATTATAGGCGTCGCCCTACTCACTATAGGCGTCGCCCGACTCACTATAGGCGTCGCCCGACTCACTATAGGCGTCGCTCTACTCATTATCGGCGTCGCCCTACTCACTATAGGCGTCGCCCTACTCACTATAGGCGTCGCCCTACTCACTATAGGCGTCGCCCTACTCACTATAGGCGTCGCCCTACTCACTATAGGCGTCGCCCTTCTCATTATTGGCGTCGTTCTACTCATTATCGGCGTCGCCCTACTCACTATAGGCGTCGCTCTACTCATTATTGGCGTCGCCCTACTCATTGCTAGCGTCGCCCTACTCACTATAGGCGTCGCCCTACTCATTATAGGCGTCGCCCTACTCACTTTAGGCGTCGCCCAACTCACTATAGGCGTTGCCCTACTCACTATAGGCGTCGCCCTACTCACTATAGGCGTCGCCCTACTCACTATAGGCGTCGCCCTACTCATTATAGGCGTCGCCCTACTCATTATAGGCGTCGCCTTACTCAGTATAGGCGTCACCCTACTCACTATAGGCGTCGCCCTACTCACTATAGGCGTCGCCCTACTCACTATAGGCGTCGCCCTTCTCATTATTGGCTTCGTTCTACTCATTATCGGCGTCGCCCTACTCACTATAGGCGTCGCTCTACTCATTATTGGCGTCGCCCTACTCATTGCTAGCGTCGCCCTACTCACTATAGGCGTCGCCCTACTCATTATAGGCGTCGCCCTACTCACTTTAGGCGTCGCCCAACTCACTATAGGCGTTGCCCTACTCACTATAGGCGTCGCCCTACTCACTATAGGCGTCGCCCTACTCAGTATAGGCGTCACCCTACTCACTATAGGCGTCGCCCTACTCATTATAGGCGTCGCCCTACTCACTATAGGCGTTGCCCTACTCACTAAATGCGTCGCTCTACTCATTATCGGCATCGCCCTACTCATTATAGGCGTCTCCCTACTCATTATAGGCGTCGCCCTACTCACTATAGGCGTCGACCTACTCATTACTAGCGTCGCCCTACTCACTATACGCGTCGCCCTACTCACTATAGGCGTCGCCCTACTCACTATAGGCGTCGCCCTACTCACTATAGGCGTCGCTCTACTCATTATAGGCGTCGCCCTACTCACTATAGGCGTCGCCCGACTCACTATAGGCGTCGCCCGACTCACTATAGGCGTCGCTCTACTCATTATCGGCGTCGCCCTACTCACTATAGGCGTCGCCCTACTCACTATAGGCGTCGCCCTACTCACTATAGGCGTCGCCCTTCTCATTATTGGCGTCGTTCTACTCATTATCGGCGTCGCCCTACTCACTATAGGCGTCGCTCTACTCATTATTGGCGTCGCCCTACTCATTGCTAGCGTCGCCCTAATCACTATAGGCGTCGCCCTACTCATTATAGGCGTCGCCCTACTCACTTTAGGCGTCGCCCAACTCACTATAGGCGTTGCCCTACTCACTATAGGCGTCGCCCTACTCACTATAGGCGTCGCCCTACTCAGTATAGGCGTCACCCTACTCACTATAGGCGTCGCCCTACTCATTATAGGCGTCGCCCTACTCATTATAGGCGTCGCCCTACTCAGTATAGGCGTCACCCTACTCACTATAGGCGTCGCCCTACTCACTATAGGCGTCGCCCTACTCACTATAGGCGTCGCCCTTCTCATTATTGGCGTCGTTCTACTCATTATCGGCGTCGCCCTACTCACTATAGGCGTCGCTCTACTCATTATTGGCGTCGCCCTACTCATTTCTTGCGTCGCCCTACTCATTATTAGCGTCGCCCTACTCATTGCTAGCGTCGCCCTACTCACTATAGGCGTCGCCCTACTCATTATAGCCGTCGCCCTACTCACTTTAGGCGTCGCCCTACTCATTATCGGCGTCGCCCTACTCATTATAGGCGTCGCCCTACTCACTATAGGCGTCACCCTACTCACTATAGGCGTCGCCCTACTCACTATAGGCGTCGCCCTTCTCATTATTGGCGTCGCTCTACTCATTATGGGCATCGCTCTACTCATTATCGGCGTCGCCCTACTCACTATAGGCGTCGCCCTACTCACTATAGGCGTCGCCCTACTCACTATAGGCGTCGCCCTACTCACTATAGGCGTCGCCCTACTCACTATAGGCGTCGCCCTTCTCATTATTGGCGTCGTTCTACTCATTATCGGCGTCGCCCTACTCACTATAGGCGTCGCTCTACTCATTATTGGCGTCGCCCTACTCATTGCTAGCGTCGCCCTACTCACTATAGGCGTCGCCCTACTCATTATAGGCGTCGCCTTACTCACTACTAGCGTCGCCCTACTCACTATAGGCATCGCCCTACTCACTATAGGCGTCGCCCTACTCACTATAGGCGTCGCCCTACTCACTATAGGCGTCGCCCTACTCACTATAGGCGTCGCCCTACTCACTATAGACGTCGCCCTACTCACTATAGGCGTCGCCCTACTCACTATAGACGTCGCCCTACTCACTATAGGCGTCGCCCTACTCACTATAGGCGTCGCCCTACTCACTATAGGCGTCGCCCTACTCACTATAGGCGTCGCCCTACTCACTATAGGCGTCGCCCTACTCATTTCTTGCGTCGCCCTACTCATTATTAGCGTCGCCCTACTCACTTTGGCGTCGCCCTACTCACTATAGGCGTCGCCCTACACACTATAGGCGTCGCTTTACTCATTACTAGCGTCGCCCTACTCACTATAGGCGTCGCCCTACTCACTATAGGCGTCGCCCTACTCATTACTAGCGTCGCCCTACTCACTATAGGCGTCGCCCTACTCATTATAGGTGTCGCCCTACACACTATAGGCTTCGCCCTACTCATTATAGGCGTCGCCCTACTCACTATAGGCGTCGCTCTACTCATTATTGGCGTCGCCCTACTCATTGCTAGCGTCGCCCTACTCACTATAGGCGTCGCCCTACTCATTATAGGCGTCGCCCTTCTCACTTTAGGCGTCGCCCTACTAACTATAGGCGTTGCCCTACTCACTAAATGCGTCGCTCTACTCATTATCGGCGTCGCCCTACTCATTACTAGCTCTCCCTAATCACTATAGGCGTCGCCCTACTCATTACTAGCGTCGCCCTACTCACTATAGGCGTCGCCCTACTCACCATCCAAACCCACAATCCATCCATCCATCCATCCATCCATCCATCCATCCATCCATCCATCCATCCATCCATCCATCCATCCATCCATCCATCCATCCATCCATCCATCCATCCATCCATCCATCCATCCATCCATCCATCCATCCATCCATCCATCCATCCATCCATCCATCCATCCATCCATCCATCCATCCATCCATCCATCCATCCATCCATCCATCCATCCATCCATCCATCCATCCATCCATCCATCCATCCATCCATCCATCCATCCATCCATCCATCCATCCATCCATCCATCCATCCATCCATCCATCCATCCATCCATCCATCCATCCATCCATCCATCCATCCATCCATCCATCCATCCATCCATCCATCCATCCATCCATCCATCCATCCATCCATCCATCCATCCATCCATCCATCCATCCATCCATCCATCCATCCATCCATCCATCCATCCATCCATCCATCCATCCATCCATCCATCCATCCATCCATCCATCCATCCATCCATCCATCCATCCATCCATCCATCCATCCATCCATCCATCCATCCATCCATCCATCCATCCATCCATCCATCCATCCATCCATCCATCCATCCATCCATCCATCCATCCATCCATCCATCCATCCATCCATCCATCCATCCATCCATCCATCCATCCATCCATCCATCCATCCATCCATCCATCCATCCATCCATCCATCCATCCATCCATCCATCCATCCACCGCCCGGCGTAGGCGTCGCCCTACTCAAAAATAAATCCTACTATCCTACAACTAAGCTTTCTTAAAACCTAGTTGTCCGTCCGACTGAGACTGTTTTTTTTGTACCGTGGTAATATCATCAAATGAGTCCTCCCACCAAGGGCAGGGCGGGAAGGACTTTCAGACTTGTACTGACTAAAATCCACGGTGTCCTTCAATAGCCCTTTACGTACCGGGGTCACGGTAATTCGTCACTCCCGCGACCCCCAAAGGCTTTGCCCCTCTACAGGCCCCGTCACTATGCGACTGAGACTGATTAATATAGTTTGTTTGTTAATAGGAAAGTTACTGACAAACAACCGATATCAAGGAGTCTTGACGAACCCAGAGACAATAAATTAGTTAATCCGAAGCTATTAATGTTGTCCTTTCAAAATAGTACGATTTGGGTCATCTATCTACCGAATTAGGGGCGGCTGTAAATCAATGCTCCTATATAATACTGTTATGGGTTGTTGTTTAATTGAACAGTGGTTGATTACATCTGGCTTGCAGACTGGATTTGCTTCTTGTTTTGTTGAACTTGGTTTTGAATATTATTAAGTAGAAGAAGTTACGTATACAGTCGCACTTGGGTCCGTCTAATGGTATACAGCCCCCTCCCTCTCACAGAGAGGAGGCTTACCTGTGTCCCAGCAGTGGGCTGATAATGCAACCCGTATATTTTGTAAATTTGTAGGTACCAATAATGCACGTTTATTAAAAAAATACAAAAATATCTGTAAAAGGATCATCTGCTGATTCTGGCCACTGTTGATTCTGGCTTTCAGGAGTTGCAGTGGTTTGGGAATAGTGTGGTGGGTTTGTCCCAAAAAAAAAGGATCATCTCAAAATATCATGAAATAATCATTTTAAATTGTATTTTGTATCTGCTTTAGAACTGATGTTTGAGTTCTAAAGCACACACATTGTTATTTGAGAAATACAAATCTACATAAAATGTTAGAAGATTAATAAAGAATGATCAATGATGTCAGGCAGGTATTCAACATAACAAACCGAATTATTAATCAAAAGCGGCGTTTCTAACACGTATACTGTACTTAGTGTGTTTATTTATAAAATAAGAAAAAAAAAAATTTCTTTTCAGTATAATGTGAAACACAACCCTCTCAGGGCAACTCTTTGGAACTCCCAACAGCTCACGAAGGCTTTGATATTTATTGATTAATGCATAAGGACCAACACATTCAAGAAAAATCTTTCAACACAGTAGAAGCAACACCAGAACTTACAACCTTATAGCCGAGAAGTAAGGTTAGTTTTTGTCTGTAGGTTTGAAGTTGCCAGGGCCGCACTCAAAAGTTGTAGGGTAATGAAAAATGTAAGTTGGCAAAGTTGGAGTGTAGTCGCTACTTACCGTGGGTATCGCGTGTCGAATGACAAATTGCCCGCTATGACCCCTCTGATCCTTCCTAACCCAACTTCCTCTAAGTACCCGCAAACTTCGCGAAGAATAAATATTATTTTGTTCACAAGTTGTAATCTTAAGTATTCGTAAATATAAGTGCTCCGGAATCTTGAGATATTATGAAAGTTTATAAAGAAATTGTTCGCTTAACACGCGAGTACTTAGTAGGGTTAGCACGATTCATTAATTTTGAATGAATTAAGCGGATTAAAGAAGGTATTTGGTTTCGTATGATCCGTGATAAATTAGAGGATTTGGATGATAAATAACTTTGTAAACGTGTGCTCACCTGGTATCCTGAGAAATCAATGGGTATATGTTTCATACCGTCAGTTTTCACTGGTTAAAATAAGTCCACAATCTTTTCACTTATCCACTTTTAGACAATAAATTCGCACTTCTTATACTTACTAGTTTTATTCGCGACTATCAGGGATTAAAATCGACCTTTTCGACTACAACGCGCAAGCCAGACTGACCGTGAGACCCAAAAAATACAACGAAGTAGTTGAATGTTGAGAAAAATAAAATAAAATGAGGGTAGTGTGAAAAATACATATTTTTCACACTACCCTCATTTTATTTTATTTAAGATCGAATTAATCCTGGTGCATCGATATTGTTTTAACTGAAAATATATAAATATTATAATATAAATCAAATAGAGATAAAAATGCATAGATCCAACAACAAAGTAATTTAAGTCGAATCTGCCAGCTCCTTGAGTAGATGTTCACGCACTTTAACCTTAAAAGTGACCCTGTTGGTAGCGGTCCTGATGTTCAGAGGGAGCGCATTCCAAAGGAAGACCGCCTGAGAAAACCAGAGCGGTAGGAGAGACATCGTAGAAGACGATTATGGGAGGAACGAAGTTTTTTGCTATGCGCAGACCATAAATATTGGAGTTCGAGTCAACTAAGTAGGAGAGGTAGGTTTCTCCAAAAAATAATGCAGAGTCATCAAAGCCCTCAATGCTCTGCGCTGTCTGATAGGCAACCATTTTAAAAGTGAACGATGTGAAGAGACATGATCATACTTACGGAGATTGAAAACGAATCGAATACAGTTATTTAGAAGTCGGTCAAGTTTATTGAGGAGATCTGCATTCAGGTCATAGTAACACACATCACCAAGGTCAAATATGTATGCATTTAGCCTCCGTGTCCACCGGCAAGGCTCTGCGAAACTTTTGTTTGCGCACAGTGCAGCACATTTGTGCGCGAACTATTTCACTGAACTGAGTTTAGCAATGTGCGCGCACAATTAACATAGTATCGTGTGAGCTCGAGTGAGTCGTGCAGAGCGAACATTTGTGCCGCACACCAGTGGAATCGCATTTTAAAAGATAACCCTTGCTTATTTCTTCCTGAGCAACGTCAAGAACCCCCCCCCCCCACAAGATGACTGCGCGATCGTCAAGTATCGCAAGTCCCTGTCTATTAAGTAAGGTGACTTGCAGTTATTTGGCAAGTCGCAACTCACGGCGCTCAATGCGTCCATTAGACGAAACAAGGACTGCTCTAATTAACGGCGCATCTTATTGGGAAAACATCTTAGAGGGGGGGGGGTGACCGAGGGGGAAGGGGTAAGGGGTGATTGATAGGGTTTTGTGAGCGATTTGACTTGTAAGTCTTATAAGGAGTTTGGATTTCTAATTCTGCGATGATATATTGTTTGTCATGTCGTTAAAATATTGCTTTACACCGCCATTGACTAGCCTCTTTTTCTTTATATTTATTTCTTTTAGTTTTATCCTCTTAGTTAAGCTAGAAGGTAGACTAAAACAATTTTAAGAGCTGTGGTGTGTGGGTACAACATTATTCATTTGAAAGTACTACGCTTTCATGTCTAAAGTGCTGGACCGATTTTAATGAGTTTTAGTTAGAAAGATGAAAAATAATAGGACAAATAAAACAAAGAATTAGAAAAATATTAAACTTTATTCAAATTACACAACTGATATGTTAATTTTATATCTTATACATAACAATACTGAAAACAATTAGTATACAATATACCTACATGCTAGTAACTACTTAATATATAATTTCACAATTAAAACCAATTTTTCTACTGAAAACATTAGTCACACAACGCACAAAATCACAAAGAGAAAATGGCAATATTAAGCAGATCTCAGCATTCCGCATAAGCATCCAAGTTTTAAGCATAAAAATATAGCTGACGTGGCTCAGAAGGCTGCCCAACTCAAATGAGACTGGGCAGGACATGTCTGTCACATCGACAAACTGTGGGACAAAATAGCTCAAAACTGGAGCCAGGAGACAGTGAGACGGGGTCATGGCAAACCGCGAAGGAGATGGCGGGACGAACTGGACAGGTTCTGTTCGAATTGGAAGGAGGACTCACGGGTTCGCGAGAAGTGGAAGGAGTGGAGGGAGGCCTTTTCCCAGGAGTGGGACAGAGAGAGAAAAAAAATTGTATAGAAATTAATTGACCAAATGCCGAATGCTGGATGAGAGAGAATACAGCGAAATCCTTGTATTTTAGAAGGAGCAAATCAAATGGACATGTTATGGAATAAAATGTCTTCGCTCTAAACTTATTAAATAATGCAAATTTAAAAATAGTTTCTTTAAGATACTAATTTACAGAAATTAATAGTGTTCATCAATAAGTATAAGTTTATGATATTCGTATTTGAGATTATTTATTTACAACCAATCTATTTAAAATAGCAACGAGAGAGCTGTAAATTAATTTGATTAATAAGTGAACAACTTTTGGGTAATTAATAATACTCACATTCTCACAAACATATTATATAAACAAACAATTAAATAATTAATAATAATAAATGCCACGAGTTAACAATCCGAGGTATGTGAAATAAGCGTTTAAAATTGTGGTAAATTTAAACTTAATACTATTTTTAAACTACATATAATCACTACATAGTATAAAACAAAGTCGCTTCCCGCTGTCTGTCTGTCTGTCCGTATGTATACTTAGATCTTTAAAACTACGCAACGGATTTTGATGCGTTTTTTTTAACAGATAGAGTGATTCAAGAGGAAGGTTAGAGGAAGGTTTATATGTATATAATATGCATAATATAGTATTGATTGCACCCGTGCGGAGCCGGGGCGGGTCGCTAGTATACGTATATTTGATGTAGTTAACAAAAATAATTGTGACATTTTTTGTGATTCATTTTTAGTGTCTAGTCAAAATAGTGGGTAGTTCTGCAAGAACTACCCACTATTTTATTATATCATTATTTACTCAACAACGTCTTTCTGGACCAATTTTATTTTATTTTATATTTTTTTTTATATGGAATGTGGTTATTCTAAAATATTCGAGATTGATTGAGATATTCGCATAATAATAACGATTTTATTGTACTGGGACGCGATTTTAAAGAATACAATTGTCTTTTTACGCTGAAAATGTCTTTAAAACTGATAAAATATACCGACAAGTATTTATTGTATCTAAAAGAAATAGATATAATAGATATTTATGGCACAATAATATTTTGTTCGTGTAATTTTTTTTTTGTTACCAACATATTTCTCTTTGAATATCTTACTGAATTATAAGATATTAACATGTAAAGATGGCATTTTAAATACTTTTATTTATAACAAGAATTCATATAATTAAAATTAGTTGTATAACAATAAATCTCTCAGATAGAAATAAAATCGAAAATAATCGATTATATGATTAAAACATAATGCAATGATTCAAAAAAAATCTATAACCTCACAGGATACAGAGGTAGAACTACACTAAATTTGTATACAAATGCCTTAAGAACATTAATAATATAAAACGTAACAAAATGGAAAAAAAAAGTAAGCTCAAATCAATAGTCTTACTTAGTCTTAGCTCAAGCTTAGCAAAGTTTCGTTTCGTCAGAAAATAAACCTTAGTAGTATTGAGTTGCATATGAGTTAAAATTTATGTTTTTATTCGTATAAGCTTATTGTACGAATAAAAACTTTAATCTTAGGTAAGTAAGGTTCATTTCTAATACTCAACTAAAACTAAGTTCACTTGAAAAATTCCATAAAAAAAAACCTTCAGGTAATCCAATATGAAAAATAATGCAAATATTTGTCATTCCCTTCAACTTATTCAAGCAGGAATCATCACCTCAAAACCGTCAACTCAAAGCTCATCTCTTCTCCTAGTCTTCTTGAGGGCCAGGTCATCATGCTGGAACCAGGTGCCGTACACCCTGAGCGGTTCTGGCGAGGAGTGACGGTGGAAGGAGACGGGACGGTCGCGGGCTAGGACCTCTCGGGCGTAATCTTGGGGTCGAGCCTAGAGAACATAAAAAAGGGCATAATGTTGAGCTCCTTGAGTTATGCGTCAAGCTACACGATAACTGACAAATAATAAATATTCCACAACTATCACACAACGCCATCTAGTCCGAAGCTAAGCAGAGCTTGTGTTATGGGCAACTGATAAACATACTTATATATTTTCTAAATACATACATATTATAGATAAATTACACCCAGACACAGAACAAATGATCGTGCTCATCACACAAACATTTGTCCTGGGTGGGAATCGAACCCACGACCTCCGGCATAGCATTCAGGGTCACTAACCACTAGACCAACAGGCCTGTTATAAATGCTTGCACTAACTGGACAGGTCTACTCAAAGTGTGGTTCTTTCCTTAGAAGACCATTTCAGACACCCGCATGGTCCTCGTATGGACGGAACAGATGTCTGGGCTTTAAAAGAGACAATGACCTCTGAGTTTGTTTCGGATGTTTCTTCTCAGAGTAGTCAGGTACGAAACACTGGCCATATCTAGTTTTAAAAATATTATTTGAAGTGTAAAAGTGTTTTTAACAATCAACTTGCAAAATAAACGTTATTTAAAGTAAGGTAAGGTTTCAGAATAATGTCCAAGCTGTTGTCTTGTTCTTCCACTGCTCTCTAAATGGTGAAGGACAACATGGTGAGGAGACCGGCATGTCCTAGAACTAAAAATTCGAAGACATGTGCCATCCACCAACCCGCACTGGGCCCGGGTGGTGGATTACGGCCCACTCCCTCTCACAGAGAAGAGGCCTGTGTCCCAGCAATGGGAACATAGGGTTATGATGATGAAAATGTTGTCTTGCTGCTGCTTGAAATTAATTATTTTAAAGACAGATGCTCATATGGACAGTACTGGCAATACCTGGTGGAATAGCGGCGAGTGTGTGAGGGTCACGTTCAGTCGCTGGTGTGCGCAGGCGCCGAGGCTCATGTCGTCGGGCGCGGCGCGCGCGCTGGCCGCCGCCCCACACGAGCACGTGGACAGTGCGCGCGCTGCACCGATGCTGAGGACTGTACCACCTCCCCCTGTTATGTAATCGTAGCCTGTTGGAAACAAAATTATCAGTTGCAAAAATATGGACCTCGCTAATAAAGTCTCCCTAAATGTTATCCTAACTGCTTTTGATTAGGCTTATCTCTCCGTGATCGAATCCGAAATGAGGAGATCCGTAGACGAACTAAAGTCACCGACATAGCCCAGCGGATTAGCAAGCTGAAGTGGCAATGGGCAGGCCATATTGCTCGCAGAGCAGATGGCCGAAGGGGTCAAAAAGTACTAGAGTACGCTGCGCTTGCTTGGTCTCCACCACGGACTAGCAAGCGCAGCGTAGGACGTCCACCAACAAGGTGGACAGACGACCTTATAAAGGTCGCCGGAAGACGCTGGATGCAGGTCGCTTCCAACCGGTACATGTGGAGATCTAAAGGGGAGGCCTATGTTCAGCAGTGGACGTCCTATGGCTGAAATGATGAATGATGATGATGATCCATATCCTAAGTTAAAGGCATATAAAACTATCGTAGAACTCTTGGTTAAATAAAACCGCACTAGCCGAGGTTGGTTTTTGGATGGGTCGCCTATCATCGCAAATGTCATCCATACTTCAGAAATCACGTGAAGCCGCTGGTAGAGCTGTCAGTCGCTACTGTTAGACAGAATCTTGAAATCTGAAAACTAGTCTTACCAAAGGATATTCCCCAGTTATTGCGTCGTAGAGGTCAGGTAGACAGTCGTTCTATGTACATTATTGATATTCAGTTGCATCCGGTTACATAATAAAATGATAGAAATGTCGATATGTAGAGAACTAACCTTTAGCTGCTGTTTCTCTCTTGCCGTAGCCATAGCCGTACCTCTCTCCGAGTATAGTGATATCATCACCACCGCGGTAGCAACTGAGCAGCTCACACAGTCTCTGGACCCTGTAGCAATGTTTCTAGTCAAATAACTGACATATCTGCTTTTTGGTTGTGGGACTCACGAATTACCGTGACCCCAGTACGTAAAGGGCTATTGAAGGACACCGTGGATTTTAGTCAGTCAAGTCTGACAGTCCCTCCCGCTCTGCCCTGGGTGGGAGGACTCATTTGATGATATTCGACAGGCCTGTTGGTCTAGTGGTTAGTGACCCTGACTGCTATGCCGGAGGTCGTGGGTTCGATTCCCACCCAGGACAAATGTTTGTGTGATGAGCACGATCATTTGTTCTGTGTCTGGGTGTAATTTATCTATAATATGTATGTATTTAGAAATATTTAAGTATGTTTATCAGTTGTCTAGTACCCATAACACAAGCTCTGCTTAGCTTGGGACTAGATGGCGTTGTGTGAAAGTTGTGGAATATATTTATTATTTATATTACCACGATAAAAAAAATCTGCTTGTCGTTTTCAAACAAAAGTAAAGATAAGTGGAACAGGGAGTAAATGTACTGGAATCGCCCAGTCGAAAATCAACAAAGGTTTTTGGACTGAAAAATCTAAGTAGTCCGTGAGTTTGAATATCAAAAAAAAAATTGCCCTGTATTTTTTTTTTGTTACCTATGTAAAAAGAAACACAAAAATATTTTTTCACTTCAAAAGTAGTTCCTGAGGTTAGAGAGTTGAAACAAACAAACAGTCTTCAGTTTAATAATATGGATATAAATACATATATTGTAATAGTCCAGCGGTCGGCAATCTTTTGGTAGGCAATCACAAATTGGCTAAATCAAGTAAAGGTGGGCTGCATTTTTTTATAATACTCTTAAACAGAAATAAATTTATTTGAATTTCAGTTATAAAAGGGTAGTATTTAAAAGCAAATCAAAAAATATCCTTTTTCTATGCAATAAGATTCCGAATTCCCATCAAAATTACTGATTGCACAGCAAAATATTCAACTCAAAATATCACTAAACACACTACAATTTATTTTTGCAGCGTACAGCGATTTTTCCTAAAGCAAAAGCTTTTTCATCAATGCACAGCTAATAATCTTAATGCACATTATACATGTTAACTCTTTTTCTTTTAAATATAGCTTCTATTTTTATATTATTTACAGCAGTTTTTCTAAATAAAACAGCATTTTATTAGTCACAGTCGTCTTATTATTTATTAATTACCACATACCAGTAATTTATTGAACTATTAAAGCGGGTCTTGCTTTCGCGGGGCGTCCACGCTTCCCAGCATGTCGACGGAGCCCCGCTTCGCGGGGCTCCTACTTCTGGGTGGTTTAAAAAAAAAATAACCACGAAGAGGATGGCGGGGTCTGAAAGACCCCGCCATCCTCTTCTAACCTAAATTGTCCGAGTCGGGGTGGCAGCGTGTACTTACTGGTTAATATGCGACTGGGATAGTTATTTTGCTATGAAATATGGAAAATTTGCTGTGCAGTCAGTATTTATGCTATGTATGTAGTATTTTTGTACAAAAATAAATTTAACTGTATTGCATTATGAGAAAAAAAGTAATGTCATATTGATGTATAATTTCGAATTATCTGCAGTTTGAGTTTTGTAAAACATTTAGTTTATTTGTGGTGAAGTAAGTTATTTGATGTAAAAAAGAATATAAATGATGAGTATGTATTGATAGGCGATTATTTATTTGATATGCAATTTATAATATCCCGTTATAAAATAGGGTCATCCCTATATCTATCTCGTCCTTATTTACACAAGAATCTACAGTTTACAAAACAACTACGAGCCGCAAGGAGACCGCGGGTTGCAGACCACTTGAAAATATAAAATGATCTAAACTTACCCCAATATAGTGTCGTCGTCAGCTAAAAATATCCATTTAACCCGGGGCATATTGTTCACCCTTTTCAACGCCATTTTCAAAATGGTGATGGTTTTGGCACAATGACCAGTCTTACTGTTTGGTATGCCTGTGCTTATGGCTGGCAGAGTTGGATCTAGAAGAAAAATATGATTGATATTAAATGTATGCTTGTAATGTTAATTCTTCATTCAAATTGCTGACATACAATAAAGTAGCACACATTTTAATTTTCGAATTATCGTTTAAACAATATCAACTGTTGGTTTCATAACGACTTAACGATAGTATGCTGCTATAATTTTTCACAAAAAAATATTTCAGTGTTTTATATTCATACAAATGACGACTACATCATAAATTACAAAAGATTTTGCCAAAATGGTGGTAATTAGTAATTTTACGAAATAGTACTTGAAAGTTTATGTGGAGGCTTTTGCCCAGAAGTGGGGCAATATAGGTTAATTAAAAAATGTTAACTATATCTACGAAGCCCAAAACTAGCCGATTATAATATTTAATCGCCGCTACCTGTAAGAAATGTCAACAATGTTATTGTTACCATCTTTGTCGCTGTAAAACTGCAGGTTGGAGACGTGCCTGCCCCAGGTCTTCTTGACTACGCGAGCTCTGGAGCTGTGAAAGCCGCTCCAGGTCTTCACGGCGAAGAATATCGAGTCCTCAGATATGGCACTGCCCTGCCGATAACGTGGCATTTGAGAAAAGATTGTATATTCAGTATATTTATACATAAATCACGTTTTTTCTAATAATTAAATCGTGGATTATTGCCATCTTACCACAAAAAGTTAAACACCTGTTAAACACTTGTCTAAAAAAAACTGTCAACTGTAAAACGGCACTTGTCGTTGACATAAGGGTTATTTTGCAGTTGCACTTTTTCAGGCAAGTGTTCAATAGATCGTTAACTTTTGTGATACGACCGTTGGTGTATAAATGGTTTTTTTTTTTTTTTGGGAAGTTTGCCCTTGACTAAACATTTCTCCGGTATCGTTGGACCGTTTACAAACTCTTAAAACATACATAAACACCCAGACCCGGAACAACTACTCGTAGATCATGCCAAATATTTGTTCTGTTCGGAAATCGAACACGCGACACGCAATAGTTCAGTATTAATCAGATCATTTTTAATTGAAATCTCTTCAATACTCACACATAAATCAAACTGTCTGGGATAAGTAGCACAATTATCACCGGACACTATGCAGAAGCTGAGATCTGGCGTAAGAAGCGGTCCAGGGTCGGAGCCGTCTCCATACACCAGCTGTGCCAGTTCAAATGCAGGGTCTATCGAGAAGTCTGCTTCCAGGCGACGCTGACCACTCTCGATGAGTTTTAGTAACCTAAAAAGGGAAGGTATGGTGAAATATTGCCGGTATCTGCTAAAAATAGACATGATGACAGCATCTGTAAATTGCAAATCTATTTAATCAGTTAGAGTTTTGATCAATAATGATCACGCATCAAAATTCGGAAGTAGGGGCTCGTGACGTCAGCTATGAAAAAATATACCTAGAACGTATTGTGAATTTCAAAAACATCGTACTTTCGTCAATTTTGGCTTATCGCTTACTACTTTATTTTCAGTAATCTATTACACTAGAGAAATTCAGGTGTTGTCTCTTCAATGATCTTTCGAAAAACCTGCAACACAGTGACATATGGGCGTAAACAAAATGTTATGTTCCGTGCGTATCCGCCATATACGGCTGCAGTAAATCGTACGTCTCAATATAAATTCTTCCTTGAGGAGATAATTCTGGGTACTTGACATCAGAAATAAACACCTTTTTTTTTTTTTTTTTTTTATCGTGGTAAAATCATCAAATGAGTCCTCCCACCCAGGGCAGGGCGGCAGGGACTGTCAGACTTGTACTGACTAAAATCCACGGTGTCCTTCACGAGCCCTTTACGTACCGGGGTTACGGTGATGGGTAAGTCCCGCGACCCCGGCAGGCTCTGGCCCTCTACAGGCCCCGTCAATTTGCTGACACTCTTTGAGGCGCGCGTGGAACACAACGCGCCGTCGACCCGGGCATGGTCCATGGTCGGACAGCAAGTCGCCCATTACTCGCTGCCCGCATGCCCGCGCCTACGGTGGCCGGAGATCGTCCTGTGACGTCCGACGCCGTGGGCGTCTACCACTGCGGCTGGGATGGAGGGAGGACGCTGTCCTCTCCCTCAGGCGGCCCGCCTCCTCCTTCACGAGCATGACTGCTTCGCAGAAGGAGGCGACCGCTTCCCACTCCGTCTCGCCCCGCAGCATGGCCTCGACCAATGCCGGGCGCGAGAGGTAAAGAAATAAACACCTTGGATAATATTTCTGACATCACAGCATATGGAGAATTTATGTTTACACACTAGATCAAAATACTTGAAATCAAATATAGCAGCAAAAATTAGGACCCATGAATATTAGTTGTAATTTTATCTGTGGTGCTTAGCAACTGGGCTTATCCCAGTTGTAAATTTGCTTTTATGCCTGTAAGCCTTCATTTGTTCTGTGTCCTGCTTGATATGGAGGGAAGTGGAAACTACGTATTTTTCCTACTCCTTCGTTACTCTTGTCTAATAATGGTCCAAGACAGATAAATTTCTCCAGGGCACGTCGAGCTTTATTGTCTCGGCGCTTTTCTGGTTGTCTCCACAGTTGATTCTGGCTTTCAGGAGTTGCAGTTGTTTGGGAATAGTCTGGTGGGATAGTCCCATTAAAACACTAGATCAGACTTCACTATAAATAGTTTCCACTTACGTTTCAATGAGTTCTATTCTCATGGCGAACCCGCTGGCAAAGTTGGGGTACATGAAGCCACCTTCTTCCTCCAGGTCTTCGTAGAAGGTGAAGTGGTGGATGATGGTAGGCTCCTCATCGCTGAGCGGGTAGCCTATCCACATCACGTCCTGTCAGGAGAAAGGTAACAGCTTCATCTTTTTTCGGTGTTTGAAAGCATTTCGAATAATTTAAAGTCTTTTTTTTATTGTTTTAAATGAGAGTTTATTTTTGACACTATAAACATTTTGAGTGCGTTTGGTAACAAAATCAAAAGTAATTTGATAACAGATTCAAATTAAGCTGAAGATCAGCCCTTTTTTGAACGTCAATTATTTATGACAACACTTCCGAGAGTTTTAGCTGGAAAACAGGATTGACGGAAGAAAATTCCCAACAATATAAACACAAATCAGTACTTCGGTAAGCTTTTGGTTTAGCGATAGAATTCTCGATAAAAATTGTATAAGGAACATTTCGCATCCCTGCCAGCCGTAGTTAGATTTCGAGCAAGTTTATCTAACTTCGTCTTCGAGTATCATTAACACCACAATTTGTCAAAGTTATCAACGTCAGATGCGACAAAAGATACCAGGGTCGTCTACCTGGGAAGTTTTCCTTACCTTCTGCCTATCAGCAGCTGCGAGCGCTTCAATCAGCTTGTCGCACCTTACAGCGGTGTGCGTCTCTACGAACAGGACCCATCTGACGTCAGTCTTCTTGTATCGTGACGTCAGAGGCGCCAGCAGCGGCAGGATCGTCCACGCACCAGCCACGGGGAAGTCTTCGTGTGTTATATGTGTTTTTGGGCGGCGCTGTATCGAATGGGATACTTATGTAGGTTAATACGTATATTACATAAGTACCATCCTAATGTTGGAATATTTATCCAGATATAATATACTGTAAGTAAAATTAGCAAGATCAAATTAAAGACACACGAACATAGGGGTGTTTCTTCAAACCTTACACAGAAAAAGAAGAGGGCTTCATACAGGGGTATAGCGGGGCTTCGACGATATAGCTTCTTTTGTTGAGCATTTATCTGTTCTGACAGGTATTTGGAATTAATTGTAAGTAAAATAGCTGTATTTCTGGTAGACGCTTAAATATAGTACAGTAAGGCAAAGTTTCTTACATTTTCTAACCGCAGGACTTGATTCTCGATGTCCTGTTTCAAACGCTTGGCTACACTGGCGTGATATGGCTCGGGTTGACTGACTATTGTAAATACTATATTTCTTGAATCTGCAACAAAATATAAAAAAATATTTACTTGCAATAAGCATGGGGTGCTCCACTTTTGTTCCGCAAATTAAATTTTTGCGAGATTTACTACACATATTGGGTATTAGCATCTGGCATTGCACTACTTGCGTCTTATTCCCAGAACTCAAACAACCCGAATCTCTTCAGAATTAGAGTGAACAGGCTTGTTTTGTGTAAGCTCATCTATCGTAGGCTTTGTCTATGTCACTTTGACCTGGACTAGAGTCAAAAGCGAACCATATCAAATAAAAAAAAGCATATTCAAGTCAGCTCGACAACAATTCGTTTTAAAATATTCAAATGTATTCCATATTGCTGCCCGCCCGTTTCGAATCCAACCGACTCGAACCAACATCGACATGGATACAAATCATTCTATATAAAATCATAATATCTTAATAACCTGTACATACAAAACACCCCTTCTACTACAACCCCATCAAATTACATCCCGCATCGAACCACCGCATCATGGCTGTCGGCATTACCGCCGAATGACGTCAAATTATGACAAATGGCGTCGAAGCATTGACTAACAACCCGTCGCCGCTCATCAATCATGTACCAGGCATTAGGTTTCATTTACAGGTGATAGAGATATATGCCTTATGTGTACGTGGATTAATATGTGTAAGCTGATACGGACAAAGGTGACTTGTAGGTCTATTTTCGCTTGATAAGATAACTTGTCTAAATCTATGAGAATGATTTATCTTTCATGATACGGTAAGACATGGTTTTGTTACTAGGTAAATTAACATCCATAATTACAAGCTGAGGAGTTAATTTGTTTGTACGCGATAATCTCCTCGAAAAAAATACTGTTGTATTTGAAAATTTTCATTGTCCGGAGTCTGTTTCCTGATAGATACAACCTCTCTGTCTTCAAGTCAGTGAGTGAGTGAAGAAGTTACTTCTAGGCAAGCGTGCTTCACCGTCGACTACATCATTGCTCATCATCGGGCGAGATAGTGGATGTTAGTCAGTACAAGTCTCTTTTTTTTTTATTGATCTAATCCGAAATGTTAAATTTTTTAATTTAACATTACACCTGCCAAACTGCAAAGCAGTTTGTCGGCAGTAGGTTCTCGTCGGGCACGCCGCAATCGCGGCGGTAAAACCCCTCTTTGAGGAGTGGCTGGATAGGCGTCAAGGCGTCCTGACCTACCGCATGACGCAGGTCCTCACCGGACACGGAAGTTTCGGGAGGTTCCTGTGTCTGATAAGGAGGGAAGAAACGCCTGGGTGTCACCACTGCGAGGATCGTCCGGAGGACACGGTGGAGCATACGGTGCAGGACTGCCCCGCTTGGGCAGAGCACCGCCGTGTCCTCACGACGGCGATAGGCGGAGACCTCTCGCGCCCGGCATTGGTCGAGGCCATGCTGCGGGGCGAGACGGAGTGGGAAGCGGTCGCCTCCTTCTGCGAAGCAGTCATGCTCGCGAAGGAGGAGGCGGGCCGCGTGAGGGAGAGGACAGCGTCCTCCCTCCACCCTAGCCGCAGTGGTAGACGCCCACGGCGACGGACGTCGTAAGACGATCTCCGGCCACCGTAGGCGCGGGCATGCGGGCAGCGAGTAATGGGCGACTCGCTGTCCGACCATGGACCATGCCCGGGTCGACGGCGCGTTGTGTTCCACGCGCGCCTCAAGGAGTGTCAGCATAGTGACGGGGCCTGTAGAGGGCCAAAGCCTGCCGGGGTCGCGGGACTCACAGATTACCGTGACCCCGGTACGTAAAGGGCTACTGAAGGACACCGTGGATTTTAGTCAGTACAAGTCTGACAGTCCCTCCCGCCCTGCCCTGGGTGGGAGGACTCATTTGATGATTTTACCACGAAAAAAAAATTAAAAAAAAAAGTTGGTTCTCGTGGATTTTACACGAAGCTTTAAAATACACATTAAATTTAAAATTAACTCTTAGTTACATTTAAAAATTAAAAACTAAGGCCATTGTTCTGTCGGTAAACGTATCTAAAACACTCAGCGGCATCAGCCAACGGACGCTATGAGACCACCTCATCGTATCTACGCATTTAGTAAGGTAAGTGATTTTAAGACCCACATCATCAGCCGACCGAGGCCGCCGATAGACCGCAGCCACTATGGACACATCGACAGGTAATGTTTCATCAGGACATTTTTTAGGTGATTTTTATTACTGACACGATCGATTATTCCTTCAGGTAAGTCATTAATTAATGTAGGTACAATCCATTGTCTCGTACGTCTACCATAATAGTTATTTATATTTACATTTGGCACATGTAGTTTCTGTTTTGTCTGACAGTCCCTCCCATCCCGCCCTGGGTGGGAGGAGTTATTTGATGATTTTACCAAGTAAATAAAGACATTGGTTCAACCGGGTCTTTTGATAAATAAAAAATAAATAAAAAACAGAGGTCAAAAAAAGTTTTTAAGTTTGTTTAGGGAAAGTAATCTATAAAACTTCAAAATAGATTTTTATGCACATGAATTCAGCCGGTGCAGGTCGCTAGTGATAGGTAATAAATCTACTATAACTGGGTTCCGTCATTTTTCATTAATAACAATTAACTAGACAGGACTGAAATAGCCTTATTAAAAACGTGCGGTCGGTCCGTCTGCACGGACGGATATGAATGCCAAAAATTCGGAAGTGTGTTTTTAATAGGCATTCATTTAATTTTAAATTAATTAAAAAAACTGACACATTCGGTGTGCTAAAGATATTCCGCCTTTCCAATTACCACTGCATTTATACTGAAAAGTTCTAACACTAGGGTCACACGGAAAATGCCGTTACCCGTTATTGAACGTTTAGAGAGTATTATCGTGAAAATCAACGGGAAATGTCGTTAGTGTGGCCCGACTATATAATTAATTGTATTTTTATCCCAAATTATAAAAATGCAATTTATTATTTAGGCGGGTTTTTAGAACTATTTCTATTTCAAATTACTACCTACCACCTTTTTTATGTGGTAAGATCATCAAATGAGCTCCCAGGTGATGCTCCACCATCTTAACACCAAAAACCCCAAACGCGAATAAACCACACAAACGTAAAGTGAGATCTTCAATATTTAATTTCGTCTTAAAATTCGCACCGACTTCCTCCAGAAAGTCGGGTTCTTAGTCAAATCGAGTGAGAATCGATCATTATAGATGGAAGCATCATGAATAATGCAAATTCCGCGACCACCTGAGGTGCGACACATTAAAATCGCATTCTGGCTTTATGACGTCCCCAGGCGAGCGCAAGACGTATTACCGCTGATAGCGATAACGTAAGGGTTAAGTTCATAAAAATACGCTTAAAATGTGGGGGTTAACGATTTGGAACAGGTAAACGGGAAATATATATTCTTTTCCAGGTAGATTTTTTGATTTATGCTGATTTAAACTGATGAAGTAATTCTTATATTATACGTATGGCCCTAAAAGTCGTTGTTCCAAAGAATATTTATAAGTAGTGATGTCGTGTACAAAACCGGTTAGTTTTCTAAGTTTATGGGTGTAAACGGGAACCTTACTCCAGAAAACGAACCTATTTATTTTAAATAAAAGTATGTAATTCCAAACTTCCAAACAGAGTAGATTCGGAAGGTATAAAAAATAATCCGAAGAATTGAATTTAAGTTGAAGGACGAACGAACATAAAGAAAGGAAGAAAAAACATTTGTTTGGCACAAAAATCACGGCAAACCCACGAACAAAATAAAATAAACACGGGAAAAAGTAAAAACTACCCAAAAATATGAAACAAAAAAATAATGTGTGTCCATAAGTATAAACGATTCCCAAAGATTTTCTTTCACAAAATCTTCTTTTACACCGGACTATATTTAAAGACTTTTAAAGAGAGTAGTTGCTTGTTTAAGGAAACCTCTCCAGTTCGTATTTCGTGGCGATGGCAAGCGTTGATGGCGTATGAATAATTTGTTCTCCCGAAGTGGAGCGGCGACAAATAAGCCTGCTGCATCTTTATATACAACTTAGAACTGTAAGAAACTGGGGAAAATGAATTGCTGCTCAAATAATGGAAGAAAATTAAATTTAGGTCTTGACTAAACTGTCCTTGAGACAGTTTTGAAGATGCACGTATTTTAGTCATAGTAAATTTTGGTGCATTTTTCCAATTTTTTGAACTAATTGTTATTTATAAATTAGTTCTTATCTCGCTAGTTCAGATCCGGCTCGAAGGACCACCTAAAACATGTCTAAAACAAAATGCTGTTTTAGAATTGAGAATTTAATAACGCCTAAAATAACATTGCCTTCATGCTATCATTATATTTTGAAGAAGAAAAACAGATGCACCTACAATAAGTACAGCAGTCACAAAACATTCTGCCATAAAAAAAATCCACGACCCATCTTCTTAAGACCAAATTAGATTTCACAACCGCCAGTGGTCATGTCAAGCCCTCTAAATCGGTGTGGCTCGTAATGGCTTAGTTTCCAGAGGTTTCCACTGAGGCCCCTTGAGCCCCTGATCCCTTCAGTCACCCGTCGAATTGGCCACAAAAGTACATAACTAATTCTCAATTAGGCTGTGCCCAAATTGGACGCTCAACTGATGCTATTAATATATTGTGTAGATTTGTGTTCGAATGTTTTGCGCTTCAGCAGGGTTTAATTTAAATTAAAGATGGGATGAATTGCATTTTTTTAAATTTTCCTTCAAGTAATCCTACAAAAAAAAACTAAAATAATTCATTCAGGAATAAAACCCGTTCTATGTCTGCCTTCTTATTTTTGTATCTAGCACACGTCACAACTTTAATAACTTTAGTTAAGTTTTTAAAGTTGTGACGTGTGCTTTTTCGTAGAATTTGATCAAAGTGAAGAAAAATTATGACTGACTTTAATCTTTCTACTTTTTCATGTATTAAAATACTCACTTTACGACTAATGGACGTTTCTTTACTTAGCACAAACTTGGGCTTTTTTTTTTTTATCTTGGTAAAATCATCAAATGAGTCCTCCCACCCAGGGCAGGGCGGGAGGGACTGTCAGACTTGTACTGACTAAAATCCACGGTGTCCTTCACTAGCCCTTTACGTACCGGGGTCACGGTAATCCCTTGGTCTCGCGACCCCGGCAGGCTTTGGCACTCTACAGGCCCCGACACTATGCTGACACTCTTTGAGGCGCGCGTGGAACACAACGCGCCGTCGACCCGGGACAAACTTGGGCTAGCATTATTTCTGTTACCACTATTCGGAGAGATCACGAACGGGGCAGAGGCATATGAGAAGACAACTAATTGGGTGGACACGCGATCTTATTAAAGAAGCTGGATGAAACTGGATAGCCAAGATACAAAAAAGCCATAAGTAGAGAGATCCGCTTGGTAGGAGATATTTCAGGATTCAGATCTGCTCCGTAAGCCTCGTGGTCGCAAACGCGAGTGCTGAGCGTGGGGTCCAGGGTTCGATTCCCGGGTCGGACAAAAAGTACTAAAAAAACTCAGTAGCTGCGTATAATATTCCCGTTCCTCGGAAAGCACGTTAAGCCGTTATTCCTGAGCCTGATCTCTCTCCGGTCGTGTCGGATTGCCGTCCCACCGGAACTACGAGAGTAAAGGAACAGAGAGTGCACCTGTGCCTGCGCACACACTTGTGCACTATAATATATCCCGCGCAGTTGGAAATGTTTTAGATTTTGACTCAGCATTTATGATAGCTAGTTTCAGCTTTCAACTCTGAACAGTAATTAAGAGGCCCAGTGGAATTATCAATGACCGGTTATGCTTATGTTTAGATGTCGTCAAGTCTACAAAACAGTCATGTACTAAATTAAGCCTTAGTCACCTTATCTATGTCCCTATTGGTCTATTCGCTACTTTTTCACCGTGAGAGGTGCAAATAGACTAGTGTATCAATAATTCGAGAGCCGTCACAGCGAATGGACGGGTTTCCATCGGAACCTACTGGGATTGCGACACCGACTCTAGAGTGGATCTACAGCTCCATATAAACGTACATTTTTTATTATACATAGCTGGTGCTGGATGCTATGTATCAGCACGTGAACATGACCTATCTCTAATTTACCAAGGAATAAACAAAGTTATTTCATCTTTAGTTCTACATAATTCTTTTTTTTTTGCACGAGTATGGCACGATCGGTACACCATTGGAGAATAGAAAGATTTATTTTCTACTAGCTGTACACCCGCGGCTTCGCCCGCATGAAGTTCTTTTATCGCTTGTTTCTAAAATAAACCTACTCTACCCTACACTACCCTAATTTTCTTTTTTATAAGAACCTTCTCCTCATAATGACGAAGACATCAAAAAAAGAATTGACCAAATTGGCTCAGGCGTTGTTGAGTTATGCGCTTACCAACACATTTAGCGATTCATTTTTATTATATACTAGCTTCCACCCGCGACTCCGTCCGCGCGGATGTCGGTCTTCGCGTGGATGGTTTATTTCTCCATTTTGAGTAACTCTGACAATGACATCTTATAAATATCTATTGGACCCAAATACGGCTAAGCCTATAATAATTAAGGAGATCCCTCTATTGAGCTACTGCTGTTGAGCTCGCGTTCTTTATTAAGTATTTTTTTCATAGTAATTCCGACCTTGATAAGTAGCATGTAGCAGTAAATTACTGACAGTGACGAAAATTTACAATAAAAAAAAAGTGATCGTGACAATGCGACAGATATCCAAAATCGTTAGTGGACCAAACTATAACATCATGATGGATATCCTTTATATCAGCGCCGTTCGCCAAGTAGTGGTTATTTTGTTTTTCTTTTTTCTTTTTTTTTCCGCAAACGGTTCAAGCCAAATCCGACTTTCGGCGCTACAGGTTACGGCGCTGAATCCACTGCGGGTAATGCGACGTGTGTTCGCGGTTCTACAGAACAACGTCTATGAATAAATTAATATTTTTTTCTACGTATTTTTCCAGGATAAAAAGTATCCCATTTTATGCCCAGGATAATAAGATATAATTTAAATACCAAGTTTCATCGAAATTGAACCGTTAGTTTTCACGTGATGCCTGCATATACAGACAGACAGAGAGACAGACAAAAATTTTTTTAATCATATATTTGGGTTTGGTATCGATCCAGCAACACCCCCCGCTATTTATTTTTTCAATATTTTCAATGTACAGAATTGACCCTTCTACAGATTTATTATATGTATAGATATTAAACATGTCATGAACGTTACGTTAATGATGTCATTTAGTATTTTCTGCCTTCGACATTTCTACGGTGCCATGTTTTTTTTTTGTCGTGGTAAAATCATCAAATGAGTCCTCTCCCCCAGTGCAGAGCGGGAGGGACTGCCAGACTAATACTGACTCAAATCCACGGTGTCCTTCAATAGCCCTTTACGTTCCGGGGTCACGGTAATTCTTACAGTCCCGCGACCTTACAGTCCCGCTATCTATATGTCTACGCTATATTAGTTAGTTCGTAAAAAGATCGAATTTTATAATGACGAACGACGAAGAAATCGTTCTTGAATAATACACACATCAAAAGTGTCTAGGGATCAACATATATTTTTGCAATAACTTTTCTCCTGATTGATATTAATTAAATTTTTTTTTAAGGATTCATCAAATAAAGGGTTTTCGTTTGTCACAGTAACGATAAACCAAGTCACCTTTGCATTAATAAAGAAATTTGCCATTTTCCTAATAAAGGGATTTTTGACATTTGAACCACTAACACAAAAGTTCGAAAAAAAAACTGAAATAACAGTTTTCTTTAAAATTTTATTGGGTAACTTAAACAATTAATAATCCGTGTTTCTACCGCGAACACTAACAACACAAGAACATCGGTTTGGCATACTCAAAATGAGTTCATCCAAATCACGCTGTGGAATGGCCGCCCATGTTCGTTGCAACAACAAAAAAAGGTCTTCTTGCGACTGGATACCCTCCATATTCGGCAGAGCTCTTCTCTGTAGCATATCCCATGCATGCTCAATCGGATTCAAGTCTGGCGACTGAGCAGGCCAGGGCAGGACATTGATGTTAGCTGCGGCGAGAGTCTGTCTTACAACTCTTGCGGTGTGCGGTCGTGCATTATCATGCATTAACTGAAATAAGGGACCGATTTGCACTTGTAGAGGAACGATGACGTCTGATACAATCGTCTCAGCATAAATTTGAGCGTTGAGGTTGCCTCTGATCCAAATCAACTCAGTTCTTCCGCCGATCCAATTACCTCCGCCCATACCATGATGGTTCCACCACTATAAGGATGGACTCTGATGAGTCTCGTTTTGGTATGAGACCGGATACAAGACGTATACGACACTGGAGAAGCCCTGGACGCCAACAGCGATTAAAATCCTGCCAGGAAGTCCATCCTTATAGTGGTGGAACCATCATGGTATGGGCGGGTATTTGGATCGGCGGAAGAAGCGAGTTGATTTGGATCAGAGGCAACCTCAACGCTCAAATTTATGCTGAGACGATTGTATCAGACGTCATCGTTCCTCTACAAGTGCAAATCGGTCCCTTATTTCAGTTAATGCATGATAATGCACGACCGCACACCGCAAGAGTTGTAAGACATGTAAGGTCCTTACGTCTCTTACCACCAGCTGCCAGCGTAGATTGCCATGAGACTAACGGGTTCTATTCGCATGAGGTGTCGATTGAAATAAAAGAGATGCTTCCGTCTTCTCAGCTATTTAATATTGGTGCACACTTCAATATGTAAGTACAGAATCACAGCACTTGTCAAGCTTCCTTACAATGTTAGGTTATAGATATAGCACTTACTTCAGGTACAACATACAACCATCTATCCAGGTCGAACCGTGGATATGTAACGCAGACAGCATTCGCAGCCTGTGTGATGTGTAGAATATAACACGTGGCTTGGAACCAGAGCTTGTCCTAGCTTACTTCATAATCGTGTGCCAAGCGTTGAGAAGACGTCTTTTTTATTTATATATTTTAAGTTAAGTTAAAATTAATGGATGGATGGAACCCTGAGAACAATATCAGAAAGAAATCCGTGAGCATTTCAATACACCTTCAAGGCGGGTGATGCCATGTAATTCTAACAAAATAGGAAATAATTATGGATACATACGCATATGCGGTTCCTTTAAATTAGTGCATTTTCATTTTAGCCGCTGTACCACGTCTTGTCCGCGTCATGAATTATTTAATTAAATTTTGTTTTATTTTTAACAATCCGCGTCTTAATCGCGTGTCCAGGTTCCAAGAAAAAAAGGAAACCAACTAAAGAGTTGAATGTCATCCTATTAAACCACGCTCAGACCAGCTTCTAGGCTTTTGCCTTTTAGACCATGCGTTATCTATAATTAAACTTAATTCAACTGAAATCTATCACAGTTAATTATTTGAATTTTATCTATGTACTTATTATATTTTATTTAAAATATAAAGTATCGAGAAAATAAATATGTTACTCTCTAACGCCATCTATTATCACTATTGCACAATTAACTGTAACTATTTACTATTAGTTCGCATTTTTGTAAATAGAGGGCGCTACCCGTTTAAAATAATCGATAACTACTTTTATACTTGTTACAGACAGACTCTCGCCGCAGCTAACATCAATGTCCTGCCCTGGCCTGCTCAGTCGCCAGACTTGAATCCGATTGAGCATGCATGGGATATGCTACAGAGAAGAGCTCTGCCGAATATGGAGGGTATCCAGTCGCAAGAAGACCTTTTTTTGTTGTTGCAACGAACATGGGCGGCCATTCCACAGCGTGATTTGGATGAACTCATTTTGAGTATGCCAAACCGATGTTCTTGTGTTGTTAGTGTTCGCGGTAGAAACACGGATTATTAATTGTTTAAGTTACCCAATAAAATTTTAAAGAAAACTGTTATTTCAGTCTTTTTTTCGAACTTTTGTGTTAGTGGTTCAAATGTCAAAAATCCCTTTATTAGGAAAATGGCAAATTTCTTTATTAATGCAAAGGTGACTTGGTTTATCGTTACTGTGACAAACGAAAACACTTTATTTGATGAATCCTTAAAAAAAATTTTAATTAATATCAATCAGGAGAAAAGTTATTGCAAAAATATATGTTGATCCCTAGACACTTTTGATGTGTGTATTTTCAAGAGACCATTTCGGTTTTTTACAATTTTTTCGGGAAATTTTGAAAATATTATAAATACCATCTGATTATTTTGTACAGAGAGGGTTTTTCAAATTTAATTGGAACAACGTTTGAAACCTTTCAATCATCTTCGGTTACTCGTTACCAAATTATTCCTTGATACAAATACTGCGAGATTTTATAAATATTTTATTCTTAGAAGAAAATTGTTTGAAAGAAAAACCTGAAACCGTAAAAGATTTTCCCATAACATGTTCTTAAAAACGAACGAGCTAAAATTTATTTGAAATCATACTTACTTATCATACTTTTGTGGGCTAATAGACATAAATTATAATAATTAGTTAACAGCTCGTACACATTAGGCGCTTTCAAACCCGCGCTCTGCTAACGCGCGTTTTGAGAACCTAGAGGTGAAATTGACGTGTACCTGTACACCAGGTTACACATCAAACTATACAAAACCAATTTATCGTGGTCTCGCTTTGTATGATTTTTCCACATATCAGCGGTCAGCTTATAATGGTTTTTTAAGAATGCAGTGTGTTCGGCGGCAACGCGCGCTTCATCCCTGAGTCTCAAATGTGTACTGATCGTCATACAATGTTATTATCTTAACTAACCACAACAGCACCCTTAATCATCACCTCAACACTATGTTATCAGATGGGAAACCACACAAAACCCGTCCACTGCCCGCCCTACACTATACAGGGTGATGCGAGATGCACATCAATAATTCGGCATCACATCGCACGGATTCCAGGCCGGGGGGGATTGAGGCCGAACTCAAATTTCTAAAGACCTGTACACGGTATCGAGCGATGCGATTTGCGAAAAGACACGAGCCCTCGTCCGATTTCTACACTAGCTAGAATTTGCCAGCGAGAAAATTATCCCATGGAAGTCGTACCTTTTTACGGGATAAATAAGTAACACTTAGGTTACCTATGTAGAAAAATAGAAAAACATTAATTTGAAAATACAATAAGAATTTTGTTGAGCATGTCCACACCAAAAAGGGATACCAACTGACCATATGCTGGGTGAAAGACACCCAGCGCTAGCAATGTGTGTCTTTAAGATTATAGAGATAGCTCTGTGCCTTCCATCTAAATCCATTCAGTCCTTCTGGCCTGAGTGAGTAGTAACATACATCCATTACCCAAACTTTCGCATTATGAATATTAACAATTCATACACTCTTGTCACAGAGCTCCAAATGTTCTTATCGTAATCGTTCTTAGAGGCTCCCAACTCGCAACACGTTTGCCGCTTGAACTTAGAGATCGTGGCCAAGGGTTTAGGCCTAAGGCCTGAGGAGCGAGGTTTCAATTTTACCGCTCAATTTGTTATAGACTACGTATGGCCAGGTTAATCTCACAGCGTGGTAGGGACGCCATTTATCTTTCTTATTTGTCGCAGCATTCGTGTTGTTTACGTATTTATGGTGATAGTTATAAAGGATAATCCTTTTACAAAAGTTAAGGTATTGAACGTTCCTGTAGATAATTCCATATTTAAAGATAAGAAAATATTAAATAGTAGTTTTTTTTTAGTCGATTTTTTTATTCAACGGCAAGGTTGGCGTTGTGGCTTCGCGATTGGCAACTGCGCTACGTGTCACGATTTCGATTCCGGCATGAAAAAAAAAATGGTATGGTATATATTATTTGGCTATTTGCGTTTGCGTACAAGCGAGTTTAAATGTTTGTAAACACGCCCATAATTCAGGACGAACTCTTAGTGGGGATAAAAAGCTATTTTTTTTTTCATAAATACTCGTAATATAAAGATTATTGCAACAAAAAAAAATCAAACTTACTATTCATTTTCATTCATTAATGCATAAAATTCTTATAACTTTACAGGGTGTTTTAATATGAAGATATTTAGTTTAGATCGTCTTAAAAGACGGAAGCTTTATGATTTTTCTCCTGTCGCATTGCGTATACGTATGCAGTAATATTTTGCTGCTATATTATTTGAAAAAATATATATATATAAGGGAGAAAAAATATAGTATAAGTACATACTTCACATTCCGCCCAGAAACTTAATCATATCGTGACATAAAATATGTCTTATGTGACATATAAAACACATTTCCGAAGAAACACAAGTTTTTATGATATGTCATTAAATATATGAGTCACGGAAAACCAAAAAGTTTTAGAATTATTGACTAAAAGAGAAACAGATTTATTCTTTTTATAGCCTTACTAGCGACCCTGCTGTATTTAATCGGCTCGTGGCTAAATAAATACAGCCGCACAGGTAAATCTTCCGGGTTAAGCCGCGCTTGCCGAGGTTGGTCTGTAGATGGGTGACCATCTGTTATAGCGAGTTTCCTCCGTGCCTCGGAAAGCACGTAAAGTCGTTGGGCCCGGTTGTCATTTGTAGATGTTTGACAGTCGTTACTGTTAGTCAGAAGCTCTAAAGTCTGACAACCAGTCTTACCATAGGGTATCGTACTACTCAGTTACTGTGTTGTGGAGGTCCGACATGCAGTCGCTCCATGTAAAATACTGATATCCAGCTGCATCTGGTTTGACTGTAAACCGACCCCAATATATCACGAGTCGCGAATAATTTCGACAAAACTGCAAATAAAAAAAATATATATATACCGTTTAGTGATTTCGAATTTTCCTGGAAACTTGACAAATCTTTCTTGCTGAAGAGATATCATGAAAACAACAAACCTCCTTTGATAAACAAAGCAGTTTAAATGTTCAATCTTTGGAAAACTAGCTCGAAGTTCAAAAGGTTCTTTTATCAGATTAACGTTCGCTTTAGTTCGCGTGAGACTCGCTCTGAGGTAGCAGATGTTCTTTGAGATTTGCTAACTTATCTATTTACTTGCGACCGGACGATGCTCTTTGTGTAAAGCAATTGAAGTTTAGTGTATACTGGGGTGATAATATAAATAAACGGATAGAAACATAACAAATTGATGGCACGATTAGCATAGTGGCTGAGGAATTGACCGCTGTGTTGCAGTTAGGTTCCCGCACGGAACAAATAATTGTAGGGGAACAGTGTACAAGACGGGGACGCGAGGTATTATAGGGACATACACTCTTGAGGCATACTCAACACAACACTAACGTAGAGCAAGCGCCATTAGGGCGTCATTCGCAAGCGGCCATTAACAAATGGCGTCCTGTTGGCGCTTGCGCTACGTTAGTATTGTGTGTGGAGTGTATGATTACCCATTGTACCTCGCGTCCCCGTCTTATACACTGTTCCCCTATGTTCTACGAGTTGTTCCGAGTCTGGATGTTTAGTGTATCTGAGGGTTAATATTTGTAAATGCACCCACGACACAGGAGAAATTCCTAGTGTGGGGCAACGATTAAAATTTTAATCGTTGCCCGTTCGTTATTTATCGTTATTTTAATTTTTGGATGATGCCAGGGTTTGTATGAAATCTGGTCCCACCCTCCAATAGCTATGTGTAATACATCGTTGGATAGGTATTTCAAAGCTGAATAAAAAATATTATGGCACCAAGTCTGAAATCTTAGTCCATTCTGAGCTATGTTTGATTTAATATGGCAGTCCAAAAATAAACAAATAATATTTTTTTCGCAACATTTTACATTTTGTTGCAGAGGAGAAGGTAGAGGAGCTCGATTCTAAATAATTACAGCCACACAGGTCGATCTTTCATGTCAAGCCGCGCTTGCCGAGGTCGGTTTATGGATGGGTGACCATCTATCCCAGTTTCCACCGTGCCTCAGAAAGCACTTAAAAGACGTTGATTACGGCTGTCATTTGTAGATCTTTGACAGTCGTTACCTACTGTTAGAAGCTCGCTTTGGTGGTTAACGGCAGGTTAAAGAGCGATTTTAAGCTGTTACGAGTACGCCAAAGATCTTTCAACAATGCGTCAATGTCTTGTCGCATTCAGTTACTACACATTTTTTTTTATCGTGGTAAAAACATCAAATGAGTCCTCCCACCCAGATCAGGGCGGGAGGGACTGTCAGACTTGTACTGACTAAAATCCACGGTGTCCTTCACTAGCCCTTTACGTACCGGGGTTACGGTAATGGGAAAGTCCCGTGACCCCGACAGGCTATGGCCCTCTACAGGCACCGTCATTATACTGACACTCCTTGAGGCGCGCGTGGAACACAACGCGCCGTTGACCCGGGCATGGTCCATGGTCGGACAGCGAGTCGCCCATTACTCGCCGCCCGCATGCCCGCGCCTACGGTGGCCGGAGATCGTGTTGCGACGTCCGACGCCGTGGGCGTCCACCACTGCGGCTGGGGTGGAGGGAGGATGCTGTCCTCCCCCTCACGCGTCTCGCCTCCTCCTTCGCGAGCATGACTGCTTCGCAGAAGGAGGCGACCGCTTCCCACTCCGTCTCGCCCCGCAGCATGGCCTCGACCAATGCCGGGCACGAGAGGTCTCCGCCAATCGCTGTCGTGAGGACACGGCGGTGCTCTGCCCAAGCGGGGTAGTCCTGCACCGTATGCTCCACCGTGTCCTCCGGACGATCTTCGCAGTGGTGACGCCCAGGCGTTTCTTCCCTCCTTATCAGACACAGGAACCTCCCGAAACTTCCGTGTCCGGTGAGGACCTGTGTCATGCGGTAGGTAAGGACGCCGTGACGCCTATCCAGCCACTCCTCAAGGAGGGGTCTTACCGCCGCGATTGCGGCGTGCCCGAACCTCGGTTGCGACAGTCGCTCCATACTGCCCTGAGATCGCGCCGGAGCTCTTCCCGCCGCGCCTCGACTTGTCGAGGCAGCGGGGATTCGCCCCGGCGCTGCGTCTCCACGCGCCATTCATAGACGCGCTGGAGGGCAGTCGCCTCCAGATCCCAGGGCAGTTACTACACATACGAGCTTTTTATTTAGCGTGGCCAAATCATCAAATGAGTCCTCTCACCCAGGGCAGAGCGGGAAAGACTCTCAGACTCGTACTGAATAAAATCCGCGGATTCCGGTGATTCATGAGTCCCGCGACCCCGGCAGGCTTTGGCCCTCTAGAGGGGGGCCCTATCATTTTGCTAACACTCTTTGAGGCGCGCGTGAAACACAACACGCCGTCGACTCGGGCATGGTCCATGGTCGGACAGCGAGTTGCCCATTGCTTGCTACGGTGGCCTGAGATCGTCTGCCGACGTCCGTCACCGTGGGCGTCTACCACTGCGGCTGGGGTGGAGGGAGGACGCCGTCCTCTCCTTCACGCGGCCCGCCTCTTCCTTCGCGAGCATGACTGCTTCACAGAAGGAGGCGACCGCCTCACATTCCGTCTCGCCCCGCAGCATGGCATCGACCAATGCCGGGCGCGAGAGGTCTGCGCCTATCGCTGTCGTGAGGACACGGCGGTGCTCTGCCCCAGCAGGGCAGTCCTGAACCGTATGCTCCACCGTGTCCTCTGGACGATCCTCGCAGTGGTGACACCCAAGCGTTTCTTCCCTCCTCATCAGACACAGGTACCTCCCGAAACTTCTGTGTCCGGTGAGGACCTGCATCATGCGGTAGGTCAGGACACCGTGATGCCTATCCAGCCACTCCTCAAAGAGGGTCTTACCGCCGCGATTGCGGCGTGCCCAACGCAGAAGAGCTAGAAGGTTTTTTTTTAACATGGTGAAATCATCGAATGATTCCTCCCAGGAGCAGGGCGGGAGAGACTGTCAGATATGTACTGACTTAAATCCACGGTGTCCTTCAATAGCCCTATACGTTCGGGGCCACGGTTACTCAGTTAGTCTCGCGACCCCGACAGGCTTTGGCCATCTAAAGGGGTCCCGTCATTTTGCTGACAGCTCTTGAAGCGCGTGTGGAACACGACGCACAGTCGACCCAAGAGCTAGAAGGTACAATTACTAAAGTACTGACTATTTCACACCAACTATGGTATGATGCATGTAAATGAGTCACTGCAAAAAAAATATATAAGTATGGTATTCAAAGCTATTGTACCTGCAAGACCTGTCGTCGTTCTGAATGTAACTGTGCGCATTATGTCTTAATACTTTGGTACTTAGGGTCAGATGCCATGCCGTATGCCATGGGATCTAGAGACGAAAGCCTACCAGCACGTCTATGAGTGGCTGTGGAGTGGAAGCGCAACGCTGGGGCGAATCTACCCCCCCCTCCCCCTACCTCTGACAAGTCCAGGTGCTGCGGGAAGAACTTCAGTGTAATCTCATGGCGGTATGGAGGGTACGACTGTCGCAACCGAGGTTTGGCAACGCCGCAATCGCGCAACCCTTCTTTGAGAAGTGTCCTGTGTCGAATTGTGCAGGTAGAAATGCCTGGGTGATTCTCGCAAGAGGTAGAGGTAGCGAAGATTCGCTCTAGCATTGCACCTCCACTCCACACGCCACTCATAGACGTGCTGGTAGGCTTTCGTCTCTAGATCCCATGGCATACGGCATGGCATCTGACCCTAAGTACCAAAGTATTAAGGTATGATGCGCACAGGTATCTTCAGAGCGACGACATATCTTGCAGGTACAATAGCTTTGAATACCATAGTTGGTGTGAAATAGTCAGTACCTTAGTAATTGTACCTTCTAGCTCTTGGGTCGACTTCGCGTCGTGTTCCACGCGCGCCTAAAAGAGGTGTCAGCAAAATGACGGAACCCTTTTAGAGGGCCAAAGCCTGCCGGGGTCGCGAGACAAACGAGTAACCGTGGCCCCGAACATAAAGGGCTATTAAAGGACATCGTGGATTTTAGTCAGTATTGTTCCTGGGAGGACTCATTCGATCAGGTTTTTTTTAACATGGTTTTTACCTTAAAGCTCGTATGAATGCGACAAGACATTGACGCATTGTTGAAAGATCTTTAGCGTAACAGCTTAAAATCGCTCTTTAACCTGCCGTTAACCACCAAAGCGAGCTTCTAACAGTAGGCAACGACTGTCAAAGATCTACAAATAAAAGTCCTAATCAACGGCTTTTAAGTGCTTTCTGATGCACGGAGGAAACTCGGATAGATGATCACCCATCCATAAACCGACCTCGGCAAGCGCAGCTTAACATGGAAGATCGACCTGTGCGGCTATGTTTATTTAAAATCGAGCTTCTCCTCCTCCTCCTCTGCGCCAAAATGTAAAATGTTACGAAAAAAACATTATTTGATTATTTTTTGAACTACCATATTAAATCAAACATAGCTCAGAACGGACTAAGATTTCAGACTTGGTGCCATAGTATTTTTTATTCAGCTTGAAAATACCTATCCAATGACGTATCACATGTTGCTATTGGAGGGGGGGAACAAAAATAGCATCATCCTTTTCGAAATTTAAATTGAACGTTCCAAATCTGGCTGTGTGTAATTGTAAGTTTTGTAAACGCATCCGATAAAATTACGAGTATTTTCATTTACAGTGTGGGCACAGATTACTTAATAGTTACTACATAGTGTGTGGGCAGTATCAAAAAGAAAAACTCAGTATATCAATGACCGGTAATATTACTAATTAATGAAATTAATACTATTGAGGTGTATGGTATCTACCTCTTAGCGGTCCACACGGGCCACGGCACCACAGGCTACTTATAACCTGCAATGAGAGGCTGAGCGACCTTACTAACGGTGGTAGGCCTCACCACAGAGTACATTTGAATATAATTGGCTATTTGTCTGAACAAATCTAAATAGTCCGTCACTTTGATTATCAAAAAATATTCGACCCGTATTTTTTCTTTTGTTTCCTAAACCAAAATTGACGGAGATACGATGCTCTCAAAATTGACAATACGTCACAATTTAGTTCAATTTCTATTGAATTCTGACGTCACGAGCCCCACTCTCGAGTTTTGATGCGTTATATTTTGGTGAATATTCATTGATTTTACAAAAGAAAAAATACGTGTCCGTTATTTTTTTAAACTCTAAATGACGGACTTATTATATTTGGAATTTATAGCTACTGCCAAATAGCCAATTGGCCTCACTACGGGCCACCTGGCTCTCTACCACCACTCTATTAGAGTACGGCGCCAAAGAGTATTACTACTGTGTTCCGTCGCTACGCAGGAGTGTTTTCTGGGTGAGCTTGCTCCATCTTTGCTTCAGAAACTAGATAGTTTAAATACCGCATCAGATTAACGCTTTAATAACAAGCTTCATAAACCAATTTAATTGATAACCGAGATTAAACCAAAATTCATTACTGTAATCAAATTGAACACGTTACGGTTACAATGAATATCCAGCTCATTGGTTGTTATCCAATTAAGTACGCCAGTGATTGGTCAAAATCAAACGGTTTTGAATGGCGGCTCGGCCGACAAATGTGGATAATTAATTGAATTGTCAGCAATGTCGGATTGTCTATTCAACTTGTGTAGAAATTATGAATCTGTAGGGACAAATTGCATGTCAATGCGTTGCTGTTGTAGTCAATCTGTGTGCTATTGTTGTGTCATTTAGACTTTGAAAATCAATCTTGACGGCGCAGTGGTTGTGTGATCGGCTGCTGCACAGCATATGGCGGGTTCGATCCCCGATTTATATGGCCTGCAGATAGTTGTTCCGGGTTTAGGTGTATGTGTATGTCAGTTACTATGTTTGAAAAAAACCCACGACACAAGAGTTTCCTAGTGCGAGGCAAGGTTTTCTTAAAATAATAATAAAAAAAATTGGAATATACATGTGACACCATCTATTTACATATTAACGTTATAACTTATTTTGAAAGGAGAATTGGCCATTTTGAGAGTCAGGTTTTTAGAGAATTGAGAGCCTTATTGAATGTTCGTGTCTTTAAATAAAGCTGTAGGTTTTTAAACGAAAATACTTCGTATACAAAACAATATTTATAGCTGAGTACTTAAGTTATAATGGCTAACTACGTAAAAAAGGTTTAAATTATTAGTTTGTTGTCGACACTGAACAATTTGTGGTCGTTATCAAAAACACCCTGTAATTTTCAACCCTTTCTTCAAAGTTTTCCTTAAACTATTATGATAAGTTAACTGGAAACTTCTAGACGTTTTGACGTTGAGTTTTTATGTGCCGTGTTTTGATTAAATTTATTAATAGTCCCTTTTTTGTATTTTTTTAACGTGTCGAATACCGGCCCCGAAGAAAATATACCCGAGAGTCATAAGTTAAGTTTAAATCACTGAATGGAGTAATTTCCAACCAAAACGCAAGTGATCCCGCGGACATAAACTAATATTTCACAACTATAAAATTAACCAGCCCACAAGCTACAAAATCTTCTGAACAAAGATTAGAACCTCCTTGAAGCTTTAATAACGCGGACAATGACGTCACTATACCGTGGCTGTACAAACTCTTTACTTTGAGAACTTTACTTCAATCTCGGTGAGAAGATAGATAGATAGATAGATAGAATACACTTTATTATGCACACCATATAAATTATTAAAGAAGCCGGTATTTTATTTAAGTGGTCACACTTTAAACACTGGAAAATAGTTGGTGAAGATAAAATTCATGAAGCTGTCGCATGTTTTTTTATAAATCTTTTGTCTATACTCCATTTGCGGTGGAGCATAGTCCTTTAAGTATAACTTCTAAAAGGACGATACCCAAATGAGTACGGAGCTCTGCCCCAGTACAGTTCAGAATTCAGATGTATCAGCAATAGCTTTTAATCGGTACTTTTAAAATATCTAAAGTAAATGTCAAATAAAGCACCAGTTCAAAAGTAATCTAAACAACTATTAAATCTCCCAAATGTACGTACCCTAACAACTACTTTAACATAGAGAAGTTGAGAGTTCCTTTTTTTTTTTTTTTTTTTTTTTTTTTGCGCTGGGAAAAAATGCATTACGCATACCCTCCAATCGGAGGGGTATGTGGGACTCCCCGGTCTGACCCGGTATACCCACTAAAAATACCCAGCGGCATTCCCGCTTCGTCTGAGTGGCGGGGACTGGGAATCTTGGCACAGCCATCACTTCCAGTCCTCCGCCGACGATTGCCCTCAGGCCGGGCCCTCACGCGGGCCCGGGAATGACTTACGAAGGTGGTGGCGGGAGCAAAGTCCCGTCGCCACCAAGAGGACGGCGCCTTCTCCGGCCTCTACGTCTGCGGAGCGGCGCCGCGAGAGGATCGTCCTCCCGCACGCGCTCCGCCTCCTCCTTTTGCGAGATGACGTCCTCGCAAAAGGAGGCAACCGCTGTCCAGGCCTCCTCGCTCCCCAGCATGGCCTCGACCACTGCGGGAAGCGAGAGGTCCTGCCCAATAACCGCAGTTAGACCGCGGCGCGGTTCGGACCAAGCCGGGCACACCTCGAGGGTGTGCTGCGCCGTGTCCTCCGCCGCGCCGCAGTCGTGGCACGCCGGGGTTTCCTCCCTACCGATCCGATGCAGGTGCGATCCGAAACAGCCGTGGCCGGATAACACCTGCACCAGACGGAACGAGAGGAAACCGTGGGAACGCTCGAGCCAGCTCTGCAGAACCGGACCGAGCGCGTCCAACGTCCGGCGGCCAAAGGCGGCGGCGGCGAGGTCCTCCGTCCAATGGAGGACGATGGCGTCCTTCGCCTCCCGCCGCACCGCCTCCCGCTCTTCGGCGGCGGGGCGCTCCCCGAGCGCCTTCCGGCGCGCCGTCCACTCATATACTCTGGCCAGCACCCAAGCCTCCAACTCCCAAGGAGGAGTGCCGGCCAGAGCGCACGCCGCCGAAAAGCCCACCGAACGGTAGGCCCTCGCCACCCGCTGTGCAATGGCCCTTTGGGGCCTGCGGATGGCGGTCGCATTCTCCCTCCTGTGGAGGGAGTCCGCCCAGATGGGTGCCCCGTACAGGGCCATGCTGCGGAGGATGCCGGCATACAGGCGCCGGCATTTCGCCTTGGGCCCCCCAAGGTTGGGGAGGAGCCACGAGAGGGCGTCCGCGGCTTTTAAGAGGCGCGTCGACAGCCCGCTGAAGTGCGGGCCGAAGCGCCACCTCTCGTCCAGCACCAGGCCCAGATACTTCATCTGGGGCTGGACTCCTATACGGACGCCCTCCACGACTATGTGGGCATCGGGAGGAGGGCGACGCTGCCGGGGGCCGCGAAAGAACACGGCCTCCGTCTTGTGCAGCGCCACCTCCAATCCCAGGCGGCGGATCCTCTCTGCAACCAAGGATCCGCCAGCCGAGGCCAGACAGGCCGCCTCCCCAAAGTAAGTTGAGAGTTCCTGGGTCAGCATTGTTTAAGTTCATTCATTAAACAATTTTGGTTATAACTTCATTCTACGATTACTAAAATTAAAGAAATAGTGTGCAGATAGAAAAACAAAGAGTCTTAAAAAATGGACCTGATATTGTATGAAACCACGCTGTTCAATTTTCAACTCATTTTAAAACGAACAAAAATCTGCAAACAGCATTGTGAGTCAAGAACCTTCGCGATAAAGAGTTACCGTCGCCATACTAACAAAAGTTACCATAAGTTACAACTTTGTCTAAGTACACAACTGCTAAATTATTCAAGATACCCTCACTTCGGCTTAAAACTTTGTCACTGTCCTCGCCGTGGGAATGGAGAGCTGTAAGCAATCGTAAGTCTTGGCCATCAAGGTTTATGATAAAGCAGTCCTTTACATAGTGTTCCTGGGGATTTTTCCTGATCCTTTTTCTTGGTAACAAGTATGGAGGAGACTTGCAGAGTTGTTTATCAGTTTTTTAAGAGAAAATTCGTTGGTGCCAGCGCCAGCTTGCTAGCAGTTACTTAGCTTATAATTTTAACTTACATGTGTACACTTTAAGTAGGTACTGTATTTCGGGAAGCGTTTATTAACACCTTTCTTACACAGTAACGTATATTTATGGTTTTTGGTATTTTGGACCCTGAAATTTGACTTCAAATTTACTGACCATAGATTTTATACAGCCTTCATATTAAATTTGGAGTTGGTGTCCAAAATTCAATCGTTGGGGAAAAAGTACACACCGGTCTTGGCCAACTAGTAATGTCTGGAACCGTTGTCCATTATTCCTGAAGAAAACATCGTTGATCAGAACATAAGCGTTCTCCACCGTTGGAAGTTGATCCAAAAAATTCACCAAGATTTCTGGCGTATATTGCAAAGCGAATATCTTCACACATTACAACAGAGAGCTAAGTGGAACAAAAATAACACAAACGTGACTGTAAGCATGTTGGTTCTAATAATAAATGAACAAGTTAGTCCGTTGAAGTGGAGTATGGGTCGTATCACAGCCCTACATCCCGGTGCTGATGGGGTCTGTGGAGTGGTGACTATAAAGACTGCTGCTGGTCAGTTCAAAAGGCCAGTCGTAAAGTTATGTCCACTACCTATCCATAATTAAATAATCGTTTAACGATCAAATAATCTTTCGCTGTCGTTAGTAGTCGTTAGTAGAAGTATATAAGGATAGTTTAATTTCGTTGTTTTAAGTTAATACTTTGTATTTAGGTGGGCGGAATGTTCACTTTAGTTAATGGTAATTTTAGAGCCTTGTAATGGCAATACTGAAATCCATTTTTGGTGTATAGCAACATACTGTTGACACTTCCTCTTCCCTTTGCTTTTTTCGTTGATCGTGAACGCATGTGCGCCGAAAACCGTTATTTTTCGTTTAATTAACAAAAAACTGTTGGGGTTGCTTCAACCTATAATCTGGCCAATAACCTTAACTTCGCGTCTATTGATTGTGCTGATGAATTGGTGTTCATATCGAACTTCCTAGATCTAGCTTGCCATAGAAAGGTGACTTTGAAGCGAAGCGGTAAGTCTGACGTTAGCCCTTTAGCTAAAGCTCCTTTGTGAAGGTCTGGATTGGAATACGTCGCAGAAGAAACCCTCAGGTGAGCGCCTAATTCATATAGCACACATTCTTTTATTATCGCAATATAATTTCTCGTTTTCGTTTCTCGGGCGCCCGCCAGAATTTTTAGCCCATTCGTTTTCTTTTGAATTTACAGTCCACTTAAATCTTATATAAATATGTAAATATTTAGTCTGTTTGTAATATTTGTATACATATTTATAGTTTTAGTTCTGTATAAATATTTTAATCACTTATTTTATCGAATAAAAAGCAATATATTTAAAAAAAAAGTAGTAAATTAATAAATTCACAAATCCTAATTATAGAACCCTAAAGAAAACCTCAAAGTCTTAACATAACCTATTTATCGTATAATAAGAAACTTACAAACAACAATTACAAAGCCTTGAATCTATCAAACACATACAACTTTAATAAACAATTACTGACTAATGACAGTCCCATATAGTCCGAAACTTGTTAAAATTCAACCCGTGTGTCGATACTATATCGAGGGGTTCCCGCTACAATTAAATTATTGAAGGATATGATTATGTATTCAGTGTTCAGTGTCGGATTATTTTGATTTGACGTGTACACAATTCCAGGCAGTATAGATTTTAACAGATAGTTTTGAACCCGATAAGGCTAAAGCTAAAGCGTAAACTTTTAAGTTCTTAGTCGCGTAAATCGGTCGGTTTCATAGAAGTCTTTCGCGACGCGGAATTAGTGGTCTGCATTGTACTGGAAGACGAAATCACGCGACTCAAAAATTTCACTAGTCTGGTTCCAGCAATAATGCCTTTGTCAAACAGACAGGCGAAAGCGGAGCGAGTCCGAAGCGATACCGAACTGAAGCGAGACGTCAGTCCGATAGTTCTATCACGCTATCGGATCGCTTTCGCTTTTCTATGTGACTAGATTCAAACAATTCCATACATTACAAATAAAAACGCCTTGCTTCGCATTCGTCACGCCTGTCTGTTTGACAAAGGCTTAAGTACTCTACAGTTTAGGAAAAGGTTTTGCAGCTCGACAAATTTGTATTTCCGATGCATGGACGTTTTGTTGCAAACACGTTCAGTATGCGAAATGTGAAATGTGTGAGAATCTCTAATTGATATTTTAAAAAAAGGACTACTGAAGTATTTTTTTAGTCTGTTTGAATATTCAAATGTTAATTACATTAATTACATTTTAATATACACATAACATAATAATAATAATTTCTATTTTGAGCCTTAATCTGTTTTTAATTGAATTTTAATTTAAAATCGTTTTTAATATTATGGTTATCTATACATATAATAAATCTGTAGAAGGGTCAATTCTGTACATTGAAAATATTGAAAAAATAAATAGTGGGGGGTGTTGCTGGATCGATACCAAACCCAAATATGTGATTAAAAAATTTTTTGTCTGTCTGTCTGTATATTCAGGCATCACGTGAAGACTAACGGTTCGATTTAGAAGAAACTTGGTATAATTATACTACCTTATTATCCTGGGCATAAAATGGGATACTTTTTATTCTGGAAAAATACGTAGAAAAAAAAAAATCTTATTTTTCAGTTACTACAGAACGCGAGCTCAACAGCATTAGCTCAATAGAGGGATATCCTTAATTATTATAGGCTTAGCCGTATTTGGGTCCAATAGATATTTATAAGATGTCATTGTCAGAGTTACTCAAAATAGAGAAATAAACCATCCACGCGAAGACCGACATCCGCGCGGACGGACTCGCGGGCGGAGGCTAGTTTGTAAATAAAAGTATGACTGGAATTTTGTTTGAAATAAATAAATGAAATAATGTTCCCAAGAAATAATGGTTTCTCTTTTCACTAATATCAATGTTTTATTTCAAATCTTAAGAACTGCGTACAAAATCCAAAAAAAAAATATACTTGTGAATTAATAATTGACGAAGTTTCAAAGTATGGAAGAGATTTGAAAAGTTACAAAGTACTTAATTAAAACAACTACAATTACATGAACTATTATTATTATTGAACAAGTTGTACAAGTCAATTATTTCCACTTAAATTCGGAACAGTTTTTAATAAATCAATCTTTAATCATGATATTTATATACAGGGTGTTTGGTAGATAAACCGAAACATTTTTTATGTGGGTTTGCAGTGTCATTTGCTAACACTGATATCTTTTATACAAACTGAAGTGACGGCACTGTTGACGCAGCGGCTGATGGCATAATAAAGTGTATTATACCTATTTAATTATCTGAGCAATTAACCGTGCACTATGTGTCATGCGAGTTTGATTCCCGCACGGAAAAAATATCTGTTTGACTTTACTACAAGTACTTGTTCCAGGTTTAAATGTTTGTAGACGCTCCCAGATACAAGACTAATTCAGTAGTTTCTCTACTCTAGGAATTACTCCAGTTTAAAAAAAAGACAAAAAATTAAGAGTTGGGCATTAGATAAGTTCTACAATTTCCAGAAAATAAAAATTTAGAGCTGATATTTGAAGCAAATAATATCTGAATTACCGTCACGTGAGGGAAATAGTTTTCAACACATATCCTACTAAAATTGACCACTTAATCCCAAAGAAAATCCTCTTGACCCGTTTCAAACACGCTGTATAACATGAACTTAGTCCATCAAAGGTGAAAAATTCAATGAGACGTAAAAATCTGAAATTTCGTGATAAATTCGATATCAAAGTGAGATTTATTCGCGTGCTGCTTCTTCGTTGGAAATCATTCGGAGTGCGACTAATCGTTCGGAAATAAAGTCAGAACGGTTGGGTAGCTTCACCGGCGGATGTTAAGAATCATGTCTTTTGACCTGTCTGAACGGCAACGTCTGGAATATATGTGTGATTTAAATAATATAATTATGTTATGTACTTGCTGTTGACAGCGGCATTGCGCGCGTATATATTGAAAATTAGCCAACAGAAACGTTATACCGTGATTAAAGGTATCCTATGTCTTAAAGGCATTTTGACTATCAATAAATTGCAAAAATTACGTTCCGGGGTCACGGTTACCTGGAAAGGCAGACCCGCGACTCCGGCAGGCTGGCCCTCTAAAGGGGCTTTACCCCAATACACTCATAAGGTGTGATTTTCAGTTTTGAAAAATAATGGACACGTATTTAGTTAGGATAATACTCGTACTTAGTAAGTATTATAACACTTTGTTCCAGAATCCAATTATGTTTTAACTTCTTAGTATCAATTCATGTACCGCCATGTATGTGGGTATTTAGTTTTTTGGGCTACGAGCGCGGCGACCGAATCAAGAAATTCCGTAACGAAAATAAACCTAACACTGTCACTGTCACATCTGTCATGTCAACGTGAAAGAATACAATTTGAATGAATGATTTTTTTTCTTGACGTTTCACTTGATTGACGTGGCTGGCCATAGCCTAATTAGTAAAGTAATTTCCTATATAGGAAGATGGGTTGATATTCTCGTTAAATATTTGCGGTAGACGATATATTTTTTTTCATAAATATTTAATTATAATTGGCCCAGGAAAAGAGTTCCTGGAAGGAATTGGGGGAGGCCTTTGCTCAGCAGTGGTACAGTGCAGGCTAATTAATTAATTAAAAAAAGTTGATAAAAAATGCTATGCAATTGCTTTACCGCGGCAGTCCCCGAGTGCCACACGTTTTTTTTTATTTATTATAATTTCTTAGATACCTACACATTCAAATATTGCGAGCAGATAAAAAATACGCATACATCCCGCATTTATCTATAACGGATAGCAAACTTTATAATGATTGGCAGATACACCATAACATTTGATAATAATTAGCTCGACAATTTATCTACAAAATACAAACAGTATTTGCTTCCTCTAACACAACACTGTTAAATAAGTATGAGATAAGCAAAAGTGAAAAAAAAACAAATAAAAGAAAAAACTTACCAAAACTTTGAATACATTCTATGTAAGCGAGAATTAGCACCAATGTTACAACTGAAACAATAAAAAAAAAATGTTATTGACTAATAAAAAAAAAACTTCAAAACCCCTCCATTGAACTAAGTATATTTCCATTTTTACAGACATTCATTATCATAAATAATATTAAAGAGTACTTCTCAAAAAAATAAACTCCTAACGAACGTACCTCTCGCGTACATTTTGGCGGGAAACTTTACAGCGAAGGGCGTGCACCACCCCCGCTTCTCAAATAGGTACTGACGGACAGAACGGAAGCCCAAAGCGACGGCACAACGGGGCTTAGTTTTTTTTTTTATGATGATAATAAATAACACAGTCGATACTTAATCAAGCCTTAATAGAATTTTTATAATGTGAGTAGAATGTTAATTTTAATGAATTCAGTGACAACATTACAAAGGCTTTATATAGATAACACTTTGGTTATTGAAACTGATGTCATATTGAATAGTTAAAAATGGGCACAAAGTGTTTTGTTTTATAGAACTTTTTATGACACACTCGCGTCATAAAAGGTTTTTTAGACATAGAAAATGCCTACAATAATGTTTTAATAGATAAAGTTGTTACTATACTTGATGGTTTGTCGGTGGGTACTCGGGTCTGTAAGTATTTATGGGAATTTCTCAGTGAAAGGAGACTAAAAATTAAATGTGAAAATGACAATACTTTTATTCAAAGGTATACAAACAGAGGTCTAGCACAGGGTGATCCTATGTCACCACTACTGTTTAATATTATAACCCATAACATCTGCAAAGCCATTACAAATGTAACTGTTTCTCAATACGCTGACGATTATGTATTGTACACTAGAAATCAAAAATTACACGACAGTGTTATTCAACTCCAGGAGTCAGTTAATCTCATTGTTAATTTGTTAGAAAAATTGGGCTTGAATATTTCGATAACTAAAACTAAAATTTGCTTATTCACTAGAGGTAGGAAAGGTAAAGAACTAGATATTAAAGCAGAAGGTACTTCCTTAGAGTCAGTCAAGAATTACAAATATCTGGGTATGTGGTTGGACACTAAATTGCTTTTCCATAAACATATAAATGAACTACATGCAAAAACACTAAAAATTTTAAACTTATTGAGGGTACTGGCTGGATCTACTTGGGGAGTACACCCAAAACATCTACGTAGACTATACATAGCCTTGATTCGTAGTAGGATAGATTACGCGTCTTGTTTATACGACAATAGTGCCGAAAGTCATATTTCAAAGTTAAACTTACTGCAAAATCATGCCCTAAGAATTATTGGCGGATTTATAAAAACGACTCCTATACACGTTATGGAGACAGAGATTTGCATACCGCCATTGTTTTTGAGAAGGCAATATATTGCCTATAAGTATTGTTTTAAAGCTCGCTCCTTTTCGAATAATCCCACCATCATTTTGTTAGAAGAACTTCGAACCCTATGCGATAATAGATACTGGCAAAAGAAAAAGAAACCACTATTACCTTTTGTATATACAGAGATTAAACACGAGAAAGTATTTGCTTCTTCCCCGTTAATGATGTTTAATTTGGATATATGGACTTCTAAAATAAAAAGTAGTGAAATAATTTTAACCAAGTTGGATTGTGTTAAAGCATCCAAGAATTCGTATGATTACAGTTTACTATTAAATAATATACTAGATGAATTAGATGTTAAATATGCAGGATGGCAAAAAGTGTTTACAGATGGTTCTAAGACTAAGGATGGTATTGGTGCCGCCTACGTTAGTAATAGTTTAGGAGTAAGTGAGAAATTTAAAATTTCTTCTGATGTAAGCATTATGTGCGCCGAGCTATTTGCGATCTCAGAGGCTATAATATCTTTTCTAAAGAATAGGAGTTTAAAATCTAAAAATGTTGTCATTTTTTCGGATAGCAAAAGTGCTTTACAGCACATAGCTCGCTCCGCCTCTGGTTGCAGAGGGACAGCGTTAGCTTATGTAATTCTTGATAAATTTATACCATGCCTGATGACGTAACTCTGAGATTGCAGTGGATCCCTGCTCATGTTGGCTTGAAAGGCAATGAGGAGGCTGACATTTTGGCTAAAAGATCTTGTACAAACGGAAGTGAGGTATTTATAATTCCTGATTACTCAGAAAACTTTTTACGGTACAAGTCAATATGGCAACAAAAGTGGAAAGAACATTTTGACATCAGATCTCGAGAAAAAGGAATTTGGTACAAAACCATGCAATGTGAGCCTCCTCGGATACCGTGGTTTGTTGATGTTAAACTGGGTAGACAATTACTTAAAATAGCTTTTAGAATACGATCTGGACATGTACCACTAAAAAAATTTACCTTTTTAATGAAGAAATCCCCTTCGCCTAATTGTGTTGTTTGCGACAAACCAGAAGATGTTCACCACCTCCTTATGGATTGTATTCGCAATAATTTTGAAAGGAAACATTTGTGTAAAAAATTAAAAATAAATGCATTAGATTTAGGTAAATATCAATGTATTATGGCTTATCCGGCAAGTAATAAAGCTAAGCTTATTTATAGGTTTATATTTAATAGTCTTAAGAAATTTTTGTAAGTAACTTGCTTAAGGATATGATGGGGCTGACATGACCTGTTAATGGTTCCAAGTCCCTAATAAATAAAGAGAAAAAAAAAAAAAAACTTTTTATGAAAATCAAGCGAAGAATGAGAATGCTTGGCACAGTCTAAGTTAATGTGTAGGAGTGTAGAAATCTAACATTTTCATCTAATACTAATGCCTTAGATATAAATAAGAGTAATAAAAATATTACACTCGCTACCATTTTTATATCTCTCTGGACTAACAATAAATATGTAAAATTAACAGCTAAAGCAAAATAGTTCCCGTAAGACTTACATTGCTGTGACACACTCTGTAGTACATAACTTTTATTAGTACGCGTTATAATTAGTATTGTTCTAAGTTTTATATGAAAAAAACGAATTGGTCCTTCGAACCGGATGCAGGACCTTACTAAGGACTATAATTCTGTATACAATGAAACTAACGAGATTTAAAGCTATTAAGATTTAATTACAATCTTAACCACTCCATTGCTTTTGTTGTCACGGCTCAGATTGAACTTGAGGTTCCGGATCCAATTTGCTTCTCGGAAAATCTTATTAAGATTTGCCGCTAGAAAATTGCAGCAGCATTTAGTTGAATGCTGTTAAAAGATGGAAATATTTAACTTTGACATGGCTAAATTCATCATCTGCCTAGCCTTTTCCCAACTATATTGGGGTCGGCTTCCAGTCAAACCAAATGCAGCTGAATATCAGTATTTTATGCAGTATTATCAGTATTACATGGAGCGACTGCCTATCAGACCTCCACAATCCAGTAACTGGGTAATACGATACCCCAGGGCTTACAGTAACGACTGTCAAAGGTCTACAAATGACAGCCGGGACCAATGCCTTTACGTGCTTTCCGAGGCACGGAGGAAACTCGCTATTACAGATGGTCACCCATCCTCAAAACAACCTCAGCAAGCGCGGCTTAACTCGGAAGATCGGCCTGTGCGGCTGTACTTATTTAGCCACGAGCTTGTCCTCCTTTGACATGGCTGAATTCACTGTTGGAAATTAATAATGTATCTTGGTCGCAATCTTGATCTTGATCTTTGTCTGCAACCTATCAATGACCTTTCTTATGATTCAAGTCATAAAGTTGTCCAATCACAAACAGCCGTCAAAAACACTGATCAAGATTTGGAATGAGAACCAATATTCATTTCGGAATTTATGTAATAAATATCTGTATAAAATAGGATTATTATTTTGCTTGGAAAATAATGAATACCTAGTTTAGCAGTTATTTCCACCGCATTTTGATACAGCTTATAAAAAGAACGTCAATTTGCTTACATTTAATTTGGTTTATTTTATAACATATTATGAAATTTTCATAACTGTGTTTGCCATTGCAGTGCAGTACATTTTTTTATATAAAATGGGTTTATTCTTGACATTTTAGTCTTGGCTAGAGCAACAGTGACAAGGTCGACTATGGAGCGAGTTTACTCAGAAGCACCCTGTTTTACTATAATTTAGAAGAGATGATAACAACAGCAGACAGAGGGCAGACAATTAAATGTAAACATAATTAAAGCCACCAGAAAATACAGCACAACATGAAAAAGAAATACAATAAATAAGTCTGCGACAAAAACTCTCCAATTTATTCAACGCGAAGTATAAAATCAATCACCGTGATTGGCCTATTCACAATTTCGCTCTTGTTCCCATTCACTCTGCGGTTTTTCATTTCGTTCGCCAGTGAACGAGACACGAACCATTGTAGTGCTCTGGTAGCCACTCTGCTGATGCTTTAAAGTAATTAGTGGGATGCTATTCAAGTGGGTTTATTTGTGGTTCATATTAGAATATTGTATTGGTCTCTAGCCTAGGTATCTCGCGTGCAATTGTAAATTGAACTAATTTTCACATTTTTTTATTAAAAAATATCTATTTTTTATTGGAAACCGGTCAAGTAGAATGATGAAGTAATTCAACATTCTTAATCAATGGCTTTTTGAAGGTTAGTTGATACCCTTATTTCTGTTCATTTAGGGTCCGCGCTGCATATCATCCCTTCCACACTTCTTTAATATTGACCTTTTCATTGTGGTATCAATCTAGCCCAGAAGCAAAGATGAGACTTAACGATGCGATTCCATCGGTGTGCGGCACTGTACGGCACAAACGTTCGCTCTGGTCGAGTCACTCATCAAGCACAAGCGAACAAATTGTACGCGCACATTCCAGAAATATTCACGCACGACTAGATAGTTTTGTGATTTGAGCGCGCACACAGATAAACTCAGGTCTATGAAAATGTTCGCGCACAAAATGTGTTGCACTGTGCGCGAACAAAAGTTACGCCCAGGCTTGCCTGTGGACACAGGCTAAACTTGATACCAGCTTAGTACGCGCACTGCTAATGTGCTGCACTAAATGTTTGCGAAGAAATGTGTTCCACACTGTGGAATCGTATCATAATTGGCTGTCAGTCACACATGATCTTTTTATTCTATTTATTTTAGCTGTAAGTCTTCCATGCTTATTAAATAAATAAGATGGAACCAGCTCACCTAGAACGCGCTTGGCGCTGGACTCCTACAGGATAGTGGCCGAGAGCGGCCCTGGTAATGCTTACCACCTCCTGGGTTTTGATATACACAACAAATGGATATTGTTAAAAAATCTTCGCTCTATCCATAAAGGGTTTTAAGATGAGAGCGAACATTATTGCAATAAAATAACAAAAATATGAAGTTTGTGTAGCTGTGGTTAGCTATTTTTACTCTACTGCTTCTTTTCTGTGCTCTTCTTTAGTGTTTTATTGACTTTAACTGAACTGAAGACAGCGACCGCGACGACCGAATAAAATAAGTCATAAAACATGGTTAAAGATCTGGGTTTATCTCTGCTAAATTTTAATTTAGATTATAGAGACAGCAGAGTCGTATAAAGGAAAATATTACATAATGTGTAATTAGTAAAATTTTAACTTAATACGGTGAATTTTTTAAGCTCGCTACGCTCGCTCTTCAATGAAGGCTTCGCTTGCAGAAGGCACGATTAAGATTTTTTTCAACTTTTACTTTATCTTTGTTAAATCAATAAAAGTTGGATTATCATTTTGTTAATTTTGCAATTATCATTAATTTAGAAACGCAGAGTAGATGAGAAATTCCTGTTATGGGCAGTTTTAAAAAAAGTCGAATATACAAAGACTGTCAACGGCAAGAACTAATTCCGATCAGCAATCCTATTTTTAGGGTTCCGTAGTTAACTAGGAACCCTTATAGTTTCGCCATGTCTGTCTGTCTGTCTGTCTGTCCGTCCTCGCTTAATCTCTGTGACCGTTAGCACTAGAAAGCTGAAATTTGGTACCAATATGTATATCAATCACGCCGACAAAGTGCAAAAATAAAAATTGGAAAAAAATGTTTTTTTAGGGTAGCCCCCCTATATGTAAAATAGAAAGTGATTTTTTTTTTAATTTCAACCCTAACGTGTGATATATCGTTGGATAGGTATTTAAAAATGAATAGGGGTTTACGAAGATCATTTTTTGATGATGTCAATAGTTTCGGAAATAATCGCTCCTAAAGTCAAAAACAATGTGTCCCCCCCCCTCTAACTTTTGAACCATAAGTTTAGAAAATATGAAAAAAATCTGGAAAGTAGAACTTTATAAGGACTTTCTAGGAAAATTATTTTGAACTTGATGGAAAGAACAGTTTTTGTGCAAAAAATAGTTATCACCGTCCTTTGTGGGCCCGTTTTTAGGGTTCCCTTTTTATCAAAGTTCAAAATGTCAACGTAACAAATAACCTTTTTTAACACACAAGTTTAAAAAAAGGCTATTTGTTAACACTTATTGTAACGGACGGGAAACTACGGAACCCTACACTGAGCGTGGCCTGTTTTTTTTAGTTCCACTTTACGGCAGAGATGGCTATTGATTATGTTTTAAAACCACACAGAACAACAATAAAGTTTATAAGCAAAAAAGAAAACACAGAAACAAATAACTTATTCATGTTTTAGTTCACCGTGCAGCACGAAAACATTTTGCAATAAAATAATATGAACGAAACCAAAATGCTTTGCGATATAACTACAAGAAAATCTCAGTTGAAACGTTTCAAGATACACGTCTGGGCAGTAAACTAAAATAAAGTTAGTTTACAAAACGTTATATTTTATTTTATGTGATGGGTCATAACTGGCCCGAGGTATTAAGTTGAGTCCACTCTTGCGTGTTCTTAGATAGTATAAATCAGGATAAAAGACAAATGGTTATTTATTTTATTGCCCGCTTGACCGTTTACGAATAGCTGCATTGTACGTCTTACTTTTTATTTTATTAAGAGAGCATGTTAGGTCAATTTAGTTAAGCCTAAAGTTATCTAAAGGTTAAACCTAACAACCTTAGCATTTTTAAAAGGCATATATCAACCTGGCAGACTATGATGTGATTCTGTAATAATATTTTTTTCAATAAGGATCTGAGTGACTCTAACTAAATATTATCTAATCAACAAAGTAGAAGTTAAATGTAACGTAAAAAAATAACGTCGAAAATTACATTGTGTAATCCCAAAAACATTCGGCATTCATCACTTTCTGGAATCTTCCCAGGCGACAGAACAAACTCCCCAGCAAAACACCTACAGCACCCTATCCAGTCTTTACATCATCTGGGAGGCTTATTTCGGAGGGATATAACCGTTGACGGGTCCATCAGCACGATTGCACGGACTTCAAGAGGGAGGAAAGTTTCTCTCACGTCTGTCGACCACGTTCCACGTGAAACTGCTATATTTTACCACCGAAACGAGCAGTTCAAGTAAAAGCGTAAGTACAGATTGGTCGTTTAATAAAAAGGACTGCCTTGTTCTAGTGGTAAGTTCGATTAACTGCTCGGGCAGTTTTATTGAGGTTATTTTTATAAAATGAATTTTTCACTTTTAACATATTGTGTCCGGATGATGGCAATTAGCTCATTTATATATTAAACGTGGCCCCGCCTTAGGAATTTATCGTATAGGTATGGTCGGTGCGTTTACAAATATAAAAACTCATCTAAACAAACACCCAGACCCGAAACCACTACTTCCAGATCATATAAATATTTGTTCAGTACGAGGATTGAACTCGCGACATGCTGTACAATAGTCGATTGCACAACAACTGCGCCAATCGTGCTGTCGAACGACTGTTCGGTATCGTATAATGAAGGTATTACCCAATCGACTGAAATCGATTGCTGAACGTAACAGAAGGTTACGTCCTTTGGGCGGCTCCTTTCTTGCCCCCAAGTTTGTCCTGTTTACATAGGACTTAAAAATATACTAGCAAAGTGTGAGTGTAGGTACTGTATCACCCCTTTTTTCGGGTGTGATGATTTTACCATCAAATGTGTCCTCCCTCCCTGGGTTCAGCGGAAGGGTCTGTCAGACTCTTACTGACTAAAAATCTATTCTGTTCTTTCACAGGGCAGTGCTTACCTTTACAGACGGTCCCGCGACCTACGTTCTTTCCAGGTTCCAGGTCCATGGTGGATACCATTAAGTAGGATTACTTAGACAGTCCTGCAACCCATTGTAATACCAATGGCAAATATTTCGGGAAAATACTGTCATGTTACTTGACAGTTTTTCGAACCACATTTTTATTTTAATTAATGGAAACTGGCTCAAATTGTTCGCTTTTGTAACCGCATGTGGCCTGTCATCAAATTATTGGCTTTATCTGTGATTGGCCGATTGTATTGTGAGAGCCAGAGCGACGCAAGCTTTCGATCAAAACCAATGGATATTTTTCACGAAGCAATCGCGATTCAACTTTTAATAGTTGTCAACGCTGTTACAATCATGTAACTGGGTTGGGGTCTAAATGGCCACTATCATTGAGTTGAGATAAAATATATATATTAGCTGCTGTTCTAAAACGGCCATCACCGGTAAACGTTACCAACTCGCGTCTAGATAGCATTTTCAGTATGCATCAGTCTCAAAGAGTGTCAGCATAGTGACGGGGCCTGTAGAGGGCCAAAGCCTGCTGGGGTCGCGGGACCAAGGGATTACCGTGACCCCAGTACGTAAAGGGCTAGTGAAGGACACCGTGGATTTTAGTCAGTACAAGTCTGACAGTCCCTCCCGCCCTGCCCTGGGTGGGAGGACTCATTTGATGATTTTACCACGATAAAAAAAAAAAAAAAAAAAAATGCATCAGTCTCACATAGAAGGGACCAAGACCAGCTCAAATCCAGCTGTAATCGTATTACAAAGGGCTTGCTTGTTTGGTTGAACGCGCAACTCTTGGGAACTAATGTATTGAATTGAAACCTTTTTTTGTATTAGACGATCCCTTTCTTGAGGAAGGCTTTATAACAACACGCTACAGCCAATAGGAGTCAAGCAGCGGGGCTGAGACCGCGAAAAATAGCTAGTGTTTGTAAAATGAGCATGCGGGCAGTAATAGGCAATTCGCCCTCGGGTCGACGAACGGCGCGTTGTGTTCCACGCGCGACTCAAAGAGTGTCAGCAAAAATGACGGGGCCCCCCTCTAAAGGGTCAAAGCCTGCCGGGGTCGCGGAACTTATGATTTACCGTGACCACGGAACGTAAAGGTCTATTGAAGGACACCGTGGATTTTAGTCAGTAAGAGCCTGACAGTCCCTCCCGCTCTGCCCTAGGTGGGAGGACTCATTTGATGATTTTACCACGCTAAAAAAAATACCGAGCATACGTATGGGCAGTATCGCTGCGCCGCCGCAGAGTTAATAGCTTACGTGCATATTGCATCGGCTCCATTTCGTGATTGGCTTTTTAAGTGTCCCAGTCCTCTGAGCGGACGGTACAGTCGAACAAACTATTGGTATGCAGACAAAAACTATGTATCTCCTCTCCCAGTGTAGTGTGAGAAGTGAAAATAAGTTACACATAACAAGCGATAAAAGATATTAAACAAATTCAACAAACACTTTCATACTTCCTCTTATGTTTTTTTTTATTCAATGCTTCATCTCTATTCGGTCTTTCCCGATTTCTGCCTTGAGACCTTCGACTTGAGACAATGGGAGTAGGTATCAGGATGATGTATTATAATGTAAAGCTAGATTCCCACGATGCGTGATATTGCGGACTGACGCGGACCAGATCATACAAACGAACCATGGAAAGAGTATCGTCCGTGGTACCGTAGACACCTCCATCGATGAGAAAGAGCATTGTGTGCGGAGCGTGGCTGTCCGTATTTATCGTCTCTGAGAGTCCATTCGCAATAACGCTCCGTGGGAATCTAGCTTAATAGTTATTTCGTCGACGCTCTCCGCTAAAATAGACCGCCATAACTGACAACGGGACCTAGTAAAGTTTACGGCATTTAAATAAAGTGATGTAAACGACCTGACTACACATTTATTCACCAAAATGTTGAAATGTAGTACACGTTGCCAAGTTACAAGTTGCCTGTATACCAAATATCTTTATCGACTGTACCTACGTACATACTACCAACATTAGCCATACATATTTTTCCAACTATCGTGTTTATAAGGCGAAGTGTTTAGATTTTATTGTTTTAAATTGTTTTGATTTTTTTTACCGGTTATTGAATTAGGTATCTCCATAAACAGCAATTTATAAAGTTGAATAGACAATATCACAATGGTACTTATACCAATAATAAAGATATTATAACTTACTATTCTTATATTATTTATGTGTAAATTGCCGGCCTCTTATTTTTTTTTGTCTTTTTTTTAAAATCCTTCCTTCATACTGTACTGTTTCTTCGTCTTCCTCAAATCTATCCAAATTTTAATAAGAAATAAAATATTTTTCCATACTAATATTATAAGGCTGAAGAGTTTATTTGGTTGAATACTCTCAGTTTGAATTGAAAAAATATTTGTGTTGAAAAGCCCCTTTATCGTTGAGGCTGTGTGTTATGTACCATCTCGCTACAAGCAGCAGGAGCTGAACAGTGGGAACTACCACAGGGATCAGCTAGTTATTGATAAGACTGCATATTACATCTATTTATAAGTAATACAGGCTGTAATTTGAATGTATTGTGTGATAGAAAGTATTACATCTATTTTATATTAAAGATAGCTTTTTTTATCATGGTAAAATCATCAAATGAGTCCTCCCACCCAGGGCAGAGCGGGAGAAACTGTCAGACTCATACTGACTAAAATCCACAGTGTCCTTCAATAGCCCTTTACGTTCCGAGGTCACGGTAATTCGTAGGTCCCGCGACACCGGCAGGCTTTGGCCCTCTAGAGGGGGGCCCGTCATTTTGCTGACACTCTTTGAGGCGCGCGTGGAACATAACGCGCCGTCGACCCGAATTAAAGATAGCTTTGGTTACCTAACTACCTACTGTATTTTTTTATACAGATGTTCCTTACCAAAGCAGTTTTAATACTTTGCGTAGTTTTAAAATTAGAAGGATAAAAGATGGACATAGACAGAATAGTTGACACACTTGCCGGGTAAGACAACCCAAAGACGACCCACTGACCAAAAGTTGTAAATCGGATATATACTGAATAGTTTCCAAGAATTTTGCCGCAGCGGATTAAGGTTATAAAAAGTTTAGGATAACTTTTCTGATCACATAATTCCATCTCAGGATTATGCGGTAGGCACTGGTTATTCGACAAAAACTATTTAATGTAATAAAAGCATAGATTTCAGTGTGGAAAAACAAAAACTGGCGCAAAAAAAATTGGTATCTTTGTTTTGAATTTCGCTTATTCGACGTATAAATTAAATGCAAGAACAAGGTTAACTAATTAACTGTATAAAGTGAATACGTACCCAAGTCCATTGTGGTGGATAATCCGAAGATTCAACAGGGTTTTTTCCGGTTCCACACTTTGTTTTGAAATATTGTGATTATTTTAACTTCAGAGACATTCCAAAACAATTTGGTTCTCGTTCCAAAAACTTCAGGCAGGATGAAACAGTATAACCGATTTGCCCAAGATCAAAAAGAGAAAGCAGATATAACATGCAAAACAACTACATTACTTAAAATAGAAAACGGATCGTCATGTTAGTGTCAAATAAACTAGTTCCGTCACCATGACGGCTGAAATAGTGATGGGATAGTAACGGTGGGCTGAAACAGGTGAAACTAGGAACCTGTTCCACTAGTGCCAGTTAATAGGAAAAACCAGTTTCGAAATCTTGTCTCTTTGATGGGTGCATCCGAAATGGTCAGCAACAGTGACAGGCAGAGAACAGATGCTATCTCTTTCTATTACTTTTTTTTAGCGTGGTAAAATCATCAAATGCGTCCTCCCACCCAGGGCAGGGCAGGAGGGACTGTCAGGCTTGTTACAAGCCTGACAGTCCCTCCTGCCAAGCCGCTTGTACTGACTTAAATCCATGGTGTTCTTAAATAGCCCTTTGAGTTCCGGGGTCACGGAATTCGTTAGTCCCGCGACCTTTATTATTATTTTTCTTTATATTACATACTTTAAGTAAGTCAGAGGAGAAAAGACTTTGTTCTAGAGAACAGGTGATGATCTTTCAATTACAATAAGACAAAATCTGGTCATCAATACTCTATCTGGAACAGTTTTTAAACATTTATCTTTAATAATGTTTAAAAACTGTTCCAGATAGAGTGCCTGTTGTAGCTTGTTTGTGAAACAGGCGAAAAAGCAGGAACTGTTTTTTGGTATGGAGAGTGGAAATACCTGTTCGATGTTGTGACTTTGAAATACTTGGTTCTTTTAACTTTTCGATAAATAAGCTTACTTCTAGTGATAACTGAATAGACAAGACAGCAGTTAGTAGATTGAGAGGTTTCCCTCTTTTTAGGTGGAATCTTTATTTACGGGTTTTGGGAAAGAATTGCCACAACATAACGGACTGATCAAATCTTGGGAGATAATTAATAATAGATTAACCTCGCTCGTCGAAAGTACCTTCTTATTATTTATTTATGTCCGTACAAACAGCAGACACAACATTTTATAGAAATAGATGCATAAGCAGTCAAAAGATGGATTGGTAGTTAATGTACTTTTAGATCACTTTTTTGTTTTTGCTTTATTTCCGATTTGACAGCCTATGACGGGGAAAAAGTTTCAAAACATATCATTGTTGGGAAATTCAGAAATTGATCTAGCAACCCTGACACAAACGTCACGCGCGCCAGTCTTTTCGTTGACATTTGTCGTACGTAGTTCATGTTAGCTGCTTTGTTTTGTTGTTTGCTGGGGTCTTGATCTTTGAAGTTATCAGCTGATAATTTTGTATTTTTGAAGCTGGCTATCAGGTGTCATAAGCGGCTAATGTTTATATCTTAATTATGTGAATCCTATAATAATAGATAAGTTAACTATATCGTAAATCTTTGATAAACCGATCGCTAGTGAACACAGTTGACTTTGTACCTCAATTTATTATATTGACTCAGTTCAAAGGTTCATAACATTAAGTGAAGTGCTTTAAGAAGTTTTTAATCAAGTTTAATTAAATAAAATTAAAATGGAGGAGCAACAAGTAACGGACGAACAATTGAAGCAATATTTACCGGATTTGCCAAAAGGCCCCTTAGATATTTACAGGAAGAGAGCGTCGTTCGATTGGCGGCGTATGAAACTGGTTTACGATAATTTGAACACGTTAAAATTAAAGGTAAGTTTCATTTGCTATGCCAATTGAGATAAATTACAGTTTACAATAGTTTCATTTGTCTCTCATAAAGAGTAGTTTAAATTAATGGTTATTACAAGCAAGTAAGAAACTTAATAGTCAGATGATTTGGTGGACCTAATGTTAATAATACTGTATAATTAATTGATACTATTTCAATTACAAAAAAACATTGTATTCATTGATTTTTCAATGGGAGAATGGAAATATATTTTTTTGCAATACTCCTTATTATTTTATTTACTATTTAAATCCACTCACACTATTGCATTTTCTTTTATTTTTATTTTTTTATTTAATATTGGTATTTAGAAAGTGAGAGAAAGACTGAAGAGAAGATGGATAGATTGAGTGAAGAATGATTTTTAATAAGATATGTGACCCCAAATCACATCAAGCAAGATCAGTAACCTATTTTTTTTTTCTTTTAAGCATGACATCTGGAGTTTCATGGAAAGCCACCCGCTGTTCAAACACACGGAAGCCACCCGAGTTCTGGATGATGAGAGGAATATCACCACAAAGAGGATGTACACCATCTATAATGAACAGTTCTTGCGATTTGAAAAGGTAATTAATTCAACTTCATGATATAATTGAAATGAAGTAAAATAATATTTATGCAGGCTAGCTCTAAAGGAGTTAAACTGCAGGAAAAAGCATTTTTTTTACAAAAATATAAGAAGTTAGATTAAGTAAGTGTAGATTAAGATAAATATTTAGTCTGGGTACGACTGTGTATAATTTTACATTTTAGTAAACGCAGCCTCAAAACAGGAATATTTCCTAAAGTAAGGTTATTTTTTTAAATAAAAAACAGTTACAGTTAGTTCCAGTTCTAATTAACTTATACTTAATTTATTCTGTGCTCAAGGTTAAGTAACTTTGAACTTCGAGTCATTAGAATTTCAAATGACATTTAAATTAAATTAAAATAATCATGTTTGTTTATTTACTTTAACAAAATTACAAGTAGGTACTACTAGATTATATGTACTTAAATCTTACTAGATCACCTTTTCTATAAGTTGTTCTTCTAATGTCACCGAAGAAGCTGGAATGACTATCTAACTGGGTCATATGATAGTTGCCCATTAGTTAAACTGATTGTCAGACAAAAGCTTTTGAGAAATGTCAGTCAAGAGTAATAGGTTAATGTGGTATCTGAGGCACACAGATAGCTCAATATGAAATGAATGGTGACCCATCCACGGTCTGACCGCGACGCGCGTAGATTAACCTCGTGGCTCTAATGTCTGATGATCATTGGGTTCCATAATTTAAATAAATTGCATTGATTGAATTTATAATTTAGTTTAATTTACATAATGTAATGAAATGTTCTTGACCTCATACTTTATTTAGTACCAAAACTGTTTAAGTAATGAAGGGAAACAAATTTAATGCTAGTTGGTATTGCTGGTCGCGGGACTCACGATTTACCGTGACCTCGGATCGTAAAGGGCTATTGAAGGACACCGTGGATTATAGTCAGCACGACTCTGACAGTGCCTCCCACTCTGCCCTGGGTTAAAAGGTAAAAAAAGTGGCCCATATTCAAGCATAAATTGTTTCATTTCTTAGGATTCTATACCTTGAAAGGTAAAATCGGAATCCATATCAAAAGACCATGTTAGATACCTGCATGACCCTCGTATGACTTGACCAATATATGTAATTGTCGTCTGTTTCTTCTCAGACTAGTCAGGTATGAATAACAGGCCTCATCTAGTCATTAAAAATCATTAAAAATAAAGTTATTTATCACCAATTTAAAAGTGTTTGCTAAAACCTATTTACAAAATAAATATCTCGAGAACGCGTGGAAATATCAAGTTAAAATTAAAACCATTAAAATTATTCCGGTCTACGGTCACTTGTTAGCTTAATGGAAATACGAGTATGTGCATTACTTTATGGAGATAAGGATGAATTTATGCGATGTTAAGTTGCAGATTGAAGCTTCAATGCAATTTTAGCAATTTCTGTAATATGAACTTTATAACAATTATAATAAATAAATAAATAAATAAATAAATATTACACAACTATCACACAACGCCATCTAGTCCCAAGCTAAGCAGAACTTGTGTTATGGGTACTAGACAACTGATAAACATACTTATATATTTCTAAATACATACATATTATAGATAAATTACACCCAGACACAGAACAAATGATCGTGCTCATCACACAAACATTTGTCCTGGGTGGGAATCGAACCCACGACCGTATGTATGTAATGTATAAACTAGACTAGCTGTAAGAATAAACTGCAATTAATTCAGAAAATTCACAAGATTTAGTGAGGAAGTCTCCGGAAGATACGCGACATGTTTCGGCTTACGAGTATTACACGTACACAATAACGTACCAATTGATTTATTCATGAATTGAATGAATTTATAAGGCTAATGTATACCTTTTTAGGGTTCCGTACCCAAAGGTTCAAACGGGACCCTGTTACTAAGGCCGAGATTAAGACTCTGCTATCCATCCGTCTGTCCGTCTGTCACCAAGCTGTGTCTCATGAACCGTGATAGTTAGACAGTTGAAATTTTCACAGATGATGTATTTCTATTGCCGCTGCAATGGCAATAAAATCATGTTTCCTTAAATCTTTGTTTTATTGTTTTTTTTTATATTAAAAAAATACAGAATATTACAAATATTTAAGGAGACATGATTTTTTTGCCGTTTTTATATATCGCAAGTCCGGCTCGCACTTGCCCGGTTTTATTATTTTACTAACACTTTTGCGTGATGGTTTTAATTTGATTTTTAACTTTCAGATAGCCGAAGACCCTAAATCCTTCCAAGCTGAAAGCGAAGCGATGTTCATGTTCGACAGTTCCTTGGCCGTAAAGATATCCCTGACCTTCAGGATGTTCAGCAACGCCATCCAAGGGAACGGCAGGGACCACCACTTCCACATCATCGAGGATGTGGAGAAGGCCAAGATTGGAGGGTGCTTTGCCCTGACGGAAGTCTCCCATGGGTCCAATGCTAAGGGCATGAGGACCACGGCTACGTACATCCCGGAGAAAAGGCAGTTTGTAATGCATAGTGCTGATTTTGAGGCGGCCAAATTTTGGGTTGGATCATTGGGTAAGTTTGATTAAATTTATTTTCACTGATGGTCAATGGATGGCTAGAATACAACAAAATGTTAAAACAGCTTGTTTACTAATTTTGCTAATGTTATGGTTCAATCATTACATTGACATGAACTGGGCACAAATCCACCAGCCAGGTTATTCTGGTTGCTACTGAGAAATTTAAAAAAATTAAAACAAAAACTCAAATCTATCTTATGTTAATGCTAGTAAGTTGTCTATTCCAGGCAAATGTGCAACTCACGCTATAGTATACGCGATGCTAATATCGAAAGGGAAGAACCACGGTCTCCACACGTTCGTGGTGCCGATCAGAGACCCCAAGACCTTGAAACCGTATCCTGGAGTCATCGTGGGCGACCTCGGAGAGAAGATTGGTCTTAATGGTGTCGATAATGGGTAAATTATACTGATTGTTTTTTGTTTCTGATTAAATGAATAAATTAGAAACAAAAATATAAATCAGGAAAAGAACTTGTCCTATGATAATGAAAATAGGTAATGACTATGTAGGATTAATAAACTTTAGTGCGAAAAATATTAGGTTATGGTAAATATTATTTCTCTTGTAATAAAAAAATAACATCAAGTTATGGTAAATGTTATTACTCTTGTAAATGGGTACTTACACGAGTCACTAATATTATTATGAACAGACGCGGTAGGTAATTAATTGTCTAACAATGTGATGTGTAAGGCAAAAAACAATACATGCTTATTACTAAATTACTTTTAAATGTTTAAATTACATGTGTTCTGTTCTTTTTTACAGGCCTGTTGGTCTAGTGGTTAGTGACCCTGACTGCTATGGAGGTCGTGGGTTCGATTCCCACCCAGTACAAATGTTTGTGTGATGAGCAACGATCATTTGTTCTGTGTCTGGGTGTAATTTATCTATAATATTTATGTATTTAGAAATATATAAGTATGTTTATCAGTTGTCTAGTACCCATAACACAAGCTCTGCTAAGTTCAGGGACTAGATGGCGTTGTGTGATAGTTGTGGAAAGACTAAACCTTGTGGAATATTATTATTTTTCTATTCATTTGGCTATGGTTTAAAATCCTAAAAGTATGTATTAATAATGCGGAAGTATGTAGTAAGTATATTTAGCATACAAATAGATTCTAACCATTACCTGGGTTAGGACAAAGGATACTTTTATTTGGGTTGTAATTTCATATGGGACAATGCCGGACCTCGGCGCGAAACTGCAAAGAGAATAGATTAATTTTATCTGAATGTTTGTTTGTACTTGATAAACTCAAAAACTACTTATCCAATTTTGTTTATTTTTACACATATAAAAGTTTAGATTATCAGTGAATAACTTGGGCATAACACATGAAGCCAGGGCTAGGTGCTAGTATTTATAATAACATTGTCATATTGCAGTTTCGTAATGTTCAACAACTACCATCTGCCGAAAGAGGCAGCTCTGGATAAATTAGGAGGAGTGGATGAGAACGGAGACTATAAGACACCCTTCAGAGATCCCAGCAAGAGGTTCGGAGCAGCTCTGGGAATTTTATCAGGTGATTATTTTAAATATTTCAATCAAGTTTTGTTGGCTTACTGTGCGCATACGCATCTATTAAACATGGAAGACCAGTCCTTCTTCGATAAACTTCTTAGAGTTGCAACCTTGTGACAGGATGAAAGTTATTGAGAATCTTATTTTTATTGAGAGTTGGTTCTTTTTTTTTTTTTTTAAAACAAACACTCAGATCCGGAACAACTACTTGTAGATCGTACAAATATTTGTTAAGCCACTGAGCCAATCGTGCCGTGATAATTGGAGAATCATCTGTCCAGTTTTTTTTTGTAGCTATTAATAACTTTTTTAGGGAAGTCTGCGTGAAAATTTTAGCATCTTATTGATAATTTTCACTAAAATCTCAATAAGATTGTTTCATATTATTTTGATTTGCCTTCTCCATATCCTTTTTTAACTTCTATAAGTGTGCCACTTCTAGGCAAAGGCCTCCAACCTTTCCCTAAAATGAAAAAAATGAATGTTCCATCTAGGCGGCCGCGTCCACATCACAGCTATCTCCACGTACTACCTGCAGAAGGCCATCGTCATCGCCATCAGGTACTCCGCCGTGAGGAAGCAGTTCGGACCGGAGAACGCCACGGAGGAGATGCCTGTCTTGGAGTATCAGCAACAGGTATATATATCAACAGCGGTAGTAGCCAGATATATGGCTTAGCATTCATCTAATTTATATAAAGATAATGCAAAAGTTTGTATATTTTGGTGAAATTCCTACTGTGTGTGTGCAACATTTTATAAAAAGAAGAAAAAAAGACAATTTACACAAAGCAAGAACTTGAATGCACTATTCATTAATATTGCTTGCATAACTTTTATTAGCATAATGATACTTTGGCATAATGCAAACTTTCGCATAACTATCGTTTTGATATAATTTGTTAAGGCATAATTTGTGGTCGCCTCCTTCTGCGATGCAGTCATGCTCGCGAAGGAGGAGGCGGGCCGCCTGAGGGAGAGGACAGCGACCTCCCTCCACCCCAGCCGCAGTGGTAGACGCCCACGGCGTCGGACGTCGCAAGACGATCTCCGGCCACCGTAGGCGCGGGCATGCGGGCGGCGAGTAATGGGCGACTCGCTGTCCGACCATGGACCATGCCCGGGTCGACGGCGCGTTGTGTTCCACGCGCGCCTCAAGGAGTGTCAGCATAGTGACGGGGCCTGTAGAGGGCCATAGCCTGCCGGGGTCGCGGGACTTTCACATTACCGTGACCCCGGTACGTAAAGGGCTAGTGTAGGACACCGTGGATTTTAGTCAGTACAAGTCTGACAGTCCCTCCCGCCCTGCCCTGGGTAGGAGGACTCATTTGATGATTTTACCACGATAACAAAAAAAAAAAAGGCATAATTTGTAGTTGCATTAAGGCATAATATTTGTTCGTCTAAGAACCATTTTTCACGGGTTCATAAAAACTAAAGAATGTAAAGGATTTACTATTGTACAAAATACATGATTTACGTCAATTTGCAGCAAATCCGTCTGCTGCCCTTCCTGGCAGCTACATATGCCATGAAGATATTCTCCGTGTGGCTCAGCTTCACACACATCAACATGACAATCAGCAACTTTATGGGTGAGTTTCTCTTTGTACATATATAGGTGTTCTCAAAAACGAATGTAAATGATATTGATGTTAATGTAACAAATATTAATTATTTCCCTGAACTTTTAGAGCAACACCGTATGGTTTTATGATCCTTCCCTCTCTCGTTGTGGGCAAGAAAAAAAAAACAAAAAATACCACAGAATCTTGGCATAAACGCAGACTCTCACTCGAAAGCACGTAAAGAGGTCCCGGCTGCCATTTATAGACCTTTGACAGTCGTTTCTGTTAGTCAGAAGATCAAAAGTCGTAATAACCAAAGGGTATAGTTACGATACTATCGTATTACCCAGTTATCGGGCTGTGGAGGTCAGATAGGCAGACGCTCTGTAAAATACTGATATTTAGCTGCACCCGATTCGAATGGAAACCCACTCTAACATAGGCTAGGCAGATGAGGAATTAATACCTGTGTGTTTTACCTCCTGGCTTTAGGAGAAGATAACAACGCGGCTGCCCGAGGCATCGAGTTGCACGCGCTGTCGTCTGCTGTGAAGCCGCTGTTCGGCTGGACGGCGCGGGACGGGATACAGAACTGTAGGGAAGCCTGCGGAGGACACGGATACCTTAAAGGTAAAATTGTTCGCGTTTATAACCTCTAAAGATTTGGTCCTTTTTTTTATAGTGGTAATTTCATCAAATGAGTCTCCGCGTCCAGGGTGGGACGCGAAGGACTCTCAGACTCGTACTGACTAAAATCCACGGTGATCCTTCAATAGCCCTTTACATTCCAGGGCCACGGTTAGTTCGAACCCAACCAGGCCTATTACTTTGTTTATTTCCTCACCATTGTGCACTGGTCTTAAAACGGTGAAAGAAAATATCGTAAGGAAACTCCCATATCCTAGACCAAAAATTCGAAGACATGTGACATCTAGAAAAAAAAGTTGGCGTGGTGAAAATATATAAGGAGACAGGAAATTAATCCTTATTTAAAATCTACAGCGGCAGCAATAGGCGACCTTCGTAACGACAACGACGCGAACTGCACATACGAAGGAGAGAACAGCCTCCTGCTGCAGCAGACCAGCAACTGGCTGCTCAACATATGGGCCAGGAGGTCTACCATCATACCCAGTGACAACCCGCTAGGATCTCTGCAGTTCCTGGAGAATGTAGACCAATTGCTGAAGACCAAGTGCCCTTGGAACAGTGTGGCTGAATTTTTGGAGCCTACAAGTAAGATTTGTTTTTTTTTTTGTTACTAATAAGCATAGCCCGGAGTAGGTAAATTGATTTTATGTACTGGTATCACGAACTGACAGTTCATAACATGGATAAGTCTTTTCCCTTTTCCAACTCCTGCGCATTAACGAAATACAAGTAAAAACTATTTTTCGCTGGACTCTGGCATGATGGTGGTCTGTCTCTGGTGCCGCCCAGAGGGGACAAGTGGAAAATGATAAATGAAAACGTGCTGTAGTCTTTAATAAATTTTCAATTTTATGCTCTAAAATATGAAGTTGAAAATCGAAAGTCCGACAACCAGTCTTACCGACACGTCAGATAGGCAATCACTCCATGTGAAATACTGATTTAATATTGAGTTACATCTGGTTAGATTGAGAGCCGGCCCCGGCTTATTTAGAAAAGGCATATAAGACTTTTCAAGATATGTTTCTTCCTTTTCAGATCTGATCCTCACATACAAATGGTTGACAGCATTCATGCTGAAGATGACAGCTGAGAAGGTCGCCAAACTGAAGAGCGAGGGCAAAGACAACTTCTCGGCGAAGAACGACTCACAGTCCTTCAACGCTGTTACACTGTCTGTTGTCTATGGAGAGGTATGGTCTATTGTTTATGTAACGAGTCTAAGGTAAATTTTGAAGATTTTATACGCATTAACGCCTGTTTCGTTAATCGTACAGTAAAGCTTTTGTCAAACAGACAGGCGTGGCGAATGCGAAGCGAGTCGTTTTTATTTGTAATGTATGGAATTGTTTGAATCCAGTCACATAGAAAAGCGAAAGCGATCCGATAGCGTGACCGAACTATCGGATTGACGTCTCGTATCGATTCGTTATCGCTTCGGACTCGCCTATTTGTTTCACAAAGGCTTAAATGATATTGGAAGATGTTTTAGAATGGAATCAAAGATTCAACTTTGCCGGACAGGAATGCGATAGCCTACTTGGCACGGCCGTAAAGCATTTGGAGTATTTATCCAGAAGCACACAGGTTCGAATACCGCTCGTAGTTGTACTGACAATAAAGTGATCTTTATGAGGCCGGAACCCTTATAAAGTTTTTTTCTTATGAAGTACGGTTGCCCGCGCCCTAAAAAACATAGGTGACTGTTGGGGTAGAGGTCCTGGGTTCAATTCTCAAGTTGAACGAGCCTTTTCCGTCAAAAATTCCTCATTCTCGATCTCCACTCTAGCACTTGTCTGCTCCACCTACCGTCTGTCCGTCTACAGACGTGGCCGGCCCACTTCCACTTCAGCATGCTTATTCTACGCGCAATGTCGATTACTTTGGTTCTCTGGCGAATGACTTTGTTCCGAATTCTATCCACCAGAGAAACTCCGAGCATTGCTCTCGAAGCGAAATGTAGGTGTACTATATTACATCTTTGAACAACACGTTGGAGATTACAGGAGTTATATTGTAATTTTTTTTTACGTGGTAAAATCATCAAATGAGTCCTCCCACTCAGGGCAGAGCGGGAGGGACTGTCAGACTCGTACTGACTAAAATCCACGGTGTCCTTCAATAGCCCTTAACGTTCCGGGGTCACGGTAATTCGTACAGTCTCGCGACCAGTTATATTGTAATAGATATTTTTAAGTAACTAGTATTTATGTTACAGAACTACGTACTGAATCACTTCTACAAGTCTGCGCTAGAGTACGAGGACGTGTCGTGTCGGAACGTGCTACTCAAACTAGTGTCGTTGTACGGAGCGTTCCTGCTAGAGAAGCATATGGCTACACTTTATATTGTAAGTATCCGATAACATTGAATTTTAGACTTTATTGAGCGGAATATATGGTGCAAAGTTGTTTGAGCATCAGCAGTAAGAAGGATTTTTAGTTGCTTTGACAATCTGATATATGGTGACATTTTGGGGTTTTTGGTACGTGAATAAATTTTCCACGAGCTGGTCGTATTGTGACAGACGCGGAGTAGGACTCAGAGTGAGACATTAAACGACTTAGACTGTCAGATTCAGTCAGACACGCTTAGACAGAAACTTAATTTCTCATGAGTGATAAGAAGTCGTTAACCTCCTGAGGAACATTATTTTAAGCTCCATTGGATTTTTTTTCCGTCTCTCGCTGCGCTCAGGATTTTACTTTCGTCTCTCGCTGCGCTCAGGATTTTACTTTAGATTAGATTTATTTAGTGGACAACCCTATAAAGTAATATATCCAAACGACCTACAAGCCCACTGTTCCTTCCCCTCCAGGGTGGTTACCTGACCGGGTCTCAAGGTTCGTACCTGCGCGACGCCATTCTCCGCTCGTGCTCGCTGGTGTGTCCGGAGGCGGTGTCTCTGGTGGACTCTCTGGCGCCGCCTGACTTCTGTCTCAAGTCTGTGCTCGGTATGGCGGATGGTGAAGTAAGTAACATCTTAAATCATCTTAAAAGAAACAATAAAGTGTACATATAAAACACTAGCTGTTCTCCGTGGGTCGCGGGACTGTACGAACTGTGTGACCCCGGAACGTAAAGGGATATTGTAGGACACCGTGGATTTTAGTCAGTACGAATCTCACAGTTCCTCCTGCTCTGCCCTGGGTGGGAGGACTCATTTGATTATTTTACCACGTAAAAAAAAACGCTCCCTGGTCCACCCGCTGCTCGGTTGTTACCAATAACAACCGAGCAGCGGGTGAAATCGCGAACACGCTACAACCAATTGTAGCGTGATATTATGAAGCCTAAAGACTTCCTTGATTAATGGGCTGTCCAACACAAACATATTTTTTTCAATTCGAACCAGTAGTTCTTGAGATAAGCGCGTTCAACCAAACTCTTCAGCTTTATAATGTAGTATTGATTAACTGTTGCCCACATAAGCGTCCATTAATTCGGCAAGCGCCCTTAGTAAAAAAAGAATTACATTTTATTGAATTACTGTTAAAAAAACACAGCTAATGATGAATACATAAAAAGAGTATTGTCATTGAAATTAAAAGATAATAAAATAGGGATCTACCTACTTTTTTTTTTTACGTGGTAAAATTATCACATGAGTCCTCACACCCAGGGCAGAGCGGGAGGGACTGTCAGACTTGTACTGACTAAAATCCACTGTGACCTTCAATCGCCCTTTACGTACCGGGGTCACGGTAATTCGTGAGTCCCGCGACCAGGATCTACCTATTTTAGAAAAAAATTATGGATTTTTCTGGCAAAATCCCAACCATTTTCTTAAATTGCCCTTAGCGTTCCAGGGCCTATAGCCAAACGGCAAGCGATAATTGTTAACGCTAAGCAGTCTCTAATACATTTTCAACTCTATACCTCCGCGCATACAGTTGAACATAAAGTCACAAATCACATATCGTTTTCGTTTGTTTCGTTCGCTACCGCTTAGGAGTCTTTAATAGAATTTCAACTTTATGCGCTGGCTATAGAGTTAAAAATGCATTAGGGACTGCTGAGGTTTAACGATTGTCGCTTGCCGTTTGGCTATAGATCCAGAGCCATCGTAATTCTTTAAACAATACTATATATTGTTTAAATATATATTTGTACTATATATTTATTATAATTCCAGGCATACAAACATATTCAAAACAGCGTGATGACGTACCCGGGGTCAATGACCCGGCCCGAGTGGTGGCGCGACGTCGTGTACTGGCAGTCATACGCACCCTCCAAGCTGTAAACTACATTAACGAACAAGCAATAAGGTCGAGAATCAACTGTGCATAATAATTTAGTCACAAATTTTAATTCTAAGAGTACTCAGTTATATTATTTTATAAAAAAAAAAGTTATTTATTATAACTTTCGTACATTGTCGAATCTATTAAAATTTAAAGTGCCCCGAACAAAGGCTATTTCCGATTAGCGTTTTTAGACACAGTCTTTTCTCAATTCGTACGTTCGTTGACGTGCGATCGAACACGCCACTTACACCGAGCCTTTGTCAAACAGACTGGCGTAGCGAATGCGAAGCGTGACGTTTTTATTTGTAATGTATGGAACTGTTTGAATCCAGTCACATAAAAAAGCGAAAGCGATCCGATAGCGTGACAGAACTATCGGACTGACGTCTCGCTTCGATTCGGTATCGCTTCAGAAAACCCTTCGCTTTCGCCTGTCGGATCACATGAGCCTCGTTGATTGGACTATTAATTTGACGCGCGTGGAAGCGCATGCGCCTGTATGACCAACCATTCTAACAGACATTCTGCGATAATGATAATAAAATCTTCAAGTCAAAATTGTATTGAAATAAAGAAAGAAAAGAAAGAAAATTGTGTTTATTGGCAGTTAAAAAAAGAGTAATAAAATAAAAATAAATGAAATAATAATTAAAAAAAGTAAAAACTTAATGCCAAAGGGCCTCAGCTCAGCATAATGCCAGATGGTGACAGAGTTTGCCACCTGACGCTGATTTTTAGCTGCAGCCCATTGAATTGTTATAACATAAAAATTGAAAGTAAAAAAAAAACTTTATCGGCCTTATTACAAAAACTAAATAAACCTTGGTTTAAACCTGGTCTATCAAGTCCAGGCTTATCTGCAGAGCCATGGTTTAAATTTGTCCGTATTACAAAACTAAGATAAAACGTCGACTTTAGTACCGCCATTTGAACGATTGTCTATACAATTAAATCCACAATGAGTAATAACAATTAAATCTACCTTGTTTCAATCCATTTTGGGTGAAAATAACACAAAAACTACAACACAATGAAAAATTTGCTATGAGAAACTTTGACATACCTTTGACAGGTACTACTGTTAGACCATGGTTTATCGCAAAACCACGATTTGTAATAATCTTTGTTTAAACCGTAGTTTTACTAGATTAAACCTGGGTTTTTAGTTAAACCCCTTTTTGTAATAAGGCGGTTAAAGTCCTGGCCACTTCTGTTCCGTAGGGCCAGGACCAATTTTTATTATATATATCTTTATTATTGGTCTTCCTAAAATGTACTTAAAAATATGTATATTCCATTCCTTACATTCCGATCAAATAGGTATTTTTCTAATGAATTCAAAATAATACGATTTTATTGTAAGTGCCTATGCATAATACATATATTTTTTTACTTTAGTTATAACATAAAATTAAATTGTTAATTTATAACGTTAAAAACGTGGTTAATGGTGGAGATATATTTTTATACAGGGTTTTATGTAAATTAAATGATTTATACATAATTATATTTGTTTGTTTTATTTTTTCTCCTTGTTAAAAAGAAACAGGCGTAATAAACATGTTTTTACTTTATAAACTACCTCACCCATAGAGGAATTAAAAAGGTTAATCGTAAGTGGGTGACTTGCGATTCAACTACAAAAACCAACTTTACTGCAACATAATAAAGACGCTGTTTGAAACAGCAGACTAGAAATTAATTAAATCTAGTCAACGTAACGTCCATGAAAAGTTAAATAAATTGGATTTCTTATTAGGAAACAAAATAGGGTTCCGTGATTGGGTTTTACATACTTAATGAGTATGTCAATCAGCCTGCACGGAGGTACTGAATCCTCGTAAGTCTCAAGTAGTTGTTTTATTCTGTAGTCAGTATTTATGCAAGGCCCGTATACTTTATATGGCCGTTTAAAAAATGTTAAAGATATTATTAATAGGGTGTCTGATTGGCGGGTGAGTGCTTTTTAATTTTGACACAATATAAGTTGAGTAGACTCACTCTATTTAGTGAGTGAGTAAATTAAAAGTAACTAAGAAAGTTATTTTGCTTATTACTAATTCCACAAATTAGTTTAATACTGGCAAACAGAAAATTTATTGCAATAATTAATTGGCAAGTAGAGTTGAGCAGGGCATCTGAAACCATACCATGGCGCACCTTTTGGATCACCCACTGTTGGTTATAGCTAACCAGTGGGTGATCACAGGCTGAAATGATGATGATGAATGTTCGAATCTGTTTTTAAAGTTTCATCTTTCGAGATTTTTTGTTGTTCGCGATGCAGTCGTTAATGCGTATAAATATTTAAAACATATCATCATAATTTGACAAGCCTGTTGGTCTAGTGGTTAGTGACCCTGACTGCTATGCCGGAGGTCGTGGGTTCGATTCCCACCCAGGACAAATGTTTGTGTGATGAGCACGATCATTTGTGCTGTGTCTGGGTGTAATTTATCTATAATATGTATGTATTTAGAAATATATAAGTATGTTTATCAGTTGTCTAGTACCCATAACACAAGCTCTGCTTAGCTTGGGACTAGATGGTGTTGTGTGATAGTTGTGGAATATTTATTTATTTATTTATTTATTTATTTATTTAATTCAGCAATAAAATGTTTAGTAATATGAAAAAATGTAACTGAAGACTTCCGATTCCTGACTTAACCAAAAGATTAAACTATCGCTATGATTTCAGAGTAAAACTGCAATCTTTTGCCATATTAAAAGACCTGCACGCGAGCAAAGAGCTGGATTATCTCCTGATAGACCTGCTTAACTTCCTGACGAGGGAGTACGAGGTCACCTGTGTAGCTATCATCTGCGATGAAGTGTATCTCAACGTGTTTGCTGGACCGCTGTTTAAACGAATTGTCTCCGTTCCTTACGTCATGGTAGGTTCTTAATAAAAGGCAAAGGGAAGAAACGCCGAACAGGGTGAATTTAGTCAGTGGCAACGAAGGTACAGGCAGGGTCAAGTTAGTCTGTCTGAGAGTCCGCTCAGAGCTCTCAAAAAAAAAAATAGTAGCTGATTGCACAGTAATTGGCCCTGTGCTTTTCCACCATTAAAGTATCTAGAAATATGGAGGTAGGTATGACATAAAATGCCTGATCGATATTAGATTATACCATACTAGCGACCCGCCCGGCTCCGCACGGGTGCAATCTCTACTATATTATGCATGTTATATACATATAATTGAATCATTATCCATTAAAAAAACCGCATCAAAATCCGTTGCGTAGTTTTAGTTTTAGCTTACATAGGGACAGGCAGCGGCAAGCGACTTTGTTTTATACTATGGAGTCGGTTAATGCATTAGACGCCTGAAAGAAGTAAGGGAGGACGGAACGGTTTCGTGTTTAACACACTTGCGTAGACGCATTATCTGCTTTATATACTCGTAATACTAGCTGTTTCAATCCAGGTCATAAACTATCCGTGTACTTAATTTTATCTAAATCCGTTCAGTGGTTTTTGCGTGAGAGTAACATATATTCATCTATCCAAACAAACTTTCACGTTAGAAGGATAAAGACAGCTTACCCCCTTGAAAGCGTAGGAACTTTCAAGGGGTGTAACCACATCGTGACGCTGTCTGTACTTTGTCCTTTGTATTTAGACTGTTGTAGAAGACTACGATGACCTGCTATCACCAAATTTCGAGACACTGGAAACTTTGCGGGCGGCTAGAAAAGAAGGATGCAACGTCTACGTCATACTGCTGGCGAACGGCCTGCAAGCTTCACGACTATTGCGGTTTGGGGACAGGTGAGGTTTAGCATTAAGCGCGCCCGGCACTGGGCGAGAGGAAATGAGAAGCAATCACCTCCTGCACAGCCCCCCTCGGACATCACATTACGATATCCGGCAACCGTAGGCGTGGGCTTGCTGGTGGCGTATAATAGGTAGGTCGTCGTGCCATCAATGACTTATAGGCCCGGGTCGACGGAGCTTAGACATGTGCCTATAAGTAGCTTTCAGCAAACTGACGGGGCTCCAAAAAGGCCAAAAGCCCGCCGGGGTCGTGGGAACGTTTGTATAGGACATCGTAGCCCTGGTACGCGCTTCAAGTGTATGGCACTTGGATTTCACACGGTGGACTTTAAGTCAGAACGCCCTTCGATCAATCTATTGATAAAAATCCTATAAATTGTATTTAAAATTCTATCTTGCAGGCACCGCATTCTGGATACGAGAGCCAAATACATAATGCTGCATGACTTTCGTCTATTTCGTTCTGAACTGCATTACATTTGGCGCAGAATAGTCAACATTATCTTCATAAAATACCACAAAAAAATCATTGGGGTCGCCAAGAGCAAGGCTTGGTTTGAACTATCCACGGTACCGTATCCAAACCCCATAAAAAGCATCTTTGTACCGAGAAGGGTTGACATTTGGAAAAATGGGAATTTTCATTACAAGAGGCCCCTGTTTGTAGACAAAACAAGTAATTTGAATGGAGAAGTCCTGAATGTTGTTTATCTAGGCCACGTCCCGTCTGTAGTGGTGACGAAGAATAATGGTAGCAATAAAATAGGGGGCGTCGAAGTTGAAGTGAGTATTATTTTATACTGGGTTACCTATAGGTAACGTGCAGAACATTGAATGGAAACGCCATGACAGGACACCAATCGAAAATAAAGGATTTGTAACCACCTCTATGGCCTTCTTCTAAGGTAAAACTTGGCTTTGTGCTGACCCAGCGAAGTACGATTTTTCGATAGATTAAACTAGCGTAAACTTAGTAATTTTTCTACCAATATTATGCAATCCTGAAACAATGTGTATTTAAAATGACGTATATAGGTATAAAACACACACCTTAACCTAGAGACCTATTATATTTCAGATCTTGCACACTCTAGCCGAGAAAATGAACTTCAAACCGAGACCCTACCAAGCTCCAAACGCCGATACCCACAAATGGGGGCAGATACAGCCAAACGGCACTTTCTCCGGACTCTTAGGGGAAATGGTAAATGGAGGGGCCGACATTGCCTTAGGAAACCTCCAGTATACTCCGTACCACCTGGAGCTGACGGATTTGAGTATACCATACACATCACAATGCTGGACCTTCTTGACTCCGGAAGCTCTAACTGATAACTCTTGGAAGACTTTGATTTTACCGTTCAAGTAAGAGGAAATGATTTGTACAAACTCAGATTCAATTCCTAAGATACATATTAATTTTGTGAAGTCTACCGGACTCGGCTTTCTCTTCACTGGTCTGTGAAGGCTCAATAACTGAATACCTGTTATATCCACCAACCTAAACACGCACCGGGCTCACATGTTGGATAAACATTGTGGAAATTCCCGTTTCCTTGGCAATGGAAAACTAAGTATTCAGTTGGACCATTTAGAACCTTATTGTTGGTTTGTGTGGTGCTGTATAGGTACTCCACACAAATCTTTAGAGAAAATGCCTCGATGGTGTTGTGGTCGCAAGCGCGACTGCTGACCATGAGATCTTGGGTTCGATTCCTAGGCAAGGCAGACTGATAGTTATTGGGTTTTTTGGATTCTGGATTTGTGTCCGGCTGATGGCATTAAAAAGCTAGTCCCCTATTATATGGGACATAACCATATCATCATCCATCAGGTACACCCCTGCCGAACACTCTAGGTATTACAGGCGTGATGTTATTACTCATTTTCAGATTATACATGTGGATTGCCGTGCTCCTTGTTTTACTAATAACTGGTACCATTTTCTATGGATTGGCCAAAAATCACATGAACCTTCAGGAATACAAGAAAAATCTAAAAGCCAGCAACATGAAAATTGACGATAATGGTTAGTTAAATTAGGTTTCACATAATTGTCAGACTACTAAATATATTAGCCTTGGTTGCCATTATGCTGGCGCAACTTTACACTTCTTATTATACGTAATAAATATCTACCTAAGATACCTATAAAAAAGTTAAAAAAATTAAGTGAATGAAGTATTTTAGTTTTTATTATACATATCGAGATGATAATTGAACCTAGATTAAGTTATCATTATTACATGCTTGCAGACGAGAAGCCCGGCCTTTACTTGTTTGGAGAAATAGTGAATAGCATCCTGTATACTTACGGAATGCTGCTCGTCGTGTCTTTACCCAGGTTGCCCGTGGGCTGGTCGATACGCCTCCTGACGGGGTGGTACTGGCTTTACTGCATCCTCCTTGTGGTTTCCTACCGAGCCAGTATGACGGCGATACTTGCGAACCCAGCTCCAAGAGTAACCATAGACACTCTTCGAGAGCTTGTCGAGAGCAAAGTGACTTGTGGTGGCTGGGGAACTCAAGCCAAGAAGTTCTTTGAGGAATCTCTGGATGAATACAGCCAGAGAATTGGTGACAAGTTTGAAACCATTGACGATCCTCTGCTGGCTGCTGACAAAGTAGCACAAGGCGTGTATGCCTACTATGACAACTCAGACTTCTTGAAGTACATCAGTGTAACAAGAAAGAATACTTTCAAGGATTCAAATCAGAATAATGCAACTAACACAACTGAAGCAATTCCTAGAAAAGACATGCAAAGGAATTTGCATATCATGTCCGATTGTGTGGTGAATATACCCATCTCTATAGGATTCCATAAGAACTCCCCTCTCAAAACATTAGCAGATATTTATATGAGGAGAGTTGTTGAAGTTGGACTTGTTGAAAAATGGTTGAATGATGCAATGTATTCCATACGGAATTTAGAAACAAATGAAGAGGAGGTCAAGGCACTTATGAACCTGAAGAAACTTTATGGAGCTTTCATTGCATTGGCAATAGGATACTCACTCAGTGCCATTTGCCTTATTGGAGAATTGATTCACTGGCACTTCATTGTTAAACGGGACCCTAACTTTGACAAATATGCCCTTCATATGTATTATAAACACAAAAATAAAAAGCATTAGTATTTGAATCTATGTATTTAAAATTATTTACATACAATAACATGATTGTCATTTAGTGGAATAAATACTTTTGTTCAGTCATGTTTAGTCTTTTACATTCATTGGCACCTTAAAACTAACATTTTAACCATGATTATTGAGCTAGAATTTAAGGGAAATGATAAAAATATATTTGTAAACTGCTTATTGAACATAGGAATTATTAAGCTAGTTTAAATCTAAATATCAAATTTCATAACTAAGTACATACCTAAAAAATCATAATATTATATTCTGTAAAAGTTTTTGATCTGGAAAACTAGTTATTTTTGTTCAGGATTAAAGGCAGGTGGTTGTGCACCTTCAGGGGCATTCTCTGTGATCCAGGGATGTTGCAGCACTTGTGTCAGCGGCAGTCTTTGCTCTGGGTTGATGACCAGCAATTTACCCATCAAATCCTTTGCTTTTTCCGAAATGAAATCAGGATACTTAATTATGACATACCTGATCTTCCTGTATGTTTGGTGGGAGTCTTTAGCATCAAAAGGTGGTAATCCCACTAGTAATTCATAGCACAGAACACCCAGGCTCCAAATGTCAACGGCATAGCTGTGTGGCTTCCCTTCAATCATTTCTGGGGATAAATAATCAAGTGTACCACATAATGTCATCCTCCTTGATGATGGTGAATGTACAGACCATCCAAAATCAGCTATCTTTAACTCCCAGTTGTGACCAATGAGCAAGTTCTCAGGTTTGATATCACGGTGAATTACTTTCTTTGTGTGGCAGTACACTAAAGCCTTAGTTAAGTCTCTGATGTAGATTGCTACAGTTTTCTCGTCAAACCGTTCACGTTCTTTCAATAATTTGTATAAAGAACCTTGCTTTGCATATTCCAAAATTAAATAAATTCGTTTCTCGTCGTGAAAGTATCCGTACATACGTAATATATTCGGGTGACGCAGTCTGCACTGGATCTCGACCTCACGACGCACCTGATGTTCTATTTCAGAGTCTAATATTTGACTTTTAAAAAGTACCTTCAGTGCGACTACGTAGTGCGACTCCTTTTCACGGGCTAAGTACACATTTCCAAATTTACCTTTTCCCAGCGGACGTCCCAAGTCGAAATCTGAAAGTGACCACGACTTTTTCTTCTCTTCGTTTCTCACTGGTCCAATGTTTTGGGCGGAAGCATTATCTTTATTTTCGTTGACTTTGCCACAAAGCGGTCGACTGGCTGGAGCAGCTGGCACTTTAAAACTATCCATTGGCATTTTTTGACCATTGTTACAACCGCAACCGGACCGACCAGCAGTTGGAGGACGGTTTTCTTTACAACTACATTTATAACTGTTCATCTTTACGATGATTGATTGATAAATCCAGATTAAATTTAACTTTTCCGTGAATTCAATTCAAAGTTTTGAATAACGTATTTTTCAATCAATCAGCCAACTGATAGTGACAAGAGACCTATACATTTTTGTGGGCTGTGGCACCAAGCCTTTGAGCACTTTTTTTTTCCATGATTAAACCATTAATCTGGTGGCCCCTCCCCGAGAAGGCCAAAGCCCGCCGACGTCACGGGACTGCATTATCAGGTAACCGTGACCTTGGAACTTAATGGCCTATTAAAGGACATCGTGAATTTTAATCAGTACAAGTCTGATAGTACCTCTTGAGTGCCACTCTGGGTGGGAGGACTCATTTGATGAGTTTACCAAGTAAAACAGAAAATATATATATTAAACCAATAAAGACGAGCATGAGTAACTTCTGTTACCATGACTGTTTCAGTTTAGCCACTTTCGGTCGAATAATGAAGAAGGCGGACAAAAACGTCCCGCTGCACGCTTTTCAGTTTATGGACAGAAATGATAAAAGTACTTGTATACAATATTACAAGAGATATTATTATCTCATGTGACAAGGCTGTTTGACCGGTGGAGACTCAGAGAAAGAGGATTTGAAGCCATGTCAGAAGCATTACAAAAAAAGAAGCATGACAATTCATGACATTGACAGTTCAGTCCATTGCACCAGTTGTCAGTGTCACTGTCGTCATCAGGAATCAGCTCATCAGCTGTCTTATTTCTTATTTCGAGAAAAACTGCAAAATGCAAGGAGAGAATCTCGAATACTGAATAAGTTAGATATTTTTAATGTTTAGTCGAAATCAGTAATTTAATTGATTATTTCTACGCAAGTTTTAGATTGCGTTTTATTTTTTAGTTGAGGTCATCGGATGCAATAAGAAAGTGCAATATTGGCATGTGTGTTGTAAAATAAATGTGAATAACGTTATTATTTAAGTTGTTGTAAGACTTCTGGGAGCAGAATACATAAATCCAGGTAATCTAAGTTAACGGTCAGTCAGAATCGTCGACTAACATTTTATAGGTTATGTTTGGAATAAAATTTAATTTGCTCTCTAATTTTACAATCTAAGTTACATTGTTTTGCTTTAGAGCGTGACAAACAGTATTGATATTAACTACGATTAGCTATTGGTATTTTTTTTTTTATGTAATTTTTATGCTTTTCTGTGCTTAAAGATTATGTAGTCAGTTTAATTAATTGTCTGCATCTATGTGAGCTAATAATTCTAAACTTTCAGTGAAGAATAGGATCCCCATTTAGTAGTATAAATTTAGTAGTTATAAATAATAGTAGTTTATATATTTTAGTAGTTTATATAAAAGAACTAAATGGCAGTTTAATCACTTTTTTTTTGCATCACCAGAACTCACAATGTCTGATGATGCTGAACAACAGGCTGAGGAGATAGAGGTCCTGAAGTCTATTTATGAAGGAGATGATAACTTTAAACAAGTTGACTCTAAAACTTATCAATACAAGGTATTATTTTCTTTTATTTTACATTTCTTTCATGTTTAAATTAATTTATTGATCTAAATTGGGTTTTCATGACCATTCATATAACTAAAAATAAGTCAATAAGTGAGATTATTAAAGTGACCAGGGGAACAGATTGGCACACCACTGGTTAATTTTTTTTTTCTTAATATTTCAGTACATAGATGGAGAAAAATCATTTATTCTGGAGATAATATGGGGCCCTACATACCCAACAGATAAACCAAGCTTTAATATGGATATTTTCTACAATCAATCTTTGTAAGTATGTTGTTTATGTGAGATATGAAAAATGTCTTTGATTTGTCATTCTTTGAGTCAGACTTAAAATATGCTTAGAGATTTAATTATGGAACCTAGATCAAAGGTCTGTGGGACATCATTTCAAAATTATTGAAACAGAGTCAAAATGGCCCAAAAAAAAAACGCAAACTTTAACCGATGGTTATGGTAAGGCCTTCAATAACACTTAAAAAAATAACAATGCTAAAATAACCAACCCAACATGGTTGGTGCACTGACTGAGCATATAACAGCAGCTCTGTGCATTGTGGGTTTCGACTTCTCAGAGCTTCTCGACTCAGAGCAATGTTTGTAAATACTTAAATAAAGGTAGTGTGCCACTCCTGGTTGTTTATGCGAGTTTAAACGTTAGCACTTATAATATTGAATGGGAAATTGTTTAAAAAAAATACTTGAATTGCAGATTACTTCCTGTAAAAGAAAAAATATTGAACATAGTTGACGCAGAGGCAGAGCAATGGTTGGGTTGTGCAATGACATATACACTGTTTGAGTGCCTGAAAGAGAGGGTACCAGAATTACTAGCGGAACAAACTGAAGAAGCAGTTGTTACTAGAGTGGAGAAGATAGTTTTAGATGACCCGGTGAGTTACTGTGACAGCGCATTATTATTATTACATATACAGACATACTTTTTTTCTGGGTGGTATATTAGAACAGAAGAATTTGTCAGACTTACTGACTTAAAATCCATCTATGACACTTCAGCTTTGCATTCCAGGCTCAGTCATTAAATTCGGGATTCTAATTGTAATCCTATCTAAAACTGTTTTTCATACTTTCATGCCTAAAATACCAGACTAATTTTTATACAGATAGGTACATGATGCTACATGATGATATTTTATATAGTGCTGAAATATGGTTTATTGGTAATATAAAACCACAAAAGGAAAAAATCCACTCTATATTAAAAATGACCCTATATACACTTTTTTACATAAAACTTGACGGACATGAGAGATGGTGCAAATGAAGCCATCGGCTAGCTAAAAGCTTTTAAATAATATATTATTTAACAAATTCCAGATAGAAGCAAAGAAACCAGTTGAAAAGAAGGAGCAGTTAACGAAAGCGCAGAAGAGAAGAGCTTGGGACAAGGCAGAGATAGGTAGAGCGGGGGAGAAGCCACGCGGTTGGGACTGGGTGGACATCGTCAAGCATTTATCTCAGGCACCCCACCAGCCAGCCTCATGACCCTCCGCTAACTAGCTGCCGAGATGTCTGAGAGACTAGACAAGAGGCAAACAATAGATTTTCAACTTGATGCCTTTGAGCATAATGTTGAAGATCTATTGAAGACTACATAGTGTTTTCGTTTATTGTTTGCCACTTGTCTAGGGGAGCTATATACAGGCAATAAATGTCGCGATATGGTGCTACGCTCATCTTTGGGACGGTACTTTCGATTCGGCAGTAGTTCAATCAATAAACTTCGGCTTTACTTCGGTTTTTATTCGGTCGGCTTAGCTCGGATTGGAGCGGTTCTTTTTTAAAATATATTGGACCGTAACTCAAGGTGTTATGGTCGAATCTGACACTAAGTTTTCTGTCTCGAAAATGAGTGTAGCATTCATGCCGATCTCGACAGTCCTTCCACAGTTGTTTTTACTCCGTTGATAGAAGAAGGCTGGTTAATTGCTGTCAGAGGTAAAAGAAACTGTAAAAGAACTGTAAATAGTGTAATTTAAATATTTGAAATTAATGTTTGTATGTACGAAACAATAGTTTTCTTTTTGTAATTGAACTCTTAGCGAAATTTCTTTGTAATCAAATTACTGTATGATACAAAATGTAAAATAGAAAATTTATGAATGTAACTTATGTCCATTTACCTAAAATGGAAATGAAATATTCCTAAAACTGTTACGTATGAGCTTCAATTTCATGATTAAATATTTTTGTTGCATTATAACGTGTTAACCAATTTAATGTTAAATGCTCTTTTGATGTGATCAGAAAAAAAACGAAAACTAGATCAATTTTTTACTTCAATTATATTTTCCTTCGCCTGTGATGAAGGTCCAAGCTCCCGGTGGTTAGGGGCTCCAGAGAAATGAACCTATTCACGATACGAGTCGATTGAGGAGTATCCTTTCCTTCTGAAACTGAACCCTTGATAAAGAGATCCTCGAAAGATGTTCTTCAAGACTCTTGACCTATCATATTCCATCATATTCCACATCAACAACCACGTGCGAAGAGCAATTTATGTTTCTCCTCACTTTTGACGAAGTTGATGCGTTGAGCGGGATGTTAAACTATTGTGTCAGGCTTAGATTATAGTTTCCATATTCCTAGTAGGCCATCGGGGATTGAAGCCAAAAAAAAAGGAAGAAATATCATCCCCTTCTTTCGATTCTTACGTAAAACAAAGTGAACGTGTACAAGGGGAATATTTAAATGTGTGCGTGCATGGCGCTCACATGAACAGTAAAAAGTGACTACCTACACGAAAATCGTTTGTTTTTAACACGGAATCTGGTCATTTTAAAATCTAAGGTGTCAAGGCTTATTGGCAACAAGCCGTGTGTAATGACAACTTAAAGATATTCTCACACAGCATTTTTAATGTTATAAAACATTATGTAACACGATAACATTTGATAACGAAACATTTTGCTACAGCATGTGTAAAAAAATTATGGTTCCACAATGATTCAACTTGTATAACTGATGTTTGGGGGCACTTTGGCTTTACGGTTTGTTGAAAACATGGTTAAACAAAGAAGACATCTCATCATAGCTCATCATAGACAACTCGAATGTGTGGTTAACATTATTTCTATGAATTTTAATATATTTACATGATTAAACACAAATATAATTAAACTGTCTTCATTTAAAATATTCATTTCTAAATTCTGATGTCATCACGTCGGAACACCATCGCTCAGGGAACGAGATGGCGCTAGACGACTTGTATAGCTCTGACTCTTTCCCACAGCCTAACTACTCACGCTTCGTCATGGTAGGCCACTTGAACGGATCTTGATGAAAAGCTCAGCTATGCTTCTCTATAAGAAATGACATCGCTAAACTCTACGAAGTGCTCTGCGAAGCGACGGCTTTGACACATCGTCCAATCGCGGAGCGCGAGCGCTTACCGTTCGCGCCACACGATTGGATACTGTCGCTGTCAGTAGCTTAGTGCATACTTTAGTCCCAGCGTGGCGTAAGCGCTGCGACCGCGCTGTCAAGGCTGTGTTTACTCGTATAGAGAATAGCACTGCAGGTATAGGAAATAGTCTAGATTCTCTAGAATAACACAAAAGATACCGTATATTCCGGTATTTGTTTCCGCCTGATAATCTGCCCGCCGAAGCCGCTGACAAGATCGTTCAGCTGTTTGAACGAGATTGAGTAACAAACTTCCACATCCATCCATTCATCCAAACTCACATTTATAATATTAAGCAGTAGTTAATTAAAGCCACAGTTTGATCAAAATGAAATGTATAAACGACGGTTTCTTTGATAACATATAATTTGTTACGATTTCGTCGATTTAAAGCATCCATCTGGTCTTTTTGTTGCACAAACAGGATTTTCGCAGAAGCATTCAGCTCTTGGCGGATCTGAAAACGAAATGTACCAATAGCAAAGTTTAAGATTATTTCAAGAAGCCTTTAGGAAAGTCTTAAAAAAACGGCTAAGCGAATAAACGGTTCAGGCATATCAATCAGGTTCCATCTCTTTGGGCATGGAACCCTAAAAAATAGGCTATGTTTCAGTGAGACCGCTAGTCTTTACACATCATTATTTTAACTTGGAAAGTAGGACTGCAATTGTAGCCGTATTTCAAATATATAGCCATATTTCGGCGGATAACTCTGAAACCGGACATTATGTCCAGTATTTTTTTTTGTTTGTCTAAATTTCCTCGATCTAAATATAATAACTTTTGTTGTACACCGCGATTCTGAATAAAAAAAATCGAATTGGTAGCGACCGTTAGGGCTACCCTCCATACAAAAGTCTTCAAACCCCTATAATATTACTATAACACAATCTTTGGCGTTACTGTAATAAAACCTTATTTTCTCCGCAACGATAAAAATACTTTGGTAATTTTATTCAACAAATCTTTTCATGGGGATGTTTTTCAGTAAAAATATTATGGTATTGGGGCCATCCTATGCCCACTGCCAAGCAGTGGTCATGCTGAGACAATGGTGCCAAATGCTAATACAATTTATAACCATAGTTACCTTGAGTCAAATCATCGTTGTAGTAAATCAAAATGGCGGGTATGTGAATGTTTTCGGGTAGTCCTACATCGCTGAATATGTCGCGCTCGTCCGGTATACCGTTTTCTTCGAGTGTCTTCGTGGGGCAAAGACCCTTGCCCATGTAACGCCACGTATAGGACATGTGATGGCTGTTGTGGGGCAGATACCTCATCATGATCTCGTAAATAGTTTCTTCAGAACACACTTCTAAAGTCACTGTGGAGCCTATATAGAAAATTATTATGATTAGGTTCGTGTGATATATAAGAAGAAGAGGTATTAGCTAATCTTTTCCACAAAAGATGTGCTTTAAGCGGTTTAGGCGCAGAAAGACTAAACCGCAAGCAGTACTTATATTCTTATAAATAAAAGAATTCTACTCTTCAATTTAACTAAAAGTTGTTTCATATCATGCGAAAAAATCTTATAAGAATTTACGATACCGTCGCGTTGGCGGAATGGCTGAGTGAGAGAGAATACTGCGCTGCGTGTCTCGGGTTCGATTGCCGCACGGACGAAATACATATTTGTATGATCTACACAATGAAGTGACGTCTGGGTCTGGGCGTATGTGTATGTGAGTTTAAATATTTGAAAACGACCCACGATACAGGAGTAATTCCTAATGTAATCTATGTTCCACATAGCATAGCACAGGTGGAAATGCATTCAGCTAAACTACGTTGTTTTTGGTTTAGATGTGATGCGAGCTATGGTTGCTACACTTTGTCCAGACCCTGTCTTTATTTACCTGTTAAAGTATTAGTGATTCTGATTGGCCTAGTTTTAGCTGAAGCTTTGCCCACAATATATTTATCACTGCACCATGGTTCATCCAGAGGGCGCCATCTGGTGGAAGGCACCACGGGTTGCCGTAGGTCGTGGCCATGTGACCTGTATGTGACCCGTGCTCCAGTGATAGGATGGACCTGACGCACCCATTCGCCGTCTTTAAACCAATAGCTCAAGTCTTTGCCGGCATTTGCTAATACAGTCATGGCAAGCTAGAAAAAAAGTTAATTTTCAAATATTTACATATCTACTTTGGTTCAATTTTATGGAGATCCGTTCAGCTATGCATGCTAAACCTTGTCCAGTCCTTTTCAAATTAAATGATTTCCGATACAAAAGTAATGCACCTCGCATTACTTTGTGTGATTAATTTCATCACCACTGCTCTCAAAACGGTAAACGAAAACATCGTGAGGAAATCGGCGTAGATACCACAGTATGTTCTGTGGTAGATACCATAAATTCGATGACATTCGACATCTACCGATCCGCACTGGAGAGGCCTGCGTCCCAGCAGTGGGAACATTATAGGCTGATGATGATAACAAGGCAACTGCAAAAAACTGAGGAACAGGGGCCGTATTATGATGTCTTAAAACCAGGCTTTTTCTAGTGAGTGAACGAGGTGGCGCTATATGACTTGTATAGCTCTGTCTCTTTCACTTACTGGAACAAACCTGGTGCTTAGTTTTTTGTAGTAAGCCGCTGCTTGACCACCTTATGCCGTTACGATGTGGTGTGGTTGTGGTACGTGTACAATGTACATTAAACCAGTTAAAGATGCAGCTTTAAGAGTTCGATGAGCAACATAGAAATAGAAACGTACTTATTACCGCTATTATGTAAGCAAACGTCACTAACTCTTTTTGCATCGCAAAAGAAATATCCTTGTTTAAAACAATTACAATGTTCCACACAGCCGTCGCAATACCAAGTTTTGATGGGACAGGAGCAAGTTTTCACACACCGACAGAGCTTGAACTGGTCTTTGAGCCAGTCGGTCAAATCATAGACGATCCCATTGACCGACACCCAGCAATCTGATGCCTGGTTGTGGATAGCCACCTCGGCTGGCGTGTACCATTGCTGTTTCATATACGTCATGGGTCTGTATCTACTTCACCGTCTTTGTAGAAAAGATACTCGTAGTTAGTTACTTTACTATATGCCTAGAGATTGATCAGTTACTCAGTTATTGTCCTTTATATAAAAAAATGTATAATTGTTTACAAATAGATAATTGACATCATGTTATGTTTTATTTTTTCGTTTTTAGGCTGTTAAATTTCGTTACGGCATTTCTTGAATTAAAACCTCTTTACGGTACCTGCATAGTGAAGTAGGGCTGGAGTATTATAATGTTTAAAAATGTTAAAATATGTTTAAAAAAAATACAAAAAAAACACACACACACACATGACAGTTCACATAAAAAGCATAATGTGCTTTCATTTGCCGGCTCTTCAAACGATACCGCGCAATTATAAAGTGACATCGCCATACAGTTTGCATCCCCCACGATATCGCTATTTCTAGTTATTAATACACCCGCTTATTTGCGTACTTACGCGCCGAGACCACCACGCATGCGCGGATCCGATAATTCTATCCACTTGTTGGCCTAAATTATAGCGACTGCAACCCCATGCAAAGAACTTCAATGGAAATAAACTGCCGCGCTTTTTGTCCATAGAGTAGGGACGAGACCTCTATGACGCGCGCCCGTGTCACGTATTAGTTTTACGTTTACGTTTTAATTTTACGTTTTTAAGCTAATGACAGTTTGTTTATCTCAAGTCTAGACTGTGTGCGACATTAGAATGTGTAGTTACTTTATGTGTTATCAACCATAATATTATGTATTTATTTTCGGTGAAATGTGAGTGTAGTCTAGTGTATGTTTTTGGGACCGTTCAAAAGTAAGTTTTTAATTTTTCTTTACTTTTTGCCATTTTTGGATAAACTACAGGTAGTCAAGGATAGTTTTGCACGATTTCGTTTTAACTGAGTTTGGTGTAGGGTAAAAGAAGGGTAGATAGTCAATGTTTTTAATTTATATATAAATGATGTAATCTGTTTTTTTTTTTAAACGAGGCATCAAGAAGCTGGAAACAAGTTCCGTTCGCTGTAAACAAAGACTTAAAAACAAATTCATTGTGTTATCTGAATTGGAACATAGACAAGTTGCTTATCGAATTGCTCTATTATCAATGCTTGTCGTAGATCGTCCGGTAGTCAAAACAATGTAAGACAGGTTTTATATAGAAAGAAAAATTGGATAGTTTTATGCGTATGGTAACCGTAAATGCCAAGCTTGTAAAACTGCTCCTGGGTTCGATCCTCGGGTTGGGACAAAATATGTTGCATTTTGTAATTAGCTTATTTTCAGTAGCAGCCCGATGTCGATGACTTTGTATTTTTGTGAGTAGGCATAGTTCATAAAAAAAGAATTATGGAAACCCCCTATTAAAAATTGAAAAAAAACTGATTATACAATCATTTTATTAAACTAGCTCTTGCTCGCTGCTTCGCTTGCTTTAATAATTTGGCACAAGTGGCGCCATCTACATGAACATTTTTGATGTTTTTCTCGAGAAAAGTATTTTTTTCACCCTATTTTTAAGTGGTAAAATCATCAAATGAGTCCACCGCCCTGGTGGAGCAGAAGGGACTGTCCGACTCGTACTGACTAAAATCCACGGTGTTTCTTCAATAGCCCTTTACGTTCTAGGGTCACGGTTACCTGATTATGCAGTCCCGCGGCTCCGACGGGCAATTTAAATACACCCTTAAGTTTAATTATTTCATAAATATTTTTATTACTAAATTGTTTCATTCCAGGTACATGATTTAAGAAAATGGCGACGCTGCCTATTTTTGTATCTCTAAGCAGGTAAATGACTCTTGGAATTTACATTCTACAAGTTCTTTAATTTGTACTAATAATGCAGGTTGTTAAAAAAAGCAAAAAAAGAACTTACGTAAAGAAATGTTGATTTATTGAAAATAATGCCAATTTTAGATGTTATTTCATTGAGTTGTAAGTGACTGCTTATCTATACTAATATTATACAGTTGAAGAGTTTGCTTGTTTGGTTGAACACGCTAATCTCAGGAACTACAAGGTTCGAAGTGAAAAAAAAAAGGCTGGGTAGTCTATTTATAGAGGAAGACCATAGTCTATATAACATCACGTTACCAATATAAGCCGAGCCGCGAAACCATGAGGAACTGCTTTTTTTTTAACGTGGTGAAATCTTCAAATGAGCAGAAGGGACTGTCAGACTCGTACTGACTAAAATCCAATAGCCCTTTACGTCCCGGGATCACGGTAATTCGTGAGTCCCGCGACCACGAGGAACTGCTAGTTAAAAATAAATAAATACACATACTTCAGGGAATTGGTCCTAAATTCATGATTGTGTGATTATGTCAAGCATTTTACAAACTATTTACGAGCTTTTTTAACGGTAAAAAACTCAATTTATGACTTATTTTATCGCGCAATTCTCCAGACTCCTGAGCAGAGGAAGTTATTTATGAAGACAGATGACGGAAGCTCTTTTTGTTACAGTATATCTTATACAAATAAGCATCTCATTAACTGTTTTAACGACATCTTTGTCTTTGAGAAGCAGCTTCAAACTTTTAAATATTTTCACTAGTAAATAGAGATGGGCCCACCTCTATGACTTTGACCGACTAGGACTAGTCAGAAAAGCTTCTATTTCTTCGGTTGCCTTCCAGGGCTATCAAAAATGTCAGTGACATTTTATGTACAGCTGAATATGAACTTTCGAGCAACGGTTTATAAACAGATAAAGTGAGGTGTTTGTAAATCACGTCTCTTTCGTTTTTGCACGGGCTAGACCATGCACGCACTGCGATTTTTCGATTTATGAAGTGTGCGATTTTTAATTCGCAGTCCGTGTTGCTTCATACAATCCCATATACCACAGAATTCTGCTTAAAAAATCGCGTAAAGTAAATTCGCAGTGCGTGTCTCAGCCTTACGCGTCGATTTTCTAGTTGTCTTTATTGGTCTAGTGGCCACAAGCGTACTTGAGGTCCTGGGTTCCATTCCCAAGTCGGGCATTAGTGTTACTGTGTTTTCCATACAGAATTTCTCGGTAGGACCTACGGAGCCTGGATTTCTGCACATTGATGGTAATAGACTCGTCTTAAATAAGTCTTTAATATGAGTGCTATTAGGGTACCTATGCATGCATGCCTCTAAGTAACCAATCAGAGATTGTATTTAATAAAATTTTATTTCGATTTCGCCTCAAAAGTGTGCTCATTACTTATGCGATATCGTACTGTATGTACTTGTAAATACAATGATGGCTGCGTAAACTTTCGGCTGCCGTCCGTGGCTTCCGGCTGCCAAAGCGCGCTTCCTGTGCCATATTAGGAAGTAAATACCAAGACGTGTCCAAACCTAGGGCTACCATGTATTAACAATAGAATTGAATCCTTTTACACTCCAAACTTTACAAAACTACTTCAAAAAGAAGGATGTTCCCAATCCGGTATTTTTTTTAAATATACACCGATTACTCCGAGGTTTGTGGTCCAGTTTGTTTGTTTCTTTTTTTGTTCGATGTAGTAAACTTGCCCTTTGGTCCCATAAAATTTTCATTTAGTTTGACTCAGTAGTTTTTATTTTGTTAGCATTTTTCGCTTGTTGTTTACTTGGTTGATGTTAATAACGTTAAATTAAAGGAGAGTTAACAGAAAGAACACGCATTGATCAAAATGGTGGCGATATAGCCGTTTGTACATATTGATCACGAACAATGATGAGTTCCTTCTTCAAAAAAAGTAAAAGAGAATTAACTCTTTACAGTTTTAAGAAACTGTTAACTTCGAGTTTGGTATCTAAAATCAATTTTTTTTTTGTCCAAAAAATGTTTGCCGTCCCTACTGCAATTGATATTAATTCAAAACAGTACAGCAACCTTATTATCATTATTATTTCGTACTGCCGAACAGTTCCCACATACAAATTGCATATACGATTTATGTCGACATGTGTCGGTACCTACATGTTACCATCTGTCATAACCTTTTTGACGGCTTCCAGTCTTACCGGATGCAGCTGAGCATCAAGTATTTTACATGGAACCTCTGATTATTTCACATAGTCCAGTTCATGAGTACCTTAGAATGCTTTAAAAAGACTAGTTGTCAGACTTATCTACAGGCGACTATCAGTAAAAATATCAAATATAAGGGAAGTCGCTTTACTGTGATGGAGCGAGCTCGCCCACAAGAAACTGGCACTCTTGCGCACCGAGGCACAGACCGAGGGAACACAGAAGTTATAATTTTAATAAGTAGTCATAGTGAGGAGTGGACGTTTTGTAATCTGTGGTTTTACGTTCGGTTGTCAATTTGAATCGAATTATTAGATGGCAACCGATTTTATTAGCGTTGACAATTTATCGCTGGAAGTGCGAGTTCCTGATTCTTGCTGTGTGTCACTGTCAGTAGGGATTGCGCGTGACAGTAACCATATAAGTACTGCACAAGTGCACATGGCTCCTAGCTGACTAATAGCTATCACTTATCAGTAGTACACGTGTTAATTGCTAGTTAATTGCTTCGGTATTGGTACCTTTCTGCGTGTGTAAAGAATGCTGCATGTGTTTTAACACGAATGAAAAGCGATGTATTTTTTGTAGTATCTAATTTTTTTTTAAATGAAAATGATGATGGTTTTTCCATACACAAGGTATAGACTACTTAAAGAAGATTTGCCATATAAATCGCCTCGTTCTAAAGGAGACTCCAATCGCGCAGTGGACGTGTGATTGATTTTGCTAAGCTGCGTGTCGCGGGTTTAGTTCCCGCAACTAACAAATATATGTATGACTTACTGCTTGAGTTTAAACGTTTTTAACGCACCCACTATACAAGATAAATTACGGGACCCTTAAAAATTGGTAAGCCTACTTTGAAAATACACAGCACAAATAATTTGAAACGCATAGCGTGTTTTGTAAATAGCTGTTCTATAGTAAATGATTTTAATGTCCCTTCATGTTGTCAACATAATGCTGTAAGTACAAGGATCTTTGTCTAGTGAAGAAGTAGCATCATATGTTTTCTTTTCAATTCATTTCACAAAATAATTGAAACCGCCAAAAGAAGTAAAAAAAACTAGAACAACTGCTGCAGCTCTCTATATTTAGAACTAGATGTAGCCAGCGGTTTCACCCGCTAGAATTCGAAAATTATAAATGGGAACATAAAATTGTCATAAAAAATATCCTATGTGTTAATCCGGGGTCCTGACCTTCCGCATGACGCAGGTCTTCACTGGACACGGATGTTTCGGGAGGCACATGTGTCTTATGAGGAAGGAAGAAATGTCTGGGTGTCATCACTGCGAGGATCATCCGGAGGACACTGTGGAGCATACGGTGCAGGACTGCCCCGCTTGGGTAGAGCACCGCCGTGTCCTCACGACGGCGATAGGCGGAGACCTCTCGCGGCCGGCACTGGCGAGACCTCCTTCAAGCGAATTTACCAGTAAAAAAAAAATGTGTTAACCCGGGTTATAAACTATCTGTGTACCAAACATCATCAACAACAAAAAGTGGAAAAACGGGAAAGAATAACAAACATCCATCCATCCATACAAACTTTCGCATTTATTATATTAGTTGGATGTATTTACAAATATCGATTTGTCATAAATTAAAATACGTGAAATACTTTTCCTTATATAAATATACAGTGATAGCCAAATAAAGTTCTGACGCGGAAGGATTGGCTCACGTGTGCCCTATACCTTGTTAAACACGTGTTTTACAGATATCGCTAAGCAATTACTTATTTAATATTATGTCCTATATCTACATACAGAGATTCTCAAGGCCAAGGTGCTCAAACGCACCTACACAATCATTAAACATGATTAAGAACGGTAAACGTTTAGAATAAGACAGTTAAACCTGCGCCGGCGCACGTCCGGTTGCGGCTGTCATTATCATGTTCCGGCTGTAACTGGTTTGACAGCCCTGTGTGTGATACAGTTATGTCTACGGAGTCCTTTACAAGGGATATTGGACCTTCTTGGAAACATTACGCCTATAATCCGCGAAGGGTTTGGCAGAGGCATATCCACGCCGGGTCGTCATGATCCACACGCGCCTCAAAGAGCGGTCAGCAATATGACGGGGCACCACCTAAAGCGCCAAAGCCTGTCGGGTACCGTGGCCCCGGAACGTAAAGTGCTGTTGAAGGACACCGTGGATTTTAGTCAGTACAAGTCTGACAGTCCATCCCGATCTACCCTGGGTGGGAGGACTCATTGGATGATTTTACCACGTCAAAAAAAGCGGCATATCCAAATGGTACATTTTAGCCAGTTGTTAAGTCGCGTGTAATCGGGGGCGAGTCTTTAACCATCCACCGGGCACAAATACAGACACCGTGGCTGCTACTGAGTAATTCAGTTTTGGCAAACAAAACAACACTGATGCTCGATCTGGGAAATGAACCCGGACCTCACGTCACGTAGTCTTGCTTTCGGCCTCTAGACCATTAGCTACTCTCTAAATTACCCGAACAATAGAGGTTAATTCTAAGAATTGTAAAGCGTTGGTTACTAACTGAACAACATTCTTATTTCTAAGGTTTATTAAACACGTGATGTTAAAGGAGACACAGTTAAAAGTCAAATGACGTAGTTTCAAATGACCATAAAGGTACGTAATATAGACAATAACCGACGAGTCCCGCGACGCTTGCCTGATGATAACCGTGATTTTACTACGATAAAAAAGTCCTGACTGCACCGAAGCACTGAACACGGTGGGACGACCTGCACAAAACTAACGACTAGTGCCTCACATTAGCCCTGGATAGGAATAGTTATAAGTTATGGGGAGAGGCTGTTGCTCAGCAGTGGGATGACACATGCTGACAGTAACAGTAATTAAAACTGACTTGACTTAGGATATAACTTTAATAAATATTTATGTCATTGCAGTTGACGTTTAGCCTCCACCCACGTAAGACAGATATTTTTTTAATTCATGGAATCTAAATCCCCGTTAATTCGGCGAATTTTGACCTTTGATGAAAATATATTGGATATGGTATTCATTTCTATAGGGTCTTTAGTTTCAAACAAATGTGTCAAATAGACAATAATTTTATGTGTGTCTCATCGAGGCCAAACTTCAAATCCTCTTTGATTTGTAGTTTGACCTCAACAAGACCAAATGTGAGTGCTGTGATCAGACTACATTACACGAGATAGTGTACCATATTTCTACAAATTATTCACTGCAACTGATACCACAAAAAGCTACGCCTATAAAAATACCAAAAAAAATAAGAGGACAGTACAAAATCCTTGCAATACGTATCAGAAGAAAGTTGTAACTGTCAATATGAAATTAAGCACATTTTCGCCAAGATGTCGTGTCGTAAATAGCGTGTGGTCTTAAACACTCAGTTGTAGCTTGTAGCATCTAGGTTACAATCAGCATTCCGTTAACGTCCAATAATTGACGTATTTCCACCGCTAATTACAATTAACAGCGGTATTGTTTCTTTGCCATTTAATGCGGATACGGAGATTAAAACGCGTCTCTTAGAAAGTGATTGACTTGAATAAGAAAGTTGGTACAGATCGATTCTGCTAATGCATTTGGTGCGTTTTTCTGTGCAATAGAAAAATAACAAAAGCCACTGCGCCGAATGAGCTGACACAAAATGTACACATTATTCGTGTTGAGTTATATTTAGTTTGTCAAAATAACCACATCCAAAATCAAATTAATACTTTCGGAATTCTAAGAAACAAAATCCTTCCCACAGTCCAAAATCTGCGCCTACGCATTGACTCGAAATGCATTAGGATCTGCCCTTAAATGGCTTGCTGGTTTTTGCACTCATTAATATTATATTGCTATCACTTTTAAGTTCTGTATGTACTGTGGTTAATTCCTTTGTCTTAAAAGTTGACTAAAGCCTTATTTAATGTGAATAATTGTATGTGATTTGCGTTACATTGCGGACTATTGATGGACAGTTAATTCTGTTGATCAAGATCAAGTTTTTGCATTGTCTTAATGGGTCTTAATGGTTATAAAAGACTCGTGTAACGTCGTGACATACAATCTTAGTTATTTCTTAACTAGATACCTCCTCGGGAGTCATTCTGTTTATCATGGTGATAGAATACTGTGAAGTTAATTCTTCTTTTCCTGGTTTAAAATCATCAAATGAGTCCCACTCTAGGTTGAGCGGAAGGGACTGTCAGTCTTGACTGACTTTAAAGCATCCTGATCCATCAATTGCCTTTTGCATTTCATAATAGTCCTGCTACCTGTAGAATCAACCCTCAAATCGCAAAATAAGAGAATTGGCTTCCCCATACATTTGTGATCCATTAATTCGTTGAAATGTAGTAGTACAGTAAGTTGAAACATTAGTGCCTGCGTCAAATCCGGTAGTTCTTAATTTTTGCAAACTTATTTGTGATGTTGGCCCAATGAATAATCCAAGTTTGAGACTTCGAAAGCCGATTTCAACATTGTCAAAAATAGACAACAAAGTTACTGGAGTAAAGGTAGTTTCCGATTATTGTTCACTAATGTTACCTACTATTATAAATGAGAAAGTTTAATTTAAATAATTACGTGAGAACGTGTAGATGTTTGGCATTGGTTGAAGAATATATAAGTTCCAGTGGTATTACTTACACAGGCTACACGCCGGCGGGAAAAACTAGTAATTAGTCCAGGTTTTCCGTCTTCATTATTCCCTGGTAGGTTGTCATTTTAGCTAGCGTCTCAGATGCATACCGCCAAAAGCTGTCAAGTTATACCGGACGGACGACATGGCGGATTGGCGGCCATCTTTAAACTATAATTTCATGGTCTGCCAAGTTTGAAGAACGTGTCAGTAGTAAATTATGATGTGGGAGGAACTGAAAATGTTAGAATATGTTGTTTATTGAGTGGTGAAGTGAAGATATATTATAATTATGTGCCAATCATATGGATGCTTGCATTCCATGTCTATTTTGCAATAGATTTTCTGCACTATTCTGTTTTTGCAGTTTTGGTTTGAATTACCGTCCAATGAGTTACAAACATAAATCACCAGCAACCACACACACAGCTTAGTATATACTTCTACTCGTATTGTAGTGGCGGACTCTACCAGATGAAACTTTGCTTCTACATAGGCCGTGAATTATGAACGCGGGTTACTGGATAGCTCGTTATCTGATTAAAGACCAGGCCGAGTCGGTGTTCCACGAGTGACCCTTTAACGCAAAATACCTTCCTTCTGTCAAAAATCTAAAATATTATATATAAACTTGTATTGTTACCATACTAACAGATCATTAAGATGGAGCTGAATACAAAGGAAGCACCAAAAATCCCTACATTTAAGCATCGTGAAGGCTGATTCTACCTGCCAGTAATTCCCATACACTTGTGCTTGCTGAATGCACTCAAAAGACTATGTTGAGCGCGCTTGACCGTGACGTCAACCTGCATATTACCGCATAGTTCCCTAGGAACCCGCGGTCAGTACCCAGGGATATTATATAATGGACAGGTGGAACGTCCACTCACGGGGAATGATGGCTGAGAAAATTGTAGGAAATCTGCTGCTGAATGTAGGTAACCACTACCTATTATGTAATATACAGTTTTACGGGAAGAGAGTGCAGAATAAATACTTTGCGGTTTTGGATTGGTGTAAAAATTTCACCTTGCATTACGGTCATGAGATTTTTTTCTCAATCTAGCCTAAAAGCAAAGATCTAAGATGGAGCGAGCTTATCTAGAAGATATTGTAACTGAGCGTCAACATTAACGAACACAGGTGAAGTGTGTTCATGTGTAGTCTTACACCTAGCCTTATTTACCATTTACAAGACAAAGACACATAACAAAGAATAATAACGAATACGCGCATGCATAATACAGCACGATTTCCAAACAAAACGTTTGCATAAAGATAAAACCGTGCGAATTCTTTACTATCGAATGAACATCACACAATTGAATTATGAATTAACATAAAAATCTATCTGCAATGTTTATTTAGAGAAAATTAACTTAAGTATTAACATGTAACAGAAAATGTGCAGAACATCAAAGCCAAATAATTATCATGGATTTACACGAAGTTTTTGCCAGCCGATAGCGTAGGTAGTGGGTTGCGCAGAGGACGATACCGCTCACATTTTGTACTTACAAAGCTTTTAATATACCTACGTCATAGACGCTGCGTGCCAGTGACCACAGTATTATTTTGATAAAGATTTTCTTTCAAACTGTTTGTAAACGTACACAAATTACATGTTAAATTGCTCACAGTTGGGATTTGTGTTCAGTTAGCAGTAGACTCGCCCGCTTCTCTATGCAATTTTTCCCATATTTTGCCTACTTCTTTGGGAGCACAAGGCGTGATGCTCGTACTGTCAAGTGCTCAGCTACATACTGTCACAATTACAATTAATGTGCCTCTGAATCTTCTTACTGAATAGACTTTTTCTACTGTGCATTTGTATGGTAATTTGTTTCACACGCTCATTGTCCAAACGTGTAGTTTTAATTTTTAGTAAAGGATTGGTTAAACATTTAGCTCTTCTTTTCAATGAGCTTGGGTTTTTTTTTAAATATTATGGTAACATTTTGAGGGTTTTCATTAGGCAAATCGGAGACCAAGACCAGTTTTAGAAACGGAGTCACGATAGTCAGATAGCAGTTCCTTGAAAAATTTTTATATATAAAGATTATTCCTTTTTGGCTGTTTTCAGAAGGGACTACAAACCAGGAAGGTGAGGAAAAAGTTTAGGCCGATTATGAAGAGATTGAATTTTTTCCCGGTTTGGACAAACGATTCGTTAAGTATTCTCAATACTCCTTTTGTCTTCGTGGGTGTCTTTACAAACATTTAAACTCAAATACAACTACTACCTCTACGAATCTGGAATAGAAGGAATTAGATAGCATTCCTAGTAAGAATCGAATCAGAGACACGCAGCACACCAGCCGGTGACTCAACCACTGTCATCTGAATGTAGGTGTCACCATGACATCAGTACTTATAGTTGTAATTTATAGCACCAATATCTAAGTAGTAAATTCTCACGAGTTTCTCTACCAACATCACTTGTCACGATTACTAACAGATGTCGCGAATTTCTCCGTAAACAATGGTGCAGTATGTTGTATTGTTTATTAACATCCATGGGATTGCTATCGGCAAGTCTTTTGTTTGTGTGCAATTATGTTGAGAGTCTATACAAACATGTGTTTGAAGTTTCTTTTTTATTATACTTTAGTAGTAGTCACTGCTGTTTATGAACATCGATGCCGTCCAAGACTGCTCATTGGAAAACTATAACTATGTAAACTGTAGAAACTCTTCTTTTTGTAGGGGGGAGGGAGTAAAAACATCAAATAAATCCTCCAGCCGTTCGGGAGCGGGAGAGACCGTCAGACTCTCGAGACTCTGAAAACGAGGTTGCAGTACGGTGTAAAAATGATTGAAGGCACGACCTCATCCCCGCCAATATGCAAGCAAAATAACCCGCATTTTGAATGTTTTTCGCTTCTTGTAGAAAAACAAAAAATATGTTTTTACCATTTACTTAAAAATAAAAAGTTCGTCTATTGATATAACTTGCATATTTAAATCCACGAAGAAATTTCTTAACAGTACGCGTTTAAAATTGTGATTTAATGCTACGTTCGGCATTTTTTTTATCGAGCCGAATATTCCAAATTGCGTTTAAATCTTTACCATTTACTTGAGAATTATGTTCAATTTGTAAAAAATGATTTTTATTTATTAAAAATCTCACATTTTATTAAATTTTCAGACGTTCAAAAATCTTAAAAAGTACTGCAACCTCCCCTTAAAAATATCTAAACTCACATACACAATCAGCTCGACCCGGAACAACTACTCGTAGATCAAAAATTTGTTGCATATCAGTAGTCGATCGCTCGGTCACTGCGCTAACCTTTCGATTTTTTTTTGCTTCGCGTCCATCTAAAAATCTATCTGCCTACCTAAGTAGGTACGGGTTTATACTCATCAAACAGGACTACTTACATCCATGCCAGTTTGCACTATTATCCAGAATGACAGCTGCTACATTCTGATTGATAGTTAGTACACAAAACAAGCAAAGACACCAAACGACATTGAACATCATCCCGACAAGGTCGCAGGCGTACCTAGGAGTCAAACAACTGTCTATAAATGGTTCTCGTTTGCAGGTGCTTATCTGGTTGTAAGATGTTTGCTTGTAATTTTGAAAGAATTGTCGGTGTTGATTATAATTACGAGTATTATTGAGCTTGATGTTATTTGCGACTTTGTTCGTAAAGTAGACCGCACATAAGTGGTAAGTAAAACGTACTTACTGGATAAACATAAAGTTCCTGTTCGTTACACTAGTTTTCTTAGAATTTGAATGTTTTAAAACTTTTCTCTGTACATTTGTTTAATGCCACTTTCTGGAGATTTTCTCCTATATCTCCGCGAACAAACCATTGCGGTACGCGTCCAGGTCCGCTCGATACCATTTTCTGAGACGGCCTATCTTCGGCGGCTTCGAAACTAGGATCTTATTTAAACCATTATTTGTTCACTTCAGTATTCCAGCCCATCTGTGCGTCAGTCTGTCAGATAACGAAGAACTGTTTCACTTGGTTTATCTTGGTAGAAATCTACCAAGATAAACACAATAGAACAAAATCCCAGAATTTTCTCAGGAGACATTGGAATCCACCACATCAATGAAGGAAATGAAAATATTAATTTCTAAGTCAACAAGAAACATACGTAAACAAGAGAGTTCCCAGATAAATTACAATCCATTTGATCCATTCAACTTGTGAACTATGAGTGTATGAACTCTTACATAGGCATTGCTAACAAAGAATCTGATGCTTAAATAATATCACGCCGATAGTTGCATTTTATAACACTACTCAGAATCAATTCAATGACCAGAGGCATTAAAAAACCAACTATAAAATATTCTACGGTTTCATATGAATTTCAAACTTATTTCGGCGGCACAAGATGGCTAGACCTATAATTTAATGAGCCAGCAGGGTTTGAGGTTGATTGTGAAGATAGCGATTCCACCAGTGTGTGAGGCACTGTATTTTATTAAGTTTTTTTTTTATGTTGATAATCAGCAGTAATTACATTACTAAGTACATCCGTAGATGACTCCATGTACAAAGACCTGTCACTTGTACCACTTTGTCATTATTCTCCATCAATAACACCCTACCATGCAACAAAAGACTCCGTTACATTTGTTATCACATTACTGTAAGACCAGGCACATGTAGCATTAACAATACCTCGTATGGGAACTTAAGACTAGGCATTGTTTTAACTTGATACTTAGCTGACTGGCGTGTAGCGGTATTCTTTAGATCTGTGCGACTTGATTAAGGGATAATTGATACGGTTATAACTGCGTATGAATGTGGATGACAAGGGGGATTAAGAAAGCGATGGTGTGAAAGTTGATATGGCTAGGGTTAATAAAGACAGGAGGCAATAGAAACAGAGCGGGCAAAATCAGCAACTGTCATCTCTACCCGAGCTAGCACCCCGGCCTACGGTAGTCGAAGAACAACGTATAGTATTTAATCTGGGGAAATCTGACAAACCCCTTCGTCCAACCCCAGACTGAGAAATCCAAGAGGATTTTCACACGATATTTATTACATAATTAATTAACCTGGAGGTGCCACGGGTTTGAATTCAAGTTCCTATGACACCCCCAGAGATATCCCCTCTAAGGGTGCCATGTGTCCGGAATGAAAATACAGATCACAACGCTGTAGCAATTTGATCATGTTTGTGGGGTAAATGTAACCATGGCAGAGAGTGCTGAGGAAAAAGAGGCTGAGAAAGAGAAAAGGAAGGCTTCTGCCCAGCAGCGGGACATAACGACATAAGGTAGGATATATACAGATGTTTGGGGTTTTTTAAGTCACGGTTGGCATACTCGTTGGAGGAAAAGGGACTCTTCTATTGTCAGCTATAGTTAACAAGTCATTGTCAATGTTAAAAGTGTTATAAAAACGCGACTTTTGTTTTCTAGTTCATTCATTGATTCAGTCGGTTCCCTCGATGCGGGTTCAAAAGTTAATGAACTTCAAGTTTTTTCAATGTAACTTTCTTAAATATCTTTTATTATTAAATAAAGGTAGATAGTAATGGTTGTTTTCAGATCGATATTATACGAATGATGGACAGTTAATTATAACACTATATTCAATTTAAAAAATAATGTTTACTGTGTACAATAAAAAAGATCTGCCAGGGTTCTTTAATTACAAATTACCCATCTGCAAGTTCGTATCGGAGTTGACTGCCTCACCGAGCACTTACGGCCCTATGCAAGTAGCAAAGCAATAGCTTTGTTACTTAATTTTACATCTTTCCATTTGAGTGTGGAGACGGTACAAGGGGTCTCCTAGTAGTCCTACGAAGAAACTGCAACACCTTTCCTATAGTTTCGATGGTAGTGATTTCGTGAAATGAAACGGAAGTGAAACAGATTGTTCAAACATATTATTTCTTGTATTTTGAAGTCACATTCGTCGAAGTCGTGTGACTTATTAAGGTGAAATGTCAGATATAACACATCATATGCGACTACTGTAATTTTTTAAACGTAACGAGTTCTAATCTTAACAAGAGGTTATTCCTCCATAACTCCATCTGACGTATGACCTTGAAGAATTGCAACACAATTGTCATGCAAACGTACTGTCAGGTCTCAGGAATGCGGGTTACCATGCTAGTTGAGCATTGTATACTTAGTCGTTTTCATGGTAATTTGGACGCAAGGAATTGCTTGTGAATACCTCATCTATTCAATGGGCGTTAAGGTGAATTGTTGCGGTCAAAGATCTTTGTATTTAGTACTAGCAAGTGACAAGTCCATGCCTATTGTTCTTACTAAGATTTAATTGATCATCATGACCAAAACTAAGAAGGTCCTTGATTGAAAAAAAAAATTAGTAGCAATTGTACTATTATTGATCGAAGAGCGTTTGGATCTGTGCCTTAGCCTTTTATGGCAGCAGCTGGACCGGGAGCTATTCCTGGAAGCCTCGATCGTGCAGGCCTGGGTGTCACCACCGGACAGGCCTGCCGACATAAACGACGAGGCGGAGTGGTTCCGGGAGGCCATGTCGGAGATCTGTGACATGGCCATGCCCCGGGTCCGGCAAGGACGCGCCCGGCGTCAGCTGTACTGGTGGTCGCGCGAGCTTACATCGCTGCGCGAGGCGTGCGTGGCCGCGCGACGCCGGTACACCAGATTCCGCAGGCGCCGCACCCGACCTCCGGATGCGGCGACCGTAGAGGCGGAGCTGTACGAGGGCTACAGGGCAGCGAAGACCGCCCTCCGCGACGAGATCTGGCGGGCCAAAGAATTGGCCCGCAAGGAGATGCTGGAGACCCTGGACGGGGACCCATGGGGCCGACCCTATAAGTGGGTGAGACAAAAGCTCCGCCCCTGGGCTCCCCCGTTGACGCAGAGTCTCCAGCCTCAGTTCGCGGAGGACGTGGTGAGCGCCCTGTTCCCATCGCGGGGAGAGCATACTCCCCCGCCCATGGCTCCGTCTCCGACGGAATCCGACGGTGAAGCTGACGCAAACGCGGACCACAGCGACGACGATGTCTACGACGCTCCAGAGGTGACCGAGGTAGACCTGAGAGTGGCGGTACAACGGCTCAAGGCCAAAAATACCGCCCCAGGACCCGACGGCCTGCCAGGAAAAGCCTGGGTCCTGGCCTCGGGGACTCTCGGGCCTCGACTGGGGGGGCTCTTTAGCGCATGCCTGGAGAGGGGCCGGTTCCCGCTTCGTTGGAAGACGGGGAAACTGGTCCTGATCCAGAAGCCCGGGCGCCCTGCGGACTCTCCGTCCGCATTCCGGCCCATCGTGCTGCTCGACGAGGTGGGCAAGCTCTTTGAAAGAGTAATTGCAGACCGCCTCGTCGGGCACCTGAATCGGGTGGGCCCGGACCTCTCGGAGAGCCAGTTTGGCTTCCGGAGGGGGCGCTCGACGATGGACGCCATCATGCGCGTGAGAGCCCTCACGACGGGGGATGCGGTATCCCGGGGCAGGGTCGTCTTGGCGGTGTCCTTGGACATCACCAACGCCTTCAACACCCTGCCCTGGAGTTGCATCAGGGAGGCACTCCGGTATCACCGGGTGCCGACCTACCTCCGTCGCACAGTCGAGGACTACCTGACGGACAGGGCCGTCATCTACCCCGGTCACCGGGGAGAGTGGAACCGGCGAGAGATGTCGTGCGGTGTTCCACAGGGATCGGTCTTGGGGCCGCTCCTGTGGAACATCGGCTACGACTGGGTGCTGCGCGGCGACCTCCCTGACGGCGTCGGCGTAATATGTTACGCCGACGACACGCTCGTCCTGGCGGAGGGAGAGTCGCACCAGGCGGCGGCCGACCTGGCGACGCAAGCGGTGGCGACAGTCGCTCAAAGAATCCGGCAGTTGGGACTCGACGTGGCGCTGCATAAAACAGAGGCCATGTGCTTTCATGGCCGTCTGAACGCGCCACGTTCAGAGTCCCACATTACGGTGGAGGGGGTTCGCATCGGCGTCGGGAGGACGATGAAGTACCTGGGACTCGTCCTCGACAGCCGGTGGAACTTTAGGGAGCACTTCCTACGTTTGGCCCCAAAGCTGAACCGGGCAGCAGGCGCCCTCAGGCGACTCCTGCCCAATCTCGGCGGGCCAAACGCCTCCTGCCGGAGGCTGTACGCCGGTGTCGTGCGGTCCATGGCCCTCTACGGGGCCCCTGTGTGGGCCCTAAGCATCCGGACGCGACCACTCAAGCTGGTCGCATGCCAGAGGGTCATGGCTATCCGGATGATCCGGGGATACCGCACGATCGCCGGCGAATCAGCCAACCTCCTAGCAGGATTGCTGCCCTGGGATCTGGAGGCGACTGCCCTCCAGCGCGTCTACGAATGGCGCGTGGAGGCGCAGCGCCGGGGCGAATCCCCGCTGCCTCGACAGGTCGAGGCGCGGCGGGAAGAGCTCCGGCGCGATCTCAGGGCAGTATGGAGGGAGCGACTGTCGCAACCGAGGTCCGGGCACGCCGCAATCGCGGCGGTAAGACCCCTCTTTGAGGAGTGGCTGGATAGGCGTCACGGCGTCCTTACCTTCCGCATGGCGCAGGTCCTCACCGGACACGGAAGTTTCGGGAGGTTCCTGTGTCTGATGGGGAGGGAAGAAACGCCTGGGTGTCACCACTGCGAGGATCGTCCGGAGGACACGGTGGAGCATACGGTGCAGGACTGCCCCGCTTGGGCAGAGCACCGCCGTGTCCTCACGACGGCGATAGGCGGAGACCTCTCGCGCCCGGCATTGGTCGAGGCCATGCTGCGGGGCGAGACGGAGTGGGAAGCGGTCGCCTCCTTCTGCGAAGCAGTCATGCTCGTGAAGGAGGAGGCGGGCCGCCTGAGGGAGAGGACAGCGTCCTCCCTCCATCCCAGCCGCAGTGGTAGACGCCCACGGCGTCGGACGTCACAGGACGATCTCCGGCCACCGTAGGCGCGGGCATGCGGGCAGCGAGTAATGGGCGACTTGCTGTCCGACCATGGACCATGCCCGGGTCGACGGCGCGTTGTGTTCCACGCGCGCCTCAAGGAGTGTCAGCACATTGACGGGGCCTGTAGAGGGCCAGAGCCTGCCGGGGTCGCGGGACTTACCCATCACCGTAACCCCGGTACGTAAAGGGCTCGTGAAGGACACCGTGGATTTTAGTCAGTACAAGTCTGACAGTCCCTCCCGCCCTGCCCTGGGTGGGAGGACTCATTTGATGATTTTACCACGCAAAAAAAAAAAAAAAAGCCTTTTATGGCAAAAGGCTCCACCGCTAAAAAATGGAACTTACATAATACCCGATGCTCATCAGGAAATATAGGCAGAATCTTATTTTTTGTCACTAATTTATGGAACTGTTAGCTTTTGTCTGAATTTCACTATAGCACCATCATTTTGTTATGTTTAATTATGTTTTATTTGTCTTTGACAATTCAAAAGTGCCTGTAACTGGCCTATCTGAAATAAATGCTTTGATTTAGATTTTTGATTTTGTAAAATAAGTAAAGGTTGTCAGGTTCGAAACATCATCAAATAAAACACAATACCTAATACTCTCAATCAAGAACAGCAAAACAGAAAGAATGTAAATGAGCAGTAAACGCGAGCCGTCAATAAGTTCGGAATGAAACAAGCCATTGTTGTGGGTTTACGAGCCTGCCGCGGAATGCTAACAGGAACAGAACTGGTGGCTGAACGATAACAAACAAGCTTCCTGGTTCCTGCGCATTGGATTTAATCAGACGTTTATGATTGGTTATTTAAGGATTTACTAGAGATGTGCTGACGAGCTGGTAAACCCTTCCTTAGAGAGAAACATAGTTTTAGTGATGTCAACAAATACTTATTTGAACAGCGGGTGCGATGATTGAGAATACTCATTTTCCTCCAGAGATCTACGATTTGGAAAGGGCAACAACAGTATTTTCACAAGATATTATGCCTTGTGACTTGGACTGTAAGTAGCTCCATTATAAGGTTTTTTGACGATTCAAAAGTGCCTGTTATGGTCAAATTGAAATAAATACTTTGAGTTTGAGTGCATGTTATAATGTTCAAAAAGAGATTCAATTGTGCGTTAAACACTACTAATATTGCCGATAGCCCTTAAAGCTACCGACAAGTATGATTGGTTTTGCCAACTTCCTCTTTTTAGCAGTCAGCTTGTCTACTGCCACAAACCAGGCACAAATCTAATACCTAATGAGAAAATTGCAGAAGAACACCTTGCCCAAACAGGGTATTGGATTAAAGACACTGAGCTCAGCTGGTTGGTCAACTGATACTACAACAACCTTGTTGTCTTCACTTTATGTTCACATAATATCTTCGACTTATTGAACAACTTTCTGCCTGTACCTTGAGAAAGAACTAACAGAGCTAGAGATTTTAATAAGTAGTTAAATATCTACTCGTGGATAAAAACAGCAAGTAATAACTGCCTCTGTGTTCGAATAAAATATTTTCCGGGTTGACGGGTTTCCGATGAATACGAAAAAGACTACAGCTAAAGTAAAAAATTAAATTAAATATTTTTTGTGTTTTGGGGAACAGTTTATAAGCGGTTCCTATGAATACCTTCATAGCCTTGAACTCAAAGTTTAACAATAAAAAAATATTTATAATATTATTATCAAGGAAACATTTGACCATGACATCATGAGGGGTTCTTGACCAACTAAACGTTGCTGTCCATTGCATACAACATCGACCTTAAGTTTAAAGACATAAAGGTTATAGCGAGTGTGTCAAAAGGTGGTAAAGTTGAACATCCTGTGGCTTGCGCGTGCGCGGATGCGGTGTAGGCAGGCGGTAATAAAGCCATACTATACATAGAAGTCGATAGCCTCAAAATACATTACGTGGGTTATGTGCATGCAAGTTATAGTAGTTTATTGCGTTTATGTCATTTGCAGGAGCGGTACTTACTTATTTCTATTATTTTGGTATTTATGTATGTATTTTTCATTCTGACGGCACGGTTGGCGCATTGGTAGAACAATCTACTGCAGCACTGCGTATCACGGGATTCCTGGACGAAACAAATATTCGTATTATCTGCAAGTAGTAGTTACGGGTCTGGGTGTTTGTGTATGTGTATATGAGTAAAAATGTTTGTAAACGCACCAACAACACATTAGTAATTCCTAGTGTGTGGCAATCCATAAAACTGAACATCTTTTTTATGAGGCTTATTTCGTATTTGAAAAAGAAATCTGTTGCACTGCAACCCTTAAGCGCAACGCAAACAGAAGGCGGCGAGACGAAGGTAAGGTACAGATACTGCGCAGGGATCTGCGCAAACAGACTATGTATATAATATCTCCGAGCCAAATATCATTTATTTCCGTTCAGCAGTTCTGGCGTGATTCCGTAACAAACATCCATACATCCAAAAATCCAAACTCTTCGTATTTACAATATTAGTAAGGATAATGAAACACTTATGACAAATTGGAAAATCAGTCCAAGTGCTTAACATGATGGACGGATAGATTGCTCTCCACCTGTTTTGAGATAGGAACAGGCGTAGCCTCTGGCAAGACCTAGTACGTTATAGGTCTAGGTTCAAGTTGTCTATCAAAAAGTACACTCAACTTGAGTTAAGTTCAACTAAACGTCTCAGTGTCGTTGTAACGAGGGTTCCCACCTGTTGTCTCTACTAATAAAGAGAACCTGTATAATTAGTCTTCAAACCGATCCATTGTTTGTCACTCGGCCAGAACTGACGCGAACGTCGACGGACCAGCACGCGTACGATCACCCGCTCTGACGAACAGAGTAGAACCAATGAATCGATCAGAACGCGAAATAATACGGAATTAGAAAATTTGCAAAACGAAAACGGAAAAACAAAAATAAAGTGAATTAAAATTTCGAAATTTTGAAAGTAGAACGCGTAATATTTGAACAATTTTAAAATCAAGTGCATTCGGAATTGGAAATTGTTTTTATTTCTTTTCTGAATTCAGTTTTTATTTGTGACGGATTTGGAAATATTGAAGTGAAGTGCATTTTACGCAATGACCCCTGTCGGGCTTCTGTTCAAAGTAAACAGGTAGGTCTCGTTTACATGTTCCATGTTGGCGAGTGTTAAATATTGAACATGGGATGTGTTAATGTGTGTCGTGGTGGTTATTTCTTCAACATTGTTATTCTACTGATGTTTCTATTGTAATGCTTTCGAGCGAGGCTGGGGACTTGGAATCTTTGGTTTGAGATTATATTGTTGATCAGTTCACTTCGTGAATGCATAATATTTTTCTTTTAGTCCTGTGTATAATGTTGTCCTGTGTTTTTATTTTAACAAGAGTTGGAGACTAACAAAACCTTTTTTAAAAGCTATGATTTACTTCACTTATTATTTTAAGAAATGTCTTAAAAAGTTACATTGTATTATTTAATGTTTAAGTGTGTAGATAAATCTCACCTCATAATTGGTTCATAATTACGTTAATTATTAAATAATTAAACTCCAAAAATATTTACTTGGACAGCCATCATAATTAATATATCAATACATTATTAATTGCTTTTGGTTATTTTAACGAATGAGTATATTAAAACTGTCTTCGTTCTTGTGCGGTCAACCGCATGGCAGTTATAATAATGAACTACGAAATTCAACCTTATCCCTACGAAATAAAGACGATGCTACAGTCACACTGTTACTAAGAATGTTCGATACAGTCAGTGAGAGGTGTCGAGTAATGCAGCCATCTGACTGTACAAAGGAAACTTCAATACCGCAGTCTGAGGTATCAAGTGCAGCTTGATATTACGAACTAAACTTTGATGCTCAGGTATTTCCACGATAGTAAGTGATTCAAGAAAAGTAGTGCTTTATACCCAAGTGTAATCCAATATTTGCAATGACATGCAACATGGTCGCGGGACTCACGATTTATCGTGACCCCGGTACGTAAAGGGTTATTGAAGGACACCGTGGATTTTAGTCAGGACGAGTCTGACAGTCCCTCCTGCTCTGCCCTGGGAGGACACATGAGATGATTTTACCACGTAAAAAAAAAGACATGCAACACATAATGCCATATATTCAAGAGTATTGTAGTTCTGTCTCGACCGGCCACGTCTGCCACATGTCGAATGAGCTGTAGGTCAAAATAACCATTAAATGGAGCCCTACCACAGCCAGTACGCGTCGCTGCAGGGCTCGTAGAAGATGGCGTGACGAGCAGGATAAAATCAATATCGACAGAAAAAAGCTGAGAAGTAAGCTCAGCAGATGATGGTTTAAGTAAAGTCCATCTATCTATCTGCAACGCAGGCATGCGGACGGCGAGTAAAGGGTGACTCGCTACCGGATCATAGACCATGCCCGGGTCGACGCGACGGCGCGTCATGTATACCACGCGCATCTCAAACAGCTGGCAGCAATCTGATGGAGTATCGTGACCCAGGAACGTAAACGAATAGATATTGAAACAACACCGTCTATTTTAGTCAGTAAGAGTCTGACTGTCCCTCCTGTCCCGCCCTGGGTAGGAGGACTCATTTCACAATTTTTCAAGATAAAAAAATCTGTACATCTGCAATTAATGATTACAGTTGACCCCTAGTTGTGTCAATGATGGTTTAAACTGAAAACCAGTACTCAGCAACCCGCTAGAGGACCTAAGCATCACGCTGACGCTGAAACCAAAAGCTTCCAGTATTATAGTTTTGTGTGTGTACCACTACTGCGGGTCTAAAATCGACACTTTATCAACGTTGCTAATAACAATGTTGCTAAAATTGTTCTTTGCATCTATAGAACGGACTATTCCATGTTACGAATTTTATCGCAATCGAAATTCGTAACATGGAATAGCAACATTGATATTAGCATCGCTGATAAGGTGGCGAATTTAGACCAGATAAAAGCTGTAACACTTTATTCTATTAAATTCTAATATGTAGTGAATATTTGGTAAATCCCATTTGGTAACTATTCCGATACGCCAAGTTTTTTTTTATTTTTTATTATTGCATGAAAACAGCGCGTTTGACCACTATCTCGCCTGATGGTAAGCGAAGATGTGGTCGACGGTGAAGCACGCTTGCCGCAGGTAGCTGTCGGGAAATACAGACCCCGGCAGGGAATTCCACTCCTTAGCTGTACGAGCAATTAAATTATTGGCAAAACGCTTTGTACGCAACTACTTACGACTTTTTAAATCTTTATACTTACATTGAATCTCGTTTCAACTTTTAAATAGAAAAAATAACTTGTGGCCATCAGGACCAAGTTTAAAACAATTGAAAGATCTAGTATTTTCATATTCCCACGTTTTATTCTGCTCAATCGCATTTAGTTAATAGCAATGATGGATGAGAGCAATTCGTCATGATGATCATGTTCGTGCGTGCAACACCGACTTTAATTGTTATCCAACCAGTTGTTTTTTCTTTTACTTCAAGTGTTGAACTTTTTGCATGTGAATCTTGCTAAAATGTGGATTCGTCTTTGAGGTTTTAAAATAAGTAAAATTTATTCTTTGAGGTTCATCTCAATTCTCTCTTCGTATTTGTTTACGTTCATAAAATCAGTTTTTCTTGAGCAGAAGGGATTTGATTGACAAAAACCAACCTATTCCTTTGGGTGGCAGAGTCGCGGTGTCTTGTTCAGACAGTTCCGCGAAAACTATTTTTTTCGTTTGGTAGCATCTTCAAATGAGTCCGACGCCCTGGGTGGATCTAAAGGGACTGTCAGACCTACCTTCGTTGCAATTTATTACTTTTTTATCAAAATCATCTTTAAAGACTTTGTGGAGACGATTGTAAAGGGACCGGAAAAGCCTTTTGCACAATTAAGATATTATTCACTGATTATACAATAATGGTAGATAAAACTTATTAAAGATTATCTGACAGATAAGTTGATCAGTTTGATAAGTTTTTTTTTCTGCAAGGACTACCACTATTTCGAAGTTTTACTTGGGTTAAAACTTCGGAATAGTAATCGTTGATTTAAGAGGATGACTTGTAGCATAAAGTTCACATTTGATGTGACTTCTCTCATTATTCTTCCATCATGAAGAATTTAAATTCTTGAAATAAGTTCGTATATCTTCTTCATTAAAAGCGTTGGCCCTACGAGATGCATTACTGCTACAGTGTAATACTGCTCACCCCATAAAAATAACCACATGAATACGCATAGATTCGAGTTTCATAGTTTTTGCTCCTTCATGTATGAGCGTGAAGTTATTTAAAACTGACTTCTTTACAATTTCCATGTATTTGTATACTTGATTGGAGGGCAGATTAATTAGGGTTGTCAAAACGGAAAACAAAGTTCTAAAAAAAATATTGAAAGTGTTATTATCTTTCGTTGATATCTAGAAAGAAAAATAAATAATAGTATTTAAAAATTATCGGAATACCGGGATGAACGGGAAGTGTATTATTCAGATCTGACTGTAAACCTATAACTACAATTACACATCAAAATTCGTTCAGTCGTTCTTACGCGATTGAGTAAAAACATCTTTTCATCTATCCAAAATTTCGCATTTTTAATATCAAATAGAAGAAATATAACGTAGTTTTAAGGGTTAATTCAATGCGCTTACAAATATCAAGCCATGAAACAAACATATCATTAAACATCGCATTAGACAGCCCTACTACAAGTAAGGCTAGACTACATATTTATGCCTCCAAAGGCCCGTAGAGGAAGATCTAATTACTTGTCAAGTAACGGTTATTCGATTTTACTTAACTTGATATCTTGCATGGTTCAGGCGCCGTGTTGACGGGCGTATCGACAGTTTGTAGTGAATCAATAAATTATTTGAATTTAGAATACTGATTTAAAAAAAATGGTTCAACGTCTTTTTTTACTACACTAGATGTTTATTTTTTATCGTGTGGGTACGTTTACAAGTTGAGGCTTTGGAAGGCAAGCTACCGAAGGAACAGCTTGGATTTTTTGTCAGTTATAGTCTGACAGTCTCTTCCGCTCTCCACCCAGAGAGGAAGGACACATTTGACGTTTTTACCACCTGTAAAATAGAAGAGAGAGAAAAGATCTTCTATTCCTAAATCTGCAAACGATAGATACACTATTTTGAAATAGAGCAAAATGTACGAGTAGATACTCTAAGGTACGGAATAGAGGAAGACACGGTGTACCGGATGAAAAGATGTTATTTTTGCAAAAAAAAAAATGTATACCTACCTTTGTGATCGATGAAGCCATGCATCCGTTCAACGGTGTTATAATGAAGTTTTTAACCTCATTTCCTGGTTGTCAGTAATAAAGTGGAACTGAGACAGTTGCCTTTGGGGTTAGGATTACAACAGTAATCGAGACCAAGTTAAGAAAGAAACTGTGATGGCGCCATTTTCCTAACACTTGCACACTCTTAAATTAACAATAATCGTAATGAAAAAACATTAAAAAGATCATAACGTTAATAAACAAGTACTATTAAAAATTGATTCGAACGAATAGGTACATAATTGTAGACTAGTAACGCCAGGAGTACACCGGGGTCTCTAAAACCAAAAAGATTGATATGACATTATCCCCGCCCTCTTCTACCATCGGACTTCAAGACATATTGCTAATTTTATCATCCAAATTTAGTTGCATTCTACCAATTCCCACTAAGCGCTTTCAATCTGCTTTCATACTGCGCATAGCATGCATCCCGAATCTCTTCAAACTTAGAGTGAACAGGCTTCTTCTGGGGTAGCTCGCTCCATCGTAGGCTTTGTCTCAGTCACTTTTGACCTGGACTAGAGTCAAGAGCAAACCCTACATTCACAAACCCCTAGTCATGACTCAGTTCTTCTCATTGAGATCTTTTTTTTTGTTTTTTTTACGTGGTAAAATCATCAAATGAGTCCTCCCATTAGCAGAGTGGGAGGGTCTGTCAGACTCGTACTAACTAAAATCCACGGTGTCCTTCAATAGCCCTTTATGTTCCGGGGTCACAGTAATTCGTACAGTCCCGCGACCCCAACAGGCTTTGAGATAAGCCTACCTGGAGCCGGTGTGAAGATATGGGTCGTTTAGGAGCACCTCTGTGTCTGTCTCATCTGATGTAGATTCTAGAACACACCCAATTTAAATAATAAAAAAAACCTTCATGTTTTCTAGCGCATATACAATCAAGACTTTTAAAAATAAAATCACCTAGGCCTCGGATGATCCACCGTGACCAAAGCGCAATGATGCGTTGAATATATAGTTGGATCAAGTGTAGTATACACACGCTGTGTTATTACAAGACGAACATGGCTTTTTAAAACGCTCTTACAAGGTTCTGAAAAAGATGCGCTATGAATAATTGAACTAGCCTGTGCGGGCCACCGAAACTTCCTGCAACATGCGTGCGAGTGAGGGAGAGGACAGCATCCACCTCGACCCAGCCGCCACGGGAGATGCCCCCAGCAACACACGTCGCGAAGCGATTTCCGGCAGTCGTAGGCGCGAGCTTGTTAGTTATGGGTGACTCGCCGTTAGATCATGGACCATGTCCGAATCAAGGGAACTGTCAGCAATCTAACGGGGCCCTTAGAGAGCCAAAGTCTGACAGTCGCTCCCGTCCGGCCCTGGGTGGAAGGATTCATATGATGAATTTACCACGATAAAAAGAGGACGCTTACTGGCGCTATCAGTGGTTACTGGCTGGGCATAGGTTGGGGCCCGGTTGGCAAAGCCAGCTTGACTGACCGGTTCGATGTTGCAGTTGGCCCCTCCGGAAGGATTACCAGTCCAAAAAAAACTCCGGTCTGGAGAATATTGAGAACATGGTCTTAGTTGTTATAGATCACTAAGCAAAACTAGAAACTCACCATAATTATTAGCTATGGATAAAGGAAGACCCAGTTCCTGCACGGGCCTAGTAATTTGTTCGGTCGGGACATTGCGTTACTTATTACAATTCCGGTAACAATGTGGTTTTTTTTTGCCATAGAACTGGGATGTTTTAGAGGTGATACAAATTAACATACACATGGAATTGAATGCACATCTTGCGGCTGTGTTGAATTAGGCCAAACTGTGTGGAACATCCAACTAAGGCACTTGAATTTCCTATTTTTTATCGCGAACCCAAATGTAAAATTGATAAAGTTTCTGTCAATTTAAGAAATGCCAATTAGGATTATTATATTTATTAATGTACATAAAAGTGTCATAGAACCCAGTCATAATTTGCATACGGACGGTTTAAGTTGACAGCCAATTTGCAAAACACTTAATTATCCGGTCAAAACATGAAAACTCGGTCATAAATCGAATCAATTACTTTTTTCACACACAACAAAAATGAATGAAAAGTTTACATGCGCGTGAGTAGATTTTATCATAACTTAGTACTTACATTCGTTAAAAACCAATTTTGTACGTAACCGCATGCCTTCGAATAGTTATTTAACACTAATACATATTCACACATTCGCTCATTAACTGAGTTAATAGGCCGTGAACATTGTTTAATGATTTATTGGTGTATGTTGATGATATGTTGATGTTATGTGATTGACAAGCAATAACTTTAATTTTCTTTTCGTTGGAGGAATATACGGTGTACACTGTTAAATCACTTTTATGCGTCAAACAATATTTTAATGTTAGATGAGGACCGGATCACGCTGCATAGTAGGGGAACAGTGTATAAGACGGGGACGCGAGGTATAATGGGGACATACACTCTTTAGGTATACTTAACACAACACTAACGTAGCACAAGCGCTATCAGGACGTAATTTGCAAGCGGTCATTAACAAATAGCGTCCTGTTGACACTTGCGCTAGTATTGTGTTCAGTTAGCCTCGATACCTCGCGTCCCCGTCTTATACACTGTTCCCCTATGTACGAAACTGTGAGTTCAAACTCGGAAAATTCGATGTAAAAAACGTGGAAAATTAGAAAAGCATTCATGCCTCATATTCAACCAAAATGCCAACCTTTTAACTGTCGATTATGTTTTTTCTAATTTTATCTTAGAAATCACTGACATTTAGGTTTTTGGCTGACTTGTCGCCGATTGTTGATCGACAGCTGAAAACTTGAAACTTCTCGTTCATTGCGATACCAGAGTTCCAAAGTTGTTCACATGACTCCTTATAATCTTTTCAGCTGGTAGGCTCAATCAGCATGTTTTTTCAAAAATCCTACTTTACTACCTTTATCCATAACTTCTAGTTTAAGACTTTTGTGTTTCCCTTTACATCTAAAGTCGTGATACACAGTAGGTAACGCGATAGCTCGACTGTTCGATAGCTCGACAGACAGCCGCACCGCAGTTTCCCATCTGTATCAGTTACAACTCCCATGACAACAGACTTGTGTGTTTACAGCCTTCTAGGTTTGTTTGTAGCTTTGCTTGTTAAATGCAGTGGATTTATTTAATGGGGTTTTTATAGGAATTATTTTCAGCTGATGGTGGAAACGAACGGTTTCTGAGACAGTCAGAATCTCTAAGCAACAAGTCCTGGAAAATTTACGGGCCGGGGGAAGTGTTATTGGGTTTTTGTAACGGTGAAACGTTAATTTAAAAGTCTTATATTCCTCAATTTAGTAAGTAATGTAATAAAATCTTAAATGATATGTCTGGCATTTAATTTAAGTTTTAAAACACACTGGGCTGCATACGTAAGCCACAAATACTGCAAAACAAAGACGTGTCCTATAAAGATTTTGCTTTCATCGCCGTTTAATCAGTGAATTAAATCCCCTATAAAAACTTGATTTTATCAAAACTATTATTATTCGAAGTGTCTAACAACTAACTTCTCCGTTGAAATCAACATTGAATATTATTAAACAGCGTAAATTTTGAAACCTGATATGAGCACCATATCAGATTTTGTTAGAAATAAGCAAGATTGCTTAGACATTGTTGATAAGCCAGGATTGCAGTAAATATTGCGGTAAATTGACTAAATAGAGAATATTCTAGCTACAGAAGTACAGATGAGAATCAAGACACACAAGTTTGCATTCTCATCTAACTGACAAAATACAGAAATGTCCGACCATGGACCATGCCCTGGTCGACGGCGCGTAGTGTTCCACGCGCGCCTCAAGGAATGTCAGCATAGTTACGGGGCCCCCTGTAGAGGGCTAAAGCCTGCCGGGGTCGCGGGACTCACGAATTACCGTGACCCCGGCACGGAAAGGGAATTGAAGGACACCATGGATTTTAGTCAGTACGAGTCTGACAGTCCCTCCCGCTCTGCCCTGGGTGGGAGGACTCGAGTGATGATTTTACCACGCATAATATAAACCTACACTAACTCGCCGTTTGATTAAGGACTCAGTGCCTCAAAAAGCTGTTAGTAAACAGGGCCGAATAGGGCCATATATGTCTTCTAGGGTTGCGGGACTGCCTTAACTCGGCCCTGAACAACGGAAAGGGGTATCTGAGGAAACAAAGTTGGTTTTTAGTTAGTCAAGTCAGCCAGTTCTTCCCGCTCCATCTAAGGCTAGAGGAATCATTTGATGATGATGAAGCAAAAATAAGATCATCACTCCGTTATAAATGACTCTGAACTAATATACATAAGTCTATGAATCGTAGTTATCAATGCAAATCTCTGAATGAAAAGAAGCATTTCCTAGCAAGAAATAATTACAAAATTACAGGCCCATATAATTATTATTATTACTTTAACAGCCACTAAACGTATTTAATTAAACGACTGTTAAATGTAGAAGCGCGGCCTTTTATGTATCCGCTATTTATGTGAACGCGTTAATTGCATAAAGTGAGGGAACTTAACTGTGCTTCGAGAACAATGAGATTAGTTCTTATGAAGTTATGAGTAGTTTACGCTGGTTTGTTATCTCTGGAAGATCATTGGCGTTGCTAGGATGCATAGGTACACATGACAATGCTCACGCTCACGATTAAACAAATCTTACTGCATTGCAATATTGTATGGAGCTTAAGGCACGCTGAAAACTTGCTTAATGATGAACAGGACACAGAAATGATGAACAGGCTGAGAAAAAATGGGATTGAACCAGGCCAGACTTATTTTAAGATGCGATTTTTTGGTCCAAAAAAATTCCTCGAGGCATTTCGAAAATTTTTTATCCTTTAAAATTGAGTAAATAGAGGAAAAATTTATGAGCCCGACCATTTAGTTGGGATTTACAAAAATAAGTTAAAAATTAATGTTTCCTTCAATTATTCTAATGGTAACTGGTGGCGCTCGTGTGATAGACTGGTAAACTAAGTATATATGTATTTCACAGGCTTCTTCGCTTTAAATTTTGCATTAAAAAATATTTTTCAACTTCCGCGATCCCGACTTTATTTTCCCATACAATCTAATGATCCTTCCACGAAACAGAGTAGAGAGGCATTAAAAAAAATTGGCCTATTTCATTCATTTGTATGAACAATAAAAGAGCTGAAGTTTTTAAAAGATTTTTCGTGTTACTTTGGATTCGGATTCGGCTTTCCGCCATTTGTTAAACTTAATAGAATGACTATGTATTTAATAATATACATAAACATGTTCGTGACTATACATTAGGTACATCTGAGTCCCACACACATCGCCTCAAGATGTAAGTATGTCAAATGTATGCATCTGAATTATGTATCTGACTACCGCAGTTGCGACATAAACACACATTCGTAATGTTTCAATGTAAACTTGAATCAAGAAAATCGATTGGTGGTAACGGATTTAAATTGAATGGTGTATTGAAGGAAATTGATTTTCAAATACGCGACTGACGATTTGTATGGATGTCGTTCTTGTAGCTTTGTGTTGATGGCTTGATTCTTGGAAGTAACTCTTGAAGTACAAGTTAATCTTAAACAGACAAATGATGAGGGAAGATGGTAGGCGGATAGGAAAGAATAGATGGATGGATTACGTGCGAAGATAGGAATGAAAAGGGACTGTAATCTTATGTAAGAGTTGATCAAAGAGGAACACTTTTTAGACAACCTTTTTGCGAGGGGCACACTGCGGGTAGAGCCTTTAATTTTCGCGAATATAATTAACGGTATTTCCGTTTGGTGTAGTGTAGCCCCAGCATTAATCAGGTAAGACAAGAAGGCTGAAAATAAGAGTAGGGAGAGACTACCCCCTTTCCTTGCGTCTCTAGAATTTTCAGATGCGTTTCTAGGCAGGTGTGTGCGATTAAAGACACGGGCGACTCCTAAATACCTCAAGTACAAACTGAAATTTTGATGGTGGGTTGTCTTTTAAGAGCTTGTCCTCAAGGGAAACGTGGTACAGTTATTTCCGTTGTAACAGGAACGCAGTATTGCAAAGTGGTACTTCCTTTACAAATGATATAATATATCTGTCGGTGAAATTACAGGTTTTTGAGAAAGTTCATACATATTTCCGTTTCAACGCATGGTAAAACCTCTTGGTGTTACATACTCTGTGTAATTTATTGCATGCAACCAGAAATAGTATTATGGTTGTCTTCAACATTGCATTATTAGTGACGTAATAATCACGCATGTTACAGCAAGTTGAAGCGCTCGAAACTAACAATAACTGTCGGTAACTTGTGAGGTCGTAACGTCTAGTAACCGTTCAATGCTGATGATGCCTAGTGTTTACATATTGTTTAGGAATGGGTTACAAACTTAGAAACCCGTTAGTACTTTATTTTACAATGTTGCGGAGGCTTTGAAGTTCCTAAGCAGGTACTCTGTTAAATGAGGTTAGACGCAGGTGATAGCCTGTGCTCGTGAAAATTCATTTCCAACTGGAGGCCTTATCACAAGATTTCTGTATTTTATTTACAGTGTACTTGAGGTATTTACTGCATTTCATCATCATTATCAACATATCAGCCCTTGATCACCCACAGCTGGGTTAGGCCTCCCCCTTTTAATGCCATATCTCTCGGTTCTGTTTCTGTTCTCGGTTTTACTGCATTTATTGTAAGGAAAATTGAAAAAGCGCCTCTAGTATACGGACGACGAACTAAATTTTTCCATCAAATTAATACAAAGTAACCATTTTCCCAGTTATGATTAGGGCTTTTGATAATGTGATTGGTTGTTCATTATCGAAACAATTTTGGAAACAGAATAAAATGCCTTGATTTCTGAGTTGTTTATGGTAGTAGTATTGGTCTGCAGCGTTTCGAGGATTTAAGGGTAATATTGGTATTTCATGTAAGTACAGGCGCCAGCACATCAAGCCATCACAATCTGTCTTTCTGTAATAGATTTTCAACTTTATCACGAAACAAGAAGGTTCACTGGTTAAATTGGACTGATTCGGGTAAGTTGACCTGTTGGCGACTGTACCTACGACGGTTCCATCTAAATGACCGAAGATCTGATAAACTAATCTAATGATCTGCTTTTCGGCGCGTTGTGTTCCACGCGCGCCTCAAAGAGTGTCAGCAAAATAACAGGGCCAACTTTGGCTAGAAGGCCGAAGCCTGCCGGGGTCGCGGGACTCACGAATTACCGTGACCCCGGAACGTAAAGGGCTATTAAAGGACACCGTTGATTGACGAGTCTGACAGTCCCTCCCGCTCTGCCCTGGGTGGGAGGACAATTTTGATGATTTTACCAAGTTAAAAAAAAATTACCTGCTTTTGCAAGTAGAGTTACCATTTTGTAAAATCTGATCTTCAAAGTACACTAAAGAGTTGATTAAAAATACCTAATATAAAAAGAGTCAAGCAAAACTAACATTGCGATCCGCATGCAAATACGACACTAATTAACAAACAATTAAGCATGCTCACACTCTAAATAAGGCAAATATTTCACTCACAGGCTTGTTCAATGGTTTAATTATGTAAATTATCATTACGTGGCTCGATGATCGCCTCTGTCGCTGCCAGTGACGTCGTAATAAGAGGCGTGATGGTGCATCGAACTAAACGCACGCTATTTACTTGTTTTTCCTTGTGCAAAGTTGATGATTTATATCGTTTTCTCTTTGGAACTTCGATTGTGATTAAATTTGTGAGTGGGAAGAAAATTATTCATTAAGTAGTAGCCTGAGGCTTGGTTTGTGGATGAAGTTATGATTTTTCAGCGATAAGACGGATTATTATAGGTACTGCAACTGAAAACTATTATTGTGTTACTGCAGGGCGAGCATTGATTACTTGACATGCTTAAGATGGATTTGGTGATAACAGACTTAAGTCGAGATTTTCTCATCAATGGCCAAAAACTGTGCCTACCCTTTGTCAAACAGACAGGCGGTGCGAATGCGAAGCGTGACGTTTTTATTGGTAATGTATGAAATTGTTTAAATCCAGTCACAAAGAAAACCGAAAGCGATCCGATAGCGTGACAGAACTATCGGACTGACGTCTCGCTTCGGTTCGGGATCGCTTCGCTTTCGCCTGTCTGTTTGACAAAGGCATTAAACTCAACATCAGATCCTCGTGGCTACCTTGCTTAATATGCTGAAAAGTAGGAGCTTGCCGAGTAAAACTTGCCTAGCTAACTTGCTGAATGTCCCATTGCAAACTAAATACCAGCCAAACAAATCAATGGCTGACCCAGAAATGAATTTATGAACGCTGACCGTGTGATGACATTCTACATAGTTTCAACAACTAAAACACACGCTTAATTTAAAAAGAGCTCTTGCTTTTATAAAAGAAGATTTATCCGGTACACGATAACTACCGACAATTTACTCCAATTTCCGCATCTGATACTTTAACAAATATGTTCGCTGAACGACCACGCTACCATAAATCGAAACAACTACACGAGCCATTGCATCGATTATACCGATTATTAAGCAAAACACTCGGACGGAAACATCGAGATCATCACCGGACAAAAACTGCCATATCTCATGCGCGTGCGCATATACAGAGACGCACTACATAATTTTCTTCGCATTACCGACTAATTACAAACGTCAAACGAAAAAATAAACGTTTTTATAGTTTAGAACTACTGTACATCGCGTTTGGATTAATAAAGAAACCGGGAACCTACTTTATCATCACCTCATAGAGTTCTCTTTCGAGCGAGTAGTGGCAGATCCAGCATCTTAAGCGTTAAGCTAATTAGACACGATCAGGTGATAACACTATGGTAAGCTATTAATTGTAACATGATTTATGGCTTTCTATAGTAAGCTGTTTGTTTAAGAATTAAAGAAGATCACGATATAACCATAAAACCTTCAAGTTGATGATTTTTGTCGCCATATCATGTCAGATGATGTTGCAAACGGAAGAATCATAAGAGCTGTTTAGGAAGTTTGCTGGTACAAATGCAACTACTACTGTTAGCGCACCTGGAACGCTCCCTGGAAACCTATAGCTAGTGTTGATGGATAAGTCAGTAATGTAGTTTGAGCGAACATAATTTGAGATTTTTTAATCGAAGATTCTGGTCTGTTCCTAAATGTTCGATGGGTTCTCATTTGTCCGATATTAAGTGTACGGTTAGAGAGCACCTATTTCTCTTCGATGTTTTTTATGTGCCGTGTGTATAGATTTTGAGGTAATAATTTAAGTAGGTACCTAATTTTACGTGTAACGACCCTACAATTTGCTAATTTCCCTTCATTATAACCGGTGATCACGTTTCTCTGGCTTGACGCCAGGCTCCGTTTAACTTACGGCGAATGTTACATATATGTAACAGAGGCAGGAATTTAGAAGCATGTAGCCTATACATACATACATTCATTATACTCACGCGTTTTTGAAATGGGGCAGGCAGGCAGACACCAAACAACGTTACCTTATGCAATTCTTAAATACTCCTTTCGCCTCGTCCATATTCATCTAGCCTGGAATTGTTCGTAAATGATTTCTTCGTAAATGAAGCATTCTCTACATAATACAGGTTTGCACATGCCGAAACTAGCCTTTTATGCGCCCAGTACGAGCTTCTTTAACTGCGCCCAGAGGCCGTTTTGTGAAATTTTAAAACCAGGCTTGTTCCAGTGAATGAACGAGGTGGCGCTAGACGGCATGGATAGCTCTGTCTCTATCACTCACTGGAACAAGCCTGGTTTTAAGACGTCATAATTCGCCCCCTGGTCTCTCCAAGGACTGCGCCCTGTGTATGGACACCGTTGGCACACGCCTATTTCGGCACTAGTAAATAATAGCAGGAGCTAGTCACATGATGAATAATCTTTAATTAATTATGAGTAAAACTGGAAATCATAGAGAGAGGCCTTTGCCCAGTAATAGGATGAAGTAGGCTAGCAGTATCAGTAATTATGAGTATCACATATCTCTTCTTATTTCTTTTAAAAGCAACGTTTTAATCCTGAAAGAGGGCTCCATAAAAACGTGTTATTGGGATACTACGGGGTCTTGGAGTATCATCAATTATTTATTGAATAATTGTTTAAATACCGACAAATCTTGCAAAATTGACATCCTTATCAGTGATACGGGTCCAAAGTCCGCCTGCATCCAGATAAATAATGAATATGACACTATAATTGTAATAAAATAGTATACGATGCAATCCATCGTTGAATCACTATGCAAACGTATTTTATCGTCAGACAGTATCCGTCTACTGTTCCGGTGATTATGCTCTGTGGCCGGTACTATTAGCAAGTGGTATAGTCGTAAACAAAAGTGTTAAATTAATAAAACTATCAGGAAGTTAAAGGAAAACTAATGAAATAAGGCCCATATTGGTGCCAGTTTTGTGGTATAACAGTGCAAATTAATTTTAATGGTTTTTCTATAGCTTTCAACTGCAGTATGAGTTTGCAGTAGGTAAAGAAGTTTGTGTGGAACGATGAAGTGTTTCTCTGGTGCCTATTTTGAATAAGTAAAAGGGAACTTAGCAGCAAAGACGGAAACATTGTTTGGCCTTTTGTATTACTTGGCATGTTGTGAATTCGATTTTCTTTGTAGTTTTTTGAGGTTATGTCTACTAAGTATTTCAGTAAAATCTCTCAAACGAAAACACGTTCGATGCCAACTGTACAAGTTAGTTAATATAATTGCTATGCCGACGGCAATCTCATACGATTGCGTGACATAATAAGTGTTTATATTGTACTACACTATATTTTTACACTTTTTTATTTTTTTACACTTAATCGTTTATTTAACTACATATTTTATGACGTGCTAACCGGTAACTGCTGCAGTTAATGGCAAAAATGTTACTTGAGAAGACGTTATGAAGTTTCTAAACGTGTGTTTGAAGCAGCGAATAATATGGCCATGAACACTTTGTAGACTTGTCTTTGGTTACTTTTGTAAGATTATTTCAGCATTTTTTGACAGAATTGCCTCCATGAGTGAGCAATTGACAATGTTCAAGTAAAGTTTTTTTGTAAAATGCTGATACCTAAACACAACACAACTTTTGAGGCTCAAACAGGTTCAGGTTTTTTTTTTTATCGTGTTAAAACCATCAAATGAGTCCTCCCACCCAGGGAAGAACGGGAGAGACTGTCAGACTCGTACTGACTAAAATCCACGGTCTCCTTCAATAGCCCTTTACGTACCGGGGTCACGGTAATTCGAAAATCCCGCGACCAAAGAGGTTCAGGCTTACTGTTATTTCAGTCTAATACAGAATTAAAACGGCGTAACAAACTTTTAAGTACGTACAAAACTTATGTAAATATCCTCTAGTGGATACCAAACTTAGAAAATCTGAATAATTTAATAATTCCAGTAAAAGCTCGCAAGCTCTCGAAGAATAGATAAAGTTACTTTTTTAATTTGATTTTATTTTATTTGTTACAGGAATTAGTCAAATCTAATGTTATTTTTCTTTGTTTCAGCGAGGGTCTGTTTACTTGTCCGGTGAACGCGTCTCCTGTTGATTACGCAAAGGTAAGTTTCAAAAATCTTTCTAAAGATTTATTTAAATATAATTATGAAGAACAACTATCTGCATTAATTTTCATAAATTGAATTATCGTAGAAAAGCAGATTGATGTAGCCATCCGTGTGGTCTTCATTAGCTCTTTCAAATCAATTAATGTGTCAATATAGAACTTATGTTTAAAATAAGTAGGTAAATATCCTGAACCCTGCGCACTGTCCAATAAGCGCAGTGTCTCCATCAATCGCCGTTAATCGTTATCGGGTGCGCACGCGTCGACGCAGTACGCGGGTGGTCGCAATCCCTTCGCGGTTCAGCCAGCTGTGGATAGATGGCGTTGTTTACAACTTGCGGTCAAACATCGCTTGTTACAAACGAAACTTTAAAACGAATTTTATTGACTCGTAAAACTACGAGCATTCTTAGAATGCGCTTTATAAACAATTTTAATTGTTACATAATGTGGTCATATAGCTTGAACAAGCAATACTTTGTCTTAACCGTCCTAACCCAACGAGCAACGTTGTGGTTATAAGAAACATTAATCTTGCTTATATTTTATCTAGCGCATATGGGAAGATGTAATGCTAGCAACAGTAGTTCCAAAAAAGATCCTCAATTATTTGAGGAAAAGCGCACAATCATAAAGATAAATTCACGTGAAAATATTCCACGGCATCGATTTTAAAGAATTTATTACTGAATTCCTCATCATTACCAGCCCCATTTCATGGTCGTGAGGATATTCAATGTTCACAAGAAAGAAAATGAGCAATAAAATTGCAGTTATCTCAAATAGATCGGAGCTGCGCTCGCGCAAGCTCACACGCGGTCAATTTCAAATTCAATTACTTGAATAACTTTAGATGATACGAATGTTGTGCTTAATGTTTTAGAATTACTAATGATAACGTTTTAATAAAAAAAATGGAATTGAATGTTCGTGGTCGACAAACAAAACCCGAATTGTAATACTAAAAATTTCGACGATAATGACGATGAAAATTGGTATAGACGCTATCTAGTAGTAAACTTATTTTGGAGTGAATTAACGGGTGCGGACAGCGGAGTTACACTTGATGATAAAATGGTTCAATCAAAATATTTGTGTTTCGTTAATTAATAATAGTAATTTTCTTAACGAACATGAATAGTTTCTCGTAAACATTGAACACGTGTCTCTCCCGCAGCCTGCCATTACAAGCGATCCTGGGGGGATACTTGCGTTAATGTCGATAAACCTATAAAACATGCTTTTGAATAGATAAAGTGACATTACTGCGTCAATTTTTAGAAAGTAAAAGTAAGTTTACGATAGTTAAGTATACTAAATAACTGCTAAATATAAAGTTTTAGTAGGTATTGTCGAAACAAGATTTTACTCTTTATATATGTATGTAAATACTTACATATTTATGCAACAATATACGAGTTTAACATTTTAACAAGAATACACGTGTCAATCATATAGATTTACAAAGGGTAAGAAAAAACGCAGCAAAAAACAATGTCTTGTAACCAAGGAATTATCAAATTCGGCACAGGATTGAAATTACAAGCACCGCACATATCGCGGCGAATCAACCGTAATTGATCGTTTAAACATCGATTAAACACCAATTGTGCCTACAAAATCAAAACAAGATGATTTGGCACGCAAAATGCGCGGACGCACTATCTATCACCTCTTCCAACATGAATTTCAACCATACCTATTTGAACATAGAGACTAAAATACCTAAGGATTTACCTTCACGGATTGGTGTCACTCACCTCTGGCGACGACCTTGCAATGCTAACCAGTCACGCGACAATGTTTTTGTCTCCCTCTACCGAATTATGTCCGGTCGTTATGTAGTGTTGCTATCTCCGTCTAACAGTGCAAAGCCGTACGGTTGTTTCACTATGCGATTTGAGCTAAGGAGCGTTGCGGACGTCTTAAGATTAGTTCGTGCCTTTGAAAGTAGATGGCGCTGCAAATGAAAAAACGTTTCCCCACCCTAGGAAATATACAAACACCCAGACCCGACCAGAGTACGTGTACAACTGAGCCTACATTTTATTTATTTGCGTTATGACTTTTAACTAGTGTTAGAGAAGAAAGAAAAACTTAAAAAAAATTATGAGTTCAACATGAACGTAGTTTCAACGTTAAATGGAAAAAAAACTGCACGGCGCGGCGGTTGTAATCTAGTGTTTATGTATTACAATGTATTCAGGTCTAGCGACTTTAGTCGTATTGTAAAACGTCACTGACATTTTGAATAGCCGCTGAATTCTACGGACGAATATGCTCAGCTTGCCGATTGACTAGTCGGCCGGTCTGTCGAAGATATAGTCGGCCCTTCATTAATTAGTAAAGTATAGATAGAATGACTAAATGAAGAAAAAATTAAACACGACTGAAAAAATTACATTATGGCCTTATTTTTTTTGATGATGTTTAGCTGGACCCTCAGTAATTTTTTTGTAACACACTGACAATAAAGCTAATAATTACCTAGATTTTATAGGCTACGTAACGATTTTAGATTTTAGCCAACAAAAATAACTAGAACTATCAAATCAGATGCTTGATTCCTAGCAACTAAAATGAACAACACCAAAATGTCCGCCTCGCTGCCGTGTGTCAGGCCGGGCCATCTTACGGGTGCGCGGGCGCAGGGCGTGAGAACCGGCGCGAGTGAGTGCGGAACAACGCCGCGATCTATGATCCATTGGATAATAACATTGCTGACTTGCTTCTGAAATTACACGAGTAGATAGGAATAAGATGTATTTTATTGTGATAGTAGGTGATTATTATTTTTTGGTCTTGTTTCTCATGTCTATGCAGTTTTTGACAGGCTGTCTGGAAACAATGTCCGGGTACTTTACGGTTTGGGAAAAATTACGAACCTCTATACAGAATTCGTCACTTTGTAGACCTTTACAGGATGCTTCCGTTCCTATTGCTTGCATGTATTGTTTTTTAGTGATTTTAAGATTGTATTTAAAGTATAAGCAGAATCTGAATCTGCAAATAAGAAACTTTAGTGTTTTTTTTTATAAATGGATGCTACCCAAATAAATCTATAACCCAACGAGATTAGTTAATGATTAATTTTTTAGACCGAACCCAAGATGTTGTCTTCTCAGATCTTTTATCAATGCGTCGAACACATGTGACCAAAATTGTCATCAATAGACAATAACCATAGCATGAGTTTGTCATTGTAAAACGAAGTGGTAATTATAGTTTTATGACATAACAAAGACCAATAAATGTCACAGTCCCAGAGTCACAGATATGAGACGTGTCACGCTGGGCGTGGTTGTAACTCTATGGAATTTGTCACGGAATTAATGAGAACATGCTGTAGCTATTGATTCATGATTTATGCCTTTGTCAAACAGACGCGCGAGTCCGAAGCGATACCGAAGCGAAGCGAGACGTCAGTCCGATAGTTCTATCACGCTATCGGATCGCTTTCGCTTTTCTATGTGACTGGATTCAAACAATTCCATATATTACAAATAAAAACGTCACGCTTCGCATTCGCCACGCCAGTCTGTTTGACAAAGGTTTTACGAATATTGAAATAGATACTTTGCTGTCAACTGCTTAGCTTACTGTAGTATCTTTAGAGCAACATAGCCGTGCTTTGTCGGAAAGTAAACTTTGTTTGTTCACAGTTAACGATTTTATTTGAATGACGTATCCAATTGTATTGGGCGTTGGGTACGCCATCACCACCACACCAGGGTATCAGTCGTTTGTAAGAGAAAAGCACATTCACTATCAATAAATAAGGTTTATTATTGAGGATGTGAAGTATATTTGCTTGGATCTAAAGATCTCAGCCTTAGGCTGGGCTCCATGCTTTAAGGTGGAAGCTGGTGAAATTAGGTACCGAAATTTAACTTATTTTGACCAAATCTTTGTGAGAGCGAATGGAGCGAATGTTTTTATCATTATTATATTTAAAATTATACTTGTTATTATCGCGAATCATATTTTGATCAAGTTACAACTTGTCACTGGTATGCTAATTGCAAAAAAACACATGAAAATTTGAATATCGCGGGCTACTAAGAACGAATTGCCTTAAGTGGCTGTAGGACGATTATTCGTCAGTTAAATAACAGTACTCGCGCTATTTCCAGACACATCAAAACAAACGGTAGGAGTTACCTAGAGTTACAAAGAAAGAGACATTTTCTATGTCATCGTTCTCTTCAAGAAAAGAGAGAACTCTTGACTGTAAATAATGGCTCTTCTTATAATGATGCCCTACCCCCCTTATTATGACGGAATTATACCATTAAATAAGAGGTGCATGCTAACATATGACAATCTCCCGGATGCCCGACCTATGGTTGTTGAAAGAAAACATAAACCTGCCATGTCCCCTGAAGAGAACCTGTCTGCAGGTTGACGAACACAGGTCTATAGATTCGCGGAATTCGTGAATCAGCTACGACATTCTTACTATCAATGTCAATAATTCAATGACCGTTCATTGAGGTCATTTGGAATTCCAGCCTGTTATGTGTAGTATCAGACAGATCTCTCTATAATAGGGTTCACAGCACAACATTCGGATTTTCCTGGCTATTCTGCAGATATATTTTCTTCAAATATGAAATTCAAAGACTTTTAACGTGTGTGCCTTCATTTTCGTATAAAGTTTTGTCAAATGTTAATATGTAAATAATATTCTCATTATAAAACGGTATTTAAAGATTAATTTTCAAGAAAAAACAGACGACATCTTCTATTTGTCACCGTTAGCAATCACTTTAGCTGACAAAACGCAAAGCGCAGCAAAAAGGTTTCACACACTCACATGTATTTTAATACTAATCCTAGAAATCCATTATTTTTAGAATTCTCTCTCACTGTGGGAAAATTTTGTTTGTTTGGCAACCCTACCCAAGGAAATTGTGAGCTGGGACATTCTTTTGGTGTCTGAATTCATCAGTATTATTATAGGCGAATATTTGGGTTGTTTGTTACTCTTTTACACAAATCTAGTGGATAAATTTTGATACACATATGGCTTAAAACCTGGATTAACACATATGACTTTTCATCCCGGTATTACGTTGCTTCGGTATAATTTTTAACATAAACGCGGGCGAAGCCGCTTGCATCGGTTATTATTTAAAAAAAAAATGCTCAGATTTGTAACAAAATAAAAAAGTTTTTATTGATTAAAGTATGTTCTGGTATATGAAAATCCATTGAATGTCTTAAGTTGACGACAAAACACATGCTCGCATCCCTATTGTCTAAAAAAGAATAAAACATGCTGAATAGACCCCAAATGACGTTTCCCCCGTCACAAAACGAAACCGAATATTCTAATTCCCATGGACATCAGAAAAAACCCTATCAGATCAGATCACACGGTTATTAAAATTAAAATCAAAATAATAGATAAACTTTACAAAAGAAATTTGACCCACAAAGGGATGGCCACTGCGTACAATAGCACCAAATAGTTCTCTATTCACCCCTTTTTGAGCTTGAAGAGGCGTAATGATGTAGTGGATGTAAACTTGATTTTTAATCTATCAGCGATGCGTGAAAAAGAGTTGTAATTTTTTTTGTTGTGTCCTTCCTTTGTATAGATAGGGTAAATGATACCTTTGAATTTTATTTGGTGGTTATCATGGGGAGAATTTTTGAAGGATAAAATGTAGTTGTACCACTGAAAACTTTGGTTCAAGAAATGCGTGATGATTTGAGTCTGACTGATTGGCTTGAAAAAGAAAAACAAAGGACATAAGGAAGGCTTTTGTCCAGCATTGGGAATAGGGATGCAATCTCGAGCCGGGATTAGCAATTCGAGACTTCATGTGTTTAAAACCAGTTGTGTCGAGATTGGCAATTTTTATACTCGTATCTCATGCAAAAACGAGTCGAGATCAGTCGAGATAAAAAAGTTCAAAGAGCGATAATCGTGATATTCTATCATTGAAGATGGTGAAAAAGTAAATAATGTGTAAGAGTTAGTAAACCAAAGCAACTGAAAGCTTATCATGTCGATCCTGTTCAAAATAGTGTTGATTTTGTTCAGAAATCCAGTACTTACCTATATATCTCAGACAATTCCATTCCAAGACTACATACAGAGAAGTTTTATTATTATGATTTGTCTCTATTAAAACATGTCTATTATCTGTATTCAACACAAGATCGATCCTCAAATGCATACGATGCGTATCTCATAAGTCATAGAGACATGCATTCTCAAGCGATCACATAATATAATATGCATTCTACAGCGCTTTGTATAGCAGCATTTAAATTAAAGATTAATCTGTGGAAGAAAATAATGCTCGCAGGATCACTGACCTCGTTTTTCAAAAGACCCAATTTGGACATATTCAGAATTGGGGATAAAGGTTGGTTTACATTGCATTGGGGTGCTTCGGGTTGCATCATCATTGTAATCGAGGCTTTTAATTGGGTAATAGGTTTATGAACTTTATATGCTATGGACGTGTTATTTTTGTATATTGCATTAGTATTTCGCAACATTGTCTAGTTTTGCTCATTGTCAATGACCTATGATCGAATGTCAATGGAATATGGTTTAATGTCTTCAGCGTCAATCTTGTAATGATTACTTTTATTATATTTAAAAATATACTGCGACATTATTCGATGATCAAACCCGGAAACTGGCGTGGACTTAAAACGACAGTGTTTGAAGCGGAATAAGATGCAATTATCGATTTATATCGATGTATATACGATGTGTATCGAATCTACTTATCATTTAATTCATGTTTTTCTAGTTCACAATTCAACGACAATTTAAAGAATCTTGAAATAAATTATTCACACATCCCTATTGCATTTCATTCACTGCTTCTTCTAACAGAGATCCAATTACCTATTCAACAAAATCTTTTCTACCAAAATTACCCTATGTTACACCCCAATGTAAGACAACCTTTAGCTTCCTTTTCATAAACTAGAGGTTAAACGATATAAACGGGTCCCAGGACATTATGATGTAAAGTAGGTGCTAACAATGGAGATAAGATGCGTCTTGTACGTGAGGGAACGTGTGGTCACCCCATTAGGATGGAGGGGAGAGAGGATTGTTTCTCTGTCTAGTAGCAATGAGTCATACTCATATTTGAGCCTGGAAATAGATAAAATATGAAGACTAAAGCAGCTTGAGTAAAACATGACAAGCTTAGGTGGTAGTAAAATGATAAGTCAGACGAGTAAGTTAGAGTGAAGCGTACTGTTCTGACTTTTTTAAAATGTTCAGGCTTTTTTTTTGTTCAAGATGTATAAAAGAAGTAGCCTATAACTGTCTCCAGTTTTGTAGAATTCGTTAAAATTCAAAAACCTAACAAAGTTACTTGTGCATTCATGAAATAAGTAAGGACAAAGGATAAAAAGCACGTCAATCAGGTACTTTTATTATTTGATTGAAATTTAATTTATTTTATTTTCGATGAAAGTGCATAATAAACATCAGATCCTTTTTTTTATTTAGCGTGTTAAAATCATTAAATGAGTCCTCCCACCCAGGGCAGAGCGGGAGTGACTGTCAGACTCGTACTGACTAAAATCCACGGTATCCTCCAATAGCCCTTTACGTTTCGGGGTCACGGTAATCTGTGAGTCCCGCGACAGACATCAGATCCTTAACCACGTAAAACAGACCCAAAATGTTCCCATTGACAAAATTAGAAAGCAGGAACAAACAATGTTACTAAGAACCAACAGAGTTAACCAACACCAGTTAAATGTCGGTATCACTGTGATGCAACAGTAACCTCACTTTGAACTCACTTCACAGAAGTTAACAATAAAGTTTATCTAAATACAGCATTAACGGTCATTTGGACGTTATCTCGACTTTCTCACGTTAGGAATTTTATTTGTCATGCGCGTACGCACTACGGAGTACGCATGGGGTGAAAGCCATTGTACTGACCGACGCGTAGATTAGATTTGGTTTAGTAGCTTATGTATGAGAGATGTGTTCCGATTTCGTATTGTGGAGCTGGTGTTTTATAATTTTAATTTATGTTTTTTGATGAAGGTAAGTAATGTTTTTAATTTGTTCTTTTGAGGTTTTAAGTGGAAATGCTTGAAGTAAAGCTTTGAAAAGCATTTCGTATTTTTAAAACTTTGAATTGAATTTGTCCACCATCGTCGTTGCTGACAGAATGCGACTTATCACTTGCCTTAATATTTTTTACTGATTTTTACACTGCGTTTATTTTAGGATACTTGTCTAAAAAAAAAACACACTTTTTATTAACTTCCTTTCCGCCCATTATAATTGCCATAAAAATAGTAAAGACCTGTGTTTATTTTAAAGAAAGTATCCACATTGTACCAACAGTGTTTGAACAGTGCATTCCATAGACACCGCATCATAGACTCACAGAGGGACGTATTGACTGTAAATCATGGCAGTCATAGGTCACACGTCTATGGCCGTCCCGTGTCTTTGGGACACAGTAGATGTGATGGGTTATTCTGTAACTATGTATGCAATGTTGATCATAGACAAAATCTTAAAGCAGTGTTTTTAAAGTTTATTTATAACATTGGTTAAACTTCAGCATTAGTTTTAAGCCCATAAACATGCTGTTTTATAAATAGTTAGGCAAGTTATGTTGTTGTAAGTTTTAATATTTGTTTCTTTATTAAAAAAGTTGATACAAAAAATGAAATGAACAAAACGACATTTTTCTACCTGTCTTAGACTGTATAAAATAGTATTTTTATCCTGGCCATATTGGCCTCTAGCCATACACTAACGCTTTCGATGTGGCTGAATTTTGCTATCATCATTAGCCGGAAGACGTCAACAGCCAGGGTTCTGCTTCTGCTATGCTTTAACTTAATTTAATTAGATATCTCTGGGAAACATTCTATCATCAAATCTATTTGTATGAATCTCAAGATTCATGCTTGAGAATAAGAGCCTCATCATTTCAAAGAATAGCCCTAATCCCTATACGTTTGACACTGCACTCATTTTTAACGGCCCCACGTCTATAACACATGATGGATTATGATTACTGACGATAAACGTACCGGTCACCTTCACACGTGACAATGTGATATATCCCTTTAAATATATTATATTTTATAGCACTGTTTCATTATTTTGATTGATATACATCGTTTTGGACGGCTTGTTTAAAGCAACGGATGGAATGAACAGTTTCATGGAGGTTCGTTGGCTAGGACAAAAAATGGTGTTGATTGACGTGCTTTTGCTACATGGTCCAGTTATGTTATTCTCTAAGTCGTCGTCGACGACGGCAGACGATCTCCGGGCATGCGGGCAGCGAGTAATGGCCAACTCGCTGTCCATCATGGACCATGCCCGGGTCGACAGCGCGTTGTGTTCCACACGCCCCTCAAAGAGTGTCAGCAAAAATGACGGGGCCCTCCTCTAGAGGGGCAAAGCCTGACGGAGTCGTTGCTGACGAAATTGCAGTTGTTTTTAATAAATAAACCAATTAAAGACATTTGTAGTTTCAACGGTGGCTCTCAGATATCACTACTGAAGATAATTTCAGGCTCTAGCTGCTTTTCATCACCCAATTTCAAAACGTTCTCCCAAACAAGGAATTTATCTTGTATCGTGTTTAAATGAACATTTAAAGTAACATACAGAAACAGCCAGACCAAGAAAATCTACTGTAAGCCGTGCAAATATTGATTATTATTAGTTTTGTAAGAATTTTAACTATAAGTAGTACCTAGCTGGAGGTAACAGATACTGTAAATCCCACTTTTTTGCTGTGCCCTGACAGGGTCTACAACGGATCTTATAGCTTTAAGCTCTTTGTAACATCCTTGTACCTTGTGGAATGCAAATAAATGAATATGAATGTGAATATTTGTTCCGTGATGAACGAACCTGCAATACGCAGCGCAGCAGATAATTACAACAGTCACTGCGCCAATTTATTAAAATTGCTATCGTCTGGTCTCCAAAAATTTTTCAATGAGGAACTCATTTGCAAACTACCAACATATTGCAAGCTCATCGGCCCACTGCATCCTACATTTATAAGTAGGCAGGTAAAAGTAGAATCTCCCAGCTTGCATAAGATGACGGCCATGGGGCAGGTGATGTATTCGTATGTCGTTTTATTTTCATATCAACAGGATTGGATCGACCAGATGGTTTCAATAAAATCAAGAAGTTGACTGACGAGACACGGATATTGTTGAAAATTTTCCGCACCTGGAGATTGGTTCTGCTTTTTGGATAACATAGCAACTAGTACTGATACATAATTATGTGTATCTGACTATATGTCCTCAAAGGCGCGTAAGAGTTATGGGCGATTGAACGTTGCGCTGCGTGTCGCGGTTTCGATTCCCGCACGGAACTTACTGTATCACATAACTGCGGGGTAACGATTTCCTTAAAAAAAGCATCAGCAGCTTTGTTACATCAAAAATTCAGCTGTAACACGCCAAGAGATACTTACTTGTAGGTATAATTACCTACCTAGGTACATTTCATGATGAGGATCTGCAAATAGTGCAGTACCTAACTCAAAAACCTAATAATAAACCATAATCATTATCACAAACAATATCTTCATCACCATAACACCTGGACCCCACCCCACAAACGACCCAATACATAACAAAACACAAAAACATTAACAAATGAGACGAACTCAAAATTCAACTGCATTATTCATTACGGTGGCTGCCGTATAGAATGCAGCAGACGTCAGCTAAGTAACCAATGAAAAACGATAGAGGTCAAATACGGTCACGTGTATCTATGGATCTAGATAGAGAGTTGGAGGTGAGAGGTTCCATATAGATTGGGAAGGTATATCAATGTCATTTGTGATGTAATGAGCGAGAATGACTTCACTTTAATAGATCGGGAAGATCCAGAACTCACAAAAGTCCGTTTTTGAATGGCTTTGTGATGATTTAGATTTAGACTTAATGATGACGGGAAAAAGATCATGGAAAAGAGAAATTAGTTGGAAATGGTGGTAATGAGGCCGATGTTTAGAGTTGCAAAGGATTATCTGTCAAAACTTGCTAAAGTGGCGTATGTGATAATGATGAAGAAGGGTACACATTCTGTATAGTTACTGATAACATTACATCACATTTTTAAATAAGTCCATTATTTTCTTTAGATGACTCTTTAACTGCAAAATTCTGCAGATGACGACGACCTTTTTCAATATTTAAGTCTCATTACACATAATCAGGTGCCCTTTTAGTCTTCATTATAGAGTCGAAAGCTGATACAAAATCACTTAAAATAATTAGATGCAGCGTTACATTGCTAACTATCTCTCATTACGTTATCATCCACATAAAATGAAGCCTTTTATAAATGTAACAGCGTAATTTTCTTCTCATTATTACTCTCAAATACGCCAATTATCGGGTTTTTTACAAAAAGTGTCATTAAAGCTTCCCTAATGTATAAGATTTGCTTAAAAGCAAAGGTGCAAGGCGTTCTGGTGAGATTTTAAAAAGTTCGATATTTGAATGTTTATGGTCGTTGTGCGCAAGCGTGCTGGTTGGTGAGACAGCTGCGCAGGCGCACCTTGCGCAGATGTGACCGCACGTGTGGACCGACCCGATACTTTGTTTTATTTTTGCCCTTAGAGCATGTCCCAAGATTGGTGCGCCCATGATTTTAAATGATAGAATTATTGTGGGGATGATGGTGTGAAATTGTGAAGGCGTGTCGTGAAATTATATTTCTTTCTTATTTTGTTGCATTTTCTTGGTTTTGTAACTCATCTCTAGTATAAAAAATTAAGATCTCTTGAAGATAGAGAGAAGGAAAATGTCCGATCTCTAGGTTTCATATCAATTAGACCGAGACCCACATCATCATTATGATTTAGGTTATAACTTACAGGTGGGGTTTGTACAAAAAAAACGAAAAGTGGACCTTGGTATAGTAACTGAGTACATAAAGAAAATTATATTTTAAAAGCTACGATGGGTTTTCTTTTAATAAATGATGATGATGTCCTTTTAGAAATATACGAAAAAGTGATTACCATTTGTCTAGGCACTGAGTCCTTTTTATCATATTTTCATTTCATGAGGAAGCAACAGTTACGCTGTTCATCTGCTAACATACCGTTTAAGCAACGGTTTTCTGATCTCAAAAGTAGAAGATCAAGAGACACATTCAAAATAAAATATTTCAAATAAGTTAGGTTAGTTATTTCAAATGAAGTCGGTTAAGAAGCAGACTTAATTGATAAAGAATTGGAGCTTACTTTTTCTCGTCATCGGTTAAAAGTGGTGTGCAAATCTATCCTGGCCACTGAAAAATGTATACATATACAGTTGTTGTAAATAAGTCTATAGTACTAAGTAACAATAAGTTATTGTCTTGTAACCTAGACCTTTCAAAACAACACGCAAGTTCTGTTACCTACATGAAGACTGTTATATACAATACACACTCACATTTTTATGTAAGGTACCATAAATGATGACAAATGGTGTAATGGAATCTATGATACTCCAGGCATTTTCTTAACATCTATTATAAACTATCTATGCAATCAATTACCATCGCTCCTTACTACATCAGCTTATACCAATTAAGATTAAATAAAGTTATTTTTAGGCTTTTTAAAACAGTTTGTCAAGGCTAGGTACCTTAATATACCAAATAAATTAATATCTTTAATTCAAACAACAGCAGTTTCTCCATATATATATTTGAAAGCAAAATAACTTTAACTTGGACCATAACATCCTCATGTTCTTCCATTTAAAGTTTATCCGTTCTCTCATCATCATCTGCTTAGCCTTTCCCGGTGGGCATGCGGGCAGCGAGTAATGGGCGACTCGCTGTCCGACCATGGACCATGCCCGGGTCGACGGCGCGTTGTGTTCCACGCGCGCCTCAAAGAGTGTCAGCATAGTGACGGGGCCTGTAGAGGGCCAAAGCCTGCCGGGGTCGCGGGACCAAGGGATTACCGTGACCCCGGTACGTAAAGGGCTATTGAAGGACACCGTGGATTTTAGTCAGTACAAGTCTGACAGTCCCTCCCGCCCTGTCCTGGATGGGAGGACTCATTTGATGATTTTACCACGATAAAAAAAAGCCTTTCCCGGTTGTATTGGGGTTGGCTTCCAGTCCAGCCTGATGCAGTTGAATTTTATATGGAGTGACTGCTTGTCTGACTACACCAACCATAAACTTTAACCATCCTCTCAAAAGTAAAAAACTGCATATAAGATTTAACATAATCTTACAAACAAAAATCCTTCGCCATAAAAGTGAGCGGTCCACGACATCTAGCAACACAACGACACTAATCTTGTGCCAGACAGATGCGGTGCGTTGACCCGTTCAATCCTGTTCAGTCTAGGTCGAGGCAAGGTCGTGCCTAACAGGTATTGGACAGTAGACACGTCACTACCTGTCCAAGGATGTTGGGTGTGTTTATCGATTGATCCTAATTAGATTTGGATGTGGAACGGATATGTTAATTGGAGGATATCGACAGAGTTATTACCAGAGAGGGTTATGTATTAAAAGAGATGCTTAAAGTTGAGAACAAAGTCTATGCACCTATTAAGATTTATCACATAATTATATTAAAATTTTGAGCTAGACGAATAAAGTTGGTGGTTTTTTTCTTTTGTGCAGGAGCTTCTAATATCGAAGCACTCTTCATAATATTTTAATTATTGTAATGGAGAAAAGCAGGACAGAAAACATAAGGGTTACAGTACGATTTTATAAAAAAAGTTGAGTAAAGCAAGTCTTTATCAACTTAATTAAACAATTCTTGCAGGATTGGTGGCTTATTTCTGTTTTAAATAACCCTTCTGTTAATGTCATTGTACCAATAAGACCGTTAAGCAAGTTATAAAGCCTTTTAATCCGGACCCCGACATGTCATGACATGTTCAAGGTATATTTGGAGCCATCCGACGGCCTCGGCGACCGGTATCGACAATATTGCGTCGTATTATATTGTACAAAGGGTATTTTATATTCATGAAGAGGTAATCGTTTTTATTTTCAATTCTCCATTAATAACTATTTGCGAATGTAGAATCTTTGTTTGAATCTTTTTATAGAAATTAGTGGAAGTTTTGTATTTATTTATAAATAGCGACCCGCCCCGGTCTACTATATTATGCATATTTTATACTTATAGACCTTCCTCTTCAATCACTCTATTTATAGAAAAAACCGCATCAAAATCCGTTGCGTAGTTTAAAAGATCTAAGTATACATAGGGACAGACAGACAGACAGCGGGAAGCGACTTTGTTTTATACTATGTAGTGATTATTGTTGCTTGAGTTTCGGTATAAAGGCCATTAAATATCTCATTGATGGGATATTCAACACTCATAGTTTATTCCTATTTGTTTACTGCCAAAAAGAGAAAGTATAAATAACATTTCCGAAATTCTTGCAATTCATCCTTAGAGATCAAATATCTCGGCGTCATCCAATCTTTCATTCAACTCTTTAACCCAAGATTACATCAAACCAAAAAAACATTCATCATCAAATTGTACTAACCGATTCAGTCCCAAGTTCCACATACAATTTGCAAGGCCGTACATTCGCCTTTGGTGGCCAGTCACCAAGACCTCTGACCAGACATACGTCACCTCTTTTTAATACTGATTGTTGGAATAAAGAGAGGGAGAGAAGACCATCCTTGGTTGGTCAGCGCAATCGTAAAACTGGCTATATGCAGCGGTTCTCAGTTCGCGCAAAAACTGACTCGATTGAAGGATCGTGTTACTATAATAAATAGTATGCTACCAGTGATCTTGGCGAGCAAAAACTTGGTATCTCTACTGCTGAGATAGAATGACTGTAATGTTAGCCTTTTAGGTGTGGACTTCTTGTATGGATGGGAAAAAGTTAAGTAATGATAGTTGCAGAGTAATACGTATTTTACATCTTCTTGCCTTAAAGACACGATATGGTATGAAAAGGCAGTTACAGTCAGCGTTAAAGACTATGAAAAGGCAGTTACAGGCAGCTAGATTCCAAATTCAAGTATGTAAGGTCAAAACCACTGAAATAATTTAAACCTGGTGTTCATCATACTATCTTAACACTAGCAGAATAGCCAACATCGGCTCATTTGCCAAAGGGAAAAGAAAAAAATCAAATGATAACATTTTAAAAGGAAAGGTTCAGCACTCAGCACCATAGATCTTTTCTCTAATCTAATTAACATTTTGCCCAAAACGAGATTGTATTTTTTTATCAATACCCTATTGGTGGCTTTTACCTGTTTTTCTTATCAGAGCTTCCGGTGAGGCGTGGTCGTCTACAAGTTCAAAAGTATACGAGTATTGACATGTTACAACAAGGGTTGTTTGACCAGCTTTGGACCTGTTGTAACCTGTTCCTATTAGTTGCTCACTGAAGCAGTCAAAGACAACAGAGCAACACTGAGTTTATCTACTGCGTTGTCTTTCGGTTCGCTAGTTTTGATGTAAAGTAAGATAACGTGCGGATTGTCTTCAATATTTAAGAGTAGGTTCATTGATATATAAAAAACCCAGGTTCTAATTTTGATCGATCTACAGTAGCTAATATGGCCTGCATACTCTTGCATGTTCTTCGATTTTGTATTGAAATGGTAGAGAAGATTAGTATGATTTCTCTAGAATATCTGCAATTCAAGCTTAGGCATTTCTACTTAAGCAGCGGATTTAACATTCCATCAATATTTAAACGTTTTTAACTGACATGGTTATCTACACTATCATTAGAATTGAAAAAGGGATATTTATCTACCACGTTTATTAATGGGGTTGACTTTCACATATTTGGGCACTATTGCAAGTGCTAGTAGTTCTACTGTCATTTAATTAATGTTCAATCAAATCAAAAATATTTATTTGCTAGAATATGGTAAAAAAAAGGTGTTACAGTAAGTTAGCTTCATATCCTGCCATTAGATGGTGTGCAAATGTATTGACAGTCATGTCCAGAAATCTAAATTACAAATTGCATATTCTATTGATTTGTCTTCTAAAAAGTCCTTAGTGGTATAATATCTTGCTATCAGTTGTTGATAGCAGTGCTAGCGAGTTCAACCAAAGAAAGAATCATTCCAATAAATTCTTGCTCTAAAACCACTGTTCCATCAATATTATCGTCATCTCCCTCACAATTGACGACAGTTAAAGCAAATAGTTTTCAATTAGTTACGTCACTGTTTGTCACAGATTCTATTATCCTATTATCTTCTTTGAAATTAGCTGCCTTTTTACCAGCAGCATCCCCAAATGTTAACCGATATATTTCTTTATTGAACATAATGACATTTACAGGTAGGCAATTAAGCCGTAAAGTTGCCATACTGTTTATGTTTGTTCAGACCCTCTTGAAGAATGGTGGGCAGAAACTGTTGAGGGCAATAAAGAGCTTAGTGAAAACAAACGGGAGTCGAAAGTTGTTGAGTTGAATGATGTTAGGTAGGTACAAAATGGTAGTTCAACGGTAGTGCTCGAAACTGGATTATTCAAGTTCTGTTTAGCTGATTTATTCCGTGGTTGGTATAAGTATTGGCTTGTAAGCAGCCGCATTGTTGATGTAGGTAAATGGGTTGTTTTGCCGAGGAATACATAAATGTGTATTTTAGCAGGAAACCAATATTGATGAATGATGATCATTATACTGAAGATAATCGTTCTATAATTGTAGAAACAGAGGAACAGACCTGTTATTTCAGAAAATATTCTGTTTTTGAGAAATCTATGGAAATCAGAAGAATGTAACTCTTATCTTTATTTGTTATATTTCTGGTATTAACATTGGCAATACTACCAATTATTTGCAGCAGTAAAATCTCAAAGACACAAGAAACTTTTTCTTCTGCCAATCATTCTTTTTATTGTTGTACCTCAATGGTTACCCAAAAATTGCGTAGCAAATACAATAGGAAACAAAAACTATCTTTTGTCTTGTCTTACAATACAAGAAAGGTGTGACGAACTAGAAGGATTATGCTCGAATGCCTTTCGTTCCGCAGTTTTGGAGATAGGAGCTGATAAATGGATGTATTTTGTAGCTAATGACCGTGATCTGGTATAGTCGGGAAATAGTTAATTTAGTGGAGAATTGTTTTAAGGTAGATAGGAGTGTGCAGGTACAGTTCTTGCTTTGTTGAATTTTTCTATTTTCCTTAGTGTGTGTATTTTTACTTCATATAATGTACTACACAGGTTTTAGTGTGTTAAATAAGTTTATATCAAATAGCTAAGCGGTGTGCCAGAATTTGTATAGTTGATTACTTCATTAATTAATTGAAGGCTCTCTCTGCTGATAATACTGCGTTTAAAAATATTTTTGAAATTGGAACGGTATCTCACAGAAAATAGTTTGCAATATTTTAGAATCAAGATATTTACTGTGTGCTTAGAACACCTTTTCGGTTCCTTTGTAAATACGAAAAAGAAATGAATCCTACAAAAAATGGTCTTATGGGAATGTTGTATGTTTTATCAAAATTAGTCACCATCACATACAAAGACTGTCGCATCCTTTTATTATCAGAGAACACCTTTCTGCCGACAATTCATTACTAAGAACCTTAGGACCTCCCATTATATCGGCGCAAACAAACAAACATATACCATCTATTGGATTTAGTGGAAATATCTCAATCGAGCCGCCTGCTTCCCTGCTGATACGGCGGGCGGTCTTAAGAACACGACGTAATACCACCCTTGATGATGATGAGAAAATTGTTGGCGGATAATTTTGAACCTTATTTACCTGCAAGTGAGAGTTTAAAATATGTTGGATTGTTTATTACAGCCTGTTTAGAGAATTCGGACTTTAAAGTTTTTGACAGAAGGTTGTCTTTCAATTGTGTTGCAATAAGGTGTGGTAATAAGGTGTCAAGCAACGATTTACAGGTTAATGGTAGAACACCATAGTTGAGAATAACAAAATAAATAATACATTTAATATGGACTTTACGACTTAAGATATAAGGGTGAGGAAATAAAAAGGTGACTGCACCAGTTATCGGCTAGTCGGCATCGGTAATGTGAGTAAAGAATCAATCGAATGTTGACAACACGTAAATTATGGTGTTTGTCGGTAATTTTTGATTTTAGCGGCAATATTTATGCTTTTAAAACGAAATGGCCACACATGGCTTTGGGATTACTGAGAAATGTAGGTATGACACAGAGTGTGAACATTAATGGTAGTTTTTTGCAATAATGATAATACGCGTTTTTTGTACATTTGTATTTGGTCGTCTAAATGAGTCTAATCAATTGATTAGTATGAATTGAACAAATAAAATTAATTGTAATTTAATAATTGATTATTATTAATTTTTTTTTACAACTATCACACAACGCCATCTAGTACCAAGCTAAGCAGAGCTTGTGTTATGGGTACTAGACAACTGATAAACATACTTATATATTTCTAAATACATACATATTATAGATAAATTACACCCAGACACAGAACAAATGATCGTGCTCATCACACAAACCTTTGTCCTGGGTGGGAATCGAACCCACGACCTCCGGCATAGCAGTCAGGGTCACTAACCACTAGACCAACAGGCCTGAATTGAATTAAATATTGAAGTCTGTTTAGACAGCGTCACGATGTGGTTACCAACCTTAAAAGGATAGATGCTTAGTAATAAACCAAGTATCTATACTTGGTTACCATTTCATCACTAGGTTTAAAAAAATAAAAAAATTACAATTACTGGGCACTGGATTTTTGCTGACAATAGGATCGTTCCTATACTTTTGACTAAAACCATTTTGTATCTAGATTCCACACTTTAAAATCCAACCGTTATCAATACCATAGACTAACAAACCATCAGCACATTCCATCGACACATGCAACAAGTACATCCATACATATGTATGAAATAAAACCGACCCATTTGTTCATCCATCAACATTTGTATAGGCACCAATAAAAACATAGTATTTATGATGTTAAACGTCGATGTTTGCACATACATTTGAATGTTCCCGTAATGAGTCATAAAGATGCCGCGTTTAAATATAGGGCCGGTTATTGTCGCATTTATCCTACAAAGGGGCCGGTGTCGTGTCTACGTTGAAATTTGAAAGTGCGTAGGAGTGTCGTGAACTCATGATTAACGGCTAAATTATTAAAAAGTCGGTTTGATTTTGAACATATTGAAGATTCTGTTGCAGAACAGAACAATATTACTGAAATAGGTAAGGCGATACTGTAATGGGTTAAATGTCTGAGTGAATCATTACAATGTTTTCGATATTGCAATTAGGGGAAACATAAGAGTAAACGGTTTATAGAATATGTAGGTAATAAAAAAAAGATCTAACCCTGCCTCCTGCAAAATTACTGGAAATATCTGTAAAATAGATTGCTAATCATAAATTAACTCTATCTTATAATGTGAAGGTCGCGGGACCAAGGGATTACCGTGACCCCGGTACGTAAAGGGCTATTGAAGGACACCGTGTATTTTAGTCAGTACAAGTCTGACAGTCCCTCCCGCCCTGCCCTGGGTGGGAGGACTCATTTGATGATTTTACCACGATAAAAAAAAAAACTTATAATGTGAACACTGCTTGGTTATCTTAGCGGAGCAGCATAGCGAACTAGACTAAAAGTTATATGGAGTGAAAAGTACACAGCAACATTAAGTTCTAACGAAAATATTTTGTTAGTAAGTCCTTCAGAATTGTAAAAATAAAATACACACTTCCAAGATTAATTATATTTCCTTAGTCCTAGTTGACACCATGCTATTAATGAACTGTACCCATTCTTAACAAAAATACGTTACGATCTACTTTAACGTCTTCAATCTTGCTAGTCCAACAATATTAGCAGAACCGGTGAGACGAGTCTATGGGAGCGGCGAACAGAACAGCTGATTTTAAGACCAGTTCGCGGTAACGGACAGACGGTATCATTTTGTTATTGAACCGGTATTCGTTGACCTTTAAAATACGTTATGGGGTTATGGTGATGGGGGAAATGGTATTGGGGACTTTAAAACAAAGAGTGACACGATTGATTGGTCTGATCCTGACGGAATGTTTACTGATCTCATAGGTCTATTTGTTCTGTCTCCTGCTTGTATGGAGGAAAGTGGAAACATGTTTTTCCTACTCGTCCACTATTCTTTTCTGACTAATTTCGTTGCAGGATCCCAGACAGGTAAATTCATTCTCCGGGACACGTCGAGCTTCATTGTCTCGGCGCTTTTCTGGTGGTTGCCACTGTTGATTCTGGCTTTCAGGAGTTGCAGTGGTTTGGGAACAGTGTGGTTGGATTGATCTCGTGATGGCGTTAACAAGGTACAAGTTAAAACTATAACTGATGCAAATGTAGATGGATGATGATGAATGTATGAATGTGAACTAAGGAACCTAATAACAGCTGCAATCCCATTGTAAAAGGCATGAGCTTCTGAGTGATATAAATGCAATTGTAACAACATTTTGATAACCGCAAGACAGATATTCAATTCAACGTAACTAGGTATTCATGATCTGTTTTAGATATGATTTTGAATTTGTTGACTATGTGAAGAGTTTTTATGTTCAACTGGATCAACATTATTTCATGTTTTTCTGTTAAAGCTTCTCTTTATTGAAAGTGGCTTGCTGAATAATACGTCAAGCAACTGACAAATTCGGTTATGGTTTCTGTAGGAAAATTTTCAAAATGTTCTACAGAATTTGCAACCCACTTAGATATCATATCTTTTATAGGTGAAGTCAATAACCACTCATTTTCTTAACGAACTTGGCTTTCAGTTTCACATTTATGTTTCTGATGGGTTTTGTTTACTAAAGATGTTAGTAAATCATTAGCTTTCTGTATCTCAGTATCTTCTAAAATAACATTGTTAATGTCAGATAGATTACAAATTCTTGAAATTAGTAAATTGTTTATTTTAAAAGTATCATTATCAGCAGTTAATAGTCTAAACATTAAGCAATTTTTATTTTTATCCGACCGTTAAATGACTCATCGTTGAATAGGTAAAAATATCAGTAAGTAAACAAAAAATAAAGCTGTCGGTTAACTTCTGATAAAAGTTGACAATGAGTTTTACACAATAATGATCGTACGATTTGTTATCTTTTGTGTAAATGTAAACATACAATGTTTACTTATCCTTTACATAACCGCTTATCAGAACAAAAATATTACAGAGGAAAAATATTAGAATGATAGTTATAATGGCAATTGATGAAATACATGCTGGTAATAACGAAGTGAAAGGCAATCAAACAATTGACACTGACTTACTAGATAGGTTTAACTTCAGCACGCGTAGCAGGACCAATTCTATTTATACTCTACCAAGAATAGGCAAAGTGATTTCTATAAATGTCGATAGGCTTTAACATCGCCATGCTTAAGACGATAGAAATCTTTGTAGGTAAATTCTGTAATTTAGTCGATTCTTCTCGACAAAACTCGTTTCTATGAGAAGAGGTATGAAGAGATACGGGATACCAGATGTCCTAAAGAAAGCGTTACATCTATGAAATTCTTCTTAGGGCCAGATAGTTGTGTTCATGCTTTGAGGAAAACTTCACTGTATGTGCTAATAAGTAATAGGTACTCTATCAATATCAGTAGCAATCAGGATCTTAGCTTATTTTCTTCGTATGCTTTCATCGACTTCTAGGTTACCGATATCAATTATATTGTTGCAGCATCACTTACATTATTCTCAAATCCACATCAACAATCTTCAAACATAACTCCTTTTCGGTATACTTCACCTTTTATCCACTGATTCGTATCTAAAAGGAGCCGACAGATTCCATTAATTTCAATAAGTTTTGGGATGTTGAGACAGACGTTACAAATATTTCTAATGTAAACAAGGTCGGTGGCGTGGCATGGAAAAAAATATAACGATATTCTGATCCGGTATTCGATTGTGATCCTCTTATTGGTTAAAGGTCGGAAACTGTTTAAGTGAATGAAATATTTTTTTTTGTGCGGAGAAGACCTAAAAAGGTTTTGCTGTATATTGATTGTGGACCATTTAGAGTATATTGCTGATAGTGTTTCTAATGGAATGGACCCACCAAGTAAACAAAATGGAAGTCTTAATTTAGAAGTATCAGTTGATCAAACTTACTATCGTATGAAATTGGAACATTTCTGAATTATGATTCTTTTTCGAACTCCCGATCAAAGATTGACTCAAAAGTAATATTTTACTTCATGATGAGACATTAAAATGTTTAAGGTATGCCATGACATCAATTTTATCTTTGACCACAATACTATGACCGTTCCGATCTGTAGCTATTAGTAAAAAGAAGAGTGTTTATTGGACAATAGAGGCATCGAGGCGCGAGGCTGTTTTATGTGAGGAATGCGCCCGCGCAGTGCCGTACGTCATATGACACAGGCGTATGCGCAAGTTCGCGGTAAAGATTTTGATTTCGATGCCCCACTAACTTAAACTTCGTTTTATTGCTTCATGATCGTTATTACCTACTTTTCCTTCGTTGTGACGATGATTCCCGCAGTTGCATAATCTAAATAGTTTTAATAGACAGTCAATGACTTAATTTAAATGCTGCAACGGAAATTTAGTCAATTGAGATTTCAGCACCATGGTCGATTTTCAGACAAAGTAAAGATTTCTATATTTTCATAGTCATATCTTTTCAATTATTCAGTCTATCCCTGATCTTAATAATTGATATTGAATCTTTTTGAAAAGGGTCTAACTCAGTGTTATTCTCGGGAGGACGGTCCTCCGTGACATAATACAGTAACTGACATATTCTAATTGACGGAGGTCGTATGGTGCCACGGAACAACAAAATATTCTCGACTTATTCCCTTTTTGGACCACCCCGGGTTACACAAATAGAACTTAATTGGGTCAGAGATTAGTCTGAGATAAAATGCTGTATTTAATATGTATGATTTAGTTGTTGACAATAGATGAAGTTTTAGTTCTTTTTTTATTTAAACTTCTAGGTGTGTTTGAAAGGCTTTCACGATTTGTTGTGGTCGTTCATTGTAAAAATCCTATGTATTCCTATATAAATCTGGATATTGTTGTCTATCTTCAACCTAATCCTACTTTATAGAAAACATTGAAGATTTTATTTACAGAAAATTCCGTTGTATCCGATCTTGAAAACGCACCTATGGCTATCACCTTTTTGAAAACGTTAGCGGTTCAAGTCCCATTTATGTTCGCTAGCTAGATTATTCCGATACCTACCCTTTTATTCCATTATTCCTGCTTTCTGTTGACAATACAATTCCAAACCCCACATAGGTGTCCACTTTCAATAAAATAACCAGCAAATCAAAGATGGCGGTGCACAGCTGATAGTTGACAGTTCGCATTGTGGTGCACGCGCATCTGTCGCCGCCATTGTTGCAGCCTGCGCGGGAGTCCCTTTGTTGAAGTCCTGGAGATATTTCGAGCTATACACAAATTGTAGGTGGGATTAAGTTTTGAATTAAAATTTCGGTGCTTTTGTGGCGTTTCTGCGTGACAGATATATCTTTTGCATATCTTCTTGAGATGTTAAGAGGTAAGAGGCAAGAAGGACAAGTTTATTATAATGAGCTGGTGCCAAAAAAAGTTCATATATTCACCAACAAAATTAGACACATAATGTTCGTTTCATAAATATCGGACAATCAAGCTCTTTTACATTAACGATTTTACAGCCCTAACCCAAAAAATATCATAAAACTTGACGTCGTTAACGAAACAATCCAGAATGGTCCGCGACAAAAATATACATTTTATGAGCCTTCCACACTTGGGTGTAGGAGATTCGACTAAGTTTTACAGCTGAACTCCCTTCAGACAGTATGACGACAAACACCCTTAATATTGTCATCAGGATATAAATTATTTCCTTTGTTTTTGATGTTTGCTTGATCAGAAGGGACTAGTGTTTCGTGTATTTCAATATGAAATTTCTTCTTAACCTAAGCAGATTATACATTTCTACAAAACATTTAAAGTGAGACAAAATTCTTCTTCAAGTTTATTGTCTTTATCCTCTTCTATCTTTTACCTATATCTATCAGTTTCTTTTTTATCCACAATTTCTTATTCTACATCAATTTTAACAGAATCTATAAACTGAGAATCTATTACTTTTATGTAGTAAAAAATCAATGATGAAATTAATTTGTACTCTCAGTTTATTGAACTCGTACAGTTATCCCATATACTAATAGATTGAACTACATAACCACATAATATGCACTCTTATGCCACTTCCACATTAACTGGTATTATTAACGGCCGTCCATTCATATATTGACCGGATATTGGCTCTGGGTCTAACCGCATCTTCCGGTTACTTTAACTGTTATTTAATTAGCCGGTTGCCGGTTGTAATTGCAACATTACAAATTAATTTAATTACGATTATGAATCGTGGGGAGAGAAAGTTGACGACAAACCTTTTGGACTGATTGATTATGTATTTGTATCCGTTTTGGGATTTAAGATTACGTGAAGTCATTAAACGAAGTAGGTACTTAATTAGGAAAAAGTGCTGTCGAATGTCCTCTTACATAGAGAGGACTCCGTTTGCATTGGTAAAACTGATAGTTCTGCCGAATTCGCATTCGTACAGCTGATTTAAATAAGTAAGATTCAGGCGGCGGAGTAGTATAATTGCCTACTTTCTGAAAGCTCCCGAAACAGTGACCATTTCATTTGAAGCTGAGGGCAAAACATTTGCCTCATTTATTATTATTATATCAGCCCATAGTGTGTCACTGCTGAGCAAATGCATCATTTCACTCTTTCCACTTTTCGCAGCAACCTGCGACTGCGGTCCAGTTCTTCATACAGCGGTCCAACTCATGTCGCCATCTGGCCTGCCAACTGTTGGCTGTAAATTCTTTCATTTATGGATCATTCGAAATTGAAAGCACAATTCTATGCTGGAAGTTGATTCCTTCGTCGCAAGCCCAAGCATGAACTGCTGAGTTTAGTTTTGATAGGTAGGCAAAAAACACTAAATAACTGTCAAAATAGTGGATAACCCTTCGACAATATAGACGTGATGTTATGCTTTATAATTATAATTTGCAAGATAAATTTCGGTATACACCGTACAATATTTATGGCACATAAGTTCTTAAATTAGCTCAGTGGTGCGGTCTCGCAATTTAAGGCATTTCCTGTTATTGTATATATACATACGCATGTAGTACTTTTAGGTTGCTCATCGAGTTGCCCGAGGCTATGTTTCTCGCTCAAATTGACCTTCATTAAAATTTAGCTTAGCAACCAATCTTTGAAGGGTACCTAATACCTTTTTTGGAATCTCAAGAAAAATTGTAGCATCGCAATAATTTTTCCTCTCCAATTTTGGGAAATGAGCATTTGAGTTTATTTTTTCAGGAACTTTTTTAGATCTGGTTTAAAAACGTTGTAACAGACAAAATATTGCTTTTCGTAAACTCGAATGTGAAATACAAAATTGGGTTACCCAGAAAAAAAAACATAGACATTTTTAATGCCTTAAAACTCAGCCTGTGTCAACCATGTGAAAATAAAATAAAAAAAAGTAAATGATGGCGCCATAACTTGTCGATGGCATGTGAGTGACGCGCATTACCTCGATTACCATTGATGTCTCGCTTGTCTGACGAATTAGTCGACTTATGTTCCAAAATACATTGTCACCGCTTGTAATTAGTTCAGTTAAGCCAATAAATGTGACTAAATATAAAAGGGGATCTGTTATTTTCTTTGTTGGTGAGGCCGAGTACTAGAGTTTTGAATTTATTGCTCGTTAGTATACAAAGGTAGTTGATATACACTCTATACAAGTTCTCATACCTAAATAGACAGAACACCTGCTACGAATGACTTAACATCGCCTAGTTACGGTTGCAATGAAACTAGATTCTTAAGCTACATAGTGCACTATTAGATTTTATGCCAATCGTAAATTTAATTGACATTTGTGTTTGTGACTCAATCGTTCTTATCAGATAATTTAGTTTAAGTTCAGTTTTATAGCTTTACAACAAAAATCTCTAAATTTAAGTATATATTAAGCTTCTTGCCTCAACTCAGACAAGGACTTACCGTTATGATGATGAAATAACATATCGGATCATGACGGTGTTGTAACCATAAAACCATTGACACAAAGACGCTAAAAGACCCAATTTAAATAACCGATAACCCAACAATACTTATAGAAATGTGAAAGCTAAAATCCGGTAGCGCATCCATCTGTACATACACGCATTTAGCTTATCACAAATTAAGGCTCAAAACTTATGAGCTGTCAGACGTAAGTACCATCGAATGACAGGTCTAATAAATGTGTCACTGCCTTTATTTTTTTTTCTTGCGTCAATGTCGCCTTACTATTCCATGATTTAAAAGTTCCATGCCCTTTCTTTGTTTGAATTTCGAATTAGTGCGTAATGGGATGAAGCGGTTAGACCGTTAGTAATTTTAGTTGTAATGATTGATGAAGCGGTGGTCGACGAGATATTTAATTGTTATTGTTTATTTATGGCATTTGAGGGATGAAAGATCAACTTAATAGAAAAATTCCATCTTCTTAACAGGGTGTTCTATAGTTACCAAAGAACTTCATACCGTGTTGATTCATTGTCTCCCTTTGAAATCAAATGTCAAATTATTTCATGTGCCCATGAATTCTATAGCGTACATTTATCAGCAGCTTCACCTGCTTCGTCAGCTGAGAGAAAGTGTGCCTTACTTATTACATTGCACTTTTCATAACAGCCAAGCAATCATCTAGTATTATTGTCACTTTCTTGATAATTTCATCAACTTTATCTTTCGTTGCGAACTCAATTTCTTCAGCACTTTTTTTTTGTAAAAACTCTTGGTTTCTTTGCAAAACCTAATCAGCTTCATTTGAAAATATCTTTAATCATACTCCATTAATTTGTGATTATTTACAAGTTCAGCTTTAAATGCTCTTCCCGGATCTTTCCGACTTTTAATTTTATGCATATAATCTGCTAAAATCTGTCTGTGTTCAACATCATTTGTCCCGTAAAAGTCTTGCCCATCAATAGCGTAGGAGTGACAGTCAAATATCAACTCAATATTGTTAGCGTCTTGCACAAGACTAAAGTTGTGCCGGATGCAAACCTGTTCTAGAATTGTACTTAAAAGGACTAGGCTCGGTCAGGTGACGAAAACAGTGGCTAACTGGCTAGAGGCTGCCATGTTTTGAAGTGTAGTTAATTTAAGAGCTCTCTCTGTGAGAATGAGGCTAGCTTATTTACTAGGGGAGTTATGAAGGTCAATGATATAGGGTGACGGAGTGATCGGGAGGTCTATAATGTATTGGGGGATTTGATATTTCACAATCCGTTTGAAATTGCACAATGTCCTATCGATGAGCAAGGATGTTGTAATTGATTGAAATATTTTAAAACTAATGGCACACGTGGGTGAATGGTTTTGAAGGCACTAATCCACTAATTTGACAAGGAAAAATAAAAAATAATGATTAACCTTTTAGCCATTTGATATGTGTATCACGAGTTCTGTTCGCGCTGCACAACTAATAAATGCATTGTGATTTTATGAAGTGTGTTCGATTAAGGAATCAAACAAATTCAAAGTAAAAAGTTCTTAATCAAGTCAGTCACGTATCAGCATTTGTCGCGTGAGCACGTCCGATAGTTGGACGAGACAATCAAAAATAAAATGGCGCCAATGAGGTCATATTGTGATTGTTAATAATCAGTTCTCGGTACGCTCGTGTGGTGGGCACACGACTTTTCCTATTATGTCATATTTTATTGATATGTTCACTTGTTCAGGTGTTATGAACGGATGCGCGATATGAAGGGACCCACAGGTTGATTGAAGCCCTTTGAGTTTAGCATTCATGACTTTACGCTGCATTCATACGCTCAAAGGACACTCCGGCGCATTGATGAATTGGTAAACATTGATAGCCTGAATAGGTACTCCAAGTATGGCACGACTAGCAATACAATAGAAAAGGTTTGACAAATCAAAACTGTTTGTTTTTCACTTCGAATTGTCTCCATTTTTGTGTAAAAGTTATCTCCTGCAGGAATTTCAATCAGATTTAGGTGACAAAATATTCTATCCACCAAGTTGTATTCATGAAACGCAGAAAGCTCTAAAAGCAATTCGAGAATCAGAAATGTCAGAAAATAAGCGTTTTAACTTCGTCTTCATGTTACGTAATCTCCATTCTCTCTTCACCCTACTATATGACCTAAAAAATTAAAAGCCCACTTCTCCAAAAGCTGTACAATTTGGGTCACAAAACAACAACACGTGTGCCGTCACTAAAAAAATGTAGAACACAATAGGCCAAAAAGCGTCTATTTGTCCACATGTCTTAGATATCCCGGATTTCTTCAACACCATATGGGACCGGTCATTTTGCTGAACTGTTTTTATTAGTGCCTCGGTTCGTGCCACATATGGGCTTTGACTGAAGGGCAGTTAGATGTTACAATGGGTTTAAAGTTTAAAGGGACCGCTTGCGGAGACGTGTGGCGGGTTTTTGTGTGGTCCTAATTGATTTAGGCAATGTGGTTTAGGTTGGCAGTTGGTGCCGTCACACTGTAGTTGAAGCTATTAATTTTATTGAAACACACTTGGCTTGCGCTCTTAAATAGATCGATCGGCCTTTATTTTGATCCAAAACTTATATGTTTTGTTTTAATTAATAGTGTTGTGCAAATGCTTTTGATGACACTGCAGCTCTCACGGCAACTTCCCTATTAAAATTATCGTGTAAATTCTTCCCTATTTGCTTTTCTCATAGAAATATTATTTTATTACGTGCTTCCAAAAATTTATTGGCTATTCCATAAAACATTCCCCATAGAATAACACCATCAACGTCTATGAGGGGTGCAGATGCACGTGGGGCTTAGAAAACAAAGGCCATACAAATGCATGGAATTAATTGAAATTCCTTTCATTCATGCTTGTTGTCACGGTTATGATGGCTAGTAGGTGAGCGTTGGTAATTATTGCTGGAAGCTATTATGGGATACATGTACGAGTACATACTTATGTGACGGGTCATCGAGTTCTAAGACTGTTTTGTCCAAAATCAACGATGATGTTTCTCTGTATGTCCTAAGAAAAAATCTCTATATTATGTTGTAAATCGGGATATTTGGGAAAGTTATTTGAACCAAGACATTTTAACACTGGAATTCAAGAGCACTTAGTATGAAATTACAAGATTGGCCTCCAATTAGGTACTGCTATAATAGGTAAGTTTAAGAGGAATTTCATATGAAGGACAGGTATACTGAAAGAAGCATTAGCATTAAAACAATAAACTCCGCCTTAGCCTGGAATACCATAATTAGCGTGTTTCCTTATAGATTTCTTGTAAATTGCAATTAGTTAATCATTCGAGTTAAGCTTGCTATACGATGGTTTAAATATAGCTATGCTTGTAAAGGGTAAAGTTTTATTACACCTCGAATAAATACCTAAATGTAAACTTAATAGAGCACTTGCACTTTAGGGTCCCATTTAACTTTGATTATGAACATGGTCAGTGAGTTGTGAAAGTTTCCAAGCCATTTCTCTTTGGAAGATGACAGTTACTGAAAAAATTGAACCCAGCAAAAGGACTATCAGCTAGCATAAACATACTTTGGAAAGGGCTATACATGATGAGTAAAAAATAATGAATTCAAATGAGGAAAAGAACAGAAGTTCCTTTTAAAGTACCAGGCTTTAAAAGGTACTTTTGTTCTGTTTGTGTCACTGCCTTGCTGCTCCATTGGTCTAGTTGCAAGAGCGACTGCTGAGCAAGAGGTTCTGTGTTGGATTGCCAGGTTCAGACAAATAGTTTTTGATTTTTCTATTCATCTTTTCTTTGTAGTAGTCATGGAATCAGGATTTATGCCCGGTTGATTGCAATAACCTTCCTATAACATTACTAGTTAAATGTGTACTATCAGGTGCATCTCTGCCTAATTGGGGATTGTAGGCATGATGCTATGTTTTATTATTTTCCTCTTTTTTTTTTTTTTTTGTTTTATGTTCGATGGGTTTACATGGTCGACGATGGAGCGAGCTTACCCAGAAGAAGCCTGTTCACTCTAGCTTTGAAGAGATTGGGGTTGTATGCGTTCGGAAACACAGTCGCAGGCAGAGAGTTCCACTCCTTCGCTGTCCGCATTATAAAAGACGTTTGGAAGCGCTTAGTGCGAATTGGTGGAATAGCAACAAGGTAAGGATGGTAATTTGCCGTGCGTCTAGATGTACGATGATAGAAGGGGGCTGGTGGGATGAGGTCGTGGAGTTCTTGGGCACACTCTCCGAAGTACAATCTGTAAAAGACCGACAGGCAGGCAACCTTGCGGCGATGAGTCAAGCTATGGAGCTTGGCATTCACCATTTTTACGTCGCCAACGACCCTCTTAACGGCACCCACGTTTATAAAAAGGATATCCCTTACTTATTCCGAAATAAAATTCCCACGGATTCACGCCCTTGCCACACGTGTCATACCCACAACTAGTACCCTAATTGATATTTTTTGTGGCATCCTTAATGAGTAATTATTCTGCGGGCCAAATCGATTACTGTCTATTGTCCTTAATTGAAAACTGGCCGTTCTAACCGGAAATGAGTGCACACCCGTGTTCTATGGAATGAGGTTAGTAGATAAGGGTATTATGACCATAATCGGTTTTTGGGTATTATTGTTGGAGTGATGTTACTCGTATTATAATACTTTTCGTCACGCATGTGGTTATAAGATTCAATTAAATAAAGATGTGTCTATTCAAAGCTGATGGAAGTATTCATTTATAAATGGGTGTAGACATTTAGACAGGGAGTTTTGCATGGATTTGAATTACTTACAGGTAATTTATTAGACATTTTCCAGATTTAAAAAATTGGTTTGCTGTGTTTGGGGCACGTGCGATGTGATGAGTAAAAATATATCGGCGTTTCATGAAATATATAAAATTGTTGGTAAATATATACATTTCCTTGCGTTTTGGTGCTGCCTGTGGTGGCTGCTACTGCTGATTCTGGCTTTTAAGAGTTGCAAAGGTTATGGAATATCGTGGAAAGATTATACCACAAACAAATACCTCCCTGTATTTGTAACATATCCAAGTTCTTGTTCTACTTTTCAGCTGATTAAACACTAATAACATCTTCGATTGGACTCTTGCAAACAAGTAGAGCGTTCAAAGTTAATTCCCTACCTCGCATTACTCAGCAATACTGAATATGCAGAGTGTGACCAGCAAATCATACACCACAATAATCGATAAAGATTACTTACGCTACTTGGAGGACATTCGTTTTGACTCGAAAACCTATATAGAGTGAAATTGCTACAATCGAACATTTTTATTACATTTTGCTCACTTATTTTGTGTGAATGAGTTAAGTAAAAATTTGCTCTTCTGTCCGGTTCAAAAATCGGATATTTGTAAAACGCAACCAAAGCATTTGAAATTTAGGCACTTTGGTTGCGTTTTACAAATATCCGATTTTTGAACCGGACAGAAGAGCAAATTTTTCACATGAAACAAAACATAACTCAATTTTTTTTTTTTTTTTTAGATATCTTACTGTTGAACTAGGGCAGCGACATTCTTTCCACGCATTGGCTTTTCTTGCCATAGGTATCAAAAATTTAATGGAAAAAGAAAATGTTGCGAATCTTTGGGTACCGTCGATATAGACTCTTGAATTAATTAGTTGAATTCACGAAAGAACAAGGTAGACAAACGATCTCGTGAAGACCACGGGATCGCGTTAGGTGCAAGCCGTTCCCAACCGGTCCCATTGGAAATCTATTGGGGTCGCCTATATTCAACAGTTGACATCCTACCGTTGATATGATGAGAATGATAAATGCACATAACTTCACACGTTTCAATCTCCTTTCAGTGTCCATAACCACCATTTTCAAACGTCAGTTACTGAAGTTTGTCCAAAACGAGACACCCACCAATCAATCATTCATCTATTGCCTAAATCACTTCAAAATATTCTCAACTAAGTTTAAAGTAAACTAATTAGTTTGATACGCCTTCGCTAAAGTATTTTACGGTGTAAGAACGTAATTTACGGGGTACAGGAATAGCTAGGCAGATTGACAGTGAACTAATTTTGTACAAGCGTTTACTAGTTTTTAATAATATAGGAACCCCTCGGGTAACAATGTGTAGGGTGGGTATGCGTTTGTGGTAAGCGGGATATTTCCTGGCTTTGTAACTGCAGAAGTGAAGGTTTCCGATATGTTCTTGTCGGAGTCCAGCGCCAAGGGTTTTTACTGTGTTCCGCCGGTGCGCAGTAGTTCCAGTTACTTCTGGATAATCTCGCTCCATCTTAAGTCTTTTCTTTGGGCTAAATTGAAGCCAAGAGCGAAGACTGTTTAAATAAAATGTGTATTATTTTAAAATTTTGCTGTGTTTATTACGTAATACAACTTTAAAATGTGCTTTTTTTCAACACCCAGTGCTGGGTATAGGCCTCCTTCGTGTGTGCCAGTTCCACGTTCCTGTGCCTGCCTCATCATCCAGCATAGACAACAATGTCTTAGCCCATAAGCCAGAAAATGTTTATATTACTTAGAATTTAATATTAGTTCATTTGTTCATTATGAAGTAATACATCAATGTGGATGCATATGGTTAAAAAAAGCTGTTACAGGAATAATTAGTTTTACTATATCTACGGGTTTAACCAATATTCGCAATGAATGCTGTAGAATCTCTTTAAAAGACGAAAAAGGTTTTATTTAAAACACGATTTTATTTTTAGAACGAAGATAACATTTAAATTATAAATATATTGTTGTGTTTTTGTATTTGTGCAATTAAATTATAATTGACTTCAGTTTAATGAATAAGCAATATTAGGTTACTTCTAGAAATCTTATACGATACAAGAGTATACTTGAAAAAGTATGGCAATGATAGTCACCATACTTTTCACGAAAGCGCGGATAAATCACTCTGACATTTTAAACGTCTTTGTTTTAACTTGAGATTAAAGTTTTTATTTATAGTTACTTTTTTACTGAGCAAAAACTGACTTAAATAGTCAATAAACGTCTGTGGGTACAAGAAAACATGTGTTTAATGTGCATATTAATTATTGGCTTAAATTTTAATCCTTTTTGAGGTAAGACAGAAGGCGAAATTGTTTTTTCAAGCCACGCGTCGAGTTGAAAATCGCAGTGTTAGTTCTGCGTGACATTCGCTTCGTTTGTTTCTTTAAGGGGGATTCAAATATCAAAACAGTTGAAGCCACATTTAGCAATCGTCCTTTAGTTGTTTAAAAAAACATTATTTAGTGGAATGGTACCTTATTATGTTTAATAACATTCTCAATTACTCGTGGTGTAAGTAGATATAGCTATTAATACATAATTATGGCTTACTATTTGTCGTATCTTTAGTCTAATTTACATTTTATCCGTAATTTTGTCAAAACTGTTTTCTAAAAAGTTAATTAGCTATAGAGTATCGAAGTTTGCCCACTTTTATTTATGTAGATGATGATGGCACGTTCAATGATTTGTAAATTTATAAACCCTTGTCTCCCATGTTTTCATACGTTCCCAAGCTAGAATAAGGAAGAGCAATAAACAATAAATTTAAAAGCCTGCAAACGTCTTTAAAATGGTAAAAAGGAAATAAATGCCACTTGATTTTGTTTTGATTTGCGCAATTCATTACTTGTATTTCACGACACGTAACGCCGTATCCGGTACTTCAGAACTATTGTCTATAACGCAAACTCTTTTGCCTATTGGCTATTTACCTACCGTCAATGCCTATTATACACATTCTATGACTCATTTTGGTCACAATTGTATGGTATGCTTTTAAATTCTAAAGAATTTGCTGTTGTCACCTTGGGAATCAATTGTTAATGTGATATTTCAAACATGCAGTCATTGAAATTTGAATTCGCATCTTTTTATTAATATCAAAATTCTATAAACTATTGAAATGATTTTTAAGTTTTGACTGTGTAAACTTGACCGTTCAAATCAAAATGTACGTTTCCACTTTCGAAACTCTCTACGAAAAGTAGAAATGTATCATGCAATAATTTATAAAGATCCTTGAAAAGAAAAAAAAAGTGATAACGGTTGATTAAGTATTTTCACATAATAATTAATTATAAAAATGTTTGATCCATGTCGCGTTTTATTTGCAAACACTTAACGGACAATACACTCCCAAAACTACAGTAATGATGCTTACAGTTTTATCTCAAACAAAACAGGCCCCAACTTGGTTCCCCAAACTACTCCTGCACTTATCGAACCATCAGCATCAAGTATCTAAGTACCCTCAAGCTAAGAACTAACAACCCTATCTGGGAACAATAGGCCAGTGAGATTGGGGTGGTCCAGGGGCTGATTGAACCCCCGTACTTGTAACGAGGGGCAGTAATGACCCCTTTTTGCTGCTTAAGATTATCTTTAGAGCTGAGAGTTGTAAAATAAACAGGGAGCTTTTGGTGGATGAGAACTGATTGGGTATTTGAAGATTGGATTATCGATTATCGTTATTAAATTCGGATTCGGTAAGTATAACGCAAAATAAAAAATGAAGAAAGTACTGTTGTTATGTGAACTCGAAAAACCCTAAAATACTTACCTTGGGTTAAAAACCCAGAGGGAATACACAAAGAAGGGTCGCAAAACTTCCAAAGCCATCTTTCTCCCAAGTGTTAACTCTAAAGGATGTAAAAACAAAAGCTTCCTTAGTATTCCACTCACAGTTTCCTTCGAACCCCTCAAACTTTATGCTCTCAGCGCGCATGCGCTGCGGGCGTCAGCTGCGCGCGCACGTGGCTTCAGGAAGTTGCGACACGTAATCCTGCGCACCCATTGTAACGATTCGCGTCTTATGCACCCCTCTGTTTATCACGAACCATAAGCTCCAAGTTTTTTGTTGTTTACTTTTAAACCAGCCATTCGAGACGTAGTTTACAAAAAAAAACTTGGAAGATGTAGATTGTGGAATGATTAATTAATTTAATTGTGAAGTAATGCTTGACCTATCTCCTTACAAAGTTAATGTAGATAGTTTTTGCTGTAGTAAAGGGCAAGATTGCTTAGAGCACTTTGATATTTAAAGCTTTATTTCTCTCTTTCTATTTGATTTATTAACACATAAAAAATTGATTGCATACTCCAACAATTGAACAATACGTGTAAGTCGCATTTAAAACCAGTCTATATTTGCGCACATATCTTGGAGTAGTTGAAAAGAGAGGAGGGTGGCACCCTCGTTACTACGTGCAGTTATTTTCTGCGTTTATAGGGCGTTGCTAATTCAAATGAATGTGCGAGTTAGGTATATGGGTTTGAAGTTGGCGTTGTTATGCGTTTTTGAGTAGGAGAAATAATGGGATTTTTGACAAAACGTATTTTCCAACCACCACAAAAGGATTTTTGTATTTCAGATTAAAGTTTTTAAAGTGAAAGGATACCTATAAAGTAGGTGTTCCATTCAATAGAAAAACCCACTTCGCGACTCTCCCATAAAACTAGTTGGTGACTAATCAGAATATAACGAACTAAATCTACACAACAAACTGTAAATTAACTGCCAATTCATAACAACTCAAAGCTGACCGTTCGAAACTTTTTTGCTTCACGAGGTAGCCAACGCGATGCGATAAACAAAAGAAAATCCGACCCAAAACCCATAGGTGGCCAGAGTCTGAACTGCATCGACGCACACATCGCCACCCTACAAGCGCGCCCCTCCACCCGGTCAAGTCGCAACTTGCAGGCTGTACGTTTTGTTGCCCTCTTCGATTCCTCATTCGTCCGCGGACCGTGTTAGCGAGCGCGCGTGTCGCTCGTCATAAAGAGTTCAGTGAACGAGTGTTGTGCTTATGAACAGTCAAGATGGTGCGTAGCTTATCGCAGTGGACGAAGACCCTCAGCTTTCCAGCGAGGCTTTCTCCCAACCGTACTTCTAAGGAGAGCGTCGGGAATGGGCCGTCCTCCCCAGGAGTGTCGCCGACTCCCAGCGCCTCATCGCTCCCCCAGAGCTCAGATAAAACTATCACACCAATCCCTATAACGGAGATTAGCCAAATCGTAAGTCTCCTTTTTGATTAAGCATTTGAACAGGTCCTTCCGCTGAATTATTTCTTGGAGAGGGGACATTTGTGTAGTTGCAGCTGCAACTCAAGTATGCGTTTTGAATGCTAAGTAGCTCATTATGTACGAAAACTTACGGTTAGCTATTTCACATAAGGCTCTACGTCTTCTTTAGGAATAGCTACATAATTTGATAAGAGAAGTTATGTATTATTTTATGCCAGAAATAACAAAACAACATTATTCATGCTGTATTAATTTGCAATGCATAATAGGAACGTCCTTGAAATCTCTATGAATTTGGCCATCATGCACGCTTCGGTTATTTAATTGGGCTGTCATAACGAGAGAACGTCCTTGAAAAATCCGCCAACGTAGTTACCCTACTTTGAAACAATAAGATTACAACCCAGATTTTATTACGTGATGACAATATGGTTAATCTGATGACACAACGATGTAACAATACTTATGAAATACCACATTACTTGGGGAAAATTACTCTTACACCAGTTACACCTTTGTTTACAAATACCAGCGCGAATGCCTAACAGTCCTTTACCTCAATAAGGTTAGCTACCGTTACCTAGCTTTCCCATAACCGACAGTCTACGTGTATGAAATTTGAACCTTACTTTATGGGACAGAACACCATATTAGACGGTCATTAAGAACAACAGTATTGAAAGGAAGTGTATCAAAAACCATATCCATATCCGTCGAGACACGTGGTTCAATCGTGTACATTGCTGTTTATGTTGTATAGCACGTACGGGAGATAGTGTGGGAACGTTCGTTGGATGCCAAAGTTGGCGATGGTGTATGAAAATTAATGTTTGTTGGTGCGCGGGGGCCGGTGCGCCCGCGCAGCGCACCGTTATGTCCCCCTTGCACTCACCTTGGCAAGGCCGCGACGAGATGCGAGTTTTTTGCGAGGCATGAAAGCATGACTTTCACCTTTTAAGACGCCTTTCTAAATGCTGAAGTCTGTTTTGGATTCAGGTCTTAGGTTTTAAGTACTTGCTAGTGTTGTGTTTGGGTAGTGTAGTATCCAACTTGCTGGAGAAACTTTGAATAGATTCTTTGAAGTATCGCTGGTACCGTTCAGTAGTTGACCCAAAGATAGCGGCCAAACATTCATAACTTGTCTAAGTAGTTATATTTCGGTCGCGGGACTAACAAATTACCGTGACCCAGGAACGTAAAGGGCTATTGAATGACACCTTGGATTATAGTCAGTAAAAGTCTGACAGTCCCTCCCGCTCTGCCCTAGGTGGGAGGACTCATTGGATGATTTTACCACGATAAAAAAGTAGGTAGTCATATTTCCAATAGGTAGGTATTCTTTCATGATGTACGTGCAATGTTGCATGTCAGTCATACTTATCAGTTTTGTCTAAAACCATGATACCGATAACAATTTTCTATTAATGTAGGTTACTAGTCCAAAATAAGATGGCAAGGCAGATTATAACACTTATCAGGAGTGCCTATCCAATTACCTAAAGTACGTCGATGACCTAGAACCTGTTGAATGCCTAGGTATCCACTATCCAGTTACCAATAAGAAAAGACATTCAACACAATCATTAATCGTATCCGTATTCTCTTTTGTGCAGCGATTTAAATGTTTTTATTATACCTAAAAATGTTAGGATGGTATAAAAATTTTTGTGATGTAAAATAAGATTCTTTATTCAATTTTTCGGTGGGCAAATGCGTAACCTACTTATCACAGATAAGTTATCATGACTTTATCAAATATTATGCAAAACCAGCGGCAAATATATGCAGAAACACACGTATTTAAATGGTATGCAAAGAGAGCTGTTCAACTTTACTTAATTTGCTCTGCAAATTCTTTTTGGAGGATCAGTGTCTAAAGCAGTAAACTTTGGAATGTATTTCATAATAGTATTTGAATGCTAAAGATATAAACAGCTCTTCTAAAAACAGATATTTATATTTTAAAAATTGGTAAATAAATATAAAGGGACTAAAAATATCCAATTCATTTTTTCATTCCTGAATAGTAATATTTTAGAAGGACTGCACATAATCGTATTAAATAGAGTATGTTCTACTCGAGCCTAATAAAAATGATACATAGGCACTATCTTCATTAATCATAGACAATAAAACTGATTTACAATTCATTGCGAAACGTAATACTCGTTGTAAATCTTATACCATGTTAGGCCAACGTAAAACTTTAACGTTTTTAGTTATTTTTGACTGTTTTGTTGTAGCAACATCACTATTTGAACATGACGTTTGAGAAACGTGATTTTTATGTTTTAATAAACTAATGTTGTTAACCCACATGTTTTTGTGGTGTCACCTTTTCGTCGTAATATAAGAAAAGTAGAAAACTAATGTTGAAGTTAGCTTAGTTTAGTTTGAGCTGTAGTTATGTTTTAAGCTCAATAAGGATTTTATTTCTTAGTCACTGTAGTCTATGCCCTATGACTCATATTTCTTCATACGTAAAAACTAATGACTTATTGTAACCTCTTGAAAAATCCCATAATATCACCATTACTTTTTACCAAGACCCATAAACGAATTACCGTGTCATTAAGCATGATCGGAAGACGACAATACGCAATAAAAATCTTTTCGTCCATGCTTAGTGTTTCCAGCTACAAAATGTCAAACAGCGATGACCCATGCCTTTAAAAGTACTCGCAGTAAAAAAATCATCGTAAAATAAATTGATGGCTTTCTTTTGGCGCCTTTTTTCGATTTATAGCGCGCTTTCTGACGTGTTCCAAAATTAAAAAGTCATTTTGACATTTGAATATAAACTTTTTATTAAAAGAAGAACTTTAACGGCTGTATTTATTTTCTGATTTTGTAAAAGATTAGTTTTTATTTTCTGATTTGGTACAACAGGGATATTGTAGGAAAGGAGCTTGCAAAACCTTCTACAACCCAAGAAAAATATGTTATTCGCTTATTAAATAGCGTGAAGTTGCCTATTATAATACTGGTAAATAACGTAAGAATTCATTTAGTGCTATTTCGGCGTGTGGATTGCGTATGATTACGTGCAATGTGGGCTCTCGTTTGGCGAGGTAGGATTTGCACATTCCCTGCATGGTCGTTAAGTTTTTAACACTTTTAACAGGTTATAAAACGATCAACTCATGTTTTATTTTCAATTATTATTATTAGCAATCGTTCACACGTATTTTTTGATTTCTAAATCGATAGTTATCCTTTTTCTAGTTTCTGGTTTGTCATCATTTGTTCCTACTTTTTTTCATACGCGCTTAATTACTTATTCTCTCTAGTTACTAGCGTCACTCTAATTTTAATAACACTACTGTCTATAAATAAAAAAAACTTCGAAAAGGAAGTATTTCTGGAAAACCTAAGTAGGAAAGCCAACAGCTAGTTGACTGTTGATCAACAGTTCAGAGGTTAAATCGACCCTATTGAACTTTTGTGGTGAAGCCAAAGAGTGTTTACTGAATTACCTACCTTGTTTCGACGGGTTGCGCACGATATTGTATTACTAACTAGTTGTATAAGCATCTTGGCAATATTTTCTTGTAGTTATTTAATTATTATATTTTGTCTTTACTGATACTATCACTGTTTTGAAATACAATTTCTTAGTTAATTCTTATAGCTCATTTAATTCGTTTAATACAATATAACCAAATGCGTTGCAGTTCAACCGATACGGCGATACACAGTAGGTACAAACCTTCTCATATAGGGCTTGACATTTCGTAATGGAATGATGATATTTCCGAGCGCGTAGTAATTCACACGCGCATGCGCTAATGGATGTCACAGCTTTCTCATGTTTAGTTTTTTTTATGATGGAATTAGCATGATGCAGTTTAATTGGAAAGCAGATTCACTTTTTTTGCAATCATAATCATTAGGAAATAATCATGTAACGAAGTTATTAATAATTCTTAATTTATTGGTATTACAAAAACGAATATAATACTCGATAAAGTCTATCACGATTATTATCATCAAAACAATAAATCGTTTAATAGCCAACTTTCTTTCTAATAATTAGCAGTAGCAAAAGAACACCGACTTAATAATTGCATGATAAAAATGAAAATAATATTTTTCTAAAGTGCAAGTCGGCCATTTTTATTAGGTATTTTATTGTGTCTGTGGCGGAACGAACATCTGCGTGTCAAATTCCTGAGAGCCATGTGCAGTGGCTTGGGAAACGAACCGTGCATATGAGGCGGGGAAAAAAACGCTGTTGCTTGGCCTATGTTCCTGGCTGGTTAGAAACTTGTGTTATTAGAAATTGAATTTGAATCGAAGCAAAGAATATTTGATAAAACAAACTAGGTTGTGTACTCGTATTGTTTTGTTTGTACATTTATAGCAAATAGAATTTTTAAACAGTGATAAGGTTACAATATATTCTTAAAATTTTGTGTGCTTTCATTAAAAGTAAATAGATTTTTAAAATTAACAATCGAAATATTTACTGGTGAGACAAAGTCAATTTAAGAGATGGTCATTGGCTATCATTTTAGTCCTAATAGTAAACTTTTGAACGTTATCCAGAAATGGAACTATTTACACGTGCTTCTAAAATTAAGCTCAGTTAATTATTACTTTTATGGTGGTATCATAAGCCTACATAGAAATTTTTAGCTGATTTTCACTTGAAATTCCAAAACATCACTCGAACTAATAATAATATTTCCAATATACGCCGCACAAAAGTGGTGCTCAACATTGAATAGCAACCGTAGATAAAGGAAGAGGGTAGTTTTTGTAGCGTCAGCTGTTACTGAATTCGATACCCGGGGTGTTCCGTACAAAGGACGCAAATAATAGAGATTTCAACGGATCTATATTTTTGAAGTGAAAACTTCTTTAGCGGCGTTGAGCACTTTTTCTGTAATGGGTATAATATCTTAAACTCGCGTCAGGACACGTGACCCTGACCGAAAAAGCGTAGGACGGCGCAGGGCGCTTGCGTGAATGTTCGTGTGACTTTATTACTTTTAAAGAAGTTTGTATGCTGGATACATTCGTTGCTAGGTAACATTGTTTATAAAAGATACGTCACATTGGAAAATTATTGAAATAAAAAGTCAACCATTTTTGCGAGTTTTACTAAAATCTGTTCACAAGATATTTCCAACAATTACTATTCAAGTTTTCACTTCTGCCGGCACTCCCAGAGTGCAACCCGTCGTTTTTTTTTTACCATAGATTTCATTTTAACCTATGTATTATTAAGGTGTTTTATGGTTCGATGTTGTGGATAATTGTATTTTGAGGTTAAAAGGGGGACGTGACAATTGTAGTAGGATAGTTATTTAATTTTAAGGGGTGTAATTTGAACCTATAAACGCATAATTATGCCAATTTGTATAACGAGTTACTAAAATTACAATATGTTTTGTAATAAATCGAGAGACATTGCAATTTATTCCGTACAAACAACAACTGTTTAACTACGTGTTTTTATTCCAACACAATTTCCCCGAAACTTTCTTGTTCGCAAAAACTGTTGCTCTCAATTTCATTCACAATAATTGATATACAATACTGCCCTTATCTTAACGACGATAAGCACAGAGTCAGCAGAATCTTCGCGAGTCAGTATCGGATGTCGACATAAACGGATACGACATCCGATATCTGGGATATCGCCAGTAATCGGTATCGGTACACAAACACCGATATGAATCGAGTACGGGATGCGGATGAGAAAAAAAAAGTGGACTGATAAAATGACATTTCCGGTTATGGAAAGCAAATTGATTGAAAGGATGTGAGGGGAAAGGATTATTTTTTGCGGAAATTGTGTTAGTATTTAGGATGAATGTAGTTTACACGTGGCTTATTTATAATTTGAATCTTTGTGATATCATTCTCCCTAATAAATTATTTTCTTGTATAATAAAATTTGTAAAATAACATTCTGCATAAGTAGCTAAACATCAATTTCCATAATTAGATAAATGTCACACTAATTGACATTAAAGCTCGATGATAAAAATAAAAAGTAGCAATAAAATCCATACGTTCACAATCATAAAATGCGTCTACCTCCTTCAATAACCAGACAAAAAGTAATAATTCGATATACGGGGAGTGTTCGAAATTCAAAAATTCCGGGACAGCACCTGCTGGCGCAGATGTTCGGATACATTAACGAAACATCAAATTGTATGAAAATTCGGGATTTTGAATGCGTGCACGCACTCGAACAGCTGTTGAAAGTTTGCCACCAAAAAAACATTTACCTGTGCTAAGAGGAATTACTTACTGAGTATAATGGACAACGATCAGCTGATACCGACATATGGCAGGATTTTTTATATGTATATCTGAGTTACGTATGGACAGTTCGGCTTATTTATAGCTGACACACGACAATCGTTAATTTTGGACTTAATCGCTTTTGTTTTTGTTACGCTTTTGATTCCAGTAGGCCCATCACAAAAAAATTCCTAATTTAAACTTTTTTTCGGTATACTCTTTGAATATCGTCGAGAAACTTTTTATAAACAGTCCAATATTAACACAAAGGAGGTCACTACTTGAAGGTTTATTTATAAATGATCTAAACAAAGGGCCCTTCGTGCGAGGACGTCTGTTTTCTGTCTAAAGCCCTACTGTTTATTGCTACATGTCCATTGGGAGTAGTTTTGCTTCCCCACACACTCTTTGAGGCTTCGGCCTTTGATAGTGTAGGGATCGACTGTTTTATTTAGTTAAGTCCCCTCACTATTTCAAGTCGATTAGTTTGGATGTTAAAGAAATAAGGCTGAATGTTGTTGGACCAAATTATAGTGACTGTACACGACAGTGCCGTGTTCTGTGTTATTTTAGATAAATATATGACTGGGAAATAATTACATGGCTGAAATTAGAACTGTCTTGTTGCTTATCTGGTAACAGACGTAATTGAGCATAATGAGAAGTAATTGAATAGAATTGTAAAAATTGAGAATGACATTTACAAATTACTAATTTTTCCATACGCTTGTATGTCTTTTCTAAAGAATAGATGAGACATCGATGTAGCTTTTAAGTTATCTGATATCTCCTATTCAAACAAACTGGCTATTGTGCTCTTATTAGAATACACTCATGAGAACAAGCCTTATTAAAACGATCACTTAACAGTAATCAGCTTAGCTTACGCTTGAAAGTGCCAATCATTCAATTATTCAAAATGTAACGGCCAATCACTCGAATTTTGAATCGAACATTACTAACCTCACGACAATTAAATGAAAAATATATGATTACCATCGATTCTGGAACGTTTTCAAAACTGAACGCATCAATTACTGGCTGTCAGAGTTGCCATATTATACGATTGTAATAATTATACAGATCTGATGGATGGATTTGAAAAGAACCTTTTTTGATAAAGGGGTTTTGGATTAAATTGATCTTTGAGAAGTCTTAAGATAATTTTCTTCTTTTTTGAGCAGTTAAACAATGTTAATGGTTGCTTAAACTTCTAATATTCGATGCTATTGCAGTCCCAGAAATTACAGTGGGAGCTTTTAGAATATAAATTATAAGTTACTTTGGAAGTTTCAAATACAGCTATGTTCAGTTTGCTGTTACTTTTTTACGTTTAAAAACATACCCAATTAGGTTTCTCAATATTTCGATACTGTTACTACTAAAATTTATAAAAGATGTCAAAGCAACACCATATGTCTTTTCCTGACTTGTATTACTCATTACATTATGTTCCAAGCCCACTAAACCGATCCCTTTAACTAATTAAAACAAATTAGCCTATCAAACGTTATCTACAATCTAAATTATTTGGACATCACGGAAGCTTTCATTCTCACCACTATCTGATGGACAATCCTGTTAGTGTTGCATGTTGAGAATACTTATCGCCGTGTTTTTTTAACTAAATGTGAACGCCCAGTGAGCTTTTACAGAAATTGTGTTTGATGAACGCAGTAAATTATGATTAGTTTTTATGGTTGTTGTTTCCATAAAGGGAGCTCGTTTTATGTGAATGGAATATTGTGCTGTGAAATTAGAGAACAGTCTCTAAGGGAAAATGTGAGCTACTTTTTCTTTAATATTTTATTTTTAAAACTATGCTGACATTGCGCCTATCGGAAGAAGAAACGACGCTTCTTAATTAGTAAAATCGACACTCAATTGACCGGATGCGCGGCCATATTTAAACTCGGATCGCGATCCCAATAATCCAACCGCATTTGATTTCCGGTGGCCTTCAAGTTTTTGCGCAACCTACTATAAGGCTTACTTCCTATTTATAGAGTTTAAAGTTGAATGTGCTGTTTTAAGAAGTTGACAGACAAATTGTATGTATTTATACGTGGGAGAATTTTTGAACCGTAACTTTACGGAACGAACTTAACAAGTTACTGTCTGAATTGAATACTTGACAAATTCTATGGAATCTTTAAAGATCGTATGTCCTAATTTAGTTAGTTAATGTTATGGTAATTGGGCTGTTAGGAGCAATTTTCTTATATGATTTCACGGTTAACTGAGCAAGAATGTGTTATTAACGTCTCATGGTACTTTGAACTAAATTGTCGTTTAAGAATGTTTTGGACAAACAGTTGTTTGTTTTGTTTAAGTCATTTATTACTAATTACCCACTTTGACTTATTTGAAGTGTTACGAGTCGTTGACTTAAAAAAGATATTTTTATAAGTTCCGTCTAGACTAAAGTTCAACAACATATAACTTGTTTCCGACACACGCTTTATACTCCAATAAATCTCAAAAAGTAACCAAATATTATAAAATAACACGGTTATTTAGTAAATATCTGAATATTTCGCATTAGTCACGACAAAAATCAGGTTGTACGAGATTGCACGGGCGATGCGATGTTTAGTCATCGTTTTGTAATGCGCGCACGCACTGCGACTCTTAATTTATTAGACCTATATGGTTGTTCGGACTTGAATCCGAAATTCTCGGCGCGAATCCGATCGTCTTTATCGATTCTCAGGACGAGAAGCGGTTTCAATGTCTTGGCGAATGCAAATCAGCTGTGTTATTGAACTTTGTGGAAACAATATTTGGGCTTGACAGTCAGCTTAACAATTAAAGACTCATGTTAGAGCTGTTGTAATTTTCAACGGTTGGTATTATTTACTACTGACCTCGAAAGGATTGCGCTGCGACACTTTAATAATACGCCTTAACTCACTAGTCAAACATCATTCTTGAAAGTCAGAAGTTTCTCGACCTTCACAGAAATACATTTTTGTTACAAAATTTCAAAACATTTGTTTGGATTCAGCACAAATATTAGCCGTGAAAAATCGCTACCTCCTCTCGATAATAGAGCCGTATCGAAAAGACTGGTGCCATAAAATAACAATCCGATTTTGCGTCAACTGCTATAATTACGTCCGCCATATTTTTTTCGCAACAAAAAGCTGTCGTATTCGCACCGCAACACTATTGTGTTCAAGTTGAATACCACAGCGTAATATTAAAATTAAATTATACCGTACATATTTAAGATCGTCCGAATTTTTCGCAAATGGCAACCCCGGATAATCGTGTCGATTAAATACTTTTTATTGTTCCAACGTTCCCACGGATGGTGCACGCGAACGCGACCAAAGTTCTTTTATTTTTTTGAACGCATCCGTGCCTCGGGCTTGATTCTGAAGGAGCCAAACTGCTTTCATTTGAATCTCGTTTGATTGTTGGTTGCTGAGGCAGCAGTACACTATCATTAGTGTATATTAACTGAGGTTTTGGTGCGTAAGCGCATTTTGACGTGTGTAAGTAGTGTGATTTACGAGTATCATTATGTAACCACCTTTTGTGTACATCTTGAAATTGAGGGCTTAAGTATGATCTATTTGGAACTTTTTCTCGCCTTACTTATTCGTTTTAAAGCTGTCGTGTCGTTGTCAGTTTTTATTGCACCTGTACGTTATCTACAGTCAACTTAGTTTTTTGTCGCCGAGAAATCACAGTACTGCATGATTACTAACACCGTAGCTGTATTTTGCAAGCCTACTTTTCAAACCGGTTTTGACGATGATTCGCGACTTGCTGGTGCCAATTTATACGTTATTTTCATTTAATATTTACCAAACACTAGAATGACAACATCTACTGACTTTATGACATGCGACAGAGACAGAGAGAGTTCGTTGACAAATATAAGACTTACTAAAAAGATATAAAACTGAAGTCAAAAGGTTTTTGAGAAAAAAATCTGCATATATTATATTTTTCACCGTGTCAATGACACACTGATGGCAGACAGAAAAAAACGGCAATGTTAATATTAAATCTGTTGATTAGTACCCATATATAGATAGGCAGGTGTTTAAAAAAACAGCGTAGGCGCATAGGTGTGGTAACCTACCATAAACAAATTATATTTTGCAGTTGCCACTCCGACAACAGGGTTTGTGCTGTGAGGTCTATTTATTAGTGAAGTTTTTATTTCTTTAATTTGTCACTGTGATAATGAGTTACGTGGAGTTCCTCTATGATTTATTGGAGGTAAGATTTAAAAAGTATTTTCGTTTACATTTCAAGTTTTCTCAATTACGTAAGAACGGAATGTTGACAAAAATAATCGTTGTAGTTGGTTTTATGAATTTATGACTTTTTCCAATAAAATTCTATGGGATAACCGTAGCTTCGTAAAAAATAACAAACGAGTCTTGAATGAGAGAATTCTCTATTATCGATTGCTTTATTGAAATGCTTCTTTAACAATATTAGCCCAACATTTTCGCTCTTACAACCAGTGTTGGAAGTAATAAGACCAACATTGGTCCATAAATATCCCCACAGCTCATCACAAGAACTAAACAGGTGTCCATTGGACGTCCAATTACATCTTCTGCTCAAGACATGCTCTTCTAAGAAACATTATGTTCGCTGTCGTAACTACTCGTGCTCGATGTGAAATGCGCTTACAATATATGTTATAGAATTAATATATCTCAACGTAGACCGTGGTTAATGAAAGAAAATTTAAGGGATTTGTGAATAGACCACATAAAAACGTTTCAGGGATAAGTATACCTTGTATGCTTGTCTCCCAAATAGCTGTTTGTTTTTTAAAGACACTTTTATTGTTTGTTTTCATGTTAAGAAATTTCGTGTTCCTATGCATTACTTTTGAAGTATTCAAGCTTTGTAATGGGTTTTTTTTTGTCTTTGGTCATATAACGCATTAACTAGAAAAAAGGGGGTGTAATTACATAAATAATGCTCAACTAATGATAATTCATTTTAATTCTTGCCCAATAGCTGATTCTTAAATACTTATTAGCTAATTAGCAAATTTTGAATGAACTTTACGACTTCCATCATAGCCCATTGTGTAGACAACAGTCATTAAGGATCTGTACATGGTCATCAATTCCTAGTCCTTGCCCTCGTTTCTCAGTAGTCCTCAGACTTGTCGAAACATGTTTATAACGGGTTGCCAGACCAGAATGGTTAATGGCATGACACTTCCTAAAGAAGATTTTAATTTAATTCATCTTTGCTTCTTCGGATAATAAAGTTCAGATTTGGTTATAATATTTTACGGTTTTTAAATTTTCAACACTTTTTAAGAGAAACGGCTTTAGAAGTGGACATGGATGACGGTCCTATAAGGTAATTAACGGGATCTCCTAATTCTACATTAGAAATTGAAATAACTGTGTTTGAAGTTTTAAATCATGTACGTAATCCGGGAAATACCGAAAAAACTGTGCTTTGGTTGCTAAACGGACCTGGTGGACTCTAATTCAAAATATTTAGCTTTTCTGTAAGTAAAAATTCGCTCTATAAATCCTAAAAACAGCACCTTAAGCTCTAAATTATTGCACTACTTCTTTCAAGCACTAACGACTACTGCCGTCATAACTCCCAGTGTTGCCAGTGCAAAAAAAAAAACGAGTCTTCCGAACAGTTGCAACTTTTTACACATTACCATAGATGCTCGCGAACGTAGGAACGTCTAACTTATCTAAGTTAGACGTTCCTTGCGATGAAATGAAACGTGCTTGCGCAACCGAATTAAACAGAATAACTTGCCTTCTAGGTAATCTGGAAATCTGTTTAGGAATGTAGTTAGGCAGTTGGGCTACGGGGTCGACTACGACTCGTGTTTGCGTAATATAAATTTGTTTTGATGAGAAATAGTACGCCTTTCTCGTGTTCCTGAAAGCTGAAATGTTGGTCGTTGATCATTGCTCTGCCAATATCACGGCATCAGTAGATGTATTAATTCATATTCATTATTATCTCACTGCTATGTTGACTACTTTCTTCTCAGATAGACGAAGTCTGTGTGCCTCAAAGTGGGATAGATTAAGGTTAATTTTTTTTTTTAACAATTTTTCTTTAGGGTCATTAAAGCAACATATTTGTTGAACTTTTACCGCCATCTAGTGAAAACCCTGAAAACTTTCTCACACTTTATAGCATTTTTGCTTTTTTTTTTTTTATAACTTCAGATTTGTCACTTCAGATTCTATTATTAAGTTGTCACTTTAATTCATTCCTTATATCAGAAGCTTTGCATATTCAGTATTTACATATTCATCTTTGCGTTGAGATACAGATCTTTTCTCACAGCATCTTAGTAATTCCTCCATTTTATGTAATGTTATTGTTTTGCTGGTATTAACATAAAGTACCTACTAGGTATATAGATCTTTACGACTTTGACCATGATGGAGTTTGCATTACTTTCCTGTGTAAATTGGACACTAACCAATTAGTTTAATTCGTAATTTCAGACTTAATTTCAAATATTATCTTTTATCAAACAAAAAATATATTGCACGTTTCAAGCTGCATATCAATAAGAGCTTTCATCTATTCACTAAGTAATTCAAAATTATTAATGTCCTATAAAGACAAGGCGAGACCTAATTTTGTTACATCCATTTATTTAGTGAAATTGACAAGGTGCCTTAATAAAGTATCTATTAGGTGTTACTTAGCGTTAGTGAAAACTGGCATGACTAAATGGGCTACTAAAACGTCTTGTAAAGAATTTTTTATCTAATCGTGGGCCCTAACGACTCAAGTCAACAATAACATTACATAATGCGACATTCCGATGATGTTAGATAACACTGAAAAAATTATGTATTTTTCCCAAATGACTAACAACTTCTGTATGCAATATTAAACTTTAAAGTTTGCTTTCATAGTGCATCATTTGCTACTTCTTTTTCTTATCGTGTCGATGACAATCTATATCGACGACTTTAGCGCTCTCCGAAACGTCCATCGGCTCCTGTAACGAGCAGTCGGCAGGGAATGCACCAAATGCTTTTGCTACTTCATAGTGTACGACTGGGATTTCTTATAATACTTTCCAGAACAAAATAAAAATACAGACCGCTTAAAGACAAAGTTGAGTTGTTTGTTTATACGCCAACACATTTCAACTATGCAGAAAGCAACGTTCATCGTAATCTCTAAATAATACTTACGTTTGGGAATGTATGTTGTAAATCACATCCACCAAGTTTAAAAGAAGTATTTATATTTACTTTTTAAGTGTAAGCCAATATTACCAGTACTCAATTTGCTCAATAATACAATGATGATGGTTCGCGTATTAATAAAGTTTCTCAACACACTCAATGTAATAAGCCCATTAGGTGTCTGTATGTCAACATGCCTCACATACTTGTAAACTGTTTACAGAATGTTCACACGTGGGTTTTAATACGTTAACGCTTCGATTACAAGGCAGAATTCCAAACTATGAACCTGTAGAAAATATAGTAGTCATTTACTATACATTAACGTTTCTTCAATGGTCTGAAATTAATAAAGCTTGAATTTACCAGAACTTCATCAAAAGGTTTGATTGATTGATACAAAGGTGCTAGTCAAAAAGACTTAGTAGGTACGAGGTCTCATTAATGTTACCAGGTTCATCATTAAGTTTTATTGTTATCCTTCAGTTTGTCGAGTGGCTAAATTCCACCAGTGCACTTAAATCAACTTACCAATAACAAAGTAATAAAACAGTACAACACATTTATTGTTCAAGTGAATGGTTAATACAACTAATAAATTCCACATAAATGAATAAAGTAAAGGCGTCGACATAATAATCTTTTGCGGTACCGAACTTGCGCGCGCGCATCCCACGATAACGCGACGTCACTTCCGCCCGTTGGAGGCTGCGATATCCGGTCAATAAACTCTGATTTTTAATTAAATACCGTTGATTGTGATATTATAAACTGTTGTAGTTTTATTTGCTTTCATTAGCGTATTGCAATTATTCATAACCTTATCTACATGAATTAATGAACAGTCATCTTGATAGACATGTCTGTCATATTATGTCTGTCCCTACATCATGGCAGTTTGCAAAGAGTGACTCAAAGTGAACTTGAAAAATACATGAATCATTAGAAAACAATACCAAAAAAATAATTATAGCGAACAAAAAGGCACTTCGAGGGATTGCAACTTACAAAGATATCAACTTTAAGTGATAAGGACTATTGAATACATAAGGGTCAAATTGTAACAAAAAAAGCTTAAACGACCAAAGCTGGCACGCACTTACACACACCATAAACAATTTTTCCCATGCCACGCATGAAATCCCACCAATGAGCAAAATGCCCATAAAATTGCGAGACCTAGTAACCCGCATCATGGCAATACTATGGCAAATATCTGCCATTCTGTCTGAGTCACGCCATTATTCACTTTACTACTAAATGGTTCATTGATAAGTCAAAGGCGCAAGAGTTATGCGCTGGCGCAGATCGTAAAGTATGAAAAATGCGAACATTAAAGGACCAGTGTTTTTTCAAGAGAATTTTACGTAGACGCGAAATTACAAACATACGTGATTGGTAATTTGTTGGAAAATCAATGTTCTTAAACTTCTAGATTACCAACGCCTTAACCCATAGAGCGTTGGTTAATCAATTTATAGGCATCATAAGGTTCTAGCAATCCTAGAACCGTAGATAAATCAATCGGTGCTCAACAAATATTTGCCACGGTTCATGCATAAAATTCTTTACATAAAGCCGACTTTTCATTAGAGATCTGAATTAGTTCCATAACAAGACTGCCCATTTGTCACTTTTTATGTCCAAATACTCTTCAGTCTAATGAATTAAAAACACGGATCATTCACACCTTATGCTTCGCCTCTTATTTATTTCTAAGTCTAACATCAAAAACCCCGTTAACTATTTCAAATGAGTTATCCGTACCGTAACTGAAGCATTAAGTCTTTTAACGCGTTCTATTACTAGATTGTTATACCGCAATACGTCATCGCCGCCATCTTTGTATTTTCCTCACTTTCTAACATATTAAATTAGAAAAAGAGGTGCGAGAATTGTAAGAATGAGCTTTATGTCTATTTACGTGTTCCTACTTATAGTACGGTAATTAAAGCTTGATTTTGAGTAGGTGTACAAAATTTATATTAAGGTTTCCTGAAATGTTGAAGTTACGAAGAGATTGCTCGAAAAGGGCAGACTTCATTGCACTTTATTTTATAACTATGTCTTTTTCAAATTATGTACAATTTTGTCATGGTTTCACGTTGAATCTCTTTAAATGCAGTCGATTGTTTGACTATTATTGGTGATAAAATCAAAAAGTAATTAAGCTGTAAATCATTCCGTATATATCACAAGTCACTATAAACTTTGAAATCCTCTATAACATTAAAAGTAATGATAAAAAATATGACCTCATAAGTGTAGATAAAAAAACATAGTTTTATGTAACTCTTTACTACCTACCACGAATATACACGATCAATGAAAAGACAACGTTTATTTATAAAACAACTCGATTATATCAACTTTATCACCAACGTGACGGACTAGATAATAGTCCTAACTAATCCTAACGCGGCCCCAATTAGGTCAAGGCAAATTCTCGTCATTCACATGATGGCCAAATCTACAGACATTTTTATCGTGTCCTACATTCACATTCGTAAGATCAATGGCCTGAACTAGCAGCTAGCAAGCAATAAAAGGATTGAAATCGCAATGTCGTGGTCGATCCAAAATTGCTGTTTCCGGTAATCGATCAATCTGCGCTTGCGAACGCATTACCCTTTTACTCGGAGCATTATCCAATTGAGCTAAGCGGTTAGTGACTTCAATTGGAGCTGTACTTGTTAGGGTGAAGTTATGTGGAGTGATTGTTTTCGCAGCTAGGTCGGGTGTAACACAGATTGCATTGCAGCAGATTGGGATCTTTTAAATTGTTTCGCCATAACAATAGATGAAGCGAATGGGTCTATAAAATGGATATAGCAATCACGTCTTGGGAGCTTCTTGATCGCAATAGGTTGTAAATTAAACCAAGGCAAGAGTGAATCCAACACGATTGCAAAATTGCAGCAAAAGTTTAGTTTTTCAAGTTAATCCTCCATGGTCTCTTTATCTAAACCAAACCTAATCTACCTTATTTCGGGTCTAAATGATGTACGACTTACTTAAGAGACCCATATTGTCTACGGAATACAAAGTTGATAATTACACAACAACAATTGAGTTCAGTTAACGATTGTTACGAAAGCTATCGTTTGATGCGCGCGCGCTGATGGCTGACATCAGCGACCTCTGCCGCTTCCGGTGCGTCTGCTTCACTGATTTATTGGCATTTATTAGTGGAATGGTACTGTTACTGATAACGACTGATTGACGATTTTGACTTAAATTTTAATATTGATAATAATATTTAGATGGTGTTTTTCAGAAACTTAACACTTTTTGTTACCAAAAATGTTTAGTCTGTCTAAACTGTTTTGAAAATCATTCGTTTCATTATCCGCTGATAACAATCGCATCTTTTTCTATTTATCATCTCTGGCGATAAGAACTTCACCTAGTTATGTCCAGAATCATAGATAAAATCGAAGACTTGTCTAGGTTTTAACATATTAACATTATCAAACTTAGTACGTTAGTCAGATGTGTCTTTTCTCTGTTTCCCCTCAATTTGTATATTTCTAACGGTGACTCTCACGAAGCAGTACGTGTCAAAATGACGGTTTGGAAGCGTGTGCGCATACCTGCGGTTTCTTCTGGAATTTGTGGCGTGACAGAATGACAGTGGTGACCGAAGGTATTTCGGAAATGCGATTTGTCTAAATTGCCTAGAATTTATCTTTAGATTATATTTTAAGATGCGGTTTTGGATATTTTATTGGCATGTCTTACTTAGTTGACGGTGATATAGTAGGATTGTATTATTGGTGTCTATATTCGTTGCAGTTTCAACAAGATGACAAAACACAGTTCTTTCAGCATCCTATTATAACTCAGGATGACAAGAAACGAATACTGTATATTTTTCTTTCTTTCAATTAAAAAGAAAACTCAGCGGTACATTTTTACATTCTAATTCTGTGTTCACCAGAACTCCTATTTCAAATTAATTTTAACATCTAAACAAAACAAACTATGAATTAATGTATCCCAAATGGCGGGGTACGTTTTAGAATTGAATTCGTCGGCAACCCGAGACGTTCGGGTGGTGACAGACAAGCTAATTGATATCGCGTTCCTTCTCACGAAGTGCTCTATTTTGAAAAACACAACAACTACTTAGAGGAGTAACATTGTAATACGCTGTTAGTTGCTACTGAGGCTAGTCGATTTAAAGAGATTTAATACGGCTTTGCCAAGTGAGAATTTTATCTTGTTTGGTTTTAGACTTGTTCATTTTCAGTCTAGTTGTTTAAAATTGGGTCAAGCTTCCAGAAGGAAAGTAAAGAGATTGTCTAGGAACACCAGACGAAATCAAAAGGAGTAATAGTCTGCTTTCTAAAAAAGGATCAACTACAATGCATTTCTTGCTAATGATATCAAACATTTTTAATCAATGTATGATGGATTAGAATCTAACACCCGAAGCTGTGACGTTGCGTAAACAATAACAATCAATGCATTAGCGTTGTATGATGGATCGATGTGATGTCAGTCCATTGAAGAAATCCGTTTGTTTATCAATGAAGTTTAATATTACTCCCACACTGGTACAAACTGATCTACGAATGAGATTGTAGAGAATGGCCAAAGTTGGGTGGAAAGTCTGTAAGGTTTAAAAGGTGGGCAGTTGAAAAATGATGCAAAAGAGAGTTCATCACTGTTATGTTATCTGAAGTACTGGACATAATTGACTTTCTAAAAAGTTCTAAGATATCAAAATACTTATATTGTCGAAGTCAAAAGAAAATGGACACGCAATGTTATTCGCATCCATTTTTATATCAGCCAATAAAAATGAAACCATCATCATCATTAATAACTTCATAGGAAAGATTAAGTCGGTGATTAGATGTTTTTGAAAAGGAGTCTGCTACCAACTCAGCAGAAAGATATAGAGTAAAATGAACCGATAACGCATGTTAATTTTTTAAAGATTTATGGTGATAATGTTAGATGATATAACTTAAATACTCTTTAAGAGGTTTCCATTAAAATTCTTTCTTTATAGCTCGACGTAATAATCTTACAAAGTTATTCGTGTTCATGTGAACGCACGCATTTTTCAGATAACAATCTTTTGAGTAGGAAAGTAGTATCCAGTAACAATGCAATACAATTACAAGCATTGTTTTAATAGAAATATCCGTTACCTCTTCAGTCTTGTTCCGACGTATAATAAAGACACGCATTGATTTATAGATAAGAATGGGAATTATGCTTGTTAATTATTTTTCTGCAATTGTGTGGAGTCTGTGGAATGTCAATGTTTACAACGCCTTTATATGCTATGCTTTCTGTTATTGGATAATGCATTTTATCTACAGCTTTTAGATCTTTAACATATTATTATTTCACTCCTTTTCCACTGTTTCTTTGTTGTCAAATTCCCATGGATTCGTCCAAATTTAACCATGGTATGGCCTAATCAAATTCTACTACATCAAAAAACATAGGGGTATTTCTGAAAAGTTTGACATGTGACTACTAGTAGAACACCCACTTCTTACTTCTTCGGTGCTTTACGATATTTATATCAGCATTTAATTTCCCGTTGTCCTTAATCGAAAAGGCCCTTAGAGCGAAATAATGACAGAAATCACACATTGTCCATTACATAACGTTTAATTATACATCATTACATATTCCATGGTAACGTCCAGCTGGCGGGCGTCGAACCCGCTTCCGTTGCGCGCGCGCACCGGTGATAACCATCGAGACTTATTATTTAAATTTTGTAATGCCATGCTCTTATGAATATTGAGTTGTTGTTACGCGGTGCTTGTTTTGTGGAAGATATTGCTGTAATTTGAGTTGTTCCGGTCTCATTTACACGTAGTTCTAAGAGGATAGATGAATCGTCTGTAGTACAAACTGTTTTTTCTTTGTTTGCACTGTATTGAGATATCTAACCTAAAATGCTGACCGCGACTGTAAAGTATATTTAGGTAAGAATCTTATGCTTTTTTGGAAGCCCCACAATATTCTAACATTAAAAAATAATCTCGTACAAAAGTTAACAGACCCAAGGTTTGCAGAAATAATTACCACATCCAACGTAACTGATTAATCAAATAAACTAAGTAATTTAACTTAGATCGCTGAAAAGTTAATAACTATGGCTAGACACGCAAGGCTGGGAAAATATTGCGTTTACTTTACAAGTATAAGTTATTGGAGGCATTTTTCAGAGTGAATGGTTTGTGTAGGAGTCTGTATTACCGCTTTTGAAAGGCGATGTGATGAAAGATAACGTAATTTTATCGGAGAAAAGAACATCATCATTAACATCTCTACCTACAGATTTGTATACCACAAACATCTGTAGGTAGACATATTATTGGTATAGAAAAAATATATCTCCATTTTTAAGCCAAGTAGAGACTCACAAATTACCGTAACCCCGGTACGTAAAGGGCTATTGAAGGACACCGTGGATTTCAACCTTATAAACTGAACTTCTAGTTCAGTTTACTACGGATACACTTCAAAATAATCCCTGGATATATTTTTGGAGTTATGTTTACATTCCCACGTCAGCGCGTGTCGATAGCTTAACGAATACAAAATTGTATCAACAAAATAGATAAACAAGTTCAAACAAAATTCAACTTTATTCGGAAGGTGGTAAAGGTAAAAAAAGAGGTTCTGGAAGGTACGGCTAAGTTTTTACGCACCTCACCGTCAGATGTCAATCAACTGACAGTGTGACTTGATGAAAGCAGAAGTGTAGAAAACGTCAAAGAAGTTGTACAAAGAAGAGTCCCCAGAAATAACATTGAAGTAAGAAAAAAATAACGGTTTCCGAACCACTTCGACTGCCATTTTCCAAATTAGAACACAAACTGACAGCTAAGTTCGCGCCATAATTTATATGGTGCGTTCCGCTTTAAACGATGATGGGTGCGTTCGGTTGTGAACTGTTTCTTTTAAACATTCAACATTATATTTTTGGAAAGACATATTTTATGCAGAAGAGTTTACATTTTAGAAATTGAGGTGTTTGTCATTGTCAATTGCTTCTAATTCAGGCTGGGTAAAAATAGAGCTATATTATTTAAATAACACCAAATTTTACCGTAAGCAAAAAGGCGACACATTCGTCAAGATTTTTTGCTCTCGTGATACTGCAGATTAAATAGACTCAATAGAAAAAATATACAGGGTGTCCCAAAACTCAACGTCAAGCCGAAACGGGGTGACAGGATTGATCATAACCATCACGAGAAAAATCTGAAAAAAAATCTATCCCATGCAGTTTGAAAATTATGGGCATTTTAAGAAAAACCTAGAAATTTGATCAAACTGTACCATTTTTCGGTTATTGTGGTTATTCTTTTTTATTTTTGTTCATTTGAACTTTGGAAACGTAATCCTAAATAACATTTCTAGAATCCCAATAAAAAATAATGACACAATTGCCTCAAGTTTCCGAGAATTGAGACTATTTGTTAAACTACGAATTTAAAATTTTCAAGATTCGTCGACTTTGACAGGCCCTCCTATAAAAAAAATGTACTAGAGTGCCTTGGCAAGTGGCATTAAAAGTTGGCGCATTTAATCAGAATTCTAAAATGGTACAATACTTGTTAGTTCCATACAATAGAAAAGAGTAAAAAAATTAAAACCTCAAGTAACCCGATTTTTGCTATCACGTTTTACTCAGTTAAAATGTTTTTAATTCGCACAAGCTCTAGGTAGGTTCTTAATTTTAAGACAAAATGATGAGAGAGATGGATAATGGGTATGGGTACGCATTTCGCAGTGCAAGTAAGAGATTTCCTTGACCAGGAATATCCGGGAAGGTGGATTGGACGTTCAGGCACTATCTTGTGGCCCGCCCGTTCACCAGATTTAAATCCCCTGGATTTTTTCTATTGGGGAGTTCTCAAAGAAAAAGTTTACTCAAAGCCCATTGATCACGTAGCCGACCTGCGTGAACGCATTTCTCAAGCAGCTGAGGCGATCAACTCTCGAAGATATGCCCGACTTATAAGTAGATCTTTTTTAAGAAGATGTAGGGCTTGTATTGAGGCTGATGGTAAACAATTTGAACATTTATTATTTATTATTGTAATAAAAATGTTTTTTCTCTATCTGACTTTTAGTCCAACAAACCTAATTATTTTACTAACTTTTTTTCACTTTGGTAAAAGTGGCGTCACTATCTGTCTCGCTCACTCATGACAAACATACCCATTATCCATCTCTCTCATCATTTTGTCTTAAAATTAAGAACCTACCTACAGCTTGTGCGAATTAAAAACATTTTAACTGAGTAAAATGTGATAGCAAAATTCGGGTTACTTGAGGTTTTAATTTTTTTACTCTTTTCTATTGTATGGAACTAACAAGTATTGTACCATTTTAGAATTCTGATTAAATGCGCCAACTTTTAATGCCACTTGCCAAGGCACTCTAGTACATTTTTTTTATAGGAGGGCCTGTCAAAGTCGACGAATCTAGAAAATTTTAAATTCGTAGTTTAACAAATAGTCTCAATTCTCGGAAACTTGAGGCAATTGTGTCATTATTTTTTATTGGGATTCTAGAAATGTTATTAAGGATTACGTTTCCAAAGTTCAAATGAACAAAAATAAAAAAGAATAACCACAATAACCGAAAAATGGTACAGTTTGATCACATTTCTAGGTTTTTCTTAAAATGCCCATAATTTTCAAACTGCATGGGATAGATTTTTTTTCAGATTTTTCTCGTGATGGTTATGATCAATCCTGTCACCCCGTTTCGGCTTGACGTTGAGTTTTGGGACACCCTGTATATACAAAAACATGTATTGAAAGGACATTATTATGTCCTTTTTAGCTATACCATCTTGCTAAAAGTTGCTAGAAATAAGTTCCAAGTCCGTTTACTCCGGGCCCTCCTTTGGCACATTTATAAACCTGGGAATATGAAATAAAACGCAGGGAACTGTGTTAACAATCACCCCGAATGGTGCTCGTAACAAATTAGAGACGTCAACTCGTCGCCCGCGGCCGGACACGGTCGTCAAGTGGATTGTGACGTACTTTACAATTGTTTTGACTAAAATAACTTTTGCTTAAACGGGAGCTTTTGCTGGTAGAGTTTTTAACTACTTTTCGTCGGACATATTATTCAGTTCATTAATAATTAAAAAAAGGGACAGGTTTGGTATTTTTATAACATCAAACACTGCCAACAATCCGTTTTAATTTGCTAGAAATATTTGCAAATCAGACGGAACTAAAATGAATCCTAGCTGATATAAATCTAATACCTAGTCTAATACTTAGTTTTACTCCAAGGTCTTTCATATCGATGGAAGGCAAGCGTACCCGCGTGGGAGCCGTGATGCAACCCCGTATACAGTGGGCGTATGATGCTTTACCTTGTAATTAGATAACGTTTTTATGCCATATAAGATTTGGAACCTTGTTTTTTACCTTCCTTAAAGTTGAGTGTCTTCGTGAGAATTGTGGGACGTGACGATTTTGTTAAGTAATGTTGTAAGAAAGACTTGTTTAATTTTTCTTGAAATAGAATGGCTGTGAGCATAATGTTTGCATAGCATTTGCGACAAGTTGGTCTGCCGCGTACAAAGATGAATCTTAGAGATAGTGAGAAATTATTTTATTGAGAATTCTATGATCTAACCAATTTGCTATTATTTTATGATGACGCCCTTGACTGTCAGTTTAAATTTAATTAATTAAATATTTTTATTTCAAACATTGCACGTAGGAGGATAAGGTCTTACCGCCCAATATGGTTCTTGTTATCTCTGGTGGTTTCGTAACCTTTTTGTCGGCAATCATTTGCATGTTATGTGAAATAACTGATTAATCACATTCCTAATGATATCCAATGTAAATAATGTGGAAACGTTAAAATAGCCCAAATAAAGAAATACTAGTTAAGCTTTTGGTAGTCTACAACAAAAACAAAACGCTATTTGACAGTAAGATTTAAAGTGGCAACATCAATATTAGTTAAATGAAAGAAATATTTAAAGCAATGCTTTACAATTTATGTATATTATCTAGCTGTCTAATGTCACCTCGGCCCGTGATATTTTACAAATGGCAGCGTAACATCCTCATTTTCTATCTATCCTTTTGCTGTGCAAGGGTTGCGCGCCAAAACGTCATAACCGCCGCGTCACTTCAGCAACCTGTTACGTTTCGTTCCTACTATATTTACGATACAACGAGTTCTATAATTGAGCGATGCGGGAGAGCTCAACACATCGCGGTCCATCTTTTTAGAATACGACACAAATAACATTCTATATTTGTAAATTTATACACCACCAGCTTTGAGAGCACCTAGGACTTCACGAAACGCAACAGGATTCTCACCCTTATTCGTTTGCGATAAAACTCACAGTTAAGTGGCGGTAATGGATAGGATAAGGTACTTCGTTTTACTTGAATAGAATATGCTAAGGTGGTACGGTTACGCAGCATCCATGCCGATGACCACATGCATCAATGTTTGTAAATAGAAACCATCGTACTATGAAACGGCTTTGATCTTTCAGTTTAGAAATGGGAACAGTCCATCGCCCGTTTTCTTCTGAAGAAAATCCGAATGAATAGAGAACTCTCGATGTATTTTGAAGCTTAGCATAAGCCCATGTTCACGAATCGAGTAGCGTATTTTAAGATCTGTGCGACTACTAGTGACATCTCCTGAGCAAATATTTCTACTTGGCTTTGTTTACTAACAACATTTAGCATCGAACGCATTCCCTATTTTTATAAGGGCGTGGGTCAACAAAGAGGGTTTTCAGTCCTTGTTAAGTCGATTTCAAAGAAAAATTAGCTTCAATATGTGAAAGTAACCTGTTCAAAGGCATCTCACGCGTCTATTTGCTCATTCCATTACCCAGCTGGTTTGGGAAGTGAAAAATCACGCTTATCGCGGCACAAACATAGGGAACGCTGGTCCGTGGCTCGAGCCATCTGTTCGTTGCACCCATAAAGATAACGAAAATGTACAAACGGGAACGCATTCACTACGTATCAGTCGTTTGCGGTGAACGCACCCGCGCCTTAACTTTGAATAAATTACGCGCGAAAAACAGTCGGCCATTTTGCATATTTCCGTACGATGTGTTCCATATTCGAGAGTACGGTGTGTATACAGCGCCCGTTTGATATTCTCTTTGAAATGTGGTTTATTTTTAATCGCGTTGTCCTATTTAATCCGTTATGCGAGTGTGGCAAGCGCCTCAATCAGTCTCAACGGTAGCCGTTGCTTTTGACGTCGTGTTTTCTGTTAAAATTGAAATAATTCAGCAAAATGCTTAAATACATTGTTTCCAAGATAAAAAAGGTCTATATATTTTTAGGAACATTTACTTAGTTGTTTGAGATATGATTTTAAATAGTGTTCTCTTTGTTTCAGATTTATCCGGATCCCGAGTCGGAGAAGGCTATTATGGGATCGGTGGTGTACTGTATCCACCACAAAGAAGGATGCCAATGGTCGGACGAGCTACGAAAATTGAAGGTGAGTGAGAAAGCCAAATATTTGCTAAGATAAAGTTAAGTAGGTAAATAGATCGATCGATCTATCATATTGTGTGCGCTTGTCATGTCACGACACATTTATTTATCTGGCTGACAATACTCTTTAATTTATGAGAGGGCAAGTGGGAAAATCAATCAAAATTAATTGCCAGTAAGTTTAGTTAGCGTGAATACGCTAATTTGTCTAATGTTCGTTTGAATTAGAAATAAATAACAATTCTTCTAATGCATTCTTCTAGTGCATTATACAGATTTTTAAAAGCAATATTATACTAAATGTATAGTCGTACATTAATGAATTATCTTGTTGCATGTTTTTTTTTTTGCACTGTGTTTTTAAATTCAAGTTCATTTTTGAGTGAACAACTACAAAAACTTAGATCTCTGAAACCCCCGTAAAAATTTAACGATCAGCACTGATCTATTTTATTTAATCTTTACACCCTAAGATCTCTTTCTCATGCGCAGGCGCATCTAAACACATGCAAGCACGATGCAGTGCTGTGCGCGGCGCAGTGCGGTGCGATGATCCCTCGCGTGTTGATGCAAGATCACTTGCGTTACACCTGTCCTCGCCGCCGCGCTAACTGCGAGCATTGCCATAAGGAGTTCTCTGGAAGCGCCTTAGAGGTAAGGGTGAAAATTCTTTTGATAAATCTTCACTTTGTTTAAGTTGTTGAAAGAATAAAACAAGTATGAGATTTATCGCTGGTTTTATGAACGAAGGAGAACTGCAAAGAGAACCTTATATAGTCAAATTTTTGAGATATACAGAAGACCGTTCTTTTTTGGGCCATGAAAAAGCTTCCATTTATTGAATGATAAATATTTACCAATTTAGTAAACAACCTAAAGAAGCTACTTTTTCCAAGACCTTTATCAATGGCTTCAATTAACATTACAATCTTAATTTTCAGGAGCACCAAGGCAACTGTGGCCACGAGCCTGTTTACTGCGAAAACAAGTGTGGAGCTAAGGTGCAGCGAAGACATACACAGCAGCACATCCAGCAGCACTGCAGTAAACGATTGGTGCCTTGCAAGCATTGTGGACAGAGTTATACTCAGGTAAGCATTCACTAGCTAAAAGAAAATATGCTTGAGTTGGCAATTTTTTCGATAATGATTATAAATAGGGACTTGTCTTTGAAGAAGAAAATTTACCAAAGCGTTGGTTCATGAGCAAATATTTTAACAGAGAGGACAAAGCACTTACTAGTCCCCAAAAACACGGCATAGCTTAATTTAAAACCTCCCTTATCAAATTCGTGTTTATACACCTAAAAGTGTGCAAACACGAATTTGATAGCGACGATAGGGTTTACTATGACGAATACGAGAGGGGAGTTCCCTTTCGTCCCCATAATGTGTGTTTTGATTTCACTACAACATTTTTACACTTGTCATGTCTTAAAACACACCTCTCTTATTCTCCAGGACACAGTATCAGCTCACGGAGCATCGTGCGCCCGCGCACCAGTAGCGTGCCCACAACGTTGTGGCGCCAGTGGCGTGCCCCGCGCAGACCTTGCAGCTCATCTGCGGGATCACGCCGCGGCCGCTGCTGCTGCTGCGTTACCCTGCTCGTTTAGAGATGCTGGGTGTAGATTTAAGGTATGTTTAAATAGCAGTTACCTTAAAGTTTATAAAAAAAGCTTGCAAAGCCTTTAGATACCAGCGATCTACATGTACGGATTCTACGGTAGCTTAGAGGATATTAGCAGATAGTCAACTAGCGATAAAGCACTAAACTGTTGCTCTTACTTTTGTGAAGGACATTTTGAATACCACACGGAAAGGCATGATTTGTAATCCCAAGCAAGTCTCAACTTCAAGTCAAAATTTGTACAGAAAAATTGTACAGAAATTTCGAACAAAACTAACCAAATGTTTTAACTCTACAGGGAACAAGACAAGCTCTAGAAAAACATACAGAAGAAAGTTGCCAGCAACACTTAGCCCTCGTCTCCGCTCTCGCTAGCCGCCAAGCGCGACAACTAGACTCTTTACGTGCAGCAGTTGCGCGACTATCGGTCAACTGTTCCGGCGCACTTGTGTGGCGCATCAGCGACTGGGCTGCTAAGATGGCAGAGGCGAAGTGCAAAGATGGAGTCGAGCTTATATCACCCGCATTTTATACCAGCCAGTATGGATATAAGTTGCAGGTAAGATTTTAAACCAAGTCATTTACTTCCGTCCTTCGATCTTCGTTTAAATCTCCAATCTATAGGAGTGCATATTCCATGGTCTAACGCCTCCGTGTTTCTTTATGTGTTCCTATTCTCAATCTCCTGAGAAGTGTTAGTCATGTTTTCCAAAAATTGCTAATAGCAGATCGGGCTCCGAAAAAATACATTTGTTCCACTTTTACGCTCCGCTAATATCTCAACTACCCACTTTGGCATGCTTGCCAAAATCCTGGTTCGATGCCACGTGGTAAAAAGCTCCTTGGTTGATAATAAAATCGCATTTATTGCCGTGATACATACTGCAAATATAGTAAGCAGTACATGTTTATTTTCAATTGTTGGATGTTGACCTCGTAACACCAAAAAGTCTCGTTACCAAGCAAATATCTGGTCATAACGCCACATGTATCACATTTGTTGGTAAACAAAGCCACGCCGCTATATTTGTATGAGTCAACTCGAGTATGATGACTAAACTCGCGTCCCCACGGAGACTAAATTAGATACTTGCTCATTCAGTGTGTAATGTAATATTATTTTGAGTGTAATAAATCATAGTTGTTCGTTTTGGTTGACTGTGACATTTGTTAATTAATTTAATTTCTCTTCTTTGTCTTGGGTCTTAAACTTTTGAATGACTAGTTTCTTAGTCGAGTTATTTTTGTTAAGACAATAGGCAAGATCCATTCAGTTTCCATTTTGTTTGGGGCTCTCATTTCTAATTTAAAATCTAAAGTAACTGGTGGTCACCATTTCTACATGAAAATAAACCCCATCTCCTTTCTTTCCAGGCGTCACTATTTCTGAACGGTAACGGAGCTGGCGAAGCTACCCACATGTCAGTCTACATCAAGATCCTGCCCGGAGAATACGATGCCTTACTCCGCTGGCCCTTCGCCCACACGGTCTCCTTCACCCTGTTCGACCAGAGCTCCAGTCCTGACAGAGCCTGCAACATCGTCGAGAGCTTCGTCCCTGATCCTACATGGAAGAACTTTCAAAGACCATCGAAGGAACCTGATGCGCTAGGCTTTGGGTTCCCAAGGTTTGTCTCCCATGAAATGCTGAAGAAGAGGAACTTCATCAAGGATGATGTCATGTTCTTAAGGGTGAAGGTAGACCCTAGTAAGATTGTAGCGGTTTAGTTTTAGAGTTAGTTGTACGGTAATATACCCCGTAGTGGTTTATTACACCATTTTTTGAGAATCAGAACAAAAAATTTTCAAAATTAGGCCAGTATAGATTCTGTTGGGGTCCATGCATACATAGGCTAAAGTAAAATTTTAATCAGTCTTTATAGTGGGGTAATTTGCAATTACGGATTTTATCCAGTTATAGAAGTCTTAAACCATGTTTCTAATGTTCAAATTTTGAGTAGAATATCATTACAGTGATCTTTCACTGTTAAGAGTACTAAAGAGTTAAGTTGGGGTTAGTTGAATGTTAGCCTTAGAGTAAACTTAGTTCTAACTTCAGGCTGAATCCAAGTTAAACTTAAGTTTTAACACATTATGTGTATTCTATAGTCATTATTTAGAATTAAGTAACTTGAAGTCATAGATTTAACTGTAAATATTATTTTTAGACTTAGCTCAGTATTTTGTACATATTTGTAAATATTAGTTGTAGTATGCGAGTACGCAATTGTTATCCTTTCACTAAAGATCTCTTGAGTTTCATTGCCGGCTGAAGAACGTAACAAGCTCAACATGGTGTCAAAGTATTTTATACTTTATTTCTTTAGTTTTAGTGTACATATTTCTTTTACTTTAACGAGACTTGCTTTTCTGTGCCATATTTAGTAGGTATGTTTACCTATTAGCACCATTTGCAGATGTTTTTCGTAGGATAGCCTACTAAATATAGTTTGGCCTAAAAACTAAGATTGCCTGAAACTTCAACAAGCTGATTTTTATGAAGAGCAGAAGACATCTTTTGCAAAAACAAAATAAGCCATCCTCCTGCATTGGGGTTGTTCGAGTTCAATTTAACTAATACTACTAATGGTTAGGTTTTCTAGGATGTTTACTAACATGTAAACTAACGTTAGGTATCTCTTTCATCGAACAGCCCCCTTATCCACCCCACCTTGTCCCGAAATATAACAGAGACTTGTTATTACTAAACCACCTTTCGTTTTTATGCACTGTTGAGTATCTGTCAAAAGTCTTTAATAGATTTTGAACTTCATCACAAAAGAGGAAGGTTTATGTTTAATTTGGTAATTTTAAAAGTTTGCAATAGGAGGACGTGCTGGCGTCTGGTAAGTTAGTTCTCAGATTTATTTTCAGGCTATTCTAATATGATCGAACCAGTATAAATACACACATTTTTATAGTAGACTGCAAAAATAGTGTGTAACTACCTCCAAATGTTCAGAACGCATTTTTGTTAGCCTTGAGCGAATTTAATCGAAGGCTCTTTGAAAAATGCTTTGGACTCGCATCTTCAAACTTAATTCCTAAGGAATCGATAGAAACCTTTGAGCCATGTCTAGCTTCGTTATATCGGCAGATCTTTGTATATATTTTCTGTTTTTACGAAAAAAATAATAATTTATGATTTTTTGTTGACTATATTTCTGTACATAGTACCTAACTTTGTACATAAAAACAATGTTTTAATAAAATTATTAATGTTTAACCTAAAATTCTTATGTATTCGTTAAGCTGGAGTTAAACCAAAGTGTTGTGATTGCTTTGCGTTTTAAAAAATATGGTGTATTGTACATTTCCATTTTGCAAAGTGAATCAACTTAAAACACGGCTAAAGCTGTATGTAAGTAATATATATTTATCTCTATAGATATACATTTAAGTTTTGTTTTTGGACTTTCGTGTGCTTCTTGTATAAGCTGTCAATGTAACGCAAATTATTTTTAGCTTGATCTAAAAGATTTCTCAATTTTTTATTTATTTAATGAACAATATAGCTGTTTCTGAGATAAGTCAACAAATACAGTTGTAGTTATTGTCTTAGAATCCTTCTGTTTTCCTTTGTTATACTTAAGTGAAATTCAGTAACACGTTATTTTAAATTACTGTATTTTTTTTTATAATTTGACTAAACAGCCTAGTATCTTAATCTAAAGTTCTCATGATTAATTTGGATCTCTTCTAAAACGCTTTTTTATAAAATAATTTAATCTCAACTGTAATATTACATTCCAGTAAAAAACATTATTATAAGTCTGGAAGCCATTCTGTAATTATTTATTTTATTGCAATTATGCTATGGGTTTTATTGAGGGAATTATACAAAAAATCGTTTAAGTTATAATTTAAATTTTTTGCTAACTTTGCCTTACTTACTACATTATTTCTTTTTTTGTATGTTTTTTTAGTTTTGTAAAAATCAGTAGTTGTTCTTTATTTTCCTTCCAAAATACACTGCCATTTGATTTAATATTCATGAATAAGTGAAACGTTGTTCTCTCAATATACCCTAGATTTTCGTATCTTCTTTGTAATCCGTAGTTTACGGCTAGGCTATTTGCTATAATAACCTTAGTACCTAATATAAGACTAATTAAAATTAAACCTAGGAACAGATTGTATTAAGAATAGGTTCTAAGCTAATTATAAGCATTTTGCAAAACGGACACATTAGATGTAAGAAAAAAAGAATAATTTGAAAATAATGGCCACATTAGATTTTTAAGAAAATGGCCCATCTTAGATGTTAAGAGGAAATATACTATTTTTTCCGATATAAATATGATTTTTATTGATCTCCCTCTTATGAAAACCTTGCATCTAGGTTTTCATATATCAACACACATAATTTATACCAAAACATTTTAAACATAGGTACACATAATATACAAGTACAAGAACCTCTTAGTCTTAGTTAGTAACCCCTACAAGCTAAAATACCAGAAAGGTTTCAGCTCCATCTGTTCAAAATATTTACGATTTTCCCTTCCCATCTTAAAACTCAAAACAAGATAGATGTTGCAAAAATTATTATGTATCATATTTTTTTTACTGCGTTAAATATTTATTTAACTATTTTAACGATTATATACAGACTATAATTAAAAACTTAGTAATATGAACAAAAAAATAAATAAATAAAAAAACATTCAAAGGGCGTCAAAGAACCAATACGTTCACATCGCTGTCAACGGGAACAGTGCCCAGAACGCTGGCAGCATTGCCAAGTTGTATGGCAATGCTGACTCGTTGGAAGCTGGGTAGGCCTTTGGTGTGGGATGCAACGTGTGTCGACACCCTTGCGCCATCCCATCTTCCTAGTTCAACGTGTTGTGCTGGCGCTGCTGCTGCAGGTGCTGAAAACTCTAAGCGGCGCAAATACATTGGCTTAGCTGGTAGCTATGGGGTCCGAGTGCTCACAACGTTTTTAAGGACAACGCCAGGCGATTAGTCGACTCTTCAGGTGACCAGAGAGCTGGCCTATTTCTAGGCCAACGAGTCTCATAATTATATTCGACTTGAAACACATCAGGGAAAAACTTTAGTCAGACTTTTGCAGAGTAGCAACGTGGTGACATCCTCAACACATGTAAACACCGAAGTTATAAGAGGAACGCTTATACGCGCACAGATATCAGTTATATAGTATTATATAGGCATGTGTAGTACTTATAGTGAAAGTGGACATCAAAATGTTATTAATTATGAACCTCGGCAAAGTTCAAAATAGAGAAACAATAGACAATCTACTAACTTTTACTACTCAAACTTTGGCCTAATCTATCAAGAAGTCAACTGCACCCAAAAACCTATTTAGATAACATTTCTAGCTTCACAAATCATAGTGTTAATAATTAATTGAATGTCCGACTATCGACGTTATAAATATGAGATTGGAGCAAATTGCCGCAACTGTCACTTGTTTTAGTAATTATCGTAAATCTTTAGTGTGATTGAGATTGTAAGAGTATTTCGGAGAGTATATTATTCGGTTATATTTATTTGTTGCAGTTATTAATCATAACTAAAATCATGATTTATTATAATCCTACTTCTGATGCATAATAGCATGATCAGCCTATAATGTTAGGACACAGGCCTCCCCTGTGTGAGAGGGCACAGTTGGTATTTGTCAAAATTTATCTTTGAATTTTTGGTTCTAGAACACAATATTTTCCTTTGCCGTTTTGAGGGCAGGGTTCCAATTCGTGACCAACAACTCATAAATCGGAGCCGATACTACCACCACTTCTGATGAAAGATTAAAAATGAAACTCACCATAACATACAATACGTAATTGGCCATAAAAATATTTTTTCCGTGCGGGAATCGAATTTGCGACACGCGGGGCAACAGTAAGTGGTTAAACCACTGCGCCACCTGAACTGTCTGATTAAACAAATAAACTAATATTTTGGTAGTTAAGATAAGACTGAATTGTCGTTTTTGAATGTAGGTATGTTTAAGTATTATATGGTAGTAAAGCCAAACAGAGAAGAACAGTAAATACAGCAGCAAAATGGACATAAATGTCTAGATTATGCCTAATGGGGTGCTAAGACAGGAAACCTCTACGTGCGCCCGTGGACTGGAGTTCCCCTTCGGATACGTCCGGGGGGAAGACCAGTTTTTCGGGCCGGTGCACCCTGGGATGCGGGCAAAAACTCTTTTAGGCACTGTGTGCCTAAGGGGTCTCTTTGCCCGTATGCGAATAGCCTGTCGGGTGGACGCTCCAACGCGTGTCCCTCTGAACAGCAGAGGGCACAGCGGCGGAGCGGGCTTGCGGACGGTGAGTAATGGGTAAGCTCGCCGTCCGACCAAGGACCAAGCCCGGGTCGGTGGCGCGTCGTGTTTCACGCGTCACCGACGGGGCCCCTTACGGGGCCAAATGCCTGCTGTGGTCGCGGCTTTTTTCTTAATCCAGGATACCGCGGCCCCGGAACGTAAAGGGCATCCGAAGAAACACGGGTGGATTTTAGTCAGTAAGAGTCTGACAGTCCCTTCCGCCCCGCCCAGGGCGGGAGGACTCATTTGATGATTTTGCCACCCTAAAAAAAAAAAAAAAAAAAGATTATGCCTAATAGAATATTATACAAAATAAAATTAATTAGTATATTAAAAGCAATTGCTCTATTGCTTATAATTCATTTTAGTTGATAGAGAACAATTTTATCTTCAATGATATTGCAATGCTGCTAAAATGGCTATTTTAGATCCCCTGAACTGACCTACAACTGTGCACTTTTTATACATTAATTTTTGCTCTTTATAATGCAACTGAAATAAATTTAAAGGAAAGTGGATTAAGGTTGTTAGGAGTAGGTAAATCACGTGTTGGTGTAACTGTGAACGCAAAAGTAATTAAGAAACTGTTTACTTAATCAGTAGAAAATGCTTACAAAAATAACAAACTACTTAAAAAACTTAATGAAACAAACTTACATGTTATCTTAACGAGTAGACATTGCACATAGAGCTAAGTATTTTGAGAGCTTCCCGACTGGCTGAATGTTGAAGTGTTGAGGACAGACGGCTGTTGCACTTTCTTCTGCGCTTTCTGTAAATTGAGAACAAAGAACATCGGCCATTATTGTTGCAAGAAAAAGATACAATTTGCTTTGAGAGGCAAATAAGTGATTAAATTAAATCGGGAAAAGTTTTCCATTAGTTACTATATTTAATAAAAGATTGGTTTATAATGTTCTCAATCTTGATGATTTGATATGAAAAATGAGTTTTATAGACTTGCATTCAAACATTCATTTTTACAATTTAATTATTGTTTATAAAAAGTATAAAAGTGTGTTTCTGTATGTAATTGTAATTACATATTTTGTACTAACAACACAGCACTTACCATTTGTATCTGCAGCAAATAATCCATTGCTGCTGGCAACAAGGGCTTTGCAGAGTTGATCTCCATCATGGTCAAATGGTCCAGCCTACCATAACCACCTCCAGACTTCATCAATGCATCCATGGAAGTCCTTAGCTTAGACATGCGGATGTCCCAAATGTCTTTGATTATAGTCTTTATTTCCGAGGCATTAGGAACGTCTTCTGATGCTGCACCAAGGATTAGTTTTGCTTCAACCATGTAGTGTTCATTCGGCATTTTAGTGAAGAACCTGAAATTTTGAGTTTGAAAATATAACATGCACTAACTCGTGAACACCACAAGATTTATTTTAGTATATCTTTGTATGTAGGAATATCATTGTATCTAAGGCTAAGTTAATGAATCCGGGCACTCTGATAATTGTTATATCATGAATGATCTATCAGAATAATCAAAATGTTCAATATAAAAAGTGACAAAATTAAGTTTGTGGCCTCAACAAATCAATATCCAGGTAAAATTATTGTGCATTAACTTGAGGCGAGCTTACTTATTGTGTGCTTAGAATAAAAACCAATATCACCTCGAAGTGTAATCATGAAATAAGGTACAAAAATAAATCAAAACAAACTTTCACGAAACTAACCTAGATCTCTTTTCCTCTTCTTTGATATTTTCCAAAGTATCCAATTCCATCCAGTCCGGCGGCACTATACGACACTTTTGTTTCTGTTTCAGCATCATAGCAAGCCACAACGGCACATTTAGTGGCAAACCGGCACGAAATGGACCAAATTCACCACAAATTAGATAGATTTTGTCGTAAGTAAAGTTTGGTATTATACTAATAATTCTGTTTTCGCCAATGAATTCCACTTCGTAGGGGTCCATTTTAGAAAATCTCCAAGTAATTATTTCAAAAGAAATAAATTTTAGCACATTTTCAGCCAAACAACAACTTTTTGTCACTCAGTCCAGTCAGTTTTGTTTTGACTATTTTTGTTGAGATGCAAAAGTGCGGGAAAGTCAAAGAGATTAAATATACCTACTACAATTTAATGTCTTTGAGGAAAGTGGTTATGCCACAGACTAAAACTTATACCATGAGAGCCAAAATAATAACAAACAAATTAAAGCAAAAAAGGGTGATTATTAGTTAATTCTGCATCAAAAAATCTTATCGCATACATCTAAATGAATAAACATCATTACATACATTTTTTGTTCACAAATTATTAAATTACATAGGAACGACATCTATATCCAACTTAGCTCAACAGCTCTTGCAATACCTACTTCGTGGAAAATAGTTTGTTACAAAATTTGCTAGATGTCGCTACTCGTAGCGTTTCAGTATTACACTTTGGAAAACTTTAACGAAATTGAATTCAAAACTCCCAACTAAATTACTATCATCTGAGCATTATTATAAATTAGCTCAGATCCAGCTAAAACTCAAACATTCTAGAATAACAATAAATTAAAGGCGTAGCGATCGATGCAAATCGTTTTGGCAAAGTGCAAACTCCTAATTACTAGCCGTAAATTAGGGTGGCCGGTTGACAATGTCTCAGACGGTTGATATTTATGGGAGGCCTCGTTGGCGGGGCCCGGACTTTTGCCACCCCCATGTCTGTCATAGACTAACGCTTTATGTGACTTCGGAACTGAATTGACGGTCCTATTTCAAAATAAAATATTCGAGTTCTGTAATTTGAACTACGCGATGCGTGTTAATGAAGGTGATTTATGGGAATTGTGTCCACGCGACTTCAAAATGTGGGGTGTAAAGTTGTGTTGATACAATTTATTACAGTTTTCCTTAATAAAAATGGTAACTGATTGTTATGTTAGAATCGTGTGACCAGCTGTATCAGTCACTCATATAAACTAATGGCCTGCCTACTAGGTACCTATTTCGTAAGCAAAAGGTCATCTGTTTGAGTACAATTTGGTATAACCCATTATTGAACTCTTAGCTGGGTACCTACCTACTTTTAGAAACAAGACCGCATCAAAAGTAGATTTTCAGTGAAATCAATAATAATGATCTTATGATAATAGATGGCGCAACAAGCATAAACAAAATTAAAAAAATGCAAATGAACGCCAGCGAAGCAGGGGGCAAAAGCTAGTAGGATTTATTAATTCATAGGAAAACCGAATAGCATAGTCAGCCCATAATATTCCTACAACTGACACTGGCCGCCTCTCTGGAGAAGGCTTTATTCCACTACGCGGGTCCAGTGCGTGTTAATCTTTATGTTGCATATCTATGATTCTTTACGTTGGAACCAGACTAACGGCATTTCGCGTCAATTTTTGCGATATAAGTCCATGAAATGCATTTCCCGTTAATGTGGCCCCAGTGTAATTCTTTATGAGAACCGAATGATCATTGTTAATTATTATGTGAGTATCATGTTTCAATACCATTGACAATTTCAGATCCAATATGAATCCATACCAATCTGTCATTGACTAAGACCAGGCTGTATGCGCTTCAGCCCTTCGCCTTTTCCTTGTGAAGGAAAGAAAAAAAAAAAGAAAAAAGTGATTGACTACAGACTGTATGGGCTTAGACCCTTTGCCTTGTCCGTGTGAAGGAAAGAAATGTACCAAAAAAATTAAATTGAATAACCCAACATTAGAACAGTCTAGAAACTTGAACAACATCGTATAAACAACGCGAGACCACAGCGCATTCATGACCTCTCAAGCACACACTCCTATCAACATGAGACGATATTTACATTTAAAGTTCGTTTCAGAGAAAGAAACTAATGAATAATGCATCAGTCGCTGGTTTTCTACACTTGGAACATACTTGTAACGAAGTAGAAAAGGTACATATTATGTGTTAATAATGTTAATATACTTTCGAGTACAGACTGAAGTATTCTTACGGGTATTATTAATTTATTTTAAGGTACTTAATTACTTACTAGTTTCTTATCACGAAATAATTTACCAATTAGAGAGAAGACTAGTAAAAAGTTCAGAATCATCAGTTCCATTTTGTTTATCGGATTTAATTAGGCCTTAGTGTTTGGTGTAGTTTGTTGACAATAAATTCAAATCTAAGATTACTTCAACGATATAGATTTTTACATAACAAAAACAGAATAAAGCAACTTAATCTTCACAAAACATGAACTTCAATATACAGAGCTAGATTAACAGCTTCTCCAAAGAAAATAAATAACGAAATCCGTCTGCACGAATGGAAAACACACTCAGACATCTTTCTTCTTAAATCTGCATACAAATTCGTGAGATCGCGCGCAAATTCGCCCAGTCATTTAAAAGCGATTCTGTTTCAAGCGAGGCGCCGTTTTTTTGGCCATAAATATGTCGCGCGTGACACCTAGCGATGTACTGCCATCTAGTGGCAGCGATCAGTATGCTAGTCACGTGCTCTCCAACATAGATGGCGTTGCCTGTCACTCAGGCTAGTGAATGTGTTTTAGAAGTAACTTTGAAATATTTATTTTGACTTTTATCAACTCATACTGCGGTATGTAAAAAGGTTAGTTTTTTTTAGGAAATGCTGTACAAAGACTCTAAAGTTATTATGAGCGGAATAGTATTACGGTATTTTGAAAATACGCTCTTTTAAAGAACTAACTTCTGTTATGCTTAGCTGATAAACTTTGAACGATAACTGATGTTGCATTTAATTAGAAATTCCTTTTCCAGCTGCTTCTAATTTACAACCATTTTTAACTGATGTATGCGTATGAACTTATGTACTCATATTCCTTTCATAAAATAACTTTTTTTTTTAAGGGGCCTCTTACAGTCCACTAGCGCCGCCAATCGAAAAAATGTCATAACTCGTAAATAGAATCAAAAATACAAAATGTGGTCTGTAATTACTGTAGAAAAGGCAATAACGTAATTTTATAACACATTGTCAACACTTGAAATATAGCTGTTTAGCTAATTTTTTTTATTTGTAACAAAAACGGCCGTTTATGTTTAGAATGCACGATTTAGCTAAACAGCTATATTTCAAGTGTTGAAAATGTGTTATAAAATTACGTCATTGCCTTTTCTACAGTAATTACAGACCACATTTTGTATTTTTGATTCTTTTTACGAGTTATGACATTTTTTCGATTGGCGGCGCTAGTGGACTGTAAGAGGCCTCTTAAATCTATTATAACTGTTTTCTGTGCCATGTGATTGATTCAACTTCGTTAATTACAAGTTTTTATTTTCCAGGCAAACGAGTTGCAGCGGGGTAAGTATTGCATGAACTTTTCAATTCTGAAAAATCTAAATATCAAGAAGAAAAGTTTTTGAGTAATATTAATGTATGCAAGTAAGTTATATCTCTATGTATTTGGAAGCATTATTTCCGAAAATATTTAAAACTACATGAATAAAAAAGAATATGAATTAATATCCATTACATTCGTAGAAACAGAAAATCACACAAAATTTACCAACTTTCTCTCCAAAAAAGTCCCACCATCCCCAGCGTCTCATTAACCACTTAAAGATAACTTATACTTACAAGTTACATAACACCACAGTTTCACAGTCAGTTATTAAGTGAATTATTATAATTACACTTAGCCTCTGCCAGTTGAGAACAACTTAGTTCACTTATCTCATTCTTGCGGCGGCAAAAGTTTTCGCAGCGGATTTCTATGTTTTTGTTTTTAATAAAAATGTTTACGGCCCCTGCATCGGTTTGCAACTGCGCGGATTTTGTTTCATTTTAGTTTCTGTGCTGTTTGAGACTGTGTTTGTATAATATGAGAGGATTTTGTATGGTCTGTAAGTTTAGGATGTTTCTGAAAGAGTTTAGGATGGAAAAATTTGATTGATGGAAAAATCTGTAAGAGTAATAGAAACCTTTAACGTTGAGAAACATGTTTTTTTTTAGAGGCTAACCTACCTTTTTTTTCTACGTGGTAAAATCATCAAATGAGTCCTCAGGGCAGAGCGGTAGGGACTGTCAGACTCGTACTGACTAGAATCCACGGTGTCCTTCAATAGCCCTTTACCTTCTGGGATCACGGTGATTCGTGAGTCCCGCGACCCCAGGAGGCAGGCTAACCTACCTACCACAATTATTAAAGACAGGAAAATGTTCCTTTCAGTTAGATCTTGCAAGGGACTCGCGTGGACTTACGTTCGCCATACTTAAGTGTTAAATTTGTCCAATTTATTAAAGTACTATGTTATTGAATTATGAAAAAGTTTCAACATAAAGCATAGCGCAAAACATTTAATTATTCTATGATTAGTTTCTTCAATTTCTTTTGATCCATAATTATTTCAAATTAAAAGTTATAAAATGAATATAAAATGTTCTCCAGCCTCAAAATCCTGCCCAACGTTTAGCACCTCACCTCCACAAGATGGAACCGGCCCCAAGTTATCAAGCTGCGCCGAAATCTTCCAACATTAAGCCAGAGGGGGCAATTAGCGCACAGATAATAAGTTACAACTTAAAACTAACATCTGAATAACGTTACGGAAAAGCCGATTTGGATGATTCATACATTTTCTTAAAAAGTATTCAGGAGACTGCAAAAAGAAAATTTATTTCACTGTGTTGATTTGAATACTGCCAGAACACATTTACTTTCAAAATTGTGCAGTTAGTTTTGCAATTATACGTAGGAGGCTTATACTCTTAATTACGATAATGCCTTTGTCAAACAGACGCGCGAGTCCGAAGCGATACCGAACCGAAGCGAGACGTCAGTCCGATAGTTCTGTCACGCTATCGGATCGCTTTCGCTTTTCTATGTGACTGGATTCAAACAATTCCATACATTACAAATAAAAACGTCACGCTTCGCATTCGCCACGCCAGTCTGTTTGACAAAGGCTTAAGAGTTACATCGTCTTTATGTCTTTATCATGAATTGAATTGATTTCTTTGACAAATTGCTAAATGAAAAAAGGTGCTAAACTATTCCCCGGTAATAACAATGCTTTACACACGATAATAATATCACCTAAAATCTAAGGAATAGAAAGAAAGACATTACTATGCAAAATAATTTCTACGCACATTAGAAACGTAATTTCATCTTTTCTACTAACTCGCTCAATAAAAATACACTAGAACATTAAAAACAAACCTTCAAACTTGTTCCCAAAGACAATAAACTGTCTTCATTACATTAATAACACAATTATATAAGTAAGTAACAAAAACTTGTGCCATTAGCCGCACTTCGCTGCATACGCCATGAGTTCCGTAACGGCTCATATCACGGGCCGACCAACCTTCACGGCATTACTCATCGGGGGATAAGTTCAATGGTTTAATTTTTGACAGTTAGTATTAAAGGGTTTGTGAGGCGAAGATTTTGGAGTTTGGTTTAGTGATCTTCGCTTGATTCGGCACAAATGATGGACCGTAGTTGCATAATCTTCGGCATGAAATTAGTTTTAGAAGATCTGCTAATGTCTCCTTTGTCGGTTGCTTGACTCACAAATTACCGTGACCCCGGTACGTAAAGGGCTATTGAAGGACACCGTGGATTTTAGTCAGTACGAGTCTGACAGTTCCTCCTGCTCTGCCCTGGGTGGGAGGACTCATTTGATGATTTTACTACGATAAAAAAAATGTCTCCTTTGTAAAAACTCAGAAAGTAAGATGGTAGTGAAACTGACTGTCAATGTGTGATCAACCAAAAACCGTTTATTTCGAATAATCGCTTATACGCGTTACTTGTGAGCACTAACAAACTGTGTTAGTATGATTTATCTCATTCAATCATATTGTAATGCAACGCTCATACTCGTAATAGGTATCTGTAACTATTTTCAGAGTATTCGGATTAGAAAATGCTAACCCTAACTGGTTTGTGGAGGTCAGATGCAGTTACAGTTAAAATACTGTACAGTGGTATTCTGGGATCTAACATTCTATAATATTTCCAATATTGGAACACAAGCCTTGTCTCTTTGAGAGGAAGCGTTGTAGTCTACCACGCAGACTCAGTGTGGATTGGAACATGTCGAAATGTTGATTCTAGGACATGCCGGTTGCCTTACGATGAATTCCTTCACCGTTTTGATAATGAATCAAATTATAATAATAAATTTCGTAATTTGGTTATATTCGAACCTACTGTTCGTAACTCGGGGCGTTTACCACGGGGCCAAAACTTCTCCTGAAGAAGCTTTTGAAAAGGAAGTTGCTTTGGTAAAAATATTATTCAGTCAGTAAAGTGTTTGCGGAATCTTTTGTCAAGTTTGAACTGCACTGGTCATAATTATTATGATTATTTTCAGAGCAAGCGGAAAGGAAAAGCCTTTCCATGCCAATAGGTATGGTAAGACATAATATTTGAGAAGAACCTAGAATTTATTGGTTGCCGTAGCTCGTAGCAAGAAGGCCTACGCTGCTACGTAGGGTCTACGGCGTAGTCAATAATCACGTGTGCTATTTAAGTGTTGTGGTGTATCCTTGTGTTTCTGTTACAAATGAAAGTCGGAGTTTATAAAGTCGCTTGACCTTGTAAACACTAAATATTTGTGTTTAGTAAAGTATTTTTGAGTAATAATGTGATTATTTTAACTTCACAGCTAAGTTATAAATTAATACATTATACACTAAAGGTTTTTTTTTGCGTGGTAAAATCATCACATGAGTCCTCCCACCCAGGGCAGAGCGGGAGGGACTGACAGACTTGTACTGACTAAAATCCACGTGTCCTTCAATAGCCCTTTACGTACCGGGTCACGGTAATTCGTGAGTCCCGCGACCGTACACTAAAGCTTCGAAATAGTTTAAACACATTTGATTAATTTCCTTCTTATGACTGACTGTTTTATGCTAATCCGAATTTGTTGAAAAAGTTAGGTTTATATACTTTTAAGTAATAATCAAACAAGAAATTGTTATACCACTCACACAGCCCATAACCAAATTACCCCACCCCCTTAGTCTCAGCTCTTCGTCGAGACACCATTACCTATCAAACGTCCCATAAACACCCATAAAAGCCATAAATACACATTAAAAACATTAGAATACTACTTCGACGGATATCATGGTGTTTCTATGGGAGAATGCCAAGCTCCTTTATAAGCCCATGGGGAATTAATAGCTTTTATTCTGTTTCTTTTCAAGGGTGGTAAGTGAGGGATTGTGTATGGCAGATGGGTGAATGTGGCTATGGTTTTAGTGTGATATGCAGAATTGCGATTATGTTTTTCGAAAAAAAAAAAGTTATTTCTTTGTAAGATCAAGAAAAAATGTGTTGCGTCGGACAGATACTATGCAATACTTAATATTAAAAAAACGACGGGTTGCAATCTAGGAGTGCCGGCAGAAGTGAAAACTTGCATAGTAATTAACACACGAACATTTGCGCAAGCGCCCTGCGCCGTCTTACGAATTTTCGATAAGGTTACGTGTCCTGACGCGAATTTAAATTTTTTTACCCATTCCAAAAAAAAGTGCACAACGCCGCTAAAGAAGTATTCACTTCAAAAAAAAAATATAGAAACAGTATAGTTACTGCATTTACATTTTTAAATGTATTTATTGAAAAATTATGACCCTTGTGGGCTGCAGCTGAAAGTCTGCTTTAATAAACTGGTTAATAATGCTAAATTGAAAGGCTAGTTACAGTCACGAGCAATAACATCTATACACTTAACAAAATTCAAACGCAGTTTACTCGTGAAACACTGGTTTAAACTTTGAAATAAGACCTATTTCGTAATAGTAACTTACTACTTCCAAAATAGAATTCTAATGAAAAGGCAAAAGTTTAATCAATATGGGAGCAGAGCATCGCTTTTGAATACTGCTTAGTGTATACATACTATTGCTCGTGACTGTACTACCAAGAGCTAAGTACTCCATCGACGATCAGTTTATGGTTGCTATACGTATGTGCAGTCGTCATAAAACCCCTAAATAATCTGGAAAGCCAGCAATTTTTACATTACTCTCCATCCTTCTTCCCGCCTTCGGTGGACCGGAAGCGACTAAAAATCGACCTCGTTCTTTGCGTTCCAGAGTCCTGGTGTCCTTTAAAGAAGGTCCCGCGAACAACTAGCCATACTTACCCTATCGATTTGCCACCTTCCAAAGGAAAGGGAAAAACAAAAGATTTTAATATGACCACAATTTCATGAGATCCTTATTTATAATAGCAATAAGAACATTTTCAATAATGACTGAGTCAAGTCCTAGCCAGTGTTAGTGGAGCTCCGTGTTGCTGCTCCGTTGGTGTGGAAGAGAGATGCTGTTGAGAGGTTTTATTAAAACCAACAGAATTGAGACACTCTCTTTTTTAAGGTCAGTCAAAAATAAAATTTAACGGTCTCTAATTTATTATTCATCAGTTGTGTAGTATATTATATTTAGAATATAACAATTAGAGAAGATTGGTACAAGAATAATAAAGTAAAATCAATAACATTCGGACAATCTCTATCGTGTTTGCTCGATTATGAATATTATTTTATTAAATTACTAGCACTCCGCCCGCGACTTCGTCAGCGCGTGTTTCTAACTTCGAACTCAAAATATTAGTGTAGACAAACAGATTTTTTGGATGTTCGCCCGCTAGGTTGATTTTTTAAATATACTCGTAGATAATTACGCATCCTTCATTCGATTGGGAAAGTATTTATGCCAAGTTTTGAGTTTATCGAAGCAAGCAGTAAAATCCTTCCCTTAAAACTGAATCACCCCTTTCCACCAATGAAGGGGGTGGTTTTCGAAAAACTCAAAAACACGTGTTTGATTATTTTTGATCTATTTTCTATAGACTGAGTTTCGACTTCATCAGTTAGCGCGTAATGATTTTCCCATACAAACTTTAACATCGTCTAGATTACCAATAGAGGGTAGTTTTAAAAAAATAATAATGCCTATCTTTTTTATTTACTTATACTTATATTCGTACCAAGTTTCAAGTTTATAAACTTAAGGGATACCCACCCAAAAGTCAGCTTTCTACGTTTGGCGTTTAATATCCTTACCTTAAAACTTGAATACCCCTTTTCATCAACTTGGGGGGTGATTTTCGAAAAATCCAAAGACACGTGTTTAATTATTTTTGATCTAGTATTTGAATACTGATTTTCAAATTCATCGGTTCGCGCGTTATGATTTTCCCATACAAACTTTAACATCGTCTAGATTACCAATGGAGGGTAGTTTAAAAAAAGTAATAGTGCCAATCCTTTTTATTTACTTATACTCATATTCGTACCAAGTTTCATGTTTATAAACCCAAGGAATAAGATTTTTCATACAACAGTTTTCACCCCTTTTCACCCCCTTAGAGGAGGACTTTCGCAAAATCCCGTCTTATTGCCCCCCTATATGGTAGACTGCAACTGCTGTCCAAAATTCAAGTTACTGCATTTAGCGGTTTCGGCTGTAGTCGAGTCTTAATAAAAAACCCTGTTCTTTTATATATATAGATAAAATGAAACTAAGTGACAAAATATGCCTCAATCAGACCAATATTTTTCTTAATAATAAAGTGAAATGTTTATTATTCTAATTTGTAAATATTTCGATTCAAATTCGTGTTATTGTGAGCAAAAATAACGATTCTCTTCTAATATTTTCCTTTTGTTATTATTTTAACTTGTAATAATTAATTTGCAAGCTTTAATTATTATTAAAGTTTACAGGGCCAAGCAATATTTTTTTACATAATAAAAGATAAACTGTTTCCTTCTAATCTTTCCATATTATCAGATTACAAAACTGTCTCAATTCAACATCATTTTCTGCACTACAGCTCAACTTACATCGGCGCAACGGCCAGCGATTTATCGCCGGTCGTCGGTTCGGTTCTCGGTCACGTCCGTATGTCCGTCACGAATGATACGATGATTTGGCCCGGTGACGTGCCGGACAATCAGACAACCCGGGTAGCGTGTGATAGGCGGCCGGTAGAATTGGTGGTGAGATATTTTTGGAATGAGGACGATTCACCCGACTGCAAGAGGCGTTATGTTCTTCGCGCATATTTTTGTATATAGCGCGAGTATCTTTGTAACTACTACACTAAGGTTGGTCTGTGGATTGGTCGAGGCCATGCTGCGGGGCGAGATGGAGTGGGAAGCGGTCGCCTCCTTCTGCGAAGCAGTCATGCTCGAGAAGGAGGAGGCGGGCCGCGTGAGGGAGAGGACAGCGTCCTCCCTCCACCCCAGCCGCAGTGGTAGACGCCCACGGCGACGGACGTCGCAAGACGATCTCCGGCCACCGTAGGCGCGGGCATGCGGGCAGCAAGTAATGGGCGACTCGCTGTCCGACCATGGACCATGCCCGGGTCGACGGCGCGTTGTGTTCCACGCGCGCCTCAAGGAGTGTCAGCATAGTGACGGGGCCTGTAGAGGGCCAAAGCCTGCCGGGGTCGCGGGACTCACAGATTACCGTGACCCCGGTACGTAAAGGGCTACTGAAGGACACCGTGGATTTTAGTCAGTACAAGTCTGACAGTCCCTCCCGCCCTGCCCTGGGTGGGAGGACTCATTTGATGATTTTACCACGATAAAAAAAAAAAAAAAAAGGTTGGTCTGTGGATGGCGCGTTGTGTTCCACGCGCGCCTCAAGGAGTGTCAGCATATTGACGAGGCCCCCTGTAGAAGGCCAAGCCTGCCGGGTTCGCGGGACTCACGAATTACAGTGACCCCGGTACGTAGAGGGCTATTGAAGGACACCGTGGATTTTAGTCAGTACGAGTCTGACAGTCCCTCCCGCTCTGCCCTGGGTGGGAGGACTCATGTTATGATTTAACCACGTAAAAAAAAAAGGTTGGTCTGTGGATGGATGACCATTTATGATAGCAAGTTTCGTCATTCCCTGTTACTGGGTTGCGGAGGTCCGATAGGCAGTCGCTCCATGTAAAATACAGATTTTCAGCTGCGTTCGACAGGTTCGACAAAAATGCTATTTATGCAGATGATGAAATGATTGAAAATGGATAATGTTCTTTAAAATGTTTGTGTTTTAGTATCGAGTTTCGACACGATGAACTAGTGGGCACATCTGGTTCTTACTTTTTTTTGGGTTGAAGATTTTTGCGACGATATAGTTTTTATTTATCGTGGTAAAATAATCAAATGAGTCCTCCCACCCAGGGCAGAGCGGGAGGGACTGACAGACTCGTACTGACTAAAATCCACGGTGTCCTTCAATAGCCCTTAACGTTCCGGGGTCACGGTAATTCGTACAGTCCCGCGACCGACGATATCGTTAGATGAACTTTACTATAATTCTACAAAATAGAAAATTACAAAAGAGCCTAAAACTTCGAACACAACACCTCTCTCTTTCACAGTCAGCTAACTCCCCCACCACATCTTCCTCCTCACCATAAATCGTTCCAGCATCTCCTCTGCTGACGAGTTACAGTTTTTATTGCTCTGCCTACCCACGTTGGGGGCTAGCGTGAGGGTACGTGTCATATATTGTTCGTTGGTACGTCTGTGCATTATCTCGGGGCGTGAGATGCATTCGTCAGTGATTTATCTCGTAATATCATTTTATGGATTGAAGGGAAACGGATATTGTTTCGGTTAATAATGGCCGTAATTTTGATGGAATGGATTTGGATTTGCAAATGAAAATTATAGGGACTTGTAGATACGAAAATACCGGTGTAGCTAACCCACTTTAACGATTCTGACTATATAATTTAAAAGATTTAGATGGCTAATTCAAAATTCTAACTGTGTAGGAGCAAGGAACATCAAAGCACCAATCATCAACGGCATGGTTGGCGCAATGGTTGAGCGATCAACTGCTGCACAGCGTGTCGCGGGTTCGATCCCCCCACGGAACAAACATTTGTATGAACTACAAATAGTTCTTTCTGGTCTGGGTGTTTGTGTATGTGAGTTTCTTTGTTTGTAAAGGCACCCACGACACAGGAGAAATGGAGAAATTTCTAGTGTTGATTGGTGATGTTTAAAAAAAAAAACATGAATACAGTACTTGGTTCTAAACCTGGTTACACAAAAAGCAGAGCTGAAATTGTTCAACATCTGCTGAAATGGTTTCAGTTTTTCTCTGACATACCTATTACCAGAAAATTTAGCCCCAAATAATGAAGAAATTACTCCGCAATTACGATAAAATTAAACTTTTAAACAGAATAAAAATCGTTTGGGGTTTTTTTTTTTATTTTATTGTTATACAGTTTTATTATTTAAATAGAATAAGTAAGTGGTTTTTGTTAATGTTTAATAATGGCGCATGTAGCGACGCCGACCGGAGTGTGTGTCAACCTTCCACATCGCTGGATGGCCTGGTAAGATGCCCACAGTGCTCCCAAGCACGATTTTTTAAAGGTGAAAGAGGTTTGAAGGTACATTTGGGGAAAAAACACAAACCCCACAATGTGCCTTCATTCTGCCCTACAGCTCAGAATACTTCGACACCTGATCCACCCACTCAACCCTTTTGGAAATATCTTTCAAAATTAAAAACTACAACCCCAGTTTTAAAGAGAGTTCCTCGCGGTGCGAGACCTTCCGTGGCGTCTAGTTTGGCTCGTTGTGTCCGCCTCGCCGCCCGAGAGAACTCTCAAAGTGCTTGGGAGCAACTACTCACCTTCCCGTTTAGAATTCTGCATGTGCAAAAAAATTCGGCTACTAAAAAAAGTTTGACAGCTCATATTAAAGATAACTGCAATCTTTCGGCCCAAAATTTAGAATCTAATTTAACAACACACCTCCCAAATAGAGGTTTATTGCATCATGTAGAGTCTAAACTAGGTGAGGGTGATATTAGTGGTGCAGCTAGGATCATATTCAGCAGCGATGTGGTTGCGCCGTACTCTCCAGAGACTCTTACAGCTCTGGAGAGTAAACACCCCGCCGCGGCAGATGACCTCTCCTTCCCTGCCCCCCCCGATCCGGAAACCAACTGTCTTGAAATTACAGCACAGCAAGTGGCTGCGGCCGTCTGCTCCTTCCGAAGTGGATCCGCCGGCGGCCTCGACGGCCTAACGCCTCAACACCTCAAGGACCTACTCTGTGCAGGGGCCGGGGAAGCCGGTGAGTCTCTTTTGAGGGAGCTGACGGCCCTCATTAATCTAATGCTCTCCGGCAATGTGAACGAAGCCGTCATTGATATTTTGTACGGGGCCAACCTTTGTGCCCTACGCAAAAAGGATGGCGGCATTCGTCCCATTGCCGTGGGGTCAACCTTTCGCCGTATCGCAGCCAAAATTTGCTGTGCCTTCTACAGTGAGACACTGGCCAGTAAATTCCAACCCCTACAGCTGGGCTTCGGGTCCAAAGGGGGTTGTGAGGCTGCGGTACACGCTCTGTCCACCTACATCGACAGTGGTAAGGGTGAGGTCATCCTTAAGGTTGACATCAAGAATGCCTTCAATTCCGTAAATAGGGACACCTTGTTGGCAGAAGTACAAAAGGAAACACCCAAAATTTACAGTTTCCTCTATCAATGCTACAGGAACCCTTCAAAATTACTTTATAAAGAAAATCTTTTAGAATCAGCCGTTGGTTGTCAACAAGGTGACCCTCTTGGGCCAGTCATTTTTAGTTTAGCAATAAATCCAATCATCCGGCAGCTAAATTCAAAATTTAATGTATGGTATCTTGATGATGGGACTCTGGGTGGTGATGTAGATACAGTTCTGGAAGATTTAATTTTATTAAAAGAAAAATTTAATTCCATTGCCCTACAGCTCAACCTATCCAAATGTGAAATTTATCTTCCCCGGACTACAGACAGACAGACAACCATTTCTAAATTTAATTCAATCGCACCAAATATCAAAATTACCGAAAAAGACTCTCTTCACCTCCTGGGGTCCCCAATTTTTGATGAATCATTTCCCACCTTCATCGAGAATAAAATTCAAAATTTTAATGATGTCTCGGAAAGGCTTTTTAAAATCAACATACATTCGGCCTTCACAATTATTCGATACTGTTGTTTTGGACCAAAATTTACGTATAGCCTCCGTTCCTCACACCTTTGGAAACACCCACAACTCTTAGAAAAAGTAGATAAAATCATTAGAAATACATTGACCTCGATCCTAAATGTGGCCCTGGACGACCGAGCGTGGCAGCAAGCCACTCTTCCTATCCGCTTGGGTGGTCTCGGCGTCCGCAAAATTTCAAGTATTAGTTTACCGGCCTTCCTCTCCTCGGTTTACGGTACCGAAAAATTAACCAAAAAGATTTTATCTAGTTCACTAGTTGATTTTGAGGTACCGTTTATAACTGATGCGTTGAACGCTTGGAAAATGGCTTGTCCGAGTACGGATTTGCCCGACTACCTGTCCTCCCAAAGACGATGGGACGTGCCGCTCTGCAGTATTATACGGAATAACCTGCTGAATACGTCAATTAATGCTGCAGAGCGCGCCCGTCTACTGGCTGTGGGGGAGTGGGAGTCGGGATTATGGCTTCAAGCACTCCCATCATCCACTATTGGTACCATGATGGATGATGCTTCATTTCGGCTCGCTACAAGTCTTCGTTTAGGCGCACCTTGTGTTGCTCCGCATCGTTGCCACTGTGGTGAAGCTGTCGACAACCTCGGACATCATGGCCTGTCCTGCAGCAGGAGCGCTGGTCGCATAGCTCGTCACGCCAGCATCAACGATATTATTCGTCGAGCTTTTGCCTCCGCCGGCGTACCAGCAGTTTTAGAACCAAACGGCTTGGTACGTGACGATGGCAAAAGACCAGACGGAATGACGTTGGTGCCTTGGAAGGTGGGTAGACCTTTGGTGTGGGACGCTACCTGTGTCGATACCCTTGCGCCATCCCACGTTGCAAGCACGGCGGGCTGTGCTGGCGCCGCAGCTGCGGCTGCTGAGAACCTCAAGCGGCGCAAATACTGTAACCTTAATGGTTGCTACAGTTTTGAGCCGTTTGGGGTTGAAACGCTCGGGTCATGGGGTCCAAGTGCGCGTCTCCTTTTTAAGGAAATTTCTCGGCGACTGGTCGACACTTCGCGTGACCAGAGGGCTGGTTCTTTCTTTGGTCAAAGAATAAGCATTGCCATTCAACGAGGCAATGCCGCCAGTCTTCTGGGCACGTTTCCAGATGACAGCGATGCGGAGGAGTACTTTGACGCCTGAGTGTCTGTGCCTTTTTCTGTTTTTTCCTTTTTTTTTAATAATTTTATTTCAGTTTTAGTTTACCTTTAGTATTTTGTTGTAAATATTTAGTTTTATTCTTAAATTTCTAGTTTTAGTTATGTAAATACTTTTTTATAAATAGTATGTAATATAGTATTAATTTGATGAACCACTGTGATATAAAAATCGTTTAACAAACATTTAAATGTACATCAAAACAGTCCCGTTGTTTATTGCAAATTAAATGCAATTTAACCCTCAAAAAGCATTCGACATTCCACAACAAATTCTGTACCAAATTGGTGGAGGATCTAGCCACGATGTTTATAAAGGGGAGAAGGGGGCTAAAGTAACCCATTTGAATGCATACTTGTCCGTCACTCAAGGCGATATCGGGCCGGAGCGAGCGCTGAGCGTGTTACAAACCGACAAATTTACCCCTGACCCCCGCTCCCCCCGATTTATTCAGTGAAACAGAACTTGGAGGATATAACTGCCGAGTTATCGGAGTTCTTTGTTAACTGGTCGCTTGCTCGTACAAGCTAACTTGTCACATACGCGATTAAGCCCGATTGTGATGTAGGCTCGCAGGATAACTGTTGATTTGATTTTATGTCACACCAAAACGTCTGTCTGTACGTTTATTGCTTATAAAGTCTCGTTAGCTTACGTTGTGTATCGACAAATAAAATTGCGTGTTAAACTGTTATGATCCCGACTGGATTGTGTTGGGAATGACAATTATTTTTTTCTTTTTAAGTGGATCTCTTTTGTATTGGTTTTTCTGTACTGTCTTCGCGGGGAGTGATTGTGTCTGCTTGACGTTTTATAAAGATTCTGTTTTGTTATTTTTTGGGTAACGATTTGCTGAGTTGAACAGAAGAAAACAGTCATGTTGTTTTATTATGATCGTATGAGAAGTTATATGCTTAAGGATCAGAGCCTTAATTGATAAGAAGTAATTTGTTCTCTTTACCGACATCAACACAATGTCGTGACATCTATTGTAAAAACTAAACTAATAACACAAAATAAGAATGTTGACAAATTAAAAAGCGAAATTGATGACGAGTATTGTAAAAAAAACGACGACGCGAGCAACTCACGCCAAGAGCAAAACACGCCAAGAGGAAGTCTAACTCGATTTCACAAATCACCGAACCGACCCATCTGTTTATTGACGCTGATACTCAAGCTATTGTACCTTTTTCCTAAATAGAAATGAACAAAAACAATTCGTATTCTCGATATCATCAACACCGCACGGAACACATTCTATTCGACAAACTTCGACCAAAACTTCCGCACCCCAAACGCACAATAAATAAAGAGGGGGGGAGGCACAACAAAAACTCTCGCAGCCATCACCTCGCCACGTCACCCTGCTCAGATTTCATTACCATAAAGAACTGGAAGCCTTAAAACCCCCCGGCTGTGTAAAAGGTGACGAATACCGACCACTTCAATATGGCCCCTCGTTTTCCCCAACTTCCCCTCACCTCCCCAACTATTTCTACGGCCAGAAGGGGGTCTGGTAGGTCTTGCTTGATCGGCCGGTGGAAATCCCTAAGCGGGCCAGTCCCGGCGTCGAAATGTGCCGTAAATCGTCATAAAACTGTCTGAATCCATGATGTGACGCTGCCCGGGGGTAATTAAACTGGAATTTATAGTTTTGCGCGAGTTACCCCTGCTTCCCCCTTTGGTTTGCCAACGTCTCATCTTGACGATCGAAATTCGCGTTTTTGTTGGTAGTCGTGTCATAATTTTAAGATTTTTTTTTTGTAAATAATTTGGTTAATTCTAACTCTGAACTTTATCCAAAATTTCCATTTAAAATGTGGTTACTACTTATTTGCATTTTTTCCGTATTATATACGACTTAGGATAGATTTAAACGTGTAACTGTTTATTTTCCGAAATAAATAAAATACGACATTACTTTTATGAAAACGTACATAATCATTTAACTATACTTTTCAGTTTTCTTTTTTAATCTACGGTTTTGTATTGAGAAGAATGAATCATGTTTAATTCTGAAGAAAACATTTGAAATGTTGAAAATGTAGCCAAGGTACAAGTTTCCCGGAAAACTAAGTTAATCCAACTTAATCCATCTCATCAAACTAAACTCGTATTATTCAAGGGCTCACTCCACATCACCAGAAAACCTTGCTGCTTTAAATTGCAATTCTTTTTCAAGAAATATGTTCGTATGTCCTCGACTAAATCTCAGGAACCCAGATTTAGTGGCATGCAAATCCGGGGGATGCCGCGTGAAACATAATTAGCGCCGGGTTGTTATGCCCACGGCTCATAGTCCCACACCCCAGCGGTGGGAGGTGTGGCAGGATAGATTACGAAGACATTAGACGACTTAGTGATGGCAGATGAGGTGGCTGAGCTAAACTTTATTGTGAAGATCTTACGTAATTTTGTAGAGGTATATTTTTTGGGATTTTCTGTGGTTTGAAAGTGGGTTATTTTAGACGAATTGAGCCATAATGCAGTGTAATGATTTGACACTTAAATAAACAGACTACTGCTGAGACAGCGGCTGACAAATATTTGAATATTTAAAAGTCTATTGAGTGTGTTTTTTAAGCGAATAAAGGATTCTTACATAAATAAGAATTTTATAATCTAGCTCACTACTTATAATCATGGTTACATTATGAAAATTCTTCTACACCTTACGAACTTTTACCGAAATTACATAAGAAGTGTCGAAGTTCTGTAACTTTATGAACACAAGTTTACTAGATTTTTTTATTATTATTTTACGAGAACGTAATAATGTCTGCCGCTGTAGGAGTATTAGTAAGTCAAACATATTGATAAAGATTAATTTCTAACCTACCTATAAAAGACAAACACTGCAATCACCACGCGCCACTAAAACTTGATGACAGCATTCACAATAACCCTTGTTTTAAGCAGAATATCGCGTTTAAACGTAATATTAAAGGTATTAAGTGCATACGCGTAGCATATTCGCAGTACGGAGCAATTAGATGTATAAATAAATTCGTTTAACAACCGACAGATGGCGCGGATAACGCGCCCGCCATCTTGCCATATTCATAGGTGATCTAATTAGGGCACTGTTTTGTATTGTTTATTTTTGTTTGATATTAAAGTTTAGCTGTGTTGTGTTTAAAGGGCTGTTTTCTTAATAAATGCGGGTAGTTAGAGTGCTTAGTTATGGGGTGCTTTAAGGGGTAGGTAGGAGGTAAAACAACTGTGAAACAAATTAAATTATGTTAATTAAGTCATTTACAACTGCAGTTAACTGTCATTGACAAATTGTTGACAGAAAAAGAATATAAGTAACTTTTATTCGTTTGAAACAAAAATAGGCATTATTTTTAAGAAAACATAAAGAAAGCAATAAAACAGGCAAGTCTATCTAATCACCTTTAACGTAATCTTTATTCAACATAACGGGCCCTTAATTGTCTAACGAAAAATGACCTCAAAAGACGATTAACGTTAGTCACCGAAATAATCAAGTAAATAGAAAAAGACAAAAACAATTGGAGAATAGGAATCGGCAATAACAATAGCTGCTGTAACTAAACTCCTACACATTAGGCCCCTAATTTCCAATTAGCAAGCAGGTAGCGTAAAAAGACGCCATTAGTAGACGCTTTCCGACTTTCTGTTGGGGTTGCTAGCTATTGGGAGCGAAATATCGAATAAATGCATTTAGAAAGCGTATTTAATGAATGTAATAAGTATTTCTAAACTTCTCGAATTTTCAAAAAATATTTCTCATTGTATCTTTACCATTACGCGAAGAAAAACAAATGAAATCGTGAAGTAATTTTTAAGGCCTATTAAATACGAAATGCAATTTTTAAGGCGTAACTTTCCGTCACACATCTATTAAAAAAGCTGACTATACTCAACCCTTTATTTCTCTAAAAAAAAGTCACAACAGCGTAACAAAAAACCCGGGAAAATCATTGACATGGCAGCACAGATTCCCGCCAAAAGGTCGTCGGGCAGCCATCTTGATCACGTGGTCCATTCGGATACACGCGTGCGAATTATTGTCCAACGTTGCATATGTGATGTTGTTTATTGAATTAATTTTGGTCATTCTGATTTGCGCAACGGTTTTCCTGGTTCAGAGATGCTGTTATGTTTTTGTCTTAATTTTGGGAGTTGTGTAGCATCTTGGTTGTGCTGTTATTTGTTTGTTAATTGCTCTGCTGTTTCTTTAAAGTTGTTTGATTGTTACAATAATATATAGTACTATTGCTTGTACGAAAAATACTGTAAGTAAATATGTATAAAATAGAGTACTATTGCTTGTACGACAAACTTATCAAACGCTTTATGGTCGTAGGGATCACAAAGAAATCAATGCCAGTTGTTGACATTCAATAATGAATACAGAGAAAATTTTCTCGAAAAAAAAGATGGTTCATGTCTGGCTGGGAAAATTTAAGGTTTTGGATTGGTTGGATTGCTGGCTGTCTGTACCAACCGCTACCTATGCAGACTAAAACGTAGAATGATTCTATTTTGAGCTAGCTACACCTCAATTTAAAAGTCTCAACCTTCTTCACCTGAACCAAAATACCTTAATACCACGTCTTTTATTACAACATTAGTACCTCAGATTTGCCTTGTACCGTAACGAACTACCTAGACAACCATACTTTAACGATATTGCAATCGCAAAAACTCGCGGGGACATCACATTTACAGTAATTAGAAAAGTTTGATACATTTTGAGAAAGGAGAATTAGTATTTTGTGGCTTGACTCGTTTTGTACAAGCTATAAAAGCCGTTAACCGGAGTAACAACCGCTTTGAGGTGGGTTACACAATTATGTTTAACTTTTAGTTAGGAAAATTAAAAAGTGACATGCTCTGTGTTTTAGCTGAAAAGGTTTTGATACTAAAGCTCAGTATTTCAGTGTGTAGCGTACAGGCGATGATTCATCTGTTCTGAGAAATTATGCAATTAATAATATTTTAAAGTTATAACCTACCTAGGAGCTTATGAAATACTGATTTTGCTTGTGTATAGGTACTATATATCTATCTTATTATCGATATTACCAAAACATTAAATTGTCTAATTATCATTCTCAATAAATCATTCGATTAATCAAAAACATTTCATTTATTCTTGGAATAGGTCATCGCTAAATATAAAATCTTAGAGTACAATACCACAAATGACGGTTAAATTAATCCAGTGCCATTGGTCTTAAAAGCCTAAACAGTGAAAAGTTACGTCCATAGTTTGAAAAGCAACACTATTGTGACGGTGTCGGACCAAATCCGAATGTTTTATTCTTAACGGCTACACGAGTTAATTGCTTAAACCCTCGTCCATCCCTAGTTTTAAACGACAATTTATTTTGGTTATAGTCGAGGTTATTGTACAGGATGTTAGCTATGATGGGCCTCGTACACGTGTTTTGGGCTACTATTTATTATATCTATATTTCCTGAAACATCTCTACTTCAAGTTTTATTTTGTGTATTTAATGCAGATTTAGACAGTTTTTATGAACATATTTTTTGTGAAAACACGAAAGAGATACATTTAATAATTCGCTTATTGGCTGCTCTAGTAGACCGCACAAACTAATTTCTTTTTAGTTTTCTCTTGTCAATCTCTGTGATCAAAGACGGTATCTAGTCGCTAACTTGACAAAAGTGTATGATTTTTACGGGTGTTTTTGTCAAAAATTAAGTCTGATATTAAATGATGAGTATTTTTTTTTTAAAAAAGCTTTCTTATATAATCCAAATCCTTAAATACGGGCTGCCGTAATTTGTACTACTTCTTCATACAAGTGCTATACAAAATACATTCTTATCAATCACACGTACAAAGCCCTGTAGCAGAAACAAAGCTCTATCTCCTCCGTCACATCCCCACATCACCCTGTATACATAAACATGAGGGGCATAAAATTAAATTTATATGACAAACTATTGTTTAAAATTCAAATTGTACGTGTGAAATCTTGCCCGCCCTTAATTGTATTGACCAAAAGTCCCTCTCACGAATTACTGAGGGCAGAAAGGGTAGTCCACTCCGTTCGTGTGAGGAAACAATAATATGATGTTGGTGGAACGATAATGGCGTAAGTATGCCTATTTTGGAAACACCATGTAAATGGAAATTAAAGGAAACTAACGATTGTGAATTTGACAGATGATTATGAATTTTGGAACAAATTTTGTATGCAGTTATAATCGCCATTTGTTTTAATCAGAGTGATGACTAAAGTACTAGGAAGTTCCTAGTACTTTAGATGGTGAAAACGAAACATCTCGAAATAAATTTCCCAGCAAGCAACATATGCCTGTTATAAAATGCAATAACAGTGAAGATCGAATAAAAATATACCTACTGTTAATCAGAGATAGTAATAATAAGAACTTATAGTAGAAATTCTTTCCTCTCTATGGTATTATAGCTAGTCAATTAGGAAATTAGTCTGGATCTAAATCAAGTACACGTTAGTACAGTTTATGAGTTTTGAGACTACATTATAATTATGTGATACAATAGTTAATCTCATAATTTCAGTTGTAGAGCATTACTTGATATATGCTTCATCCAAAGAGCGCCACAACGCACGATTTCCCGTTTTTTTCTTGAAGCCACTGCCCGCTTCTTTCTTCAGGTCCTCGGTCATATTGCTGGGGGACGCCCCCTACTACGTTACCTACGCGCGTTAGTTTTTTTTATTTTTTATTTTATCGTGGTAAAATCATCAAATGAGTCCCTCCCACCCAAGGCGGGCGGGCGAGACTGTCAGACTTGACTGACTTAAATCCACGGTGTCCTTCAATAGCCCTTTACGTACCGGGGTCACGGTAATTCGTGAGTCCCGCGACCCCGAACGCGCGTTAGTTAGCTACAGTCTATCTTATCCAAAACAGTTCCTTATTTTTCCATATTTGACATACGCCCTTATCGTTCCGTACAACATTCTGATGTAGAAATACTGTTCTACCCTCTTAATGGCTTTAATAAAGGTACGAATTTACGTCCCGCCGTATTTATGATTTTGTTTCGATATATTTAATTAACATTTTAGTGGAAACCATTAGAAAAGACTGTTTCTTTGTCATTTTTGTTAATGTAATTGTTTTAATACGCTTTTGAATTGGCATTAGGGTGGTATTTATTTGTCGTTTTCTGTTAAAACCACTTTGTTTTCGGATTATTGTAGATTTTGATGGATTAAAATTAGGTGCGGTTTTTTCGTTACGTTTTTAATGTAGATTTTGTATTTGGATCTTTATGTTACTCGTGCTTTATTTTATTCTTCTTAATGTTTTTAGATTTAGGTGTGATGGCAAGTTATTAAAAATTACGATGACCACTGAAATAAATATAATAGTAGGTACTGAAATTTCACTTGTACACAAAGTAAAATTTCCCATTTGACTATTCTTAGTCCCATCTCGTAAGCATAGGCGTAACAACACTAAGTCGACATACCTAAGTATTTTATTTCCATTGCTGAAATATATTTACTTACTTGGTGAAACGCAATAATTATAAATAATTTTTCAAAATTAACAAATGTCTCAACCAAAACCACCTCCAAAATAATATTCACAAACGAAAATTCAAAACATGTCTTCCCTATCAGTAATAGGCCACGTATTGCCAATAAATTGCACCGATGCTCCCGAAACAAGCGGCCATCGTAAAATCGATGCACTAGGTTCTTGAGTTACTGCGGGACGTACACACGAACATAAATATAACAGTAACTCATCGGGGCCGTTCGCTCCACCTGTTACAGTTAATAGATGTGCAACGAACGGTCATCATGGACACAACACTTCCAATGGACTTTATGGAATATTTGAATGTGAGGGAAGATATAGTAATTATTGTGGGGGACATTGCGACGACCGGGGGTGTTGAGCGTCTCATGGAAGTTCTAAAAAGAAAATCTTTCTAAAAGGAACGTTTCGTTTTTAATTATGCAAGCCTAGTAGCAAATATGGGACTTAAAATGGAGGGGAACCCGAAAGGAACTTGAACTGGATAGACTACAGTAAAAACTGTTTGGCAACAGTTTCCGAAGGGATAGTGGTCTTGCGCGGCCCTTGCGTGGTATATCTCCGCAAGCGGGATCTCTCGGGAGCAGTATCGCTGGGAGATGAACCCCACGCACCTCTAAAACCCGTTATAAGGTTGTCTGTAGAAAAAGATTTCACTTAAATTGTGTTAATTGCATTTTTGAGGACCTCACGTTCCTGATGATACTTCCATTTTGACGACCAAGCTCATCATGGGATCAGATCAGAGTAAGATCGATTAAAAAGAAGTATTACTATCGAACCATATAAGTACATACATTCTATTATAAAACAGCTTAAATCAAATGAAACTCATTCAACCAAAATCCATGTTTGTTATCAATTTTCCTAAAGCAGCCAGACGTAACCTACATTACCTTTACGAAAGACGACCTTCAGAATTCAGGTAGATACATAAGAAAAACCGTACACAAATAGTGCGTACAATACTCGTCGGTAACGGTTCCCATCCGGTTGTTTACCGACTGTCCGGCTAGTGTCCGGATGTCGCGTCGTTAGGGTAGATATTGTGCTATCTCAGTACACTAAATTAATATTACCTATGTGATTAGGTATTGTGTGTAGGTATTCGTTTTTGGGGTCAAAGGGATTTTGTTTAAGTAGGTTTCAGTGTTATTAAGGTATTATTTATTTAACAAAATAAATCATGACGCCTGTGTTTTTGTGGTTTGGGCAGACCGGTAAAGGAATGTAAACATTTTGTCGCTAACATTACTGATTTTGGTCGCGGGACTGTACGAATTACCGTGACCCCGGAACGTAAAGAGCTATTGAAGGACACCGTGGATTTTAGTCAGTATGAGTCTGACAGTCCCTCCTGCACAGCCCTGGGTGGGAGGACTCATTTGATGATTTTACCACGATTAAAAAAACTACTAGGTACTTTTTTCCGTTTATTCTAATTCATCGTCAATATCAGGCTGAAGACGTCCACTGGATTACAAAGGCCTCCCCTTAGACCACCACGCCGAACGACAATCCACCACTTGCGTTAATGGGTTACTTGCGACCACGACATTGCACTTTGAGAAGTAAAGCCTCACAATGAAACCAATTACATACACATGCTGTCAAGAAAACGAGTTCCATGTTCCTAACCTGTATGGAGTTTTGGAGACATACATATCACTGTTTTCATCACCAAAAATAATCATTTCCCAACAAAAAAATATTAAGTATGACAATCACAATGAAAGTTAACCCTTCGTCCAAAAACAAATCTAAACAAATTAACGTATCCTTTAAAATCATCGCACATGAAAAAACGAATATTCAGACAATAAACAATGACACGATGTCCCTTAACAACGGCAAATCAAACACATTTTCAATTCTCATCAAAAGAGTAAATCGTTATGACATTCCTAATAAAAACCGCTCGCAATATTCGTTGTACTCACAGCAATATCGTAATGAACACCCTGTATACACGGCGGCCATTTAATCTCGCACCTGTATCAGCCTGTATAATTGTGGTGTGAGTTATAGTAGACAAGCGATTTTTAGTTTGTTCTAGTCTTAGGATCATTATTTTTGATATGTCTAATCGACTGCGTCTATGAGTGGCGCGTAGAGGCGCATTGCCGGGGCGAATCCCCGCTGCCTCGACAAGTCGAGGCGCGGCGGGAAGAGCTCTTTCTTTGGCCAACTTAGCATTGCCGTTCAACGTGGCGATGCTGCCAGTCTCCTGGGCACGTTCACGGATGACAGTGATGAAGTGGAGTACTTTGATGTGTTTTTTAATTATAGTTTTGATTTAGTCTCTTTTGTAAATATTTAGTTTATTGAATACCTATGTAGATTCAGAAATAGTGAAACAGAGCTATAAGATACGAATTTTCTTGTTCTTTAAATTTTAGTCCATACTGAACAACTTGGGATCAATGGAATGATATAATAAACTTCAATGCAGCGGATGATATAATGCCATATGTCCCATCCGCTGCCACCCATTCCTTGTGGCGGCTCCCGCTGACAGGTCGGTCGCTAAACGGTCGGCAGTTTGGTTGTCCTAAGCAAATAACCCGTGCCATCTGCGTAAGGGTGTTTCACATTAAAACATTGTTTAACAATCCGACATGCGTCATTAGTGAGATCCGCTGACCCGGCTAATAACTGACACTGTGTTTTTTTACTTGATTACGTCACCAGAACCTTGATATCTGGTGATAGAAATAATGTCACTTAGGATATTATATTCGTTTCCTGCTCTGTATTGTTTCTGTGCTTTAATTTGAAGGGTTATAGGTGTCATTCCATGTAAAATACTTGCATTCAGCTGCATTCCATTCGATAGCAAACTAAAAGCAACATCTTCTACAGTTGGTACAAAGCTATAAAGGTGGTGATGGGAGCTTATGCTCAGGGATTGCAACACGTCAAGCTTTCTCTGGTATTGCAGTTATCTACCATAAAATACACTATTTTAAAATAACGAACACCGACCTCAATCCATTACAACTGTTCCAATCGGAAAACTTTGACCTCGTAAAAACTGAATCGATTTATTTAATACACTTCAAAACTCCAATACGAACGCATCCATTTTACATTTCTACCTTCTATATTCAAAAGTTGGCGTTATCTGTGCAATGTAACTTTCCCGCCAATCGCAATCGAACGTCAATGTCTGTGGTGAAGAAATTAAAAGTTTGTCAGTTGGCCTCGAGCGGTCGACGGCGCCGGTCGTTCTGCCAATAGTTTGATTACTAGAATGTCAGAGAATCTAGATGGCTTTTATTATTCAGCTATGTTTATTTCTATTTCGTATTTCTGTTTAATATTCTTAAAGCAAAAGTTTGATTAACAACCCACATTTTATTAATTAAGCTGTCAATCATGGAATAGATTTATTATAATTATTCTTTATTATACATTTATTATTTGTGCCTGTCACCTTTGGCTCAAATGTAATATTAGGTGACATACTCATCATACTAATTATTAAATCAAGTGGTTGATCTTTTTTAACAAATAATCATCATCTACATCATCATCTGCTTAGATTTTCTCATAAAATCCCAAATTACGTCCAGATCCTCAATTTTTATTCCTACCTCACTTCAGGACCAAGGCGATGACTTGCACAACTTATAATTTGATGAGGTTCCGCGGATCTTTTCGCAACTTTTCACGGAGTATGAATATTAAGGGCTTCCGTTTGTGGCGCCCACCGTGGGACTAGCTTATAATTTCTTTGGTTAGTATGTACAGATTATTCTTTTGAAGTCTGTTTGCTTTTTCATTTTTGTTATAACCCTGGATTTATTGCTGTATTTTGATAGTATGAAATTTAATAACATTCTGCTGGCATTAGCAAAAAATACTTTTCTTATACTTTAAGTCCCAAATTCAATAAGTTTAATGTAAAGAAACAGCAGAATTACACGAGAGTCGTAATTTTTCCTACCACTCACATAAGTTTGACGCCATGTTGCCCCTCAGAGAAATCACGCCGCAACGATATGAGAACCTAATTGAACATATCTGAAGACGTTGGATTAATTGAACCACGATGAGGTTTAAAATTGTGCTTAGAAGGGAAAGAGGGTAGGTGTGCATTTATTTTGCGTCTTTAAAAAGGAAAACGGTGTTCTCTGGAAATTTGTCGGGAACAAAGTTATATTTACGAAAGTTGCATTTATTCTGTTTGAATAGTTTTTGCTTACTAACTTAGTTCGAGAGATTTAAAGCTTTATCATAATCTAAATTCTGTATGTTTCTACTGCTGGGAGACAGTGTGAATTGGTGGATGTCTACGATTTTTTTTTGTTTTAAGGCGTTGATGATAAAAGAAAAACTGAGGAATCAGATATTTGATAAATCAGCAGATATTTGGGTAGTCTAGTTGTGACAATCTATACTAGAAAGAGGTGCTTTTTAATATATTTTTGTTTCTTACCCAGCTAACACGGATATAAGTCGGATATTTTGTTTATTCTATCCGCAAAATACTAAGTTTTGTATATTTTAGTCAGTGAGAAAGTTAGTTCACGAGGTCGTTGGGCCACGAAAGCAAAGATGGTTTTATTGTTTTACTAAATTCTGTACTACCAATGCGCATAAAATTAGTACAACAATGAAAACGATGATGCTTGTTACAGAAGGAATAGAAGGGTCACAGGATCGCCTAAGCAAGATCTGTGTCAAGCGAAGCAAGAGGGTGGATTCTTACTCAGTAAGAGTCTGACAGTCTCTTCTGTTCCATCCCAAAAAAATGTCTTTTCGATAACGTTAATAATATAGTGTAGGCCACAAGGCCAACAATCATGAGATTGTAAATTGCAACCCATCGGTTCCAAATTTCTTTCTCCTCTCTTTCTTCGTGGCCTCACAAATGAAAGGGCTCGGGAGTCTGCATCAAACGGTAGGCGAGCCCCAGAGAAATCAGCGCAGTCCATATGTGCCGCTGTTAATTAGGCTGGCTACGTAAATATTGCTTATATTGCCGCGAATAATTAATATATTGGGGAAAAACGTCTTCGCTGCTTCCTCGTGTTATGATTTCGATTAAATTGTGAGTTGATCAGATTTTACCTCGTAATTTGAAAAATGGTAAAGTTTTTACAAATGGTACTTATATATCTAATTACGATTGGTTTTACTCATCGTCTTCGGTTTTTAGATTTCTGTATTTGCGAAATTTCATCAAAATGCATTCAGTCGTAAAAAAGAAACATAGACATGATTTTATTGATATTGATAATGATATTAAAACAATGAATTAGGGTAAGAAATCTGGTTCCGATAAAATAGAATTTGATTAGGCTTTATTATTTGACCCTCATCTCAAGCCATTGATGTCAAAAATTTAACGACTGCATTTTAAATTGTAGCTGGCACCATAGAAGTCAATGAAACGTTAACAGGCTATTAAATACTTACAGAAAAACCTTCTATTCGAAGCTTGAAATCTTTTAAAAAAGGAACGTTCTATCAAAGCTAGTAACGGTTAGCAGTAAAGGCTTGCTCTGATTGGTCGGCGAGGAGGTAGACTGAGGGTGCATTTGCACAAAGGTACAGAAATATGTGACCGGTGCTAAACATTAACGATTATAGTCGCCAAGTCACGTCTAATTGCGAAAGAGGATGGGATTATGTTGAAGTGTACGGAAAGTTCTAGATTGCAGAGATTTTTAGTTGACAGGGTGTTTTTTTTTTCCTTTTTAGTTATTGTTATGTTTTTAGTGTAGGTTGTCTCCAAGTTAAAGCAAACTTACTGAACGCACATAATAAACAGCGTTTTTTATAAATTGTTAAAACAACTAAACACAGATTGAATTATAAATATGGGAACAAGATTATGTTTACAATAAAAAAACATGCTTCCGAAAATGCTCCTAATTTACGGCATGTACGTAGTAAAGTAGGCTACATGTGTTCTTCGGCAGTCAGATTGCAAAAAGAGAAAAAGCAAACTGAATTTACTTCTTTGCTTGGCATCATTCACGAGCACAATTTAATCTTTTTGTGAGAAAGCTCAATTTCCTCTCAAAAGCTGCATATTTTTCCTACCTCTGCATTTAAAAACAGCACTCTAACATAACAGCATCCATGCTAATTGTAAGCGCGCGTTATCGCGAGACAAACGTGCTGGCTCCGCAACGCATAATCGTTACCACTTTTTCGTTTCGGGAAATTAGCGCCTTTTTGCATTGTCTCATCCCCGATAGAGACTGTTGTGTATCGCCATTGCTATTGCTTTGTTCTTTGTTCGTTTTTAGTATTGCCGTACGTAATTGGGACTGAGTATAATTGACTTGACTCTTGTGTTGCTGTTGTTTTTGAAGAGGACGATGCTATGGTGGTGATTTTGAGAATGCATTTAGTCTAGAAAGTTGATTACAAGTCAAGTTTGGTTTCTGTAGGTCCATTAAAAGTCAAATTCGTGTTGAGTTATTATGTACGTCTTGTGATTGACTATATCACCTGATTATTGTAACCGATGAGGCGTTCAACAACGGCTATCTTTCTTGCTAGGGTCGCGGAACTATCTAAACGGAAAACAGAGTCACTCTGGAACGTAAAAGGCTATTAAAGGAACGCGGTGGATTTTAGTCAGTACGAATCCGACAGTCTCTCACGGACTCATTTGTAGATTTTACCACTAAGGAATTAAAAAAAAGCTAGCTTTTTAATGCTGCAGCTTTATTCGCATGAACTACTTATCTGTGTGATATTCATATGAATCTATTCAGAGTTTTTTACGTCAAAGAGTAACATACAACCATACATCTCGCTCTATCTTTTATCGCTTGAAACTGCTCGTTTTTTACCGAGAAGTCATTAAAGCCTTTTACGCAATTAAATACCCGTGTCACACCTTACATGGAAGACAACATATCACCTTCCCAAGTCAAATGGGCGTACGACAACCGAATTCTCTCACCAATCATTCTTTCACCCCGATGTCTTCCCGCAGAGAAATGGCAGTATACAGTAGGAAAGGCGATCAGTCTATGTAATTAACATTCCGGCTCACCTCGACCTCGGCTCGGCGTCAAGACGCGCGAATTAAACCGATATCACTTCGGCACTTATTGACGGGAGGCTCGCGGTGGAGTTCTGCAGCTCGTGGCTTGTTTTATTTGTGCGTTAGGGACGTTTTTAGAAGAAAAAACTAGCCAATTTTATGGGGCTTTTTACGTTTTGTGATTTGAATTGCTCGTGGTTTAACAAACTACAATCACTTTCGAAAGGTTTTATTTTTACTGTAATTATTCAAATAATTGAAATGTTTGGAACCAGTTGTTAGTAATAAATAATATTTTTTTTTTGTTATTTTACATCAATAGTATAATTTCTTTACCACTCATATCTCTTTGACCACTCATAGAAACTATTTAAATGCATCCTAACGAAATGAAATGTCCAAAAACTTTGAAACATATCCGTACTTAAATCATTCGGTTGAAATTAATAATTTTTAAGATTCTGAAACCGAGTCGGCCCAGTATTGAGTGAAATTCAGCGTAAACTGGATTTAATAACGTGTTATTTCACAAAAAGTTTAGTTTTTATTTACTACTTATTTTTACCTTTGTAATACAAATCTAATAAAATTGTTTGATCTGCTCCAGTACTGTACTCCGAGGCTACACTTGGCGCGTTCGCGAGACGAGCGTTCGACAGGCTCCGTTACCGAATCGACACAGGCATCCTACACATTACACCCCATGCGACTGTACCATGCGAGATTTGTTAAGTAGATTAGGAAGAATAAGACATCAGTATAATAAATTAGTACACTCTGTATTACTATACTGTGTAATTTATCTATAATATGTATGTATTTAGAAATATATAAGTATGTTTATCAATTGTCTAGTACCCATAACACAAGCTCTGCTTAGTTTGGGACTAGATGGCGTTGTGTGATAGTTGTGGAATATTTATTTATTATTTATACTAGACTGTGCGTATCGGGCACGCCGCAATCGCGGCGGTAAGACCCCTCTTCGAGGAGTGGCTGGATAGGCGTCACGGCGTCCTGACCTACCGCATGACGCAGGTCCTCACCGGACACGGAAGTTTCGGGAGGTTCCTGTGTCTGATAGGGAGGGAAGAAACGCCTGGGTGTCACCACTGCGAGGATCGTCCGGAGGACACGGTGGAGCATACGGTGCAGGACTGCCCCGCTTGGGCAGAGCACCGCCGTGTCCTCACGACGGCGATAGGCGGAGACCTCTCGCGCCCGGCATTGGTCGAGGCCATGCTGCGGGGCGAGACGGAGTGGGAAGCGGTCGCCTCCTTCTGCGAAGCAGTCATGCTCGTGAAGGAGGAGGCGGGCCGCCTGAGGGAGAGGACAGCGTCCTCCCTCCACCCCAGCCGCAGTGGTAGACGCCCACGGCGTCGGACGTCGCAGGACGATCTCCGGCCACCGTAGGCGCGGGCATGCGGGCAGCGAGTAATGGGCGACTCACTGTCCGACCATGGACCATGCCCGGGTCGACGGCGCGTTGTGTTCCACGCGCGCCTCAAAGAGTGTCAGCATAGTGACGGGGCCTGTAGAGGGCCAAAGCCTGCTGGGGTCGCGGGACCAAGGGATTACCGTGACCCTAGTACGTAAAGGGCTATTGAAGGACACCGTGGATTTTAGTCAGTACAAGTCTGACAGTCCCTCCCGCCCTGCCCCGGGTGGGAGGACTCATTTGATGATTTTACCACGATAAAAAAAAAGACTGTGCGTATAACATCGAAATCCCGGACAACGCACCTACAATGGTGTTTTGGACACCTGGGTAATTTGCTAGACAAGAAGATAGCAGATGGAATGACTTTACTTTTTATAGCCTTCGTAGTGCCTACCAAAACAGTCGGAGCAGTGGCTAGGACAAGTTCTGCCTCCCTATTATACCATATTGCACCTTTTAGGCGCGTATTCCATAGGACAAACATGAATAATGATAGCGACATATTGTATACTTAAATGTTTTCTCTCGATGTGTGTCATAGAACACAAACTTGTTCCTAACAAACTGATTACTAAACTTTTCCTACTCTCTTCTAAACCGCGCACTTTCTCTCCGCGAACAGCGTGTAACCCTGTCTATATTAATGTGGCCAATTTGTAGGAGGGCGCGATCGCCTCATTTGTCGAGAGCGGCGCGGGCGGGCTACGCAAAACAAGTTGCTACGGTGTTGCCAGAACTGAGACGATGTCCCGGGGTAACTTGAAGTTTTGTTTGTTTTTTAAATAATCTTTATTCATTCTCTAATCAAAAAAATTTTAGCATATGGAGTAGAAGTTCATCTGATATTCTGCTAGACCACTTTATCTAATTAAATCGCGCCTGCGACGCGACCACCATATTGTCGGAGCCCGGCGACAAACTGTTTTACGGTGTTCCGCAAGAGACCATCTAGTTACTTCTGAGTCTATCGTCTATCTTCTGAGTGAGCTCGCCCCATATCTGGTATCAATTTTTCACTCCGGGTTAGACTAAGAGCAAAGCAATTTAAAAAACAGGAAGCTTGTTATACTGTTATTAAAGTTATAGTGAGATTAGACATCTCATTCTGATAACATAACTAATCTGATAACTGAGTGAAAACTGAGTAAGCCTTCTTATTTATAATTTGTGGCATCAAATTTCCTCCATGTCACTTTGAACAGACGTTATGAAAAAAATAATTGGAATAAACTAGATTTAACACTGTTAAATACACAAAATTAGCAGAGTATTAAATAAAGCTATTTTCTAGTAAAGAAATAAGAATACGCAAGATAGCCGGTCATAGCAGCTGAATCATAATAGTAATTGTAGCTGGATACTAGTAGCTGGATAGGATTGTAGCTGGATTGGACAGGTCTAAATCCAGTAGTGAACTGCTATAGGCAGGCTGATGATGGTGATGATGATGAAATAACAATAATACGTGTCGTGGCACTTGGGGACTGTCGCGGTAAAGCTATTGCATAGTATTTTTTATCAACATATGCAATTATAATTATTTATTTATGAATTTATGAAAGAAAAGAAAAAAAATATCACCTACGGCGAATATTTAACAACAATATCATCCCATCGTTGCACTATGGTAAGTTACTTTACTAATTAGGCTATGGTCAATCAAGTGAAATGTCGAGAAAAAAATTAATTCGTTCAAATTTTATTCATTCAATTGACATGACAGATGTGTTGAGTGGCAGTCTTAGGTTTATTTTCGTAACGGAATTTTTTGATGCGGTCACCGCGCTCAAAGCCCGCGACAAAAGCTATGCAATAGCTTAAAATGCTGTTTTTCAACGAGACAACCTCCCAGCAGAAACTAAAAAAACACCCAAAACAAAGGGGCCTCAAAAAGCTTACAACCCAGCATTATTTGGTACACGAACACTCTTGTTAATCGGTAACTAATTACTGTTTAATTAAAGAACGAAACGTTAACGCAGTCCGTTTGTAAGACTACCCTCGTTTTAACACGAGCACTGTGAACTTTATAGATCGCTACATTATTAGCTAACGGAATTTGAATGGATATTTAACTTTTCGTGATAGTACTGAAAAATTTAATTGTTGAAAGAGAAAGAAAATGTGTGTTTCTTTGACGTTAATAATGATGTACTTAAACTAGAAAAAAAAATGCCGTAAAATATACATATAAGTTATAGTAATTTATTTTTCTTCTGTATATGTCTTGAAATCAACACGTCAATCGAGTTATAAGCTTTCAGTTACAATATGAGAGATTTGAAGTAAAATTTTGATACATTGCTTTGCAGATCTTAGGCCCTAGCATAACTTGACAAGATTTTTTGACGTAAATTAAATTAAACGGGAACTTTGACGTTAATTTGATAGACAAATTAGTTTTTTGTTCGTACAATAGACGTGCTTTTAAATACTTCAAGTACGCTGCAAATAAAGATATCTAAATATAGAAACCTTGCGATAAGACTTCTTATTGTTAAAAATAGAAAAATGATGGGAACGGCATTTCAGATAGCAAATACCGCTAAACTTTATCACGAAACAAATATACAAACTGTAAGAAATCTTAATAGATGTCGAACAGCATGATAAAAGTGAACTAGACTATTGACATTAGCAATAGCAGTCCCAATACCTCCCATAGCAACACAAGAGACCTGACACAACACCAACAATAGACAACAGCACCCGAAATTCTCAAACTTAATCAAAACGAGAGCCAACATCAGTGTAATCTTAATCTGAACAAATTTTAGCAACACAAAGCGCGATCCGATAGTGATACAACTTCGTTAAAGCAACAGAACTCATTTATCCACCTCAATACAACGTGTTGGAGATAAAATCTAAATAACTTCGACGATCTCATATTAAAGGGCCTAAATGTCGATAAGTGAAGGAGGTAGAGAGTTTGGAAAGGGTTCGTGGTTGGGACTGAAGGAGGTTAAGCTTCCTTGTTCCGTTGAAGGTACTAATTAGGTGTACTTCAAAAATTATATAGCCAATGTAGAAATTTTATTTGCTCTCCACCAAAGAAGTTTTTAAAGATTCAAAATAAAAACAGTTCTAAAAAGATGTATTTTTTTTTAAATAGTGGCCAGCAAAATGGCATAAATGAATAATAAAAACATGACCATTTAACATGACAATTAGAGAAATCTACTTGGGTATAAGTGAAAGATGTATTGGAAAAATGTATGTTTTAATTTTTCCAATACAGATTAAGTTTCTGTTGAAAATCAATAAAGAAAAAAACAAAACGCTTTAAAAGCGAATGCTACTTGTCTAGACTACCGTTCCTTGATTGTCGGATCCAAAAAAGTTACCAATACAGGTGGCTAGCTTTGTGGCTCTTCTAGTTCTCCCAAGATCCTCAAGGTCCTTATTTCAGCAGGTATCGAATAGTCCCAGTTAATCCAACGCGATATGAGCGACCAACAAAGAGATCGCCGATATAATCCGCGACTGACAAGAGTAGAATAGAGAACGTTTAGAAATCTAGAAGAGACTTTAGTTTAAGAAATCGAAATATATTATTTTTAAAGAAATTATTAGGCTCGCGTTTGACCTGATTAGATAGTAAAATATAATGCAAATGAAACTGATTTATTTATTTTACTATTTATGTACACACAATATACAACACAGGATAATTATTACATAAAACTCAGTACAAGGGTACTGCTTATTTCTAAAGAAATTTCTGCCAGCAGACCCGCGAAAGAAGAAACTAAAAAGAAATGTAGACTATAGTGTGTGAAAAGAGGAATAAAACCGTAGATAAGTGGATACCTAACCTATAACATACGAATACATAATAAATATTAATACTTATATAAATATAAGATGAGACGAATCATTTAAGAAAATCGAGAAGCTAGTTTGTTTTAATCCCAGTGTTTTCAGAATTTACAGATTTACGTTGATTTTAAGATTTTGATACATCCAGATCAACTACAGATATTTATATGCAAGTTCATATTTTTTAAGTAAGGTATTTTGTAGTGTTTGCTGCTATTGTAATTTACGTCTTTAATCACTTATCCTGAAAAAAAATCTTATGAAGAATAAAGTAAAAAAAAAAAATACCATTTTGTCTGTTGGCCGATTATGCGCCTAGTCAGGTATAACGAACAGTTATCGTACTTCGGTTGTTAATTTTTTAACCTTATAATCTAAATCTTACATTGCCTTCTCTAAACTCAGCTCTGTCAAACGAAGATCTTTATCATTCAGTGCCGTTAACATCGAGTTTTGGAACAAATTCCATTGGAACGGAAACTTACCGGGACAATGAGAAACACCTTGCTAATATCCAAGACCTCCCCCTCAGTATTCTTGATCGAGTTCAATCGATTAACCCTTTAGTTACTCTCGTAGGGAATTAAAAATGGTGATTTTGTTTTGGTACAGGCTTTAGAAAACTGCATTAAGAAGGTACGGCAAATCAAGTACACTCTTGTTTACAAAAAAAAAATAGGAATTTACATACTTACGTACATCAAGGCTGATTAAAACCATAAAATTGAAAAAAAAAACAAAGTAAAGAAAACGGATGAATTTTTTGGATTTTCAAATCCGAGTGTACTTGTGATTGAAGCTCATTTCATTATAATTTCACATGTGGGTAACTCATTCTGAACTTTTTCTCCCTGTGAGGACCAGAAACTTTCAGTTTCTACAGTTTCAAACATGGAGTGCTTATCACGAAACACAGTGCGAGCAAGAAGCAGGACTCCTCACAGAATATGCTTCACCTAAATTTGTGTCTATCATACTTAACGAGGTCGCGGGACTTACGAATTACTGTGACCCCGGAACGTAAAAGGCTATTGAAGGACACCGTGGATTTTAGTCAGTACGAGTCTGACAGTCCCTCCCGCTCTGCCCTGGGTGGGAGGACTAATTTGATGAATTTACCACGTTAAAAAAACATACTTAACGAGACAATTGACAGATCTATCATGGCCTTGTGATCAGCTAAGATTATGAAAGTGGTCAGTCGACACTCAAAGAAGCGCTTTCCAAGACACCGATACTATTAACTTGAAACACTACACACTTAGGCCCAATCCGCTTACAGTCACATCCCAACACCAGTGTCACAGCGGAACTCGGTCTGCTAGTCAAACATGGAACAATGCAGCCGTTTGCGTAGGAGCACAACTTTATACGTAACACAAGAGTTATAGTTCAACTTGTAGTCTTCATATTGTTTACCTTGTCGTGCGAACATTTACCAATGCTAAGTGATTAAGAATACTCGTTGAGGACAGGGGCGCAGTGGAGTCGTCGGTGTTATTTTTGTTGTAATAAGTGAGTAAAGTGTTGAGTTATTCTACTGATAAAATAGATAAAATGGGACAGGCTTGCAAGCCTGTCCCATTTTAAGGCCCAATCTGATAATTAATTAAAAAGATCTTTATCAATCAACCATTTTTCACGGTGAACATTCTAACACTAAAATTCATTATAGTATGTAAAAAACCAAATCCTTATGTGTTTAAACACTAAAATAGCCAATTTATTCTTCCAAGATCACGAACTATGAATGTCAAATTTACCTGACAGACTTTTTCTTATAATGTCGACTCCATTCCTCCCCCAATTCCCACTTACACCGAACTACACAAGATACAGTTCTCTACTCAAATTCCAAGTGTTCTCTAACTTAAACTGAAATAACTTATGAGAATCGGCCGATCGCCTTTGTCGTAAGCTAGAAGGCAATTATCATTAATTATTATTAAATGTGACATTTTAGTGATAAACGGTGGGCCGATAACTTGGGCAAATAACTCAAGTTAGGGTGGATGGGTCGAAAGTACCCGCGGTGTTCTAATGTTTGATTTGCTATTAGATTTTGAGGGTTGAGTTTCGTTTGTTTGATTTCTAGCGGTTTGGTAATGATTTTTGGTGTTTAAGTACGGTAGGTTTGTAAGCTAGTGTTCATTTATAATGTTGTTCACAAAAATAAGGCATTACGTTATTCAAATAAAAACGTGAGCAGATTATCGAGGCCTAATCTTGTGCAGCGAAGTTCAGAGGAGGCCACCCTCAGTTTTCCAACATAAATGTGTTTAAACAGGCGTTGCACTGAGGTTTTCCAGACAAGTCTTTAAGAGGAAAAAGGGCCTCCTATCATGTGCGTATTCTGACCTCGGGGGTCTTCTACATATAAGAATGTAGTCGCTTGAAGAATAAAGTGTGAATTAAAAAAATATCAATGAAAAGGCTATGTTGTAATTGAAGTAAATGATAATATGAGTAGTTAATCTAGTTTGCAATGGATTCATCATCATCTTCGGTACTATTTTATAAGAACGTGGTTATTATTTATACACAGTCGCGACGTTTACAGAATTGTAGTTTAATTCCGTGAATTGAATAAGCCATTCTTTTTTCAATAGGATGTGATGAAAAGATCATTATTTATGTTCAGACAAGGTAGCCGGTGATCTGCCCTTGCTACTGCTAAGTAAGGGCTATGCCTTTAGTAATTATAATCTTTTATTTCTGTGATAAACCAAGACACTATAGTTGATAGAAACTTAATTTCAGGGATTGTTATTGGACATAATTTAGATTTATGCTCTGGCCGCCAAACATGACCTCAAGACTTATTTATCCCAAGTTCTTATAATCCAGAATCTTTAATATTACAAGAAACAATAACACAGTGACGATATGATCCTTTCAACCCATCGTAGATGACACACCAGTGAAGTATAGCCACTTAACTCCGTCAAATAAATTTATTTTCACATAAATTCTTCCGTTATTAATCTTATCCGTGCTGTGCGCACATTTGTTATTTTTATTGTTACTTCATTATTTATGTTATACTGGGATAGTTATTCTAATCCTGAATTGTGGAATTGAATGGTGTATATGGCCATTTTGTTTCTATCTAAATTGTGTCATGAGAGCAGTGATGATTGAATGGCTTCGACTTACGATTTCTAGGTCGTGGGTTCGAGCCCAGTTAGATATTTATTTGGAAATGTGCCTGCAATATGTTCCACGTGCAATGATTTTATTTAAAGAACCTTTTTACTTAGTCAACTATCTCAGCCAACTTTCCCTAAGTTATTATTGTAAAAAGGAATGTTTTCATGTGCAGCGTTTTAGGCGGTTACTTAACTATTTCTTTGGTTGCTTTTTCTTCCTAACCAATAAGCTCTATATACAGAAATTTAAAAGAAGAAAATTACATGTTTATCACTGTCTTTTGACACTTAGATGCTAGAACTATGCGATGCGAACTAGCTTTCTGCGCATAGTTTAATCTAAAACTTGAGAATAGGTGCCCATTTAGGCACCTCCTTTACCTCAAACAGCCCACAGTTAAACTATAACAGATAACCTTCTGCAAAACTACCAAATTCAGTATTTTAACCGCATTATAAATCCACGCACCTTGAGTACTTATCGATCACGGCTTAGCCCGGGTAATCATAATAAATAACGGCAAATAACCGGCAAATTCGTACATTAACCAGCCAACGTCGCCTTACGTTGAGTTATAACGTCTACCCGACATTTAGGCGAACCAAAAGCATTAGCATTAATTTAAAATATTATTTATAGTTTGAAGCTTTATACTGATGGGGATGGCCGAAGACAGAAAAGACGGAGGTGACAAAAAATTGATAACTTTACAATTTTTTTTTTTATATTATCATGATGATCAGCATCATTATTTAATCAGTCGAAACACATTAATGGTGGATATAGGTAAGTTGCTCACTAGTAGCAGAAGTCTCTGTTTTTTTTTATATCGGGCAGTCACTCCCACATCGGTGTAGAAAAATATCGTGGAAAAAAAAAACATTTCCCTACCTTTTCATGTCCAGAGGCCGACATAATGGGTACCTTCGTCCCGAAAAAAGCTGTTACCAAGAAAATCAACGATAGCTTTCATAGTGTTAAAAGATGGCGCCATATGTATTGATTCTTTAATTCTAAATATACAAATAATACAAAGTTTCATTCAAGAAAACATGCGTTAGTGTTAGCATTTTGCTTTAAATATTTTTTCTCGGTAAAATTGCCAAAATCACATTCTTACCGTGTCCACACTTCTCCAAATCTTGTCTCCTGGGTTGTGCACACAAATCTTCGTAGCTCAACACTGGTGCTGTGTTGATGATCTCGTTAAGGGTAAGATGACACCAAATGACCGTAATTATACCGAGTTAAGGGGCAGTAATCGCGTCGGGGCCGTGTTTTTGGCGAATTCGCAGCAGCCTCGTGTTTCATTGTTTATTAAAGTTTTTTATTTTTATTGTTATTGCTACTGCTGGTGCCTTTAATTGGCATCGGCTTGATGGTATTTGGAAAGTTTAGATGTTGGATAAGGGACGTAGACAGCTGCTGTGTGTTTTACCAGTAATTAATGATATCTGTAATTAATTAATTTGTATCATAAGTAATATTTACCAGATAAAGCTATTGCTAAATTTTTTAAAAAGGGGTAACTGTGGCATTATAACACAATATGTCGTTATATTTCTAGCTTTACCAAAACAAAAATGTGTGCCTATCTCCCTTTATTGCTTTTTTTATCTCTTCCTTTTTCCCGTTGATCACTACAAAAAAACCATCAAAAAATTATTTTTGGATTTCACTTCATACTAAAACGAGTGCATTCGCCCGCTATATCTGTAAACTTTCTTATTTCTGATGTAAGTTCAGGGCTATTGTGAAACATTCACAAACTTTCATGGGCTGAAATTACTAATGGTTATAGACAACTTTTATACAATCAGGTGTTTCGTACATTGTCAACGGAAAAATGTTATTTTTTGTATGAAACGCCAGATTTTTGTTGATCTACTAATATTTCACTTTAAGACCTAGAAACCAATTATACATAACGAAACTTAAAATCATCAAACCATTTTGACAAAATTCCGACGATAAAAGATAATAATGTACCTCTATAGTTTAGGATAATTCTCTTCAAAGATACGAAACATATTCACTAACCCGGTATTACTCACAAAAGTAGTACGTTGGTAGTAATTTCCATACATATGTGTAGTATGCCTGACTGTCGGTCTCGTACGGGCACCGACGCCATGTTTGAGTCCCCGACCGGACATATTTAAGCTATTTTATTTATTTTGAGATACAAAAGGCCTTATCGGCGGATATATAGCTTAACAGCGTGTTCATATTCGGGTACTTTATTATTGATGATTATTTAGTTTTTGGGAAAACATGTGGAAAGAGAAATAATATCTCTATTTATTTGAGTATTCATTATTCCCATTATGGCCTGTTTGTCTACTTCTAGGGCGTTGAACTCCTGTAAGGAGTGTGAGTGACCCAGAATGAGTTGATGGACATTAAAAAATTGGGACAATTTGTTTTTAAAAAAATCTAAGATATGCATACGATGTTTTTCTTCTTGTTTTTGCCAGGAGGCTACCATTGACCTCGCCTAGTAATTGTTGTGATCAGGATATTCAAAAAATATTTAAAAAAAAGGTTTTAGATAGATTTTTTCAAGTTCCTTTATATCTATCAATTACAAAAATATGTGTGAAGTTTTGCCTAATCTATTTAAGTGCTCACTAAGTAGGTTGAAGTTGAAAAAGCTTATGAAAAATACCTACCAATACACAATATGTCAGCCTCCCAATCTGAACACCAGGACCCTAGTGACATCCTCTCAATAAACAAGGCTTCTCATAGTTCCCCGCGTTATCTGACTTTGATGGGACGGTCGGCGGGTAGTTTTAAAACGTGTGCAAACACCGGTAGTTGTAAATAATTATGGGCTTTTGTAGTTTTTGCCCGGCGATTATGCGTAATGACCGGGCCTGGTTACATTTTGAGATAGTTACCGGCTTTTATTTACGTTGTTCTATTTTGTTTCGGACTATGTATTCTGTGTTTTGTAAATTGTAATCGGTTTTGTGTATGTAATGTTTGTTTAGTTCATTTAAATAATGTGAAGGTAAGGTAATTGGGTTATTTTGTTTTTGGAGATAGTAAAATGTGTGTTGTAAAGTTTTGAAGATGAGTGGAGATAAAATGTGAGACGCAAATGATAAACTACAAAATGATTAATAAGACAGTGATTTGCCGAGATTAGTAAAGAGGTTGGGAGGGAGTGACACAGCTAAGGAGTGGAATTCCCTCGACAGCTATAACCTTGGGGTCTTCAAGTCAAGAGTGAACAGGATACTTCTAGGCAAGCTTGCTTCCCCGTCGACCACATCTTCGCTCACCATTAGGCGAGATAGTGGTCAAACGCGAACCAATCTATACATATAATAAATCTGTAGAAGGGTCAATTCTGTACATTGAAAATATTGAAAAAATAAATAGCGGGGGGTGTTGCTGGATCGATACCAAACCCAAATATATGATTAAAAAATTTTTTGTCTGTCTGTCTGTTTGTGCAGGCATCACGTGAAAACTAACGGTTCGATTTCGATGAAACTTGGTATACTTATTCCTTATTATCCTGGGCATAACATAGGATACTTTTTAACCGACTTCAAGATAAGGAGGAGGTTATCAATTCGACTGTATTTTTTTTAAATTTTATTACCGCATAACGACCGACTGGGTGAACCGATTTTCATGATTCTTTTTTTGTTTGAAAGATGGTGCTTCCCGTGTGGTCCCATTGTCACCAAATCAGGATCTGATGATTGGATCTTGGAGAAATCGAGGGCAACCCTCAAATTTTATAGGCTCACCCATCGTTTTTCGTAAATCTTATGAAGTAATTCAAGTACTTGCGTATGGTAATCATCATCTTATGTAGCTGAGCTGATGATGGAAGGTACAACTCCTTAACAGTAAGGAGTAGGCTGTAGTACTGATTCATTGTTCGCATATCTCCGGAACTACACATCCGATTTAAATAATTCTTTTTTTTTGTGCTAGGTATCGTTCCACTTAGGGAATACTGAAAGTTTCATCAAAATCGGTTCAGTAGTTTTTGAGATAGGGAATTTTATTAGCTTATTGTGTACATGAGGGATGTTATTACCAGTGCTACGGATTATATTATATGTATTTGGCAAGAATTTGGGTTGAATATTTAAACAAAAAGAGGAAAACAAAAAACTTTTTCAAAATGTAACCGCCTTCAAAAAGAACCACAAAAAAGGGTAAAATAATCTACAAAATAACTTTTATTTCGGAAGTCGGTGGCAAAAAATAAACAATGAAATAAAAAATAACAAAGCCATCGACTTCCGAAATAAAAGTTATTTTGTTGATTATTTTACCCTTTTTTGTGGTTCTTTTTGAAGGCGGTTACATTTTTTTTTGAAAAAGTTTTTTGTTATCCTGGAAAAATACGTAGAAAAAAAATCTTATTTTTCAGTTTTATTCATAGAAGTTGTTCTGTAGAACCGCGAACACACGTTGCATTACCCGCAGTGGATTCAGCGCCGTAATATTTATAAGATTTCATTGTCAGAGTTACTCAAAATGGAGAAATAAACCATCCACGCGAAGACCGACATCCGCGCGGACGGAGTCGCGGGCCGAAGCTAGTCATTAAATAAAAAAAGGGTAAGTTATTTTTTCATTTAGTCTTTAAGTGAAAATAATGTATGACATTTTAATTAACACTTTTCATAATTTCATATAATTTATTAGACTAAAAATTACTTTTGATAATAAAAAAAAGGTATAATAAGGTGATAAATAAGGTCAAAATGTGGGTGCAACGTAGCAGTTTTGTCTACGCGAGTTGCTACGCCGTAGCACACTCTCGTAGCCGTAGCAGACCGGTGCGGTGCTACGTTCGGGATCGTGGTTTTATTCCCACCCAGTGTATTAGGTGTTATTGATAATGTATTATTTCTATCAATGTTTGACCTACATTTCCAATAAATATACCTTGTTTTTTTTTCGTATCTAAAACTAATTTTCAGATAGGGTTAAATGCTTGGTCGCGGGTCTTACGAATTACCGTGACCCCGGAATGTAAAGGGCTATTGAAGGACACCATGGATTTTAGTCAGTACGAGTCTTACAGTCCCTTCCGCTCTGCCCTGAGTAGGAGGACTCATTTGATGATTTTACCACGCCAAAAAAAAAGGGTCATATGCTGTGTATCTTTTATTTTGGAAGGGTTTGGTCTAAGTTCAGTTAAATCATTAAAGAGAACTTGCAGACGTTGTTCCAAACGCCTGAAAATCTACTAAAGTATCTATTTGCACCTATTTGTTGCCATCGATTCGTACCTCATATTATTCTCTTAAGATTTATTTTCTTCGCACACACCTAATACAAAAAAATATCGCAGAAAAAAAAAACATATCCATCCAAAAATCCCATATGCTGTACATCAGCTCCTCCCTAAGGACAGGTTCATACTTCCGATACGAAAGGCTATAACATAAACATGGGGTACACTATTAAAACTTGGACTCGTTTTGTAAGCCAAAATATTATACGGACTACCTTCCTTCTATCTCGATGCGTTAGGGCTGCCAAAGTATTTACATTTTTATTTCAAACTGTAGGAGATATGTTTGTGAAATGTTATCTGGTTTAATAAAGATGGTTTCTTGACAGTTTATGGCTATTGTGTAAAGGTTTGTATTGGGAAATTGAGTTTAGTTGTCGGAATTAAGTTTTGTTTCAGTTTATAGTTAATTTTTTGTTGATTAGTGTAAGTGGCTTAGTCCACTAACGCGCATAGTTGGCATAATGACCGAGCAGTCGACTGTTGCCATGCGTGTTGCGAGTTCTATTCTCACCAGGACAAATATTTTTTATGAATTACAAGAAGTTCTTCCGGGTCTGGGTGCACTGTGTGCACATTTTAATGGTTGTAAACACATCAACGACGATGACGAAATTCTTAGTCTGTGACAACGTATAAATATATATATATTTGTGGTCCTTGTCCGCTAATGTGTCTCCGTCTTACCCAGCATGCGTTAGATCAGTGTTTGTTACTTGTTTTTTTTTTACTGGAATATCTGCATAATTTCGTGGCTGTCTTATTTAACTCTGTTGCCATAAGCGTAACTGATTATTCACCGAAATTCTAATGGAAGTTTATTTTTTTTGGCTAAGTTCCATCTTTGTCTGACCATTGGTACCTAAACTAATGTTCCATTTTGCATACTTGTGAAGGTTTTTTGATCAAGGTACGTAATAATATCGAAAATATCGGTTCTTATTTTGAGTATAAGTTAGTTTTTCATGAACTCATGAACTTTCTCGCGTTTGTGTTAAATTACTTTTAGAATATGTTTAATTTCAGTATAGATGTAGTTTATCACTTTTTCTGCCTTCAAACATGAAAAGATTGTCCTTCTCCAGCACCAATATTTGTCCATTTTTATAATCTCCGGTTCAGTGATTTGCCGTCAAAATGATACAGTCACACACAGTAAATTTCCTTACTTGTTGTAGTATGTATTTAATTAATATGGCTTACCACGTCTTTTTATAACCGATATATAATTTAACCTACTTCAGGCTAAATCTTTCTTTCATCAAATTCCCTCGAAATGCGGCCAGCCCTATCTCGCCGGCCACAGTCCGGCAGTCCGGCTACTGTCTCATAAACATGCCCCCTGTATCAGCGCGTAATCTGCCGGATTTGTCGATCAGGCTGGCTATCCACTGTTCAGATTTGTACGGGGCTTTGCCGCCGATACGGCACATACATTTTGCTTTTCTTCTTTACTGTTTATGTGGCTGGTCAGGTAGAAGGCTCTGGTTTGTTTACTGGAACGTCATTTGTTTTTGTTTTTTATTTTCTGCGGTACTTGATTGAAGTGGGGTTGTGGGTAATTAGGGTTTGTCATATTTTTTTTTTATCGTGGTAAAATCATCAAATGAGTCCTCCCCCCCAGGGCGGGAGGGACTGTCAGACTTGTACTAACTAAAATCCACGGTGTTCTACACTAGCCCTTTACGTACCGGGGTCACGGTAATGGGAAAGTCCCGCGACCCCGGAGGGTTTGTTATATTTGGATCAGGTTTTACGTTTTGGATCCTACTGTTGTGCCTATGCACATGCTTCTATGCTCCTTTTATATTCAACATCTATATGTTGAATATGAAAATCTCAAGCTCAGTATTCGTACTTGCGACCACTAGACCAATAATCAAATAGCTCAATGATAAACAAAAATAGTGCCATGTTCTAAACACGGCGGTGCTTGATGATCAGATCGTCAGCTGTCGTCACAATTAGTTACATTTTGGATTGTTCGGATATCTGCGGGTAAAAATAACTTGAGGCTTGTGGAGGAAAAAATGTAATTTAGTGCTTAGGTATTTTGCCAACCTCTGCGTTCCTGTCTCTGACTCATTTAGTTGCATCGCGGGGCTGTCTAAACAGGATACCGCGGTTAGGAAACACAAAGAGTATCCAAATGAACAGGATGGGTTTTAGTGGGTACAAGTCTGACAGCGTAATATGGAAAATGTTTTAACATAAATGTGGATAATGATGTACTTGTTTAAAAAAATAATTACATATAGACAGAAAAAACAATCAATCATGGATATTATCACACTTTCCCATTATTCTCTCTCATTATGTTTTGTCAATGTCGCTCGGCAAAAGATAATTTCCAAAATAAGGATATTCTACACTATTTTACTTCAAAATCGAGGAACCAACTGCATTCTACCCCCCATTCGCACACATCCCACTGACTATTGTAAATTAATACGTCGCACAGGCCAGGCCTCGTAAATCGGCCGTCTCAATTTACCGGCCTGCGTATTGGCAAGACGGAGGCCTGGCGAGGGCACTGGAGGCCTTTATTGATAGGCCGTTGTCGCCTTGAGATATTGCACGGCAATTTGTAGACGCTTGCCGGTACAGAATTAGCGGTAATCAATTAATTGAACCGTTTTATGGGAAATTTTTGTTGATGGGGCTCATTTAATTGGTTTTGTGAGGTAATTGTATTTGTCTTCTTAGCATTCTTCTTATATCAGTCCCTGTACAAATAGTTGTGTTGAAAGAAGTTGTTGAAGTAGCTTTCAATTGTTTTTTTTTTGTGATCCGGCAGTAGCTTGATTGTGTGATTAATACCTCTGTATTAATCCCTAAGACGAGAGTAAATCCTCTGTATAAAACCCTAGTACGACTGTTACGTTTTTGATGTAAAGTAAACGGGAACTTTGACGTTAATTTGATGGAATAAATGAGTTCTTCGTACGTCCACTAAAGGCGATTTTTCATTTTACATACAATAATCGCAGTAAATATATCAAGTACGCTGTAAGTAAAATAGAGCAATCTTGTGCTTAAGCCTCTGTTTGATACGACTGGGTGCTGCGCGGCGACCTCCCTGACGGCGTCGGCGTAATATGTTACGCCGACGACACGCTCGTCCTGGCGGAGGGAGAGTCGCACCAGGCGGCGGCCGACCTGGCGACGCAAGCGGTGGCGACAGTCGCTCAAAGGATCCGGCAGTTGGGACTCGACGTGGCGCTGCACAAAACAGAGGCCATGTGCTTTCATGGCCGTCTGAACGCGCCACGTTCAGAGTCCCACATTACGGTGGAGGGGGTTCGCATCGGCGTCGGGAGGACGATGAAGTACCTGGGACTCGTCCTCGACAGCCGGTGGAACTTTAGGGAGCACTTCCTACGTTTGGCCCCGAAGCTGAACCGGGCAGCAGCCGCCCTCAGGCGACTCCTGCCCAATCTCAGCGGGCCAAACGCCTCCTGCCGGAGGCTGTACGCCGGTGTCGTGCGGTCCATGGCCCTCTACGGGGCCCCTGTGTGGGCCCTGAGCATTCGGACGCGACCACTAAAGCTGGTCGCATGCCAGAGGGTCATGGCAATCCGAATGGTCCGAGGATACCGCACGATCGCCGGCGAATCGGCCAACCTCCTTGCCGGATTGCTGCCCTGGGATCTGGAGGCGACTGCCCTCCAGCGCGTCTACGAATGGCGCGTGGAGGCGCAGCGCCGGGGCGAATCCCCGCTGCCTCGACAGGTCGAGGCGCGGCGGGAAGAGCTCCGGCGCGATCTCAGGGCAGTATGGAGGGGGCGACTGTCGCAACCGAGGTCCGGGCACGCCGCAATCGCGGCGGTAAGACCCCTCTTTGAGGAGTGGCTGGATAGGCGTCACGGCGTCCTTACCTTCCGCATGACGCAGGTCCTCACCGGACACGGAAGTTTCGGGAGGTTCCTGTGTCGGATAAGGAAGGAGGAAACGCCTGGGTGTCACCACTGCGAGGACCGTCCTGAGGACACGGTGGAGCATACGGTGCAGGACTGCCCCGCTTGGGCAGAGCACCGCCGTGTCCTCACGACGGCGATAGGCGGAGACCTCTCGCGCCCGGCATTGGTCGAGGCCATGCTGCGGGGCGAGACGGAGTGGGAAGCGGTCGCCTCCTTCTGCGAAGCAGTCATGCTCGCGAAGGAGGAGGCGTGCCGCGTGAGGGAGAGAACAGTGTCCTCCCTCCGACCCACCCGCAGTGGTAGACGCCCACGGCGACGGACGTCGACGAAATGGTTAAGGAAAACTAAATATTTTGAAATTCTAATTAAATTAGTACGGCACTGTGGCATATTCTTTTGTATTTGCTTTAAAAGGGTCTCTACTATTATTATCTGGCTACGAGACGCCCTATAAGACCGAACTGGGTTAATCAATTAAATGTTTAAAGTAACGTTGTCCTTGACTGTCTAGATGTTTTACAGCGTGGCGCATATAAAATCTATGAAGATATCGTAGTTATAAAATTGAAACGTGTAATCAAGAGTAGTAAATAGATTATATTAGTGTGAGTCATTATAAATATCGAAATGTTTACCTATTTTTCTCACTGACATAATAATTGCCACTGTCGTTATTTTATTTGAGAAGAAATTTTCCAAAGTCGTTATTTTCTTTGAGAAAAGAACTTAACATTAATTTAGTTGTTTTCGATTTTTACCAACAGTCCGTCATATAATTTTATTGCAATATAAGGAAACCCTAGTTTATACCAGATTTATTTTGTTTTTATTTTATCATTTTAAGACAGGTATGTTAACTCTTATATTTTTCGTAATTATCAATTACCACGAATTCTATTTACAACAAAATCCCACACAATTTTTCACAAATAACCAACCGCACCATTTCCAAAACACAGCACCAATCATGCAATAACATTGTCAAATCCAGCCCGGGACAGGCGGCGGATTACTGCGTATTTACTGCAAATTAACCGCACAATTGATGGCCAATTGATCGTCTAATGTTTCCACATAGCCATTATATTAAATCAAACAGCTCTCGATGGTCTACCAAGTACCTGGACAAAGACCTATTGATTTAAGAGCTGTGTAGAGGCTGTTTACATAGATTGATGTCATCGGGAGATCTGTGCGTCTTAGGCGTTCGAATGGACTAATCTCTTAGACGGTGGACCATTGGCCAGTGACAATTGAGCCTCGTGCTGCCCAATCCTCTTGAATGGAGGGAATTTGGGCAGCACGAGGTGGTGGCAAGATTTAGAGATCATAGATACAAACATTTCACACCGCACTTGTCAAAGTAGCATTAAAATTTCTTGAACGTTTTCTGCTGTGTGAACTCTTTAGGCGTTTTATTGTAATTTTCTATCAGTCAAAGCATGGTTTTTACATAAAACAATAGCAAAAACATTGGAATTTCATTGCAAGACACAAACTCCAGACAAACTTTAAAGCTGTTTCAAGAACAGATGCAATCTCAGAAATGCAATCCCCGAAAACCAACTACAGAAACAGAACAGAAACCAAAACTCATCCCTAAAAACGAAATCCCTTGGCATACAAAACGCCTAGTTGCACAAAGACAATAATTCGATAGTAAGCCCGCGCCGCGCCTCAGATCTCACCTGACTAACTGCCTCTAACCACCTCTAACCGCCGCGCGCCGGCACGGACCGGTTTAATCCGCCCGGAACCGACGCAATCCGGTTCACAAACTTTGTTCTGTCATGCTTGCTTTGCGGTACACGCGCCGTGCCACTTGTCGTGTTGTCTGTAAACGATTTGTTAATGGATTCCGGTTATTGTGTTGCCCTTTTGCGGGTAATTGGCTGGAGTGATGAGTGTATTCGCCGTTTCGGAATGTTGAACATTTTTTTTGGGATCCTGAGAAATGGATCAAGTTTTTGTATTATTTGAGTAAGTTGCGAAGATCGTGTTATTATTTTAAGTCTTGTAATCCGGTTCATAAGCAGTTCCAATCAAGCTACTGCTACAGCTACTGCTTACTCCTTACATTTGCTAGTAATTGATAAACAAAATAATCCTCGTCTTAATCTCCTAAGACCCATCAAACAAAACATAACCCATCACTACACCCTTTTAGCTAAATGCCAGTCCACACGAAACGTCCCAAACGTCCCTGAGTACTCCCAAATGTCAGTGAATGTCCCCAAATGTACTCGAATGTCCCGTAAAGATTGTTGCCGCGGGCTTAATGCTCCGTGTTGGCCGCGGCCCATTGCATCGCCGATATCTTTGTTGCTTTGCAAAGTTGGATGTACCCGATGTAGGAGGAGATAGACAGACATTCGAGGGCATAAAGTAGCCTTAGGAACTCCGCAGCTGCGTTAACTGGGCTTGTTGCACTTTGTTAGGTATAGGTCCTTTGGTATTGTTTTTTATCTGTGGACTGGGCTAAATTACTAAAGAAACCGCTTGATTATTTGCCGGATTTTTCTTTGTTACAGATGAAACATATACAAGAGTAACTTTAAAGAAAAATGCTTTTTAAATTGAAAGAAAACTCACGCTGCTTACTTTTTTCTGACTCTTAATACCGCGTTTCATAGGCGGCCACAATCTTCACATCAAATAACTTTGAAGCAAGTTTAAATCGCGCCTAACCAGTATAGCCCGGTTCCAAACAACGTAAACCAGTTTAAGGCGGTGTGAGCCAACTCACGGCGCTAAGTTTGTTTTGTCACTTGCTCCGTTTAATAGCAAGTTGGGCTCACACTCAAAGTACACAGTCTAATTGAATTGATTATCTGGATTTGAGAGGAATACCTGTAAGATGGAGGAATACGGAATATCTTAGATGAGTCGTAGTACCTAGTAGTGTTGTAACCATTTCTTTTAATTATTATTTTATCTTTTACGTGAATGAGTTGAAGTTTTCTCAGGTAAAGTTTGAAAAGGAAAATAAAGAAATAACTATTTTAGAAACTATGTTCCTGTAATCCTAGGAGACAGAAAACTTACTCGAAAACCATCACAAAAGTGATTAAAAACAGAAAAGAGCTGTGAATAAAAGTCAATCGTTTTCCGACTAAAAAGCGATTGTTAGCGTTAGTGACACAGCAGAACCTGTTAGTTTATCATTACTCCATTTCTTCCTATCCCGCACAAACATCTGTCTCCGTCCAAAAATCCACAAGTGAACTGAATTTGAATCGAAGCGCCGTCCAATAGTGAAATACAAGAAGTGATCATTAATCACTGCATTGTTGAACTGGGGTGACAACGAGTCAGCTTGTATTGTGGATTTGTTGACAGGGATCACGTCTGGACGTCAACGGCCGTATTCTGGCCGCTTGATGTGGGTTCGTGTTTCTTTCGAATGTTCTGTTGTGGAGGCTGATTTTGATGATATGCTTGTGTTTTGTGGGGATTGTTTGTTTGTGCGTTACTGATAACTAATTACCTAATAAAAACTATAGTTAGGTAGTTATTTTCGTGTAATAAACCTTTTCTGTTAAAACTTCTTGTGTCTTTATCGTCAGTTTAATTAAGTTAAAGAAATAAAAGCGATTTCTAAATCTTCAGCAGTTATCTGTATTATTAATTTTCTGATACTGCTTTTCATGATGACAGTTTTGAGAAAAAGTAAAATATCATTATCTTTCTTATATTAATACATCAATGATATTTTTGCCCCTGTTCATTTTATAATAATCACTTTATAATCATAGAACAAACAACCAATATAAATAAACGAAATCAAACTGCCCTCTTCCAGAATAAGTCCCCGAGCTCCTCACTCAGAGTAGTGAACAATCGCGAATGAATGGAGTGGAGACAAAAGGCCAGCTCCTTTGTGCTAATGAAGAATGGTCACCCTTACCCCGTGTCGTGTTAGTGTGTTAGTCGTTAGATTAATATCGTGGCTAGTGCTCATTGGATGTAACAAAAATTAACGTTTAGTGATAAATCGTTGGCCTAATTGTTTGAGAATTGAGGCGGGGAGTGTTTTGGTGTGTGGAACTGGTGATATTTTAATTTAATGGGTGCTATTCAATACTAGCTATTTGCGGATTCACCCCCACCTCTTAGCTCCATGGTCATAGCGTGACGCTTTATAGCCTTTTTTTTTAAGTGTTAAAATCATCACATGAGTCCTCCCACCCAGGGCAGAGCGGGAGGGACTGTCAGACTCGTACTGACTAAAATCCACGGTGTCCTTCAATAGCCCTTTACGTACCGGGGTCACGGTAATTCGTGAGTCCCGCGACCAACGTTTTATAGCCTTACTCGATAAATGGACCGTCCAACACAAAAAGTTAAAAAAAATGGTTAATTCGAATCAGTAGTTTCTGAGACTAGAGCGTCGAACCAAAAGTTAAAAAAAATAAAACACAATAAAATTTTATTATATTAATTTAGAAGTAAAGACAATTGCTATAGGTATTTACAACCAGCAGTTCTATTTTATAAGCAAGCCTTAATAAGTTGCACTATTTGATAACATTGATGAGGCTAAAGCAATATTAAATTAATAAGCAAGTAATATATCAATCAACTGCGTTCCAAAATCGCTTAGTATTAAATACCTACTTGTCGTAAGATTGATTTTCAATGGAAATCAAAATTGTTACCCAGAAAATTAAATGTAATATGAAAGTATATAAAAACCGCATTTCTAAGATAACACGTGTTCAATAAAAAAAAAACATTTAATGCTAAAAAAAATCTATGTGAAAACCCAGTTTCTCTGAAAGGTTCACTAGTAGGAAATATCTATGGCATAAGGTTTAAAGTGTGTCTAAAAAGTAACACAAAAAATGTGATAAAAAATTATATCCACCTACATTTTAAGTGCCAAACAGTACACAAACCGATATTAGGTTACTCGTTCTAAAATAAAAACGAAAACACACCAAAACATTTTCTTTGCGTGATTTCCAAAAGTCACAGCGACTTATCCCGTCAGGACATATCAGCGACGTTTTACGACGTCAAAAGTCGCGTCAGGATTACTAGTGACGTCGCGGCCGGCCCCTGTCCGGGACTGACAAGTGAGATGGACACCCTTATCTCTCACTAAAAGCGTGTCTATTTATAGTACGTATGTGTTTGTGGTGCGACCGAAATTACGTTTCATTTGCTTGTGTGCTATCAAAAATAATTATGTTTTATTGTAGAAAATATAAATGTCAGCATATTTTTATCTGAGGTTCTAAAATAATATTCAGCACTAGGCAGCCAGGTTGCGGCAGCCAGTTATAGCAGCCTATCAACGAATTTTCGATATTTTTTCAAAAATCCATAATACATCTGGCTGCTTCCCTAGTGTGCGGAGACAGACGGCAGCCACATACATTCGCCTACACACGTTCTGGCTGCCGTGCTGGCTGCTGCAGCCTGGCTGCCGCAGCCAGGCTGCCTAGTGTGCGAGGGGTCTTAGAAGTCATTTAGATCTATATTTATTATCGGTCTTTATTTATAACTTATGAAAGTCAAATCAGAGAGTTTTAGAATTGGAATTTATTTCAAGTGACTAACAAAGGGATTTTATAAGGCAGATGTTAGTGGCAAAGCAGGAAGGGGACACCCTGGGAAGACTTACAATGACAATATTAAGTGAGGTTCTTAAGAGAGATCAGATAAGTAGTTTTCGCAACTGGAAGCTCCGGAGCTATTATTGATCGAAGGCTGGAAGGCGTGCTTTAATAACCAGGTGTATGAACGTGGACGATGCGAAAGGAGTATATAAGCATCGGTGTAGGGCGTTCTGTGGTTTTTGTATATCCCTATGGGAAAATGGCGTGAGTTTATGTATGTATGAATCTTTCTTAATGGGCATAAAGTTATGTAAACAAAATTAAGTATCTATATATTCGTATAACTAGAAAAATATAAATAACTAACTGTTGCCAACGGCTCCCTCCGCGTGTATGTCGCATCATTCCACAGGATCCTACCTGTCATTTCAGACTATAACCTATGTCTGACCCGAATATCAAGATCCGTACAGTTGTTCTGACCATTCTGTTGATCAATCCAGCCATCTATCCAAACATATACTTTGCCATTTATTAAAAAAAAAACAGGTGTTTTGTACGTTGTCAACGGAAAAATATTATCTTTCAAGGTTGATTTCATAGTAAAAGTTTTTTATAACAAGTGCTTTCAGTCCATGAAAGGTTTTAAGTGTTTTACAGATAATCCTGTATATTAGTGAAAATTAGAAAGTATTAATAAGAATGACCCTCACACCAGAGTAATTTATGTAATTTGGAGTAATTTATGTGGCCTACCCAAATGTCCCTTCTTTGGTATTGTTCGTCGTTACGTTGAGCTCCTTGAGTTTTGAGTCGAGCTACACACTAACCGACAAATGCTTGCACTGACTGGACAGCTCCACTCATACTGGGTGGTTCTTTCTTCAAAAGACCACCTCAGACACCTGCATGGTTCTCGTAAGATTTTTAACAATACAAAATGTCTGGACTTTAAGAGACTGTGACCTCTGAGCTTGTTTCGGCTGTTTCTTCTCAGAGTAGTCAGGTACGTAACACCGGCCTCATCTAGCTTAAAAAAAGGGAATGTGTTTTATGATGTATAAAAGAGTTTGTCAAAAACAATTTGCAAAATAAATAGGTATCATTTACCACTTTTTGCCATCGTAACTTCACTAACCAACCTAATTGATTTCAAAGAACCACTAAGCCACTTCAAAGACCCTGCTAAAGAAACAAAAACCCACTCAAAGTGACAGATTGACACTAGGGTGTGTCACTTTGACTAATAGTGGCGACTGACCCACGACACTCGTAATTACAGACACATTAATACTTACTGCGTCCATGCTTGGAACACTATCGCTCACGCACTAAGGGTGGCTTTAAAAACAGTGGACACGGTTAGTGCTTAGGTTAAAACATGGATGTCCACTTGAAACTGTGGGTAGTATGGTCACCCTTCTTGAGTGATGCAATTAATTGTTACTGGTAAATGATAAAGCCTTCTTCTGGATACTGATAGTAGAAAAGTGACATGCCGTCTATGGGTGGCCCTTTTAGTAAAGTGTCGCGTAGGGTTGGTGAAAATGATCTTAACAACAACATTGTAGTTTTCTGACATGACAATTCAAGTTATACTTTAAAGGAACTAAACATTCATTGCAACAACGGTTTAAAACATTTTATTAATTTCATTATAGCTGATAGAATTTCAGTACATCAGGTTTCCTTTTCATTTCGATACTCCTTCGTAGCTTGGCGATGACCGGGGTGCTAAGACAGGAAACCTCCACGTGCGCCCGTGAACTGGAGTTCCCCTTCGGATACGTCCGGGGGGAAGACCAGTTTTTCGGGCCGGTGCACCCTGGGATGCGGGCAAAAACTCTTTTAGGCACTGTGTGCCTAAGGGGTCTCTTTGCCCGTATGCGAATAGCCTGTCGGGTGGATGCTCCAACGCGTGTCCCTGTGAACAGCAGAGGGCACAGCGGCGGAGCGGGCTTGCGGACGGTGAGTGATGGGTAAGCTCGCCGTCCGGCCAGGGACCGGGCCCGGGTCGGTGGCGCATCGTGTTACACGCGTCACCGATGGGGCCCCTTACGGGGCCAAATGCCTGCTGGGGTCGCGGCTTTTTTCTTAATCCAGGATACCGCGGCCCCAGAACGTACAGGGCATCCGAAGAAACACGGGTGGATTTTAGTCAGTGAGAGTCTGACGGTACCTTCCGCCCCGCTTTGCGATGACCACGTCTTAGAAATCGTATCGAAATCTGTTCGTACACTTCTGTGGAGAAAAACAAACAAGGAATTGCTTAAAGTGTACAATGAGTTACTACGATGAAAAGATATTAAAATATCTATGGGCATTCACGTATATGTATGTATATTCATGCCAAAAACGAAAGTGGCGATTACCGTGGCACCAGACGCGAGTCCGATCGCCAGAAGTCGTGGACAGGGCTGTTGCACGATGGCCTAAAATACGAGTACACCAGCACCCAAAACATATTATAAAGTCCAGCCTGATGATGATCTACCCTCCCACATAATCGAACGAGGCCCATAAATCAAGGAACTGGAGCGCAGCATACAGTTGAGGTATAATTACGTCGTACCATAAACAAGCCAAGCTAACTCTGTCCCACGTGGCTGTGCGGCGATACCCCGCCGGTAATAAGCGCGATAATATGGCGGTAATATACGGGGAGGTGCTGAAATTTTACCTCGTAAGGTCGTTGGACTTTTTAGTAGTACTAGTGGTGGGTAAGGCTTTTGTTGAATGTACAGTTCAGTTATAACATTGCCTCTGCGTAAAAAAACATCACAGCAAGATACCACGCTCCTGGAACATAAAGACTTACTCTTTATGTTCCAGGAGCGTGTGAAGGAATAGGGTGGTTTTGGTCAGTAAGAGTCTGACAGTCCGTTTTGCTCCAACCAAGCCTCGAGGTTTTTTTTTCAAAGATTTTAACATTCCAAAAGAAAGGTGCAGCAAATTAAATGTAATAATATCGCTGATGGTTAATACGCATTGAGCAAGAGTAGTCCCTTGTGAATAAATATGAAGGTTTATTTTTGATTTTTCCTAACAGCCCTGTTTCAGTCGCTGTGCCATTTTTTCTATTATAATGATACAAATAGCACTTAGTTATGGTTTTCATAATATTTATTTGAACCGTAATTTCCCAACAATTTTCCTTTTAACAAATTAATTCGATATTTTCGGGGAAAATAAAACTAAACCTGTTGCTTAATCGAAAAATGCGTGCTGTATAATGAGTTTGTTGATTCTTATTATCACTAGAGTAAAATAAGCAAAATTTAATAACGGGACAGAAGGCCATTAAAATTGTCCCTTGGTCATAACCGTTACGATGACGCTTGCATATAAGTTGCACCCCCAAACTTCTAAACCTAACCCCATTATGCAGTAAATTCAAAACTCGTCCCAATTATCTATCGTGGGGACGTAAATCAAAGTCCGAATGCACATAATCTTATCAATTTATGGTCCCAGTGTATCGAAACTTGGCCCCTTGCATGTGCAAGCGACAAACTGCTCAAGTTTGATAATAAATTAAAACCGCTAGATATTTAGTATTGCGTTCGAGTTTTAGTGATGGGGAACGTGGAATAAGACCGTTATTAGAACGTAGTATTAATTGAAATTGTATTTGATCGGCAGAAAACTTGAAACGAATGCTGCAGGTAATAGAACACCAGGGGCCGTATTATGACGTCTTAAAACCAGGCTTGTTCCAGTGAGTGAACGAGGTGGCGCTAGACGACTTGTATAGCTCTGTCTCTTTCACTCACTTGAACAAGCCTGGTTTTAAGACGTCATAATATGGCCGCTAAAGATTTAAACTAACAGCAATTGTTTTCATTACGTTTCACTGTTCTTTAACGACTTTCAACAGATTAGACAGATTAGATATCATCCCAACTCAGTTCTAACCTCGTTTTCATTAACTATATTTTCTGTAACTTGCATGGTTAAAGCATAACTAAAATGATGAAATTTAACGTTAACTTTAAAATGTGTGAATGTAAGTTCAAGAATTACACCTACGTTTAATACCTATACAGTGGGAATATAATAAGATGCTACCTCACTTTGCACATCACTATTTGCAATAGATTTAGCGACAGCGGGTATGTAAATGGATCGGTGCAGTTCGACAATATCGTGTCATTAATTAATTAATTAAATTATGTTATGTGTATAATTGAGGTGAGTGGAAGCACCTACACTGACCTTATTGGTGAAGTGCTTCAGAAAGGCCGGGTGCGTAGTACTCCTAATAGGCTTGTGTGTTGACCAGATGTATGAATGTGCATGAGGCGAAAGGAGTATGTAAGGATCGTAGCAGGTGGAGCTCTGTAGTTTCTGCCTACCCCCATGCTACCGCCATGACCTATGCTGCATGGGAAGAAGGCGTGAGTTTAAATTTAAATTACAATGTATGTATGTACGAGTATGTAATTATAATTATGTGCATTTAGCGTAATCGTAATATCTTTACACGTCTTAAACTGGCAAGTTATAATCGTCTATATGACAGACAGTTTTAACAACAGCACCTTGATGAATTGATGGCAGGGTTGGCGGCGTCGCTGAGCGATTAATTGCTGCACTGCTTGTCGCGGGTTCGGTTCCCATATTGAACATATTTATACACGACGAGTGTGCGTGTGTTTAAATGTTTGCAAACACACCCACGAAATATGAGAATGTCTTAGTGCAAAGATCAAAAACCCTAATGAAATTTTATTTTAATGATTGTCAAAAGTCCTTCAGCAACTCTCCACCAAATGTCCCAAACATATAGAATGTCTTTCATATAACGTACGTGTTGAAATACATATCAAAACCACAGATTCTTACAGATCAAGGCAGAAGTTTCTCACCGACTTAATAAGCGTCTGTGTTCACATGCTGCCGCTGTCAGCATTTATTGATGAGTCAAACTGGACGTAGAAACTACTGGAAGAGCCCTGAAATGTGTTTCTTTTGATAAATGAGCGACTTGCACCTTTTGCACAAACGAGTGCAAGCTAAACAAAAAATTGAGCAGGTAGTGAAATAATAATTAATTAATAATTAATAAAATTGTAATGAGTATGAAAAACTATCAGACGAATCCAAATGGTCCAGTCGTGCTCGAGACGACACACAATTCAGACATTCGTTTCTGTTACGACTATCAATACAATCACATTTTGATTTTTGCTTTTTTAAATGAATCTTTTCATTACCGATTTTTTGATGAATTAAAAGTTATTTATTATTCAACTGTCTAGTGTCTACAACTGAGTGACTGAATGAAACAACCGTTGTGTTTTCATGCTAGTATATTACTGGTTCGCGACACATCGTAATGGTGCAGGCATGCACACACATGGATATTCATGCACACAGAGACAGACTCATCAATGATCACTTAAGTTACACTTTACGGACCACGCAACAATTTCTGAAAAAAAATTCAAAAAAATTCTTCACAGCCTGGATAAATTTTAAGATGTTATCTCTCAGGATTCAAACAACGATTTTCTTCAAATGCTGACATGTTGCTAAGTAGTTTTTCGGCTTGATGCCAATGTCGCGACGTCTACTTTGTAGTACGTCTTGTAAGTCATTGCAGCATCTGGAACTCTAAATCTGATTTTGCAAGAAGTCTATGCGATAGACCATTGACCATTGTAGCCCAATTAATTCGGGTTTGAATTAATTAAAATTGCCATGTAGATAAACTGTTGCATCTAGCCTTTCTCTGATCTTAATTAATTAATTCGTAATTCGCGCGACCAACATCTAGCCTACTTTAAAGAAAATGTACTTTTTTTTTATCGTGGTAAAATCATCAAATAAGTCCTTCTACCCGGGGCAGGGCGGGAGGGACTGTCAGACTTGTACTGACTAAAATCCACGGTGTCCTTCAATAGCCCTTTACGTACCGGGGCCACGGTAATTCCTTGGTCCCGCGATCCTGGCAGGCTTTGGCCCTCTACAGGCCCCGTCTTTTTGAGGCGCGCGTGGAACACAACGCGCTGTCGACCCGGGCATGGTCCATGGTCGAACAGCGAGTCGCCCATTACTCACGGCTCACCCACTACGGTGACCGGAGATCGTCTTGCGACGTCCGACGCCGTGGGCGTCTACCACTGCGGCTGGGGTGGAGGGAGGACGCTTTCCTCTCCCTCAGGCTGCCCGCCTCCTCCTTCATGAGCATGACTGCTTCGCAGAAGGAGGCGACCGCTTCCCGCTCCGTCTCGCCCCGTAGCATGGCCTCGACCAATGCCGGGCGCGAGAGGTCTCCGCCTATCGCCGTCGTGAGGACACGGCGGTGCTCTGCCCAAGCGGGGCAGTCCTGCACCGTATGCTACACCGTGTCCTCCGGACGATCCTCGCAGTGGTGACACCCAGGCGTTTCTTCCTTCCCTATCAGACACAGGAACCTCCCGAAACTTCCGTGTCCGGTGAGGACCTGCGTCATGCGGTAGGTCAGGACGCTGTGACGCCTATCCAGCCACTCCTCGAAGAGGGGTCTTACCACCGCGATTGCGGCGTGCCCGGACTTCGGTTGCGACAGTCGCTCCCTCCATACTGCCCTGAGATCACGCCGGAGCTCTTCCCGCCGCGCCTCGACTTGCCGAGGCAGCGGGGATTCGCCCCGACGCTGCGCCTCCACGCGCCATTCATAGACAAAGAAAATGAAGACAAGAAAATTACTTAAGGGTTTTTTAGCCAAGTTTAACAGAATTAATTAATTTAACACTGACATATCCAGTTCATCTATACGAAGGTCGTGAGAAATGTAGGGCGGACGCTTAGAGGTCCAGGTGACGCGGCCGTTAGCCAAGTGTAACAGAATTAATTTGTGGGCGGCGGAGACACGCCGGCTCGATGACGACACGAGCCGTTAGTTATTGGCAAGTTCATTCTTTACTTACTTCTTAGAGCAAATTAGAGGAAAATTGGATAATTAATAGATGTACGAAATTATTAAGTTGTATTTCAGGGCAAGTTGATCATTATCGTCCTTACAACCTGCCTGTATTCGTTCATTTCTGGACATATGCTGGACAGATAGTCTCTGCCGGCTATTTTTCGCAGACAGGCTACATTCGCTATTTTTTTGATCAACTAGATTCATTGTCCATCTACACTAATATTATTAAGAGGAAAATTTTGTGTGCGTGTATGTTTGTAATACTCAAATAATACAGTGCCGATTAAAAAAAAACACTATTAGAACATTCACCCTGAGTAACATTTATATCATGTCCACCCATGCGAAGCCGGGACGGGCCGCTAGTTAAATAGTCCGTAAAATAGTTAAACTTGCATGGAACTTCTTGTATGCAAGTTATTGCATTTTCTAAATGGGTCTGAAGATCTACTCGATATAAAAATAGATTGTCGTTTATCATATAACAGAACAACCCCAGTCAGTTCAAGTTTAATTTGTGCGCGGGTTTTCATCCCCTTAATACCTTTAAAATTCAAATAAACAACAAGACATAACCCTCGATCAACGAATCCAGGCCCGTATTCTCATAATCTTCGTCTAGCCCGATAGACTTATTAGTGGAGCGCACTCGACATAAATCAGGCAGCTTGGGCCCGCGCAGGTGTCCCTAATGCGCTTGCGTGCGATATATAGTCGCTTGCGTTGTAATTGACGGTGCTATTGCACAATTTGATTTATTAATATCGCTTTTTGTAGTAAAGCGACGATGGGATGTTTTGAATTTGTCGGATTTTTTAGCAAAAATTTACACTTATGTGCATGTCGGTAAGACTCATACGCTAAAGTTTGTCGAACCGACCCAAACAAAATTCAATGAGAACAATGGATGAAAGAAGACTCGTAATTTCCTTCAGATTGACTTTTCTGTTACAACGAATTGCCGAATCGTATCTACCTGCCTAAATGCCATAATTTTAGTGAGGTTTACAAAATCTAACATCAGTTTTAGTTTTCAGAAAATAATTATTTTATGTTATTTCAAATATTGATTGCATAAAGTCAAACATTACCTTTATTTTTACCTTTAGGCAGGAATAATAGACATGGTGGTCTGTTTATCAAACCATTAAAAATGGCTTTCGTCAATTATTAAAATCTCAAACTACCCTCATTTAATTTCCTCATCAATAACCAATTACCCAGCCACATTTAAAACACCCATTAATTATTACAACTCCAAAAAAACCTTTTACATATTTTAAAATATTTCACAAGTTACTGCTGGCAATATTGCAAAAAAATAAAAAAATGTAGCGTGCACTTCATTGCCTGCCTACCGCACGGCTTACATATTGACGGCAACATTTTAGATTGAAGCGAATTGAAGTGTCAACTGTCGTGTGACAGAGTAGTGTTATTGAAAATACACTGGCCAGTCAGAAGGTTGGCGAGTGTGGAGACAGAACTTGTTTTTTTTCCTTTTGCCACAATTATTGAACATTATTGGACATGGCTTTTAATTATTTTATTAGTTCACTTTTATCTGTATTTTCTCAGTAGCAGCTCCCTGGCTGCAAGGTCACAGTAGCAGCCAAATCACAGGGCTTTTTACATAACCAGAGTTTCATGGATCTCTACGTGTGTATGAATGGTTGTAGTCCATTTATATTTTCAGAAACCAGAGTCAATGTAAGAAAAGGTAACTTTATGTACCCAAATCTAAACGAAAGTTTCTAAAGTGCTACTTTGTACAACAGGTAAACAAGTACTTGATGTAGTAGGTATATTTATTGCATCTTGAATGATTAAATCGTGCATCCACACTGACAGTATAATTGTCGTTATAATAGGTAATATCGGGATGTGACAGGCAAAGAACGATGTCAACTTAGTTAATCATACCGAAGGAAATTTTATTAAGGTGCTTAATTCATAGTCTGGGTTTAACCTATCAGAGGTGCATTAACGCATCTATATAATTAAGGCATTATGGCGAATCAGATTGAGCTGTTTGATCAAAAGCACCTGAAAAATATAGGTATATGCTAATAAATCTATAGGGTGAAGAGTTTGTTTGCTTGTACGCGTTTATCTCAGGAACTATTAATTCGAACTGAAAATAGATTTTTGTATTAAATAGGCCATTTATGGAGGAAGGCTATAAGGCTATATAAAATTACGGTACGACCAAAAGGAATTGAGCAGTGAGTGAAAGCGCGGGAAACAGCTAGTATAATCTAGAAAATGTATCAATCATCATCAACAGTCCACCGCTGGACATAGATAATTCGAATGCCATTAAAATGGCTCCTCGTAAGCTGCTACAAGTAACCTTGGGAGAAACATCGGTCCATCTAGCCTGCGCGTTTTTTATTCTTCTTTATTTGTCCTGTACTGGTGGAGCTTTGCATTTCAGGGCCATGGTGCACTTTTAAAATAGACGCGACTGCGGCTGGCCCCGTTAGTTAGCCTGTGTATCTGCTTTTGGAAACCGAGTCGTAGTTTACCTCCGCAAATAAAGCCGCCTCCACACCACAGCGCCGGTCAGCGTGGCTATCAAAAAATCGTAATTGATTTTTTCACGGGTGATGCGTCAAGCGCGAACGCAAATGGCTTACGTCGGCCGTATTGAATTAGTGCGTCGACGACGACAATGTCGCGCGGACAGTGACTGAATGGAGCTAAAGTGGGATGTTTTTTTATGTCAAGTTTTGAAGTGTTGTTTTTATGTGTTAGAAGGAGCTTGTATAGACTGTTGCTTATGGAGTTTTGAAGTTTCTGCTTATCTTCAAATGAAAACTCGTGTCTTTCCGCCTAGCTTTCTACGCGGGAGTTTATAGATTTTATTTGTTTTATTGTAGACTAGCTTCCGCCCGCGACTCCGTCCGCGCGGATGTCGGTCTTCGCGTGGATGGTTTATTTCCCCATTTTGAGTAACTCTGACAATGACATCTTATAAATATTACGGCGCAGAATCCACTGCGGGTAATGCAATGTGTGTTCGCGGTTCTACAGAACAACGTCTATGAATAAAACTGAAAAATAAGATTTTTTTCTACGTATTTTTCCAGGATAAAAAGTATCCTATGTTATGCCCAGGATAATAAGGAATAATTACCTATACCAAGTTTCATCGAAATCGAACCGTTAGTTTTCACGTGATGCCTGCACAAACAGACAGACAGACAGACAGACAGACAAACAAAAATTTTTTTAATCATATATTTTGGGTTTGGTATCGATCCAGCAACACACCCCGCTATTTATTTTTTCAATATTTTCAATGTACAGAATTGACCCTTCTACAGATTTATTATATGTATAGATGTACATTTTTTAGGGCATTCCAACTCGTGACTATTTTAAACTATTATGGTTTTCAAGCAATGGACAACAGTTTTGATATTAGTAAAGCAACATGTTTGATACAATTTTAATTCATAAATATTTTTTTATGAGTGAGAAGAATTATTGTTTTTGACATGCATGGAGTTGCAATAACATATTTTTATGTATTTAGTAGTTAATTATGTCTTTGTGAAGTGATTTAATGTACTAGCAGTTCAACTACAAAAAAAATACAATAGCGGCTCCACGCGCCTACGTCCCGCAACAAAATTCACTCATAAAATTAATTAAAAAACACTTCGCGCCGGCGATTTCGCACAAATTGATCGAGAGCGGGCGAGCCCATGACGTCACTAATGGAGCAGTGTTGCCGTTTTTATAACCGCGTTAGTGGACACCCATCTTTATGTCATCAAAGACATTAAGTTCTTAGTGCGTAAATGAGGTGACAACAGAAATTAGGGGGCGTCCTTCTTAATTATTGTTCAATAAAAAATGTGGTTTTTTTTTCATCATGTCATTACCACAATTTTTCACAACATTGTAATGTAACGTGATCTTGATACTGTAATATACGTCTTAAAAGATAATAGGTCTATAACCAATGTATAATTCACTAGCTGTTGCCACCGGTTTCATCCGCTTCAACTCGAAAATTATCCAACGGGAAAATCGGGATAAAAACTATGCTATGTGTTAATCCAGATTATAAACTATTTGTATACCAAATTTAATCAAAGAGTAACAAACATCCATCCAAACAAACTTTCACGTTTACATAGGTATTAGTAGGATTCAAATACACCGCAGTTTTCATGGCAGCACAATAATATTAGTCAAGTTCTTATTTGTTTTGAGTTTCTGACATACTATACTTCGGCAGTGTCGCATAATAAAAATTATAAATATCCCGTTTAAAGTTCTAGTGACAGTTTTGACTATACTTTGATTTTGATCATATTATTTTGAATTGATTTCTGGACAACCCAAACTTCCCGAACCAATAGCTTTTCGCCGCCACACCGCACAAACAAGCGCCCTACTTGCCCTATAACATGCCAGGTTTAGGAGTTGGCCGCAGCCGCAACACAGCGTAACACCTAATTAAAGTGCAGCAAGTTGTTGATAGCCAGCAGTCCGGTGGATGGAGTCCACACTCTTAATTAATACGTTTTGGACCGGTATATACACTAGTTGTTGTTTAGATGTGGTACGCAACGTGAAGGTTACGCTTCTCTAAGTCGAAGACTAGCAAATACTATGCATAACTAAGAATAGGATGACCTTGACGCCATATTGTGACTACCGATAAGTTTTGCCGACAAATCATGACTTGTCTTGAGTACCATTTTTTATTTCAGTGTTCGGTGTTTTTGGCAATGGTAGGCTTTCTAAAGTAACCTATGATGAATTCTAAGATTATTTTTTACTAGCCCAAGTTGGCCAACCCCTGGTGAAAGGTCTCCCATCATTACCTCCATTCCTCTTGATGATGTTCAATTTAAGAAGAAGTCATCTAAGACATTTCACCAAATTCTCCTCGGTCTGCCGCGGATTATTTCAACCGCGGTAGACCGAGGAGGATGTGGTGGTACAGGTATTTCTTTTTAACTTTTCCTCAAAATTAAATGTTTTCTTCCAAGATACCTGTCCTACTGGTCAGTCAAAACCCTGACCAGAAAGCCATCCAATTCCCCTTTGACACAGTGACGGCACAAACAGATAGCTAATCAGGCTAACTCAATTAACAGCATCTGCCTTCAGTCCGATCCGCTGCGCTCGCGTTATTGTGCTCAGTGCTCATAAATTGACAAACTGTCCAACTCTCATGAACAAGCCGGAATAAGTTTCTGCTTCCGGTCAGTGCGCGAAACATGGTGGACACACGGGGAGGAATTGTAGACGGGGACGATGGTTTTAAGGTGATTCCCCTCACCTTGGGTGGAGCGGCTCGGTTGGCGCAGTGGCTGAGCGAGCGATTGCTGCGCAACGTGTTGCGGGTTCGATCCTCGCACGGAACAAATATTTGTATGATATGCAATAAGTTGTTCCGGGTCTGGGTGTTTATGTATGTGAGTTTCTATGTTTGTAAACGCACCCACGATATAGGACAACTTCCTAGTGTGACGCAACTTTTTTTTTAAGAAAAAAAGCTTAAAGGATTGTCAGTCTCGTCCTGACTAAAATCTGTCATGTTTCATCAATTGCCCTTTACGGTCACGGTAAACTAATCAACCGAGGTTTCGGCGTTTTTCTCGAGGTTTCGGCTGTTGATTATAGCTTTATGAAGTTGCAGAGTTAGTAATAAATGTAAAGTAGTAAAGTTATAAATTGTCATTTTTAATCAAAAGATTAGATTTATTAAGAAACTAGAATAATGATGACTTTTTTGATGGGATTCAAAATTGTCGACTTGGCAATTTTGAATCCCATATTATAGTTACGTTGATATTGTAAGCAATAGTTAAGTAGCTACGTTAATAGTTAACTTAATATTCATTCTCAGTTCTCATTAGACAAATGAATCATTTTTATGATTTTTTTGTGGTTACCCGACTATGCCATAAAACAGGAATCAATAAACTGAATCGACTTGACATTTTTTTTTTCAGGAAAAAATTAAATGGAGTTGTCGGACTTGTACACTAAAACTCAACGTGTTCTACGTCACGGTAACCTCTTTCGACACTCCAGAATTTGACATTGATTATGCCTCTGAGCCATAACACCTAAGGCTACCGATGGTACACCGATGTCCGGTTGACATTAGACTTGAAAAGGGTCAACCATGACCTACTACCATCACCACCACGCGTCAACGCTCCCACTAAGATCCCCGTGTGTCCCCATCCAGGGGTCCACAGGCACCGCTCGTGATTTAGCGACTAACTTGGCCCGTGTCCTGCGAGGTCCTACGGAACCAAGCCACCGTTGTTTGCTTAATGAACCATGAATTTCTATTTGTTGTCCGTTCAGGTAATTAAGTAATAGCTCGGTAACGACTCTGTTTATGTCATGAATGTTTGTCTAATATTTTACAAACAAGATTATGGATAAACAAGCGTCTTTCAAAATGGTAGAAATAGTTACCACGCTCTAAAAAGTTTAGTTTTTAATTTGGAGCTGCTTTTTGAGAGACTGATTCGAAAAGATCTTAAAACGAGTGGATAATATGGGAAGGTCTTTGGTCCTGCAGTGGGACAGAGCAAGCTAATAAATAACTTAAACGTAACTAAAAAAAGACGAGTGTTGTAAATTTGTGAGTTACTTTCTGGAAAGTAAACATACAAACTTACAAAGATGTGTCCTGTGTCCCAGGAGTTGAAACATTATAGGTGATGATGAAACATGGTAAATCTGTAAACCATTTTAAAAAGTGTTAGTGAAAACGTCAGTTTAAAAATTTGGAATACATTTTTTTTTTCATTCAAGTGCTCGTTATATATAAACATTATTTTATCAATTACATCACGCTGGTACAAAAGATTAGCTTATCAGCAATGGTTAGCAATTTTTGATATTAAAATGATGATAAATCAGTATAGACTAAAAACTAGACTAAAAACTAGAAATATTATTTTCAAATTAATCATTAGGTGATGATTATTTTGATAATAATATTTCTTGATAGTTGTTTTTATGCAAAATCAATCTAAACTAGTATTATGATGAAGTGAAAATATAAGGTGTTTTGTATGTTTGTGAAATGGATAATTTTAAAACAACATAAACGAATTTAAAATTGTACTAAGTAGTTATTCTATTTCTTTTCTTTAAAACATTATTGTTGTAAAAATAAAGTCCTGCAGTGTGATTCTGTAAGACTTCATTCTAAACTTCGAATCTGAATCCGGCGTGAGCTTCTTGATTGGCATTCTAAAACTCGGTTAATAATTCGAATCTACACTAGCGCTACTCTAGCGAGCGTGTTTGCGAGTTGAACTCGAGATTTTGACAGCTAAAGTATGAGATGACGTAAAAAGTGGCATTCTGTAATCTAATTCCACCGTGAGTTCGACGCTCACTTCGCACTCAAACCCGATTCAAAGTGTCTAATTATAAGCATCTATTTTACGAGTGAAAATAGAAGAAATCATAGTTAAATAGTGTATAAATAAAGTTTTAAGTGAATAAGTGCCTATCTACTTAAGCGATAACGATGACAAGAATGTTTTTGTTTAAATCTATATTAGAAGCTCACGCTTTGGATAAACTAGAAAAACGTCGACAATCTACCAATATTCGAAGTTTATCTTTATTAACCCGAGATGACGACTATGTGAGCGTGTATAGATTGTCAAAGGAGCTTATTGACCAACTGGAATATGAGTTACTGCCTCTGATAAAGCCCACAAAACGTCGAAGCAAAGGACTTTCAACTCATGTAAAAGTAAGTTTATTTTACTAAGTTTAAAGTTAATTTTGTAAGTATTTACACAGTTTTTAATTGAAAGATTTGTAACCAAGCATACCAATAAAAGAGAAACACTTCATGATAAGTGTACCCTTTAGGTGGATTCCCCACTAGCTGTAGGCTTAAAATTTCATGTTAGTCTAAGGTACCTATAGTTATAATATTGGTATTCTATTAAGCATGAAATTAATCAAATTGGTCCCTGTTTTGATTTGACTAGATCCAAATAAAGTAGGTATTTAATTTTTTATTGTTTCACAGATAATATGCACCTTGTCATTCTTGGCTAATGGCAGTTATCAGAAAATTATTAAAGAAAACATAAGATCATATTTATCGCAACCATCATCTGAATAATCCAGCCATAGTAAAAAAATATATAAGGTTTCCTCAAAATATACAAGAAAAACAAATGTTAAAAGGTATAATATATTATAATTTTTATTTTATTTATTAAGTGACCCTATGATTTTTACATTTTATATGACGGTTGATCATGTTAGTATTATTGTAAATTACAGGTTCTACAAAAAGTTTGGTTTTCCAGTAGCTCTTGGGTGTATTGATGGCACTCTGATGGCAATGAAAAAACCAGCAGAGAATGAAGAACGCTTCTACGCCGGTTCTTCTCTATGGAATCAACTAACCTGAACCGAACACCTGAAGCCTGAACCGAACAAGTGAAATAAAAATATTTGATTTTGGTATTGTTTATTGTATGTATTCTGTGGTGGGTGAGGCGGGCTCTTTCAATAAAACTGCGCTAGTATTCGTTAAGTGTTTAATTTAAATATTAAAAAAAACTTACTTTAAAACTAAAAATCTTACTTTAAAAGCTAAAACACAACTCATACTGCTACACCCTATCTCTATTCTTGGCCTTAGCCAATGCTTCCAGCCCTTTCCCGACTGCAGCCACAGCTTCAGCTAAAATTTTATCCCTCTCTGCACTCCTCTCCAGAAAGGACTGCAAGATCTGTGTATTTAATCTTTGTATCTCCAGCTGCTGTTCTTCCACACTCAGGAATCTCTCAGTGGTGGTGGAGAATTCCGTTCACCGTTGTGATGATGGAGGAGCAGCAACTGAAGACGTGTGATGTGATTCTGAAACGAGAACACCTATTAATACATGCGTTAAAAAAGAAACTATGCGTTAAAACTAAATATTTGTTTCGAAAATGCAGTTTGGATAGTTTGTACTTACACACAGAACTGCCTCAACTACTACGAACTGTCCTAGGGCGGCGAGAAGGTGAAGTAACTGAAGCAGCGTGATGAGGAGCTAAAAAGATAAATATTTACATAACTTACGTGAAGGTTGTTTAGGTCATCACTTCTATGATATACAATATTCATCTTGCTTGATATTATATTGAATAATGACCATCATAGACAACTACCAATAGTAAAAAAACCTTATTACTTAATTTGCTAAACATAAAATCTTTTGTGAGCAGATATGAAACAAAATGCTGTTATTAAATAGGTAAACATGTATTTTTTAAACTACATTAAAATCTCCATTTCCTTCATTCATAGTCAAGAATTGAGTAAAATTAAAATATTTATGAAATCAAGGAACAAACTTGAAACCAAGATTATCGCACATTTTTCAAGTGGTTTGCTTCAAGGAATGTTAAGTGGTTCGAACATGTAAAAAAAGCACTGCTAACCTTGGTCCACTGTTTGTTGGTTTTGATAGTGCTATTGAGGCGCACGGCTAGTTCCTTCCACTGGTGTCGACTTCGCTCTCTGGTATTTTCTCAAGAAACACTTCGCCATGCCAGGGTTTCTTTCCATAAAGTCTATCAGAGTTTCAACCTGAGCCGACGATGGGTGAGAGGAACGTATCTCATTTGGACTGAAACATTATTGTTGGATTAGAAAACAAAATAAACACTTTCTTTAATTAATATTATTTTTTAACTTTACAACAAGAAATATAAACTTACTTCATGATTATTTCACAATTATTGTCGGCACTGAACAATCAAAACGTAAACAAAATAATGCAACGACGGGATGAAAATATTGTCCACAGATTATATTTTTTTTCGTAGGGTAAGCATAGATTATATTTACGGCACGAATATAGAGTTTTCTGTTTATTTTTTACTTATTAGCTGCCTCAAATTCCTTTAAATAATAAATTGTAATTTAAACATCATATTTAGCTAAAATTCTGTATCAAAAACTGATAAAATGAAAAACCGATAAATCTCGACTTACATTTTGTTGAGTGTGGTAGTCACTAGTACAGTATTGGTCGCTTTGGAGCTCACGTCACTTCGCAAATGATTAGGTGATGCTTACAGAATGCAAAATCAAGGTCATTTTGAACCTTACGCGAAGTGTAAGTGAATAGCGACGTGAAATGCGAGTTGTTGTCTGAATTTTACAGAATCGACGTGCTGTTCCATATCCTATCATACCTAAGGTAAATCAATACGTTTGCCTTTTAGATTCATAAGAAACATGTAGGTTGAATTAAAATACACAATTATTTCAGAACATTTATTTAAAGCATTAAATATATAATGTTAATTTGTTTTGCAAATAATTAAAATTCACACAGCTTCGACAATATTATAAAATAAATATTCACAAAGTTCTTGAAATACATTAAAATAAATACGAAATTGACATTTCAGTTGAGATAAGTATTTCTTTCTATAAAGACATAAATTAAAATTTAACAAAAATTATAAATTCTTTTGGAGTTACCTACAATTACAAAATATATAAACAACAATACAGTGGTCTGATCGTAATAACTTATGGTCAGACCTCTGTATTATAATTAACTTTATTTTAGCTATGTAATATTTTACTTACATACTAGTCTAATGTATATACCTACTCGATTAAATTACTTACAACTAAGGACATCCTCTAATGATGTACTTATCCTATCTTTGGCAAGTAAACTTCAATTTTTACAGTTTAACAAAAGAAAACATTAATAGAAATGATTATGTCATGATGTCTGTAAAAAAAATTTACTGCTACTGCAAAATTTTGCTTCCATTCCAAATATAAAAAAAAACTAATCATGACATTATGCATTTAATCCCCACAGGATTAGGCATAGGTGTAATTAGCCTCAATATCTATTACATTACATTACATTCATCTCTAAATTTAATTAATATTGTTCTACATAAAATACTTACTTGGCCAGTCACTTAACCTAACAGCTTGCTAATCTCATAAAATCAAAACCTGATTCATCACTACGGTCATGGAATTTTAATTTAATAATCATCACAAATTACATCTAAAATCACAGAAATACACAAAAGTACCCTCTAATTGAAATACTACAGTTTACTTTTCACTACAGTTCAATGTCCAGTCTCACTTTTATTATACGCCTGACTTTTCCAGAACTCAGCCAACTCCTTGAACTTGTTGCAGCACTGCCGCTGCCTTCTGGGGTTGCAGTTGACCGCAGGACTGCGAAGTATGGAGCTGAACTTTCTCACAAGGGTCGTGACAGATTCCCTTGTTACGTCGTCAACATCATCCGCTGTCATATTCGAAATATGGTTCAAAGTTTCAAAAGCTTCATCGATGTACTTCTCCACATCATCTCCGTCACTTTTTTCCTTTTCTGTTGGAGTATCATCAAAGGACAGGTCGTCCACCGAAATGCTGCAACTCACTTTCTCCGGAATGTTCTTTCTACGTACCGTGCTGGTAGCAGAAGACAGTTTATCCACAGACTTGAAGATGTCATCAATCGTGTCACATATTTCTTCAACGGAAGCCGCTGAGAGAATCTGGCCATTGATGTAGTAGAACTGCTTTGGCTGGTTCTTCTCTTCAAGGTCTTGCAAGAAGTCATTGTAGTCTAAGACTCCTGCTTTCGACAGTCGTCTTCCAACTTTCCTGCGCACTTTCTTGAATAGAAACGAGGAATCGAAGGTAGTCTTCATCAAATCTAAGGTGCTGAAGACTGGTTGTAGTTTCCCTGGGGAATGGTCTTCCTCAGTGTCTAGATCTACTGGTTCTCCCCACTTTTCTTCGAGCTTTATCCATTGCTCGTTGCCAGATAATATGGCCTCGGGATCGAGAAATGTACTGCACATTTTAAGACGTCCTTTTGCTACGATTGATCGATGCGAACTAAAGTGTTGACAAATTTGCTGTGATTTTAAGGTGCGTATGCGCGTTGTTTTGACTCATTAGTTGTTGATAAAGGTATTTTGTTCAGTTTCCAGAATAGTATTGTTTGTTGTAATTAAGAAAGGATAATTCGATCATCATGATTAATTTGTTAATGTGAGAAAAATAACATCAATTTGCAATGTCGGTTGTTAACTAAGTTTTGTTTTGCTTTGAAAACTAATTGTTTTTAAATAAGTGAATATAGCAATTAACATTGTTTTATTTTTCTCAGATTTTCTTCGAATTTCTCCAAAGTACAAGGTAGCTAGGTAATAAGGTACATGTAAGAAAGTTCATGAATTGGTACCTGTACGGATAAAATTTTTAATACAACAAGAATTCTTTATCGCATGTCAATTTTACGCTAAGCAAATTATAAGACTAGCTTATCAATAATCAAACTTAGCGCATTTATAATAATTTGACTTAAAGGCAGTAATTTAAAGGGATTACGATTCAAATGCTTTAACGAAATCGTTTATAACAAAACTTTTAGAAAAAATGTTAAAAATAAAATTTAATTTAATAATTAGCTCTAATTTATGAACACATATGCCAGCCATTCCTACCATCAGATACATCTTGCCTCATATGCGAGGGGGACATGCAAAAAGGACGCTCGCGTACACATACGTTGCAATAAACTAGGCACCTTTTGTGAACAACGGGCCTGTGTCGCTTAATTATCGTTTTGGAATGAGCGTTACACCGGATTTATAATACTGGGTACGCTTGAGCGCAATAGTGTTTATATTTTGGATTGGTCTGGTTCATAATATTATTATGTTTTTAGATAAAAAAGAATTTAAAAATTAAATATTGGTTTTGAATACAGTTAAAATAATTTTTCTTTCGTCTTTTAGACTTTTCGTTTATTGCTTCGTGCAATCCAAACGTATAAAAATCTGAAAAGAAAATATTGTTTAGTTTCTTTTAGAGATCATAGTTACCTAATATATTTAATGATCTATTCAAAACAAACGAAAACAAAACCTAAAATCATTATTTTCCTGATCTTCCCAATTTACTTGGGGTCAGCGCAACATGTTTGTTTCTTCCGTTCTCCCCAAAATAGCATTTTTTTAATGAGATCAAGAAATAGAAAGAAAAACAGAAAGTAAACCAAGTTAGTTCTGTGGGAGGGAGAACACTGCTCAGCAGATTGATTGGTATCTGCACATCTTCCTCTTCCAAATAATAATCAATTACATTATATTGTTGTTCTCGAATCCATCAATTTCTTTTTTTTGAGCAGATAAAAAATGAAAAAAAAAATGTCAACACTTGTGTGGCCAACTGTCCTTACAAATACGCGTATCCCAACAGCCTAATGAGCAGGCCTGATATTACCTACAAATACATCGTAACGCTGTTTTGTTTCAAATTGTGACCCGAGCTGTTATTATTTTTAACTTTTTCAGACAAAAACAACTTATTTTTTGCCCTTTTTCTTCTTAAATTTTACTAATTATCATGGAAATGTTTTGCGTGGGTATTTTATTTAAATTGATCCTCAATCACTATTATCATAATATATTTTTATTGATTCAAATTCTGAATTGTCACATGAGTTGGCTTCCAGTGGATACAGCTGAATACAGAATTTTACATGGAGAGGCTGCCTAAGTGACAGTTGATCTGTGAGTATTGGGAAATACTAAAACCCCTTGATTGGACTGGTATCCAGTGTACTATTTTAATGACAACTTATTTTTTGGAAATTAAAAAAACAAACGTTTTAACAAAAATATAAAAAAAGCGAATAACTTTTCAAAAAACATTTACCTCGGTACTACCGCTCACAAAAACATAAAGGGTAAGTAACGCCCATATTATAAACAGCCAAATCCACTATTTCCCACCTTAATCTTATTATTTATCGCGTACTGGGAAAGCGTCCGGGGCAATTAAACGCATCCAGTGCTCGGCCATGTATCACGGACAGTAATCCAGGGGACAGAATCATAATAACAAAAAACAATAAAAATAACGAATTACCCCGTGAACTGGGCTTGAATCGGCCCCGAGGATGCGGCCGGCGGGAAGATGTGGAGTCGCTCTTCGTAGGGGAAGCGATTGTAAGGGCCGGCCACATTAGATTGAGTACTCGTATTTTGAATCAAGATTATGAATTAAAGTATCAATTTTACGTAAGCTGGCATTTACTGCAAGCTTAAGCCCTTAAGTGCCTAGACAACCGCTGTTAAAGCGTTTCAGTATTTCAATTTCTACAACTATTTGTAACAAGATTAAGTCAAGCGTTTCGGTAGGTTGTTTATTTAAATACAATGTATATTAGTTGTTTGCTAAAATTAAATTTAAGTGGGAGCTAATTTTTTTATTTGCTTCTAATTTATCATCTTCCATTTCTTTATGTTTCAATATTAACATTATTCTGTTTTTCATTTGCAATTGTTAACAAAAGGTATCGCGGTTTTTGACAATGTATACTGTTTATTATACCTGACAAACTAACCTCATACTCAACTGTCTAATGCAGTAAGAAACGGTGCACTTTCTCTAACATTTCGAGTCGCGAGTCTTCTCCACAATATCGCGAGTCCCTGTTCCAAATCCACATTCTGTTTGTGCTCATTCTTAATATGGGGCAAAACTGTTGGAAGAACAACAGTTTTTGTTGTATATTTTATGTTCTGTGACGCTATAACTCAGTCGGGTGACACGCCACCCTGAGCCTCGTGATATACAGCCCTATACAAGTACTACTCTAACATTATTTATAACACAGCAGTTATTTTTATTTATATTCTTATTTTATTGGTTTATTGCGCCACGGCTTGTTGGTTCCGTATCTTCGATAAGTAGATCTCCTATGCTTATTACTATATCTTTGCCAATTGTGAGTTTTATGTCCAGATAATAATTTGTTGAAACAATAATTCGCAGAAGTTCGGAAATAGTATTTCTTTGTCAATGTTTTATTGTTTGGTCGAATAGAATCTAAGTTGTCGTCACGCTGTTGTTAGCTTGCGAAGTGGGCAGAACTCCAAGCAGTGGACGATAACTGTAATAAATATAAACAAATGGATGACTAATGTTTTGACAAGCAAGAATAATACTGAAATTGAAAGTTTTTTCAAAGTGATCCACTATCAATATTTTGTCACGTAAAATTTATCCCACCAAAAACATTAAAATAATGTAAAAAAATGCCAAGTCTCTCGATGCGTCCTCACCGGACACGGAAGTTTCGGGAGGTTCCTGTGTCTGATAGGGAGGGAAGAAACGCCTGGGTGTCACCACTGCGAGGATCGTCCGGAGGACACGGTGGAGCATACGGTGCAGGACTGCCCCGCTTGGGCAGAGCACCGCCGTGTCCTCACGACGGCGATAGGCGGAGACCTCTCGCGCCCGGCATTGGTCGAGGCCAGGCTGCGGGGCGAGACGGAGTGGGAAGCGGTCGCCTCCTTCTGCGAAGCAGTCATGCTCGTGAAGGAGGAGGCGGGCCGCCTGAGGGAGAGGACAGCGTCCTCCCTCCATCCCAGCCGCAGTGGTAGACGCCCACGGCGTCGGACGTCACAGGACGATCTCCGGCCACCGTAGGCGCGGGCATGCGGGCAGCGAGTAATGGGCGACTTGCTGTCCGACCATGGACCATGCCCGGGTCGACGGCGCGTTGTGTTCCACGCGCGCCTCAAAGAGTGTCAGCAAATTGACGGGGCCTGTAGAGGGCCAGAGCCTGCCGGGGTCGCGGGACTTACCCATCACCGTAACCCCGGTACGTAAAGGGCTCGTGAAGGACACCGTGGATTTTAGTCAGTACAAGTCTGACAGTCCCTCCCGCCCTGCCCTGGGTGGGAGGACTCATTTGATGATTTTACCACGATAAAAAAAAAAAAAAAAAAGTCTCTCGATGCAGTCTTTCCATCGTAAAAAGTTTTGAGATCTCATAGAAGCCAAGTCCTATTCAAATTATTTTGTAGTTATAAATCAACATTTAGTAATTGTATCAATAGTTTTCTTTATATTATAATTATAGTGACTTGGCAATGAGCACCAATTAAAAGCTGCTTGCTGCCTGGAATTATGTGCAAATGTTACTGACGAGACCTGTGATCAGATCACTACCGACTACATGCTCCAATGCAATAATAAAAAATAAGTACCTTACGGGCCATCGCTTTATGAAAGTAAATGAACCGAGAGTACACTAACACTAGTGTTTGCGTACACACTTGTGCAATTGTGCATTATAATTTATGTCCTGCGCAGTTTACTAGTCTTGGATGAGACTGACTGCCGTTGCCGAAATTCGGTTGGGACGACACGGATAAACCAAAAGAAAATTAATTTTGTGATATTAATGTTTACGCATGCGGTGTGTGACTTTCAACTCCAAATATGCCGTTTTGTTTCTTCTTGTGCTCATTGCCAAGTCACTATAATTATAATATAAAGAAAACTATTGATACAATTACTAAATGTTGATTTATAACTACAAAATAATTTGAATAGGACTTGGCTTCTATGAGATCTCAAAACTTTTTACGATGGAAAGACTGCATCGAGAGACTTGGCATTTTTTTACATTATTTTAATGTTTTTGGTGGGATCTCATTTATTTTTTGTAAGTGTATTTCTTTCTTTTTTTTTAGGTGACCTCATAATTTCTTGGACTTCAGCTACTGCTTTGCTTAGAACCCATTCTCTATCTCTTTTGTTTCTTTTCAACGAGCTAAATAAACATAAATCTACTAACTTACAAAATAAATATAACTAAACTAAATAACACGTAAACAACTAGATATTGTAACTACCTATGTCTATGTTATATTAATAAACTATTCGCCTAAATAACTGTTTCAGTAACAATAATAAATCTACTATCTAATCCGGCTAACTTAAGTTCTCCGAATATAGCTACAATATTTTTTTAGTTTCGAAATGGTTTTTCATAGGTAGGTGGCGCTATCAAATGAAAATTATCGAATTATTTTAAAGTACTACTTATACTGCGCTCGGTAACGAAACCATAGCGCGATTCAGACAGGTACAACGCCATCTATCGAGCGCGCATACAATCGAAATTTATCGCAATACAATGGAGTTTTAGCTTTATTAATTTAATGAATTATGAACTTTATGTATCAATTAATTATAGTCTATGTATTACATTTTTATTATTCTTTTCTATTCCATGTATTTATTCATCCAATTGAATACTTAAACAACGAACAAAGTTAACAATGCAGTCAAAATCCATACATAATGTTCTTGCCAAACCGCAAATATAAAATTGTTTTCTATGGTATATTATTTTTTAATGTTTTTATAATTTTTCCTTTATATGTGGCTAATGACCTATCTTGGTGCAAAATTTGAAGTTTCTAAGTCTGCTAGAAGTACCTTAGATTTTTGATGATCGGTCAGTGAGTCAGTGAGTCAGTGAGTGAGTGACAAAATGGTGTAACTTTGATCGACCGTAACTCCTAAACTATTAATTCAATTGGCATGTAATTTCGAACTTAAGCTTGTTCTAATGCCTACTATTATTCACCGAAAACCTAAACTCCTAGCTTTGTCCACGTCGAAGATATAGGGGGGGCGAAACAGCCGCGAATCGCATCGAGAAAAGATGGTACGGCCGTGCCCGTTTTGCTCGAGACTTGGCTGGGGCACTGCCGTGCCCCCAGATGTATGAATTATGTATGGTTTTTTATCACTTCAGCTCTTTCATCGAGTATTCGATTGAAAAAAGAAAAACGACGGGTTGCACTCTGGGAGTGCCGGCAGAAGTGAAAACTTGAATAGTAATTGTTGGAAATATCTTGTGAACAGATTTTAGTAAAACTCGCAAAAATGGTTGACTTTTTATTTTAATAATTTTCCAATGTGACGTACATCTTTTATAAACAATGTTACCTAGCAACGAATGTATCCAGCATACAAACTTCTTTAAAAGTAATAAAGTCACGCGAACATTCACGCAAGTGCCCTGCGCCGTCCTACGCTTTTTCGGTCAGGGTCACGTGTCCTGACGCGAGTGTCCTGACGCGAGTTTAAGATTTTATACCCATTACAGAAAAGTGCTCAACGCCGCTAAAGAAGTTTTCACTTCAAAAATGACCCAGACTTTTTCTTTTCAAATCTCTTTACTTGTACAAGATGGTGGGCCGTGCTGGATAAGACCACTGACCAGTGGTCTTCTACTATTGCCCAGCAGTGGGGTGGTGCTGGCTAGCAGTATCACTAATGAATTCAGAGTAAGTAAATATCCTGATGTCCAAAAAGTTGAACTGATGGCAATATAATGAAATTAATGTAATATTACGAATGATGATATATTATTTAATGGCGTATCAGTACATTATCGTAAATTAATTAGACGCAAAATAATGCGCTTCCATTACGGGGGCTGATGTCAACGTGGTGTTTACAGGGTGTTTACAACCTTTTTTTAAGGAGATTTTAATCAAAAATCAAATATCATTTATGTTTATTTGAGAAAAAGACAGTGAAAAGAACTTTTGTTCCAATTTATGACTTTGTTTATGTTAAAGATTTTTCATCGTGTTTCCGTGCTAATTTATAATTATATACTACCTAAATAATATTTAAGAAAACTCCCTCTAAGTTTAGAAGGCTGTTACAGTTTGTATATGTTATTATTTTAATAAATTGTTCACAAGAATGTGACAATTAAGTTAACTTACTTTTCAATGTCAAAATGATTAAGTATTACAAAAAGTTTTCTATTACTTTTGTATGTTTGAGTTATGACAACTAGTGAATAAAAATATTTCGTGACGGTAGGCAGAAACTATGGAAAGCCAAATCCTTACTCACTCCACCTTTTGCTCCACATTTTGGTAAAATTTTGATGTAACCGTGACCCTAGAACGTAAAAAGCTATTGAAGGATTTTAGTCATTACGTGTCTGAAAGTAATGGGATGGAGGACTCATTTGATGACTTTACCACGATAAAAAAGGCAGTTTAGGAGTAAACGCGTAACAAGTGAGCTAACATTCACATTTATAATATTAATTTGAAGCATGACTCATGAAAAAATTAACCCTACGGAATTCCTAACACCCTTTGCTATCGCAAAAATATCGGCAGTCGTTCAGCGATCGCATTGATTGCTATTATTTCGAGTCATTAAATCAAAGGAACGACAATCGCGCGCTCATTATGGCGGGGCGGAGCATTTTCCAACGGGGATATACCCGCGGGACATTATTGTGTAACTGGTTTCTGCAATCGGTTGCAAAGCAGTTTTCTTGGACTCTTGGAGGACTGCTCTGTACTTTGGAAGATCAGAAAGAATCCTATTATAATCTTCTTCTGTTCGTCTTGTAATATTACAAAGTAATTACATGCTTTGTCCTATCATTATTGCTGTCGCTGTCGCACAGCTATGAATGTTTCTAGTCTTCATATTGAATTTGGAATATGCTTGTCCAGGGTGTCTCCCCTTCTAGAAAGAAAAAAAGAAAGATAAAGAAAAATAAAAAATGAGTCCACCCGCCCAGGGCAGGACGGGAGGGACTGTCAGATTTGTACTGACTAAACTCCACTTTGAACATTCAGTAGCCCTTTACGTTCCAGGATCACGATTACCTGATAAGATAGTCCCGCGAACCCGGCAGACACAATAGGAACCATGTGCCTGACGACAGTGCTAAATAGAAAAAAGCAAGGCCACTAAGAATCTGACGCTGGTGTTCAACTGGGTCTCTTGGGAGACGGCCATCTTTAGCCGTCATCGTTCATCCTTAGGCCCCCATAGCGTACAGAATTTTTTTACCCGCTCCCTGCAATCCAGCAACTGGTCGCAATTTACACAATAAACCAACAGTTAGCTATGAATTTAATCATCCAGGCCGACTAGCCGTTGTTAAATTTTGATTTATGCCACTCTCTGCGGTAGTTTTTGAACTGATTGCGTTTAGTTTTATGGGTTAGTGCGCCATTTTAGCGGCAATTTATTTCGATAATTATTTTAGTTGATAACTTTTTATGTGATGTCGTTTTGAGGGAAATACTGACAATGTTTTGGCTTTTGGACATGATTTCTGAATGAAAAATAGGTTTTTGAGTTTTATATGACGTTATCCAATATCTTTGATGTAATCAACGGTGTAAATCTTTAACTAGAAGTAAAAATTTATCCACTACAGGTATCCCCTCAATTTGCCTATGAGAAACGACAATATATTAACGTTGTGTACTTACGTTTGACTTTTTTGATGAGACCATAAGGAAAAAGAATTAGATTCTTAATAATGTAATGTGCCTATCTAATAATACAGCATGGTTCTTAAACGCAAGATACTTGTCTACTTTCTTTGACTATCTGCGATGATAGTCAACCAAGGTTGATAATAAAGGTGCTGGAAAAGGCTCGAAGTTTTTGAGCTATGAGTTCGAGTATGTATGTACTTTTTTTTTACGTGTTAAAATCATCACATGAGTCCTCACACCCAGATCAGAGCGGGAGGGACTGTAAGACTCGTACTGGCTAAAATCCACGGTGTCCTTCAATAGCCCTTACTCGAGGAAAATTTGAGTGTAGGTGATGATCCCAGCCATGTGTCCTGTTTTCATGGATGTGTGCAAGATAACTTCTAAATTCCCTTCAAAACTATCACCAAACTCATTACGGATGTACACTCAACTCCATATATCTGAATAACATCATTACAACCCAATCACCAAAACAAGGTGCTCGCATTAAAATGACATAACGTCATCAGCACTCGGCGAGCCGAACATTTCCGAACTCTCCCGAATTTTGCCGAAATTAGCATTAATACGATCGTAAAGCCGTCAGCGTGGCTATAGGCTGTGTGATTCGCGTCGCGTTTGGAACAATGTTGCCATGTTTATGGTATAAAGTTGGTAATGATAAGGTTTTATTGTGGCAATAATTTTTGGTTATTAGTTCATTAGGTGTTGCTGTTTTCGTGCTTATTCGTCATGCTGGTTGAGTATGAAATGGCGCTGTAATTTGGTTTTGAAATTATTGAAGCTGATATTATTCTGTTATAATATCACGAGAGTACATCAACCTGTCTTGCTGATATTAAAGCAAGTTATTACTATTAAAATACTATTTGCATACACAATTAATTTTATTTTACAATATCTTAACATTGATATACACACATCAACAGAATCTAGGGATATCTTAATCGTAAATTATTTACGATTGTTTAGTTTAAAATCTTTTTAGTTTTCATAAAAAGTTTGTATACAGATTGAAACCTCATTTATTCTATTTTCAAAATATAAAGAATAAATATAAAAAAAAAAGAAAAAACAAAATACGGTGGCAAAATTGTTAGTGATTCGTTATGTTACGGAAAAATAAAATTGTTTTATTAATATTAATTAATGAACAGGGATTAGACTGGTATTCTTTTTTAATTTAACGTGTCGTGTGAGCTTTAGGAGTCATGTCACGTCGTCATTTGAGTCGAGATGAAATGTTACGAGCCGTGGTCATGCTATAAAATGGTGCTATTCAACGCTTCGTTGCTGAGGCCCTACACACCGGCCAAAACGTGATATCAAGGTTTTGGTCACGTTATCGCAGTATTGGGGATGTAGCTGAACGGCACACGGGTAGATATCGCGTTACTACGCAGAGACAGGATCGATTTTTCCAAATAACCGCTAGAAGACAACCCAATATCACAGCGATGCAACTAGTACAAAGGCTCCAGGAGGACCACCAGCTGCTGGTAAGCGACCAAACCGTGCGAAGGAGGTTGCATGAAGTTGGTCTTCATGCTCGAAGACCGCTACGTGTTCCAGCATAGCGACGTGGCAATCGCGGTCGGCGGCTTTCGTGGGCTCGGGAGCATTTACCATGGAGTGACGAACAATGGTCTTTGGTGCTGTTCACCGACGAGTCCCGGTTTGGGTTTCATCTGGAATCACGAAGAACACGCGTTTGGAGAACTCCAGGGATAGTTAGCCGTCTAAGGCACCCTCAGGAGGTCCACTCATACCAAGGCGAGACAATCATGGTGTGGGCAGGAATTCGTCTTGGCGGACGAACCCAGCTCATTTGGATCCAAGGTAGCATGACTGCACAAAAATACCACGAGGAGGTAGTGGAGCCTGTTATTGACCCACACAGAATTCAAATGGGCCAGAAATTTCTACTCATGCACGATAATACTCCTTCCCATACGGCGCGGCCGGTGTCGACCGCTCTCCGAGACCACGATATTCAAGTTTTGGATTGGCTTGCACAGTCGCCCGACTTAAATCCTATCGAGCATGCCTGGGACATGTTACAACGAAAAGCTTTGAGAGATTTCCCGCCAAATTTGACGACACAACAACAACTTTACGACCACTTGCAAAGAACATGGGACCTCATACCGCAGCAAGACATTGACAATCTAACTTTAAGCATGAACAATCGATGTCGATGTGTAATTAATGTAAGAGGTGGCAAAACTGATTATTAATAATTAGATTTAATAAGACTTTTTAAATTTTCATTAAAATTAATAGCTTTATAAGAAGAAATGAAGTTTTTTACCATATTAATTTGCTACGGCGATTAAAATAATTAACATTTCTATTTAAAACAAAAAAATCACGAAATGTTTTTTATTTTTTACTGTACACCTTAAAATAACCTATCATTCTTCCATTTACTATATCAGAAAATTCTTCATAGATTTTTAGATATTTGATGAAATATTAAATATCCCTAGATTATGTTGATGTGTGTATATCCTACAGTCAGTGTTAACATTGGTAGCATCTGTATATCGTAGAATCTAAGACTGTTTTCGTAAATCAAGCTGTACTGCTAATACTCCTGATTGTTGAATTTTAATAATATTAATAAAGAAAACTATTAATAAAAGTTTAAGTTTTCGCCAGTACCTTTTATGATTACCTAAAAACATTCATTTGTTACCGCCATTATTGTCATCAATTTATCATCTAATCTGTATAGCAGCTAATCGGAAGGCCACAGCGCAACCACTGTAAAATACGAGGGCAAAATTAGAATCTCACCCAATAGCTGTTATTTATTATGAGCGCACTCAATAATATCGTGCACAGAGGCGATAATGACTGCACTAAATATGATTTAGTGATAATAATCATCGAAAGGATGCGCTCGCGTGCCGAATAATGCCGTGATTAATACGCGCACTGTAATTAGTCGGATGTGCTGTTGGGCTTGTTTTTGTTGTTAGAAAAAAAAACGAAATTACCCTCCAAAAAAATAGAAAACACTATCTAATTTAGCAAAGCATTTAGCACAATGAACTAGATAAGACGAACAACTGTGGTCTACTTTGGCCCTGCATTAAAAAAATTTAAGTCATAGATAGGTGCAAAGGTCAGGCTTTTGGCATTCTAATTATTCTAGTTGTTTTGATTTCTTACCGACCCCTGGTTATTTAAGGGTTAAGAATTCATGCTCAGTAGTAACACGTTGATTCGTTTGCATTCTAGGACATTGGGTTAAAACATGGTCGCAATTTGTAATCAAAGACACGTGACAATAATTATGATTGTTCCGGAATAGATAAGTAGTTAATCCTTTAATATTGTAGATACACCAATGTTTCCACATAAATAAGCTATAAAAAATTGTGAGTAATGGACCGTCTTATCGGTTATACTTACCTATCTACGTACTATCCAACTATTTCAGAATAGGACTATTCTGATAAGCAGCCTGGTCATTTGAACCTTCCTATAGAGTGCATTTAACACATAAGTTTTAACAGCCACATTGTAGTATTTTGTATACTCACATCTATACATTAAACTTGAAACAGCTGTATGTTGTGTCTATTCCAAGCCTATGAAATATTGGTAGAAAATGCTTCAGACAATTATGCTTTTGTCAAACAGACAGGCGAAAGCGAAGCGTTTCCGAAGCGATACCGAACCGAAGCGAGACATTTTCTATGTGACTGGATTCAAACAATTCCATACATTACAAATAAAAACGTCACGCTTCGCATTCGCTTCGCTTGTCTGTTTGACAAAGGCCTTAGGCCGCTTTGTTCAGTATATTTTATTTTGTTAGTTGGGTACTCAGTTTTAAAAATGTAATTAATCATTTTGTCTCTTTTCAATAAGGCCACATTTCATTTGTCCTGAGTTATTCCCGGTTCTCGGGACTGTCTTATCAGGAAACCGTGACCCCAGAACGTAAAGGGCTATTGAAGGACATTGTGGATTTTAATCAGTGCGAATCTGAGGGTTTTATTAAATGATTATAAGCAAAATAATTACATCTAATAGCATACTGCAACAAATGTGGAACTTTAGAGAGGCTAAATAAGCGCATAGAAGGCAGAAAGCAACTTTAGCTACAGTCTATGATAACTTGACCGATACAACTAAAAGGCACGTCATTGGTCCAAATTGTCTCAAAGTTTGTAGGTGACCCACTACGTTATCATAATTGCTTTTATCTACTATCATGCTATTAATCCTCTATAAAAGAACCTATAACAATTAGCTTATTGCCAACATTAAAACACTCAATGCTATAATGATCATTATATCATCCAAACGCGTGTTATAATGAATTTCAAAAAAAGAACATTCTCATGCAATGACATTTTCACCACCAGATCGCTAAAATTTTGAAAAAAGAACAATAAATTGTAGACTAATTCGTAATTTCGGATTCTCGTCTTATCGTGTTATTTCCCGCCATCTTGAATTTACATAGTTCTGTACAACACCCTATGGTATGAAAATCTTTTATAGAGGATTCATATCATGATTGTAGATAAAGTCTTGTATGCAACTGTTATAATTAGGTATTAAAACACTCATGTGATACTATTATCACACTCGGCTACGCCTCGTGTGATAAACCCACATTCGTGTTTTAATACCCCTGATTATACAACAGTTGCATAAATAACTATTATACAATGAAGATTCTTATCAAATTCAATATACCTATATTTAGATAGTGCTGAATAATCATGCGTTTTGTTTTTGTTATTGATGATAACGTTTTATTGTATTTCGTGGCGTAGTATTTATTGTAAGCTAAGCTGTCTAAGCCGTTGCTCTTGAAGGAAAACGACTTCACACACTTCACAATGTAACGGTATTACAGGGTACCTGTAACCCGCGGTGACGGCTGAGTGACTGTCGGTGAGATGGTAGGCCTCACCAGTGCTGTCGACCACCCACCGCGCACCGTCTTGTTGGAGTACGGCACCAAATAGTTTTTAAGCCTTTGTCAAACAGACAGGTGGGCGTGGCGAATGCGAAGCGTGACGTTTTTATTTGTAATGTATGGAATTGTTTGAATCCAGTCACATAGAAACGGGAAAGCGATGATCCGATAGCATGACAGAACTATCGGACTGACGTCTCGTATCGGTTCGGTATTGCTTCGGACTCGTCTGTCTGTTTGACAAAGGCATTACTGCGTTCCGTCGGTGTATAGGAGTTCCAGTTGCTTCGAGATGAGATCACTACATCTTAGACCTCATATTTCTATTACAGATAGTTTGTAACCCGGATTAACAAATAGGATACCTATTTTATTTGTTACATTGGAACAACGACGTCGTGAGTGGTCGCAGGCAACCGATGGATGCAAGTAGCGAATTTGACGGCACGGTTAGCGCAGTGGCTGAGCGATTGGACTGCTGCGCTGCGTGTCGCGGGTTCGATTCTCGCACGGAGCAAATATTTGTATGATCTACAAGTAGTTGTTTCGGGTCTGGGCGTTTATGTATGTGAGTTTATATGTTTGTAAACGCACCCACATCGCCCGACACAGGAGAAATTCCTAGTGTGGGGAAATGTTTAAAAAAAAAATGTCGTTTGGCGTGGCCGTCTAAGGGACCTGTGTTCATCAGTGGACGACTTCCGGCTGATGATTACTTTACCGTAGTTTACACGGGCCGCTGCTAACAGTTAGTATTATATAATTCGTCAGTGGAACCAACTATGCACACACACTCACCCATTTGATTGTAATCGGCTGTTTGGTTTCGTAGATTAACGTATATTTACAGTACATAACACGTTATTTTAATATAATTATTTAGGTTAAGATAGGTCTCCGAAATTGTGCCACTAGATTAGTAGGTAACCGGATAATTAGACTAATGGTGATATCTTTACCATTTTGATAATTAAAGTTCTATTTAAAATCACTGCGAAGGCCACAGTTGCTTACAACTGTTCATATTTTCATACATGTAAATGTAGTATCTAGTATTTTCAGAAAATGAAAAAAAAAAACATTTGTTATTTCACCGGGTTTTAAGTATTCAAAATCTACAGGTCCATTTTATTCGCATTGATCTTTGAGCCCCTCTTTGTTTAAGGTTTATTTTTTATATTTTACGTCGTAAAATCATGAAATGATTCCTCCCACCCAGGACAGACCGGGAGGGACTGTCAGACTCGTACTGACTAAAATCCACGGTGTCCTACAATAGCCCTTTACGTTCCGGGGTCACGGTAATTCGTACAGTCCCGCGACTGTATTTGTTTAAGGTAAAGGAAATTACACCTTTATTTAGCACAAAAAATAGACAAATCTTCGGATTCGTCGAAAACGGTTAGAAAGAGGCAAATTAAAGAAAAAGTTAAATTTTAACAACAGAAACAAAAAAAAACTTACTTACTAGAACTACAAAAAAGTTTTTGCGTGAACAAATTGTGAGTCTCACGGCTGCGCCAAAAATGAGTTCAGCAAAATGTCGTGCAGCCACGATGCGCTTTTGCAATAGTCAAAGCAGCTTAAAACTGACTGTCATCTCCATCACAGAATCTTCAAAACTGCATCCAATACTCACACAAAACGCAAACCAGCATCGTATTCAGGGATATAACAGTAAATCGTATGCGGGTTGTACGCATACAGCCGGCACCGAAGTAATAGGTGCCGCTCAGATATTGCCAATGCACGGCCGCGCAGATTTAAGATGGCCGGCGTCGACTTGCCTTGTTTTAATTGGTCAGTTTGTTTTGGAATCAATTGAGCTGTTAAAACCTCTACTTTTGTTATTCTAAACAGGCAGAAGAGGCAGATTAATAGTCAGGGTAAAAGATTTGAGAAGGCACGGTTTTTTCAGCGGCTGTGTTCGATTCCCGCATGGAAAAAATACTCGTATTGTTATGAGTTTATGACCTTCAAGTAATATTTCCGGGTCTGGCTGTTTGTGTAGGGGAACAGTGTATAAGACGGGGACGGGGTATAATGGGGACATACACACTTAAGGCAAACCTAACACAACACTAAACCTAGCGCAAGCGACAACAGGACGTCATTTGTAAGCGGCCATTAATAAATGGCGTCCTGATAGCGCTTGCGCTACATTAGTATTGTGTTAAGTTTGCCTTAAATGTGTGTTTTCCCATCATGACCCGCGTCCTTGATTGAGGCTCACAAAGTTTACGTACTTTAATCTAATTGTAGTTGTTATTTTAAACACAAAATGTCGGTCTCGTCGCAACTGATGTATGCAAGTGGCAGATTGTCGTTTAGCGTGGCCGTGTAACCGGGTGGTCATCAATTTCTGCACCCAACAGTATATTTCTGGAAAAAAAAACTGCGTTTTACGTTGCAACAACAAACAAAAACAATGACACTGAAAACAAAAATCAAAACAATGATAAATACGTTTTCGATATCAGATTGATTATCTTAAGCTTTCTTTTTACGAAATCATGAAACAACTTCGCCTATCAGTGTCGTTCGACCACGTCTTATCAATTTATCGTTCGTTGTTCATCAATCAGCTGATCAAAAATTACTGTTGGACATAACCTTCTATCAGCCTCGTCCTCATCCAGCTGATTCTCCTGATTTACATCACTTGGCAATTAGTCCTCCCCACTTTGGGTGGAGCGGAAAAGACAGCCAGAATCGTGCTGAAAAAACCGACCGTGTTCATTTAAATGATCTTTGCATTCCAAATCCGCGGTAACCTTTAATGCAGCCCTGGAAATGGTTACCAGATCATTGGGCCACTTTTGTGCAGTCACACTTTAATGCCCGTAAAAAAGATAGTGTTACGATTTCCCGAATCGAAATCAAAGCTTTAAAGAAATGTATTCTTAGGGTTGGAATCATTCCCTCTTATTTCGACGGACATGGTTAGATTGGCAACTCCACTGCCACATTCGTTTTTTCGCTGTTTACTCTTAAATCTATGTTGGTAACACCAGTCCTTTCAGCATTCATCAAAGTATGACTAGTTCAATTTCATAAAATCTAAATCGGTATTATCCTCTCCACAAAATCCGGTCCGGTCCGGCAGCAAACCGCACGTGCGGAGTTACGGCGCGCCGCGGCGTGCGGACACGGCGTGGTTCGTATTGCGACGCACTTTATTGCACTCCGATACATTTTGACAACCGTGTAGACAACGTTCGCCGTGCCTCTGTTCCGATTTGTTTTTGGAACAACCTGTATAGCGGGTTTTGTATTTTGCTACGACATTTTCTGTTTTATTTTGTATTTTTGAAGAACTGTGATTGATTGTTCGCTCGTATAACTGATAACCGATGGGGAAGAAAAGTTATCGAAGTGGCCATCACGATCTGGTAGACGCAGCATAGGCACGTGAACCTACGACATCGTGAAAGTCGCGGTAAACCGATGGATGCAAACGGAGGGCCTAAGAGTTCAGCACTGGACTTCTTCCAGGAAGGATGGATGGGTGAATGATGATGATGATTTGGCTGATATCTCACCGCTGTATAGTGAAGGTTTTTTAATGGTTTGAATTGATGTTACGCAGATCTCCTGCCGGCCTGTTGGTCTAGTGGTTAGTGACCCTGACTGCTATGCCGGAGGTCGTGGGTTCGATTTCCACTCAGGAGAAATGTTTGTGTGATGAGCACGAACATTTGTTCTGTGTCTGGGTGTAATTTATCTATAATATGTATGTATTTAGAAATATATAAGTATGTTTATCAGTTGTCTAGTACCCATAACACAAGCTCTGCTTAGCTTGGGACTAGATGGCGTTGTGTGATAGTTGTGGAATATTTATTATTATTTATTTATTATCTCGGTCACATAGGTACGTTCAGTTGCGTACTGTAGCGAGAAAAAGCAATGCAGTACGCGCCACTGAGGTCTAAACTTGTCATTTAATCCGTAAAGCAGATATCAATCTACAAAAAAAAAACTGAAAATATAAAAAAATAAACGTTGAAAAATGAAATAAGTGAATAAAATGATGAACAATGATTAATGTAAACTTTAAAATGCACCACGAAAAATTAATAAATGAGCTGTCAATTTGACAATTCAACCCTGCGCCCGCGGTCGTAATTCCACATTACGTCGACCAATTCCAATTCACACTTCACATATCCCGCACTAATTTAATTCGGAAAATCTCAACGGATCGTAGTCCCCTAGCCATATCAATAACATTATCAAAAAGCGATCTGTTACACTCATTAGTAGCCGAGTAGCGGAACAAAATGGCGTATTTAAAACTGCATCCCGGCCAAACGGCACGAAACGATAATTATTGGTAATTAGACCCCGCGCGGTTAGTGGCCGCTATTGGTTTATATTTAGTGCTATTTTCAACGATCTACCTTGCATCAGGGTGGGTCAGCTAAGTGGCCTGGGTAATGGTCACGATCCTCCCGGCCGGAGGGATGGGTGGAAAGAAGTAGATGGGCTAGGTTATACAGTGAATTTGTGTTGCAGTGATAGGTTGGCATTTGGGGGGTTATAAAATTTTAGAAATTTGTGTCTTTTAGATTTCATTCGTTTTAGATGCGTAAATATGAGTGATATTCCAATTACATAGATATTAATTCAGGTTAGTCAATTTATTGCCAATAAACTATTGTTCATTATAATTTCTTTTAACGGTAATGTATTTTAACGACTTGAATGACCCTGACAGTTGAGATTATGTCATGCTCACTCAAATGTCTCGCTGATAGTGGCGCGTGTGTCGGATCATTTAGTTCCCTTCAAAATGGTTAAGCTGAGTGATGCTGATGCATGTGTCATGTGCGTGAACGGGCGCTGTCAGTCGTGACTGGTCATGTCTTAGCATTCGCGGTTTATTTTAATTATTTATAATTTTATTGAATTGTCTTTTTTTTTATTAATTTCCTATGGACACTTTACTTGCTACATAGTTTTCACATAATATACCATCTCAAGTTGAATGATGTAACAAAGGTTCTGTTATAATTTTGGCGATTGAAAAAGAGTGTTCATGGCTTGCCCGTTCTTCTCCATAGAGATCTACGCTTTGGAATGGGCACCTACAGTACTTTCACAGTTTTTATGTCTTGTGGCTTTTTTTTTTTTTTTTTTTTTATCGTGGTAAAATCATCAAATGAGTCCTCCCACCCAGGGCAGGGCGGGAGGGACTGTCAGACTTGTACTGACTAAAATCCACGGTGTCCTTCACTAGCCCTTTACGTACCGGGGTTACGGTAATGGGAAAGTCCCGCGACCCCGGCAGGCTATGGCCCTCTACAGGCCCCGTCATTATGCTGACACTCCTTGAGGCGCGCGTGGAACACAACGCGCCGTCGACCCGGGCATGGTCCATGGTCGGACAGCGAGTCGCCCATTACTCGCCGCCCGCATGCCCGCGCCTACGGTGGCCGGAGATCGTCTTGCGACGTCCGACGCCGTGGGCGTCCACCACTGCGGCTGGGGTGAAGGGAGGTCGCTGTCCTCCCCCTCACGCGGCTCGCCTCCTCCTTCGCGAGCATGACTGCTTCGCAGAAGGAGGCGACCGCTTCCCACTCCGTCTCGCCCCGCAGCATGGCCTCGACCAATCGCCGTCGTGAGGACACGGCGGTGCTCTGACCAAGCGGGGCAGTCCTGCACCGTATGCTCCACCGTGTCCTCCGGACGATCTTCGCAGTGGTGACACCCAGGCGCTTCCTCCCTCCTTATCAGACACAGGAACCTCCCGAAACATCCGTGTCCGGTGAGGACCTGCGTCATGCGGTAGGTAAGGACGCCGTGACGCCTATCCAGCCACTCCTCAAGGAGGGGTCTTACCGCCGCGATTGCGGCGTGCCCGAACCTCGGTTGCGACAGTCGCTCCCTCCATACTGCCCTGAGATCGCGCCGGAGCTCTTCCCGCCGCGCCTCGACTTGTCGAGGCAGCGGGGATTCGCCCCGGCGCTGCGCCTCCACGCGCCATTCATAGACGCGCTGGAGGGCAGTCGCCTCCAGATCCCAGGGCTATGTCTTGTGGCTAGGACTGTAACACCGTAACTATTTTTAAACTATTTTATTTTACTTTTGTCTCTTGACAATTCAAAAGTGCCTGTAACTGATATACTTGAAATATTTTTTTTTGATTTTGATTTTTCAATAAAATGCGGTTCATAAAAACCTTTCTTTTCTACGTCCAAACAAAATTATCAACAATTTATAATATATTTAACCAACAAAATATCACTTCAGCATGACAATATTAACACAATAGTGATACATAACAATTCAAACATTAACACAAGTTTATTGTAGTGATTTCCGTACAGCCGGCCTCGCCATTTTACATCGCGACCAAACGCGATATACGACGGAATTAAAAATACATAAACATGTTCGCATTTTACGATAATTACGGTGCACTATGCATTGGTAGGGTTATAATGGGTGAAATAAATACGTTCAATTGTTTTAATCGGTACGGCTACTGTTTGTTGAACGATTGTAATTTCGCCGAATTAAGTTACATTGGGTAGATATACATACTCGTTTCGGTTGCGGGCAATTCTTTTTTTTTATAGGTTGTGGTAACGATAATGAATTTTAATAAAATATTTACTGATTTATAAAAGTAAAGAAATTATGAGTACAATAATTTTGGCGAGTTATTGCTATTCGTAATTTTATTCCTGTTACTCTCGTAATAGGGTATTTATTTACATACCTACTAAGTTTTGTTTGATTCCGCTGTTGCACTGCTGTTGTGAAATATTAATTAATTAAAAGTTAAATTATTTTGAGTTATCTTATCTGTTGCACCTGGTATGTTTTTTATCTGCTTCAGCGTTTTCTTCATTAATAGAAACTACACCTGGAAGTACATCTTTGTACTGATTTTAATTTGAGACAAGCTGGTTATTCGACCACAGAAATTTTTATGTTGGATTTTACCTATCCTATTGAAGCCAGCAAATATGTAAAATACTGTCATTTACTGAAATATGCAAAAAAAAAAAAACTGAATATGTTGCAACAGAACGTCGAAGTTCCAAAATAATGAACTATGATCGATGATATCTTGTAAGTGACTGTATAAGTTTAACTTTCAATCGTGAAAACTTAAGCTTAGTTTTAAAACAATGTCAGCAGACTTGACTAAGCATTTCCTCACAAAAAAATAGGTATTATACCTAATACAAACAACATAAACACTTAGTTTATTATGACGTCACGAGTGATGCAAAACAACAAATCCCAACACGCACTAAATCCTACATCGTATAACCCTAGAATGACGCGTACGCAATAAAATGACCAACCCTACTGCCGTCCAATACCGGGACAATAAACAAGAAATAACTGTAGTAAGTCAAACGGGGTATGTTTTGGGGTTGCCAGTTTGATCACATTTTCTACAATTTATTTCCTTATTTATGCATATAAACTTTAAAAAGGCTTTAGATTCGATAGGACTATTGATTTTATTACTCGATATGTTTTCGTCATTCTATGAGAACGTTTTGTTTTTTATTTTTTTACACAGAAAATTACATTATATTAGCACATAGGTGCTGTTTATTTAATTAGCTTGCACTGTCCCACTGCTGAGAAAAGGCTTCCACCAAAAATAATAGGTTGTTCACACCAAACATGTGGTAAGAAAAAAAGTATTCATTTGACTTACAAGAGATTTTTATTAAATAGTATGATAATAATTTATACATAATCTCCCTCGCTATCCATTACTGCCTTCCAACGCTCTGGAAGTTTCTGTACACTTTTGAATTTTTGATTTTCTTTACTTAGTGTGATTATGTTTTCTAGTGAATTTATTAATTGTTCCCAATTATCATACGTGTTCCCTCGTAACATCCTCTTTAATTCACCAAAGCAGCCGTAGTCTAACGGCATTAAATCTGGCGAGTAAGGTGGATGTGTCCAAAGCCTTATATTTTTTTCTTTCAAAAATTCTGTAACTATCTTGCTTCTGTGCGGGCGGGCATTATCTTGGAGGAGTACAGGATGAGTACATTTTTGTTTGTTCATCCGTCCTGGGATTTCTTCATCTAGTATAGAAATATACAATGAGGCAGTGATTGTTTGATTTTCATCAAGAAGCCTGTGAAATGCGATGCCGTTATAATCTAATGCTACCAATAGCATCCTCTTCCTCTCGTGAACATTATATGCCACAACATGCGGAGCCTGTTCATTTTTTCCCAGCCAGAATCTTCGCTGATTTCGGTCCGGAGGTGTATACAGGGACACCCAAGTTTCATCGATGGCCAGAGTTCTCTTGAGCATAGCAGGGTGTTTGTTATATTCAGATAAGTTACATTTGACAGCTAATAGTCGATGATCTTTTTGATTTTCAGTCAAACTGTGTGGTACCCACTTACCGACTTTCTTTTTTAAATGAAGAATTTCTGTCAAAATCATCCAAACTGAACTGATTGGCAAGTTTAATCGCTGGGAAATGTGACGCACTGAATAACCTTTATGATCCTTCAACAGCTCCTCAACATCATGCTTTCTCTGCTCCCAATCTGTTGATTCTCTGTGGTCACCTCCTCTTCTTTCTCCAACCTCAAATTCATTCTTCCTAAATCGAGTCACCCACGATTCTACTGTACGTTGACTATAAGCTTGACCACCTAATAATTGCACTAGTTGTTTGTGAATTTGCTTCGCAGTCCAACCGAGACCCACACCAAACTTAATAAAAATCCTCTGCTGATAGTCGTCGATCGAATTTTTCAATTGCTCTTGATCCATTGTGAAATAAATTTAGAATTAAATGCAGTAATAAACACGTCTTTTGTCTATTTATACTCTCGTATTACAACAGGTTTTGCAATGCATCCGTTCTCGAAATATCGCGCTACATGTCACCACACGTTTGATGTGAACAACCTAATATATAATTATATATAAATACCACTTAATTTTTTAAACATTTGTAATTTATGAATTTATTATTTTTACCATTTTTGCACTTTGTTAATTTATTTTTTCAATTAACTTTTAAATAATTTAAAATACAAAATAACTAATATCAGGTCATATTGTTCTTTTTTAATCCTACTAATGAATAGCAATAGTCTATCATTACAAATATTGAGAATCATATTTTTCACAGGCGCTTCCTGACAACAAAATGAAATCATACATTAAAACTAAAAAAAAAAAACATTTATCTCCTCAAATAAGGGAGAAATTACCCCATTGATAACCAGCAACCCTGCCCCTGGCTGGGTCGTTCTGATACCGGTCAATGTCCATCAGTCGCCGGCCGTAAACTAGGGTTAAGTCTGCGGATTTGTCCCCACCACGATACACATACATTTGTATATTTATATCACACGATATTAGATTTGAATTTATAACTCTGTCTATTGTACCGCGTTGTCGTTTGAAGGTTAGGTTTTTTTTGTCGTTAAATTAAAAAGTTGTATATACAGCGCATGTGTAACAATTTACTTGGACTTCGGTTCCCGTCCCCACTCACTTCTTTCAAGTGTTTTATGGAAAAAGAAAAAGTCGACTTCAGTGTCCCACATAACTCTGAACCAAAATTCATCTCAGTTCAGCGATTTTGGCGTGAAACCGTAACATGCATTCAGTCATTTTCGCGTTTATAATACAAGTTATCATTTCCAATCAAATAAATTAATAATCACACTTATCTTAAATATAATGTACTGTTTATTTGAAATCTGACATATGAAGTTAAACAAAAAATTCTAAATTTCATGTTCTCCTAATCCCGTGTCACAGTCAATCCGTAGCGGCCGTAGCTCCCCATTCGTAGCCGCGTAGCAGTCGGCGTAGCAGCGTAGCTCATTACAATAAGTATGCAAAATCGTAAAGTTTAATTTGCTCACTTGATAATAACAAGAAAACACGACAAATTAACATTACTAAGAGACAAAGAATGCTGGAGTTTGATACTACGTTCAAATCAAGCAAGCATACACATTAAATATAATAGCTTAGGTCTGCGCCTTTGGATGACGACGATGGCTTAGTGTGGATAATACGATACAACTTTTTCAGGGACGGATTTTAAAGTAGAGGATTCACAATGTAGTGGTAGTGTTTAGGTACTGTTACGTGGTTAGACTAAGTAGTTGGACCACGCAGTTGTTCAATCATTACTTTGAGTTGGACAACTGTTACGGGCCCTTATCGCTTTTTAATACTGAACTTCTTTTTACACGATGCTATAATAATGGCTGGCAATGGCGTGTGACACATGGGATTATTACACAGAAAGTAGGAAATCTACTAGATACGAGTATCTCTGGATATAACTGAATTTAAAAAGGGTTGTTTTATCTTACTAATAACTGACTAAAATAATGCACGTGTAAGTTTTTTTTTTTTTTAAGTTGGAAAGCAAACATTTCAGTTAGACGCTATAAAACAAATATGATTTAGATGCAAGTCGATATAGGTCTCTTTTAATTCGACTTTAACATTAGCAAAAAATTCATATATTTTTGAAAGAATTACCGACTTTCGAATTTGCTACTTTAAAATAATTCATTTAAACAACTTTAAACTCCATTTAAAAGCCAGCCACATCCACACTAATCCAACACACTCCGCAGTAGCGCAGCGCACCAACAAATTCTTGGCTCATTTGTTTTTTATTCATCCACAGCCCAGTGTAATCGAAAGTATAAATTCGCTTTAACTGCTAGCAGGCCTGCCGACCGATAACACACCCCTTGTTAACTGCGTAATAAGAAAAATAAACTTATATTTGTGCCGCCTTATGGAATATCAAAGTTTAAACTGAGATAGTGGGGATTCTGTGGCGAGAGACGGGAAGCGAATTGCGAGAATGGAAATTGTGGGACGTTGTGTGTGTTGGTGAGGTTTGAATTTGGATGGGTGACCGTTGCTGCTTTTTTTTTTAAATAGCGGAGCGGGAGCAGATGAAAATTGATGACAGTTGAATGAGCGTTGATGGGGTTTATAAATGGATGGGTGGGCGTTTTAATTTATAGGTATCTTGTTCTAATTTTAAGTGGATGCGTTGCATATTAAGGTTACATTATTTTGCGCTTAAACTTTTAGTTGGATTTTTAGGAAGTAATTGTGTGTCAATACACACAATTACTATTGTGTGTCAATACACACAATTACTATTACAATTATCAATATAAGAAACATTATTGTTGCTGAGTTTTGGAAATACGTGAATTATCTTAGCATTGTGCTTTTAGATAGACAAGGTTGGAAATATCGATAAAGCGAGAATTTTGAAAATGAAAATTAAACAGAAAAAATCACAAATATTAAATATTAGTACAGACGCCAGCACATCATAATTAATATTCGATTTTAATTCGGTTAATATTCGATTAGTAACATTTGACAGATTCGGGTAGGTTGACTTACTGGCGTCTATACCTTTAGCTATATACAAAAAAAAACTACAGACTTCTTCTACCGAACAAACTATTCTTTAAAATCCAGCTTAAAAATTCCTCAACTAATATATCTCGTTCTTTCCCTGATTTAATAAGCAGGGACCTCGGAATGGTACGGTAATAGCGTATACTTTACTCCGCCAACTAAAAACAACAGTCATTGAGTATTTCCACCTTACGCTAAGAAAAGCCTCTTAAAGCGGGAAGAAAGTTAAAAAATAATTAATGCTTTCGTAAATATTCATACCTTGGACGGAGTTTAGAGTTAACCCTCCGTGTTGGAAATGTAGCGGGGAAGGGTTAAGAGCGGGCACGCTGAGCGTTTTTGAAGTGAAAACTTCTATAGCGGCGTTGTGCACTTTTTTTGGAATGGGTAAAAAATGTTAAACTCGCGTCAGGACACGTGATCGAAAATTCGTAAGACGGCGCAGGGCGCTTGCGCGAATGTTCGTGTGTGTTTATTACTATTATTATGTGATGAGCACGATCATTTGTTCTGTGTCTGGGTGTAATTTATCTATAACATGTATATATTTAGAAATATATAAGTATGTTTATCAGTTGTCTAGTACCCAAAACACAAGCTCTGCTTAGCTTGGGACTAGATGGCATTGTGTGATAGTTGTGGAATATTTATTTATTTATTCAAGTTTTCACTTCTGCCGGCACTCCCAGAGTGCAACCCGTCGTTTTTTTTTTTTAATCAACGTGGGTTGACTCCTTAGTCTAGGTCAGGGTTGACGGAGACAAAGTCGACGATGGAGTGAGCTTACCTTTTTTTTATCGTGGTAAAATCATCAAATGAGTCCTCCCACCCAGGGCAGGGCGGGAAGTACTGTCAGACTTGACTGACTAAAATCCACGGTGTCCTACAATAGTCCTTTACGTACCGGGGTCACGGTAATTTGTGAGTCCCGCAACCCCGGCAAGTCTTTGGCCCTCTGCAGGTCCCGTCACTATGCTGACACTCCTTAAGGCGCGCGCGGAGCACAACGCGCTGTCGACCCGGGCATGGTCCATGGTCGGACAGCGAGTAGCCCATTACTCGCCGCCCGCATGCCCGAGTGAACTTACCTAGAAGAAAACTATTCACTCCAACTTTTTCGTTGTTTCATAACCGACTTCAAAAAGGAGGAGTTTTTCTATTCGGTTGGGACGGTTCTTTTCTTAATCACTACATAGTATAAAGCAAAGTCGCTTCCCGCTGTCAGTCTTGCTTAGATCTTTAAAACTACGCAACAGATATTGATGAAGTTTTTTTTAATAGATAGTGGTGCGTATAACCTGCAGAAGTTGTAAATTTCAGCTAAAATCACACGCGGATTGAGCCTAGATTATTAGAGCAATCTAGGCTATAATTGCTGATTCTGTCATAAGAAGTTGAAGGCAAAAAAAAACTACGCAATCGGGAAGAAAGGCACAGGAGATCGTCCAATTCATTAATCGTGCCACATACCTTGACCAGCGGTCCCAAGCGCGCGCAGGCGACGGCCACGTGTCCGCTTTCGGGATGAACAGCTCACCGGTCTTTTCTGGATACACTATGCTGGCCAGCAGTACACAACACACTATCATAGGTCTGGGGTAGGCTGATTACAGTTTATATAGGTTCAGTTCAGGGGTTTTAGGGCGCGATGGGACTAATTAGTGTCACACATAGCATGCGCATCCATACGATCCCAAGGTTAGAGCGAGACTGCCTATGTCGGCGCGGCGCGACATGCGCGCGCGCTGCACAGCACGATGAAATCACCGAATCAACGATATATGGCACAGATTAAATAAATTAGAACAGTAAACCAATGCCTCTCAATCGCCATTAGGTGATGTAAAAAAATATAAAGAAACCTGTAAGTTACGAAGCGTAACCATTTTCCCCGGCTTGAAAGTTCCCACTTTCGAAACACCAAGGAGAAATAAATAAAATTGCATATCATCACAACTCAACAAAAGCTATAAGAACGGTTGCGACTCTAGATAATAAGTAAGAATACTTAACTAACTATTCTACGCGGTAACTAAATCTAATACTGCACATTGGTGCACGGTAAGACTTAATATTAAGGTAACTAAACTTATTGCGTTGGCAAAGGGCACAACTTTACTACCGGGCGACTCCGAAGGATCCCGCTTTGAGTCTTAACAGATGCGACTCTACAAACTCCGTTTTTATCGGGAAATATTTCGTGAATTACTCCTAACGGCCAATGCAGAGGCATCACATTGTCCTGCATGGAGACGACAACCATACCGACCCGTATTGGATTGGAAGGAGTGTTCCATTTTTGTTTGGATTGTAGGGTGTGCAAGTACTCTTGGCGCCACCGCTTCCAAAACGATTGAACCATCTGATCAGTCAATTCATATCGCGAAATAAGATGTAACCGTTTTTCATTAACTTCGCGAGCGGGAAGAAATAAAAGAGGTTTCGTATGCAAGAAGTGCGCCGGTGATAATGGAGTGGGCTCTGACGGATCTGAGCTGATCGCATACAGAGGCCTCGAGTTTAGTAAAGCTTCTACTTGAGTTAGCATAGTGTTAAACTCGTCAAAGCTAAGAATTTGCTGACCGATGACTTTGCAGAGATGCGTCTTGACACTCTTCACTTCACTTTCCCAACAACCACCAAAATGTGGAGCTCTACAGGGGATGGTTTTGAGTGTGATTCGATGCTTTGCAAGTTCTCTTTCCCACAAGGGGTGATACTCTTCAGCCAAGAAGTGGTAGAGATCTCGGAGATAGGATTTGGCTCCAATAAAATTGGTAGCATTATCCGTGTACAGACACTGAACCGGACCTCTACGCGCTAGGAAGCGTTTCAATGCAGACAGAAAGCTCTCAGTGCTAAGATCTGAGGCAATCTCAAGATGCAGAGCGCGAGTTGTCAAGCATGTAAAAAGGCAGATGTACGCTTTCCTGGCCCTTTGGCCTCTAGCACGCACCGACGTGACCAAGAAGGGTCCCGCGTAGTCGCAACCTGTATGAGAGAAAGCCTTAGGAGCCGACTCAACGCGACAACGTGGTAAATCTGCCATTATAGGAAAGGTAGGTCGTGGCTTTGCTCGAAAGCAAATGTTACATTTAAAGGTGATGTGACGTGCAATACGTCGCGCGGACAGGATCCAATACTTTTGTCGTAAGAGCGATACGAGTAAGGTTGGACCTGTGTGGAAATTTGTCACATGATAGTGGGAAACTAAAAGTTCCACTATGTGATCTTGACGCGGAAGGAGGATCTGATGACGAGAGTCAAATTCTAGCTCAGAGTTTGCTAGTCGACCTCCAACGTGGATAAGTCCCTCGTGAAGGAAGGGACTAAGCCGTTGTACTGGCTTAGAGCACAACTCATTGCGGGCTAAACGATCGAGATCAGATTCAAAGTGAATCCTCTGCACAGATCGCCACACAATAGCTTCAGCGAACTCTAAATCAGACGCGGTAACGGGCCCGCTAGGGAGCCGTTTGATAAACTTATAAACTAAGCAAATAGTTTTTAAATACTTAAACCAGGACGAGAACCTGGTAGAGCAAACGTACAAAAGGTTGTCAGAAGGAAGAATTCTGTCAGAGCATTCGTGCGAGAGAACAGGTAAAGCCACGGGCTTCATTTCTGGAAGCTCTTGCGACTCGCCTGAAACGAATGGTTTTATCGGCCATTCAGCGCGGGGAAGTTTAAGCCATGACGGCCCATTTAGCCACAACGGATGATGCACTAATTGGGCAGGCGTTAAACCGCGAGAGAGGCAGTCACTGGGATTTTCAGACCCTTTCACATGGAAGAAGTGATCTGCCGAAAGATTCTCATGAATCTTAGCAATACGATTGGCTACGAAGGTGTGCCATCGATGCGGTGCGGAATGAATCCAACTCAACGTTACAGTTGAATCCGAAAAAGCTACGACTACCTCGATGGCGTGTCGAGCTGCGAAAAGGTTATATACTCGCTTTATCACATTTGATAAGAGGAGTGCGGCGCATAACTCGAGACGAGCTAGCGAAACGACCTTCAGTGGCGCGACTTTAGATTTCGCACACACCAGCGAGACCACGATACTACCGTCAGGTCTGACAACGTGGGCATAAACCGAACCACCGTAAGCCTTCTCACTAGCGTCGGCAAAACCGACGAGTGAGAGTCTACAGCGTTCTACGACGCCAACATGTCGCAAAAATCTCAATTCAGAGATGATTGGCAGTTCAGATTGAAACTGTTCCCACAGACGAACAATGCGAGGTGGTGGGACGTCATCCCATCCAAGTTTGACAAGCCAAAGCTCTTTGATGAGAAGCTTGGCGTATAAAATTATCGGTGCAACGAGGCCCAAAACGTCGAAAAGACGTGCGATGGAAGAAAGAATATTCCGTTTAGTGCAAGTGCGAACATCAGGGTTAACCTGGAATACGAAACAATCCTCGTCAGGGAACCAACGAAGTCCCAGTATTTTCTGGGTCGGATCTTTACTGAGGTCCACGCTCTGTGAAAGTCGTAATGACTCTGGAATAGTCCGAAGAACATCGACACTGTTGCTAGACCACTTCGTCAATTGAAAATCACCGAGAGAGAATATTTTTATTAGTTCACGAGCCGAGTCTATAGCTAGCGCACTGCTAGGTATAGAACTAACTATGTCATCTATATAAATATCTCGCTGCAAAATGTCCCTGGCGAGAGGCAACCGTGCTCCTTCATCCTGACATAACTGTTGGATAGTGCGAATAGCTATAAAAGGACTACACTTTAAACCAAAGGGAAGCACTGAAAACTGAAAAATTTGAAGTTCTTCTTCCTCGTTAAACCGATATAAGATACGTTGTAGTGAACGATCTTGCGAGCGTATACCTATACGTAGGTACATAGATTTGACATCTGCGGAAATAGCGACACAAAAAAGCCTAAAATTTAATAAAATGTTGAAAAGGTCAGCCTGAAGGACTGGACCTGCGTACAGGATATCATTGAGCGAGGTACCGTTATCTGTACATGCACTGGCGTCTAGAACCACACGCAATTTGGTGGTCACCTTATCCTCTCGAATGACAGCATGGTGAGGAATATAGTATTCCATTTCTCGCTCCTTACAATTTCGTTTGGGCAACATACATTCAGGTACGATATTCTGCACCAAAGAAATATAATTGTTCTTTAGATAATCCCGTATGACGTCATCATAAAGAAGCTTCACGTTAGGAAGTGATTTAAGTTTACGTTCAAGACTATAGAATCTCTTGCGAGCCATATTAAAGGAATTTCCCAAGGCTGACGCGTCTGTTTTTAGTGGTAAAGCTGCAACATACTTGCCATTTGAAGCACGGGTAATTGTGTTACAATAAAACTCTTCACATTGTTTATCATCCATACTCCCAATGGCTGAAGCAGTAACATCTTCAATCTCCCAAAACTTACGAAGATCGAAGTTGTCGACAGAACTTGCAAAGAAAGACAGAGTGTCAGTTGGAGGTTCGATGATAGGTGCTTCTCCTAGAAGTATGTAGCCGAGCACTGTCTCCAATGCGTCGGGACAACCGGGTACGCTGGTCACTTGACCAGGTCGCAATAACTTAGCGAACAGCTTGACCCCAAGTAACATATCAATATTACCTGGCACACCCCAGCTGTCATCCGCGAGTAGTTTAGGATCAATATGATTTAATACGGACGTATCTATAGGACCCAGTGGAAGCTGTCCGGTTATTTGATCCAAAACTAAAGCGTCTATTTCATACTTAGGCTGCGAGCAAAACCGTGAGCTGAACGTAAGATTCACCGAGCCGCGAACGGGCTGCGACGTGCCACCAATACCACGAACGGTAGTTATCGAGTCAGTATGTATAGTTAGACCAAGCATACGGCAGCAACGCGATGTCATATAATTCTTTTGTGACCCAGGGTCCAAGAGACATCTAACCACCACGGCCTTACCCTTCCTACCCGCCACCAACACCTTGGCAGTAGCCAGCACCTCCGTACTACGTATGGCCTGGACTTGAGCAGAAGAATGCGTACACAACGCCACACGATCGGAAGCAGCTGGACCGGCCGCAGAAGCGGAGGTGGGGGCGCTAGCGGGCGTCGGCGCAGGAGCTTGCGTCGATTGCTCGAAATGCAATAAGGAATGATGCTTACCGTTGCATTTCCTACATGTTGACTTAGATAAACACTTAGAGACAGTATGTTGGCTACTTAGGCAATTACCACATCTGTTATTGTCTTTTATAAACTTAAATCTATTATCGACGCTCAACTTTTGAAACGCTTTGCACATAAACAAGTGTTTATGCGTGGAATGACAAAGCGAACATTTAGTTTCAGTAGCCACAAACACCTGCGATTCTTTAGATGAGGCGCGGAGGCTACCTGCGGGTGCGGACTTACTAGCCGCAGGAGAGGTGCGATACAAGATTTTTACTTGTTCACGAACAAACTTTACAAAATAATCATAATCTAACTCCTGTTGATTACGAAGCGACATTTCAAAATGTTTTGCGATATCAGAGTCTATTAACTTAAGACCCAAATGAATAAATATAAAATCATCTAAGTTATTTATTTTCAATTGTTTCAGTCCCGCAACAGTAGAAGTTAATTTATCGAAACCCTTTTCAATATTAGCGGGTGTCGATCCGAACGATTTCAATGAGAACAGCTGATTTAGATAATTAGTAGCGAGCGCGCGAGTATCTAGGTACTTAGCGATAAGCGCCTCCCACACAACAAGGTAATTATTGCCAGAAGGTACAATACCTTCGGCCACATTCCTAGCCTTTCCCTTCAAACAACTCAACAGATAATGAATGCGATCCGAATCTGAGAGATCTGCGTTAGTATGTATAATACGTTTGAACGTCTCATAAAAGAACGGAAAGCTCTGAATATCACCGTCAAAGGTAGGCAGCTCGATTTTAGGAACCTGTATATGGTGAGCAGTAGGGCTCGCTGACGGGCTAGGTTTCTGGAAATCATTTGACTCAGTTAATGAAGATAAACTAAACTTTATTTCGCCGACCAACTCATCAAATGAATGCAATGCGCCATAGCTTACTTCACAGGTTGGATCCAATGTCAAATTGAGCATATTTATCTCGTCCATTAGTCCATTGAATTCACTACGCAATCCATCAATTTGTTTTGCCTGAGCGATGAAAGCCTTGCGTAATCTTTCAGTAGTTAAAGATTTAGTTGAATCCAAAATCCTTTGAACCCGCGCAAAATATGCGTCACGTTTACTTTCCAATAATCTAAGTTTAACCTTTTCACTCATTGTGAACAGAAGTTAAATATGACACAAAATAATAATATTAAACCAACTTTTATCTTCTACGCAACCCCAGTGAGTGAGGTAAGGGGCAAATGAAACCGATAACTCAATTAAGATAAGTAACTTAAGATAATAGTACGGAACGAATTTTCCGTACACGCGAAACCCTAACAATATTAAAGTGAAAGGTAAACAAATATAAACTACCAACGCTTCAACCGAGTGCACGTAACAAAACCTAATATAAATTAAAATAGTAAGCACGCCAAATATCTTATGAACGTACCCATCTATACTATATCTATGATTAACTCAGATATACCTACAACCCGATAATAGCATTTATGTTGGATGCGACGCGATAAACTTGTCTGCACTAACTTCTACTTGAATGAGATTAACTTACTCAATACAAGTAATATGAAGGTTCATACAGCTTCTGAGTTTTGAACTTAGAAAAAAAATATAAACTTATTTTCGTAAGCGATGCGAGTGTATTCTTAACGAAATAACTTCGTAAGAAACAGTAAGTTTCCTCACGTTATATAATACGTATATTTTACGTTTATAAATGTGAGGTGCGGGTGTGATATGTATAATTATACGGCTATTTCCATTGAGGAGAATTAACGCGTAAAGTTTATACACATCTGTTATTTTACCTGAAGGTTTCTATCAAGAAATCAAGTTACCTTACAAAACAAAACAACAAGCGACGCGATGATAATATGGTTAATTGCAATAATTAATCATATGCGGTTGAGTCTCGCTATATAAGTATACCTGCTCGTGCAATACGAATATAACAGGCGTAAACCTAACGAACCTATACATGTGTTATTGTAAACAATCAATGTTATTCATTTAGTAATTTCGATTAGTACCAACATAATAAGTATGTAAAAGTTTCTAATGCGTAACTAAATTTAATCGTGGGTACGCGAACAAAGTTCAGAACTAGAACATTCCACAGTCAACGTACGACGATTTATACCCACTACCCACAATTTTTACAACCGATCAAAAAATATGTAATTACGCCGAAAACGAACAGATTTATAAAATAAACGTATTTAGCGATATGAATTAACGTTGATATTTAATTAAATGTATTCTTCGGAGCTTTAAATACTGAGCTTCAAGATTTAAATTAAGAAATGATTTGACGGTTGACCTATTGCAAACGCAAGGCAGTTTGAACCTTATTATCAAAGCATTAGAGATGAGAGTTGTGTGACGATATGCAATTAACATTGAAAATTCCTAATTTTTTTTGCTCAAAATCAGACTTTTAGGACTTCAAAATAGGCCGTAAAAAGGCCCAAATTTAATAGATCCGGCTCGAAGGACCAAAATGGTGCGTATAACCTGCAGAAGTTGTAAATTTCAGCTAAAATCACACGCGGATTGAGCCTAGATTATTAGAGCAATCTAGGCTATAATTGCTGATTCTGTCATAAGAAGTTGAAGGCAAAAAAAAACTACGCAATCGGGAAGAAAGGCACAGGAGATCGTCCAATTCATTAATCGTGCCACATACCTTGACCAGCGGTCCCAAGCGCGCGCAGGCGACGGCCACGTGTCCGCTTTCGGGATGAACAGCTCACCGGTCTTTTCTGGATACACTATGCTGGCCAGCAGTACACAACACACTATCATAGGTCTGGGGTAGGCTGATTACAGTTTATATAGGTTCAGTTCAGGGGTTTTAGGGCGCGATGGGACTAATTAGTGTCACACATAGCATGCGCATCCATACGATCCCAAGGTTAGAGCGAGACTGCCTATGTCGGCGCGGCGCGACATGCGCGCGCGCTGCACAGCACGATGAAATCACCGAATCAACGATATATGGCACAGATTAAATAAATTAGAACAGTAAACCAATGCCTCTCAATCGCCATTAGGTGATGTAAAAAAATATAAAGAAACCTGTAAGTTACGAAGCGTAACCAGATAGAGTAATTCAAGAGGAAGGTTTATATGTATATAACATGCATAATATAGTAGAGATTGTACCCGTGCGAAGCTGGGGCGGATCGCTAGTATTAAATAAGCTGTAGCCAGCGTCTTCGTTTTCGGTAAACTCGAAAATTATGTCAGTGGAACGTCATATCGGGATAGTAAGTCCGATCTTATGTGTTGATGCAGGTTATAAACTATTTACTGCTAATGGGTTTTTCTTTAATTTTAGATGTTCCAAACATCCAATTCCATTCCGTAGTTTTCATGTGAAAGTTTAACAAAAATCTCTACATAACCATTCATCCAGGCATTGTAACTTTCGTTTTTATAACATTACTTACGTAGCTAGGTGTTACTAATGCAACATGAGTAGGTATACCTACTACAAAATTTTAAAAACAACATGATATTTAGTGAATTTGCTTGTAATTCATTAAATAATAGTTTTGGTTGTTGTCACGTGATAGTGTGTATAGAAAGGCAATGTCATAGCCAAAAATATTACTACAAAGCTAATTTCATGCCAAATAAACAAGTATTGTCACATTGATTTTAGCTTTCCGAGAATTTTCTCAGAAAACAATAAACATAAATTATTATTGCTGATGAACTTCCCTTTTTTAACATCGAATATTAACCTGCATTCGTCCATTGCTGGACATAGGTCTCTGCCGGCTGCCTTCACAGGTCGTCGCTTCATCGTCGGCTGTATATATAAATATTTTTACAGTCTCAGCAGTTGGTTTCGAAATATGAGTCCGTGAGTTTACAAAAGTGAAGGGTTCGTCGAAACGACTCCGATTTAATTTAAGTCCAGCGCCGTTATCGTCGGTACCCCATTGTTTTTCTTTCTTGAAATTTTACGGTCAATTTGACGTGATTCCTTTTTTTTACGATTAATTTGAATTTAATTAGTTCCGAGCATTGTTGTCGAGTTACAGCGGTTCTGAGCCAGCGTTTATTGCTAAGTTATAGTTGTTTTTATTATTTTATTATGTACTCACATAAAGAGTTTAGAAAGTTGTTATTTCCAATTGTAATGAAACAAAGAAATAAATAAAACAAAGAAAGGCCAGACACTGTTTATTTACGACAAGTCCATTCGCGAAATCGCCAAGGACTTAATTTTTGCAGTGATTAGCATGGTAAAACAAGTGTTTTTCATGATCACAAAGTTAGCTATTGTAAGTATATCTTTTCTCTGATAGCTATAACAAAAGCTCACCAGAACAGAATGATTTCCATATCAGACTGTTTCTATAAAAGCCCACAAATTAGTAACATACCTACGACAGTTTTTAAATATAACTATGTTTTGTCAGTGTAGTCAAAAAATATCGAGTAGAAATAACAATCAAGACGTAAACTTTTTCATTACACAATTACTACAATCTCCTTTCAAAAAAATCCCATAAAGAACCTACAACAATTACAGCCGATAACGCACCTCCCACCAACGCGCCATCCATCTCAAACAGAGTAAGATCGACAAATCCTGACGCACTGCAACTTCGCACAAAAAAAGATCTCCTCACATATACATCTTTAGATATTGGAGCTTGTTGACATATTTACGAGCTCCTCGACTATTAAGTGGTGATTTAGTGAGGGCATATCGGGATGGATACGTTTTTATCGCGAGCAATATATCCACTTGGCTTCCAGCTCTATTATGTGAACCATTGTAAGAGAGCTTCAAGATTTCCACCCGCAGATTTCCCTGTAGGGATTTTTTTAATGTTTCATGTTTTTGGTTTTGAGATGACTCGAATTGTGGATGCAGTTTGGCTGTAAAGGTCAAACTGGTGTACTACCATGATGTTGCATGTGCTTTGCAACCATGTTAAGGGTGAATCTGTGATGGCGCCATTTTGTGACGTCATGTACGCTGTTCTAACAGTTGAACGTATGAAATAATATTAACAAGATAATAACGATAAATAACATTTATTTGTAATGAGTACATTATTTTTGTTAAACATAATTTCAACTGATAGTAATCCGTTTCCGACAGATGGAGTTCAATGACATGTTCAATCGAATCAAACAGTGAGAAAACTTTGTATTTCCGCTTCTCCGGTAATTAATAACTGCTTTAGAGATACTTCTTAACCTACCAAGGAAAAAAAGGAAAAGATTCTCAATTTATATCTTGTCATTTAATGTTTGATTTTATATGGAACAATTTGAAAATTTTGTGCTGTTCATAATCACCTGCAACTTTGCCTTGATGCGCAACTTTGCCTTCTTTGTTTCAACGACACTTATCGACAGGTGGTCCACGGGTGGACGCCGCGTAATCACCAATAAACATCGCTCGTCGTGTGTTGAAACAAAGGAGGCAAAGCTGGGCATCAAGGCAATGTTGCAGTGTTTGACCGGTACATGATTTGCTAAATAATTAAATGGTATTAATTAGATTATAACTTAAATAGATGTCAATCGATATTTGCTAACCACTGAATTGTAACTTATGACTATTATCTTTAAATAAATGGTCCAAATATTTCTTAGAAACTAACATTATTATTCCAACACGAAACTAGTTGTCCCTTCCCCGGCTCTTAACCCTCAAACCATCGGTAGGCTGAAGGGTACAAGTCGACACTAACAAGTTAATTCTTCAAGCTTAATCTAAGATATTTGCTGATGAGGTAATCATGGGTATTGTTCTAATACTAGGACACCACAAATGGTTACATGATTGTGAGTTAGGGGAACTGGATGGGTTATAGAGGGTTACGCTTTTTAAATTCCTTGATAATTTTAAGGATTTGGATTACTATCCTCATTAGGTACATTTAATTGCAAATGAATTATGGAAGTTCAGCTGAATATGGTCATATAATAATTTTTACTTACATTTGTCTATTTACTCGTAACCTTCGTCCATTTGTTTTTGGTCGTAAAATCATGACATACGGCTCTTTTTCTCGTGCTTTGGGTGGAGCGTAATTGACAGTCAGACTATTACTGACTAAAGGAAAATGTTGGACTGTTCCTTTAGTTAACTTTGCATTTCTGGTTCACGATGCCCTTCAAAAACGGTCCCGCGATCTCTGTTGTCCGTCTTAAATACATATTTCTGTTTTGAATTATTCTTCGTCATCTAAATAAAGTTTTCAATGCTTTCAACATTTTGTGTTGAACTATTTATTTTAAGACATACACTTTTCAACATTAATTCTATTAAGCTACTTGTTTAACACTTTTTCTCTACTTATCTTCCTCTTTTACACCCCCATCACCGTCACCTTCTATCTCCCTCTTATCATTACTATCATCAATTCCAGCACGTTCCATATCTTCGTGACTATCGTTATGTTTAACATCGGCCGTCTGTAGGCCGTCGCCGCGTACCAGTTAATGCCTTAATCTTAAGGTGGACGGAAACCGTAAGAGCAGTGTGGACATACCCTCTGTTTACTTGAGAATAATTTCCTTTCAGTTTTAGTGAAGAAATTGTATTTGAAGATGTCGTGTGGGATGTTGGGATTATGATTCGTTTTAGCGTAGTTTTCTGATGAGAAATGTAGGAAAATATCTTTCATGGAACGAGTTGAAGAATTACTTGATTCAAAATCTTATATGCATTAATAAGATTTATTTAAAACGTGTTGGCACTGTTTAGTTCTTCAATAAAGTATGTTTTATTAAATTAATATTAATAGCCCATGTTTTCAGAGCTTCCTACAGAAGAGCTTTACAGATTCAATTATTCTTTATGTTTTCGATGCAATTTCATCTCTATTTCATTTATTAACACACTCCTGAAGTTTCTTATTAAATATTGGAATCCCTAAATATTTGAAACTTTTAGTAAAAAAGTTTTAAATATTTTTTTCAATCGCGTTTTACAAGTCTAGATTAGATAAATAAAGATTAACTCAACGATCTCTCTTTCAATTCAACTAAAATTCCTGTCACATCCTCTTTTATCTAACTTCCAAACAGTGTCACCTTGTAGGTGTCTCCCCAGCCATAACTCTTCACGGAGGAACGTCCCCGTCGCCGTGTTGAGGAATTATTATTATGCGAATAAATACTCCGAATGTCACTAGTAAATGTCTCCCCTCTGCCCGAGTAATCCGAGGGGCGATGGAGGCTACTGTTACCAGTTTTAACGTGAAAAGTGGGATAATTTTTTAAAGTGGAGTAGGATGAAATGAATATTTTGAGATTTTAATGACGGTAAGAAAGAAAATAAAGTCCCCATAGGTATGTGAGTAGAAAATGGGTTTATTTATTACGGGTGTTTGAAATTAATTAGAGGTATGTAAAGTAAAAATTACACTTATAAATAAAGTCTAGCAGAGTGCTTTATGTCTATAAATAAAAAATAATATTCGTGTAACTGGAAAATACTTAAAATCACTATTTTCTACATTTATACCTTACCATGAATTAAATTTGTTTTTATGACTTTCTGTGTAAATTACTCATTTAATTGTACTATTGGTCTAATTCCTTTTTTTTTTTGCGTGGTAAAATCATCAAATGAGTCCTCCCACCCAGGGCAGGGCGGGAGGGACTGTCAGACTTGTACTGACTAAAATCCACGGTGTCCTTCACGAGCCCTTTACGTACCGGGGTTACGGTGATGGGTAAGTCCCGCGACCCCGGCAGGCTCTGGCCCTCTACAGGCCCCGTCAATGTGCTGACACTCCTTGAGGCGCGCGTGGAACACAACGCGCCGTCGACCCGGGCATGGTCCATGGTCGGACAGCAAGTCGCCCATTACTCGCTGCCCGCATGCCCGCGCCTACGGTGGCCGGAGATCGTCCTGTGACGTCCGACGCCGTGGGCGTCTACCACTGCGGCTGGGATGGAGGGAGGACGCTGTCCTCTCCCTCAGGCGGCCCGCCTCCTCCTTCACGAGCATGACTGCTTCGCAGAAGGAGGCGACCGCTTCCCACTCCGTCTCGCCCCGCAGCATGGCCTCGACCAATGCCGGGCGCGAGAGGTCTCCGCCTATCGCCGTCGTGAGGACACGGCGGTGCTCCGCCCAAGCGGGGCAGTCCTGCACCGTATGCTCCACCGTGTCCTCCGGACGATCCTCGCAGTGGTGACACCCAGGCGTTTCTTCCCTCCCTATCAGACACAGGAACCTCCCGAAACTTCCGTGTCCGGTGAGGACCTGCGTCATGCGGAAGGTAAGGCGCCGTGACGCCTATCCAGCCACTCCTGAAAGAGGGGTCTTACCGCCGCGATTGCGGCGTGCCCGTGGTCTAATTTCTTAACGAATATTTATTCGTACAATACGATACACAAATTTTAAATTTGGATAAAAAAAAATCTCGACGACACGTTATCAAGTTGTAAAAATCGTGAGAAATAAGAGTGGGTCAGTAGTATTTAATAAATTAAATGATTAGAATTTATTTCTTGATAAAGTACACGGAAAATTGTATTAACTGTTTCATAGTTATATTTACAAGGATAAAAACCTAAAGCACTGTAACAAAAATACTTCCATAATTATGATAGAATACCTACTTTGAAGAAATCAGGACTATCCTCCGTAATCGCGTCATTTGGTGTCCCGGGGCCCGGCCTCTAGACAAATGCCGTTCGATCCGCCGAAATGTCCCTGTAATAGTTTTAAAGTGTAGCCAATTTCTTGACGTTGTCACCTTGAACATTTCTTTGATGATGACCATCATAACTGTCAGGGTTTTGAGGTTTTTTTTATCGTGGTAAATTCATCAAATGAATCCTCCCACCCAGGGCAGAGCGGGAGGGACTGTCAGACTTGTACTGATTAAAATCCACGGTGTCCTTCAATAGCTATTTACGTTCCAGGGTCACGGTAATTCGTAAGTCCTGCGACCAGGGTTTTGAGGATAGGTTTAATCATACTTAGACACATAAGAGAGTCGAATTGTAAAGCTTGGTTATCGAAAGGTTATAATAGGTGGTCGCGGGACTCTCGAATTACTGTGACCCCGGTAAGTAAAGGGCTATTGAAGGACACCATGGATTTTAGTCAGTACGAGTTTGACAGTCCCTCTCGCTCTGCCTTGGGTGGGAGGACTCATTTGATGATTTTACCAAAAAAAAGGTTGTAATAGGTTGTTGAAAGGTTGATTGGTTACTTTTACTAACACGTTGGGTGTTTCTTCTAGACTACTGTGATGAGTCATCTAAAGTATCTGCCTATTAAATAGTTAACTATGTAACCGCGATAATAACGAAAACGTTAATGACCTCAATTTGTCTACTGTTACTTGAAAATTACGTTTAGCAAGACACACTTCATGAAAACTAATTAATAGAAATAATTTACTGTCGCTATTAATTTGCTAAAGTCATTTTCATTATGACTATTGTTTGTTTAACAGCGTGCAACACGTCACAATATGGCGTTTACACCGTTTCGTTCTCAACGTGGTGGCATAGATCTCCCTACTTACTTGACTACTCGTAAATTCTCATTTTTTTCACAAACTATAGGTCTTTATAACATTACTCTCTAAACTATAAAATTCTATCGTTAATTTTGTATCGGTTAGTTGTTATTTTCATTAAACGATGGACTACTTTTATACATCTACCCGCCATCTTTCTGTAGCTCAGTGCTACGTTTTATGTCAGTCATAAAAAGGGGGGGATGAGAAAGCTTATGACACGATAAGCATTATATTTTGAAATGAAGAGAAACAGAATTAAAATATGAAATGCTTGCCTTTGTTTACCTTTAGCAAACATCTGTTTTTGCAAAGGGTTTTTGGTGATCATGATACTAGTTTCTTCTTTAGAAATATTCTAATTTTAAATAGAATAGAATTATAGAATTGGCACAGACCTATACTGAATTTTAGATAGGTGTTTAAGTAAATTTTGCTCTCACATATTTTGTACTTTTCGATTCTAATAGTTGTTAAGTTTATATTGTTCTGCTCTCTTAGTTTCTCCTGTGCCGTGGTTGTATTCAGAATGTATTCACAGACTCGGAACAAATACTTGCACTTCATGCCAATATTTGTTCCGTGCGGGAATCGAACCCGTGACACGAAGCGCTGTAGTTGAGCTTTCGACTGCTGCGCTGCATGTCAGGATTCCTCTTTAAACAAAAAAAAAACCCTCTACGTACTTTATGTGATACTCATTATTTTTTACAAAGATATATTAGCAAGATGCAATTTTATTCCTAGACAGCCTACCTCAAAGATTGCCAATTTAATTCTGCGTGAGGTCAGTAAGTGCGATGGTATCGTGAACAACAGAGGTGTTGGTATGGTCATTGTAGTGTAATGGAGTTCTTTATCTCAGTATATCACGGTGTCACTTACGCTGAGGAGGTGAGGAGCTACGAAGGACGTCACTGAGTTTAAAATGTAAGAGTATACATATTGTGAAACATCGGAAAATTATTTATAGTTTAGACAAAGTGATATGCAAGCAGCAATAACTATCATGGCCAAGTAAAAATGTACTTTTTTATATTTGACATTAGTTATCAAACACCTTATGCCAATTGTATTGAAAGTAGTTATAGAAATACAGATTTACAAAACCTTTTATAAGCCTCCGGATAAGTGATCTAAAGTCACGCACATTTTTCTAATTTATTCTGTAAAAACCATAATAAAAGTTAATCATTTTGAAGGCAGACGTTTATTTACTCTGAGTTTAGAACCCATCAATTCAATTTAAGCTGTAGCCATCTTGGGTGCATGCCAGATGACGTCACTGCATGCAATAATTATGTGACTATCAAGGCTAAGATGATGTCCTCGTGTCCATCAGTAGAATTTAGCAGAGTTTGGTATATTTTAGTATAAACCTAATATTTGTAACTTGCAGGTTTGGAACAGGCATGAGAAGTATCATTTAACCATAAAGCCTTTGTCAAACAGACAGGCGTGACGAATAAGAAGCGTGACGTTTTTATTTGTAATGTATAGAATTGCTTGAATCCAGTCACATAGAAAAGCGAAAGCGTTCCGATAGCGTGGCAGGACTATCGGACTGACGTCTCGCTTCGGTTCGGTATCGCTTCGGAAACGCTTCGCTTTCGGCTGTCTGTTTGAAAGAGGCATTAAAGTGTTTAAAGAGATAAAACTATTGACCCTTTGTGACGTTTTTATTTCCTGCGGCCCTGGTTGGGGCGGCAAGGATTATCAGACTATAAGTGACAAGAATCCACCCTATCCTTTGGTTACCTAATTGAGGTCTCTATATTATGGTACGTCTGTTATTAATCTACTAACATTGATGTATGGCCTATTTACTACCCAAATCTTTCTTTAAACACACTTTACTTTTACATTTTAAGTTTTAATTCTGCAGAGCCAATTTCTGGTTCGACAAGAACATATTTACGACGCTCCCAAAACAAAAACCATTGAATCATAATACCATATCCAAGTGAGCGGCTGAACCTATCTCCATGTTTGACGAGGGACTGTGGCGTAACGTCTTGTTTAAATCAAGCGGGGAATGATGGCAATAACAGTTAGCAGCCGAGTTACGGCTCCTAAGATAATGGCGGCTCGGAGATTCCCTCAAAGTAATTGCTAATTTCGGTCGACGCGGCGTACGCGATAATTGTTTGTTTGTTTCTTTGTTTAAGCTCGGCTTGTTTATTATCTGGTGTATCAATATGTTCAGGAGTATTTTCTGGTTATCCTTTGTTGCTTTGAGCATGCAGAGGAACATTCACTCACAAAATAGCAGTAGATCCTGTTGTCATCTTTGCTCTACTGCCACATCCCGAAGAATTGCTGTATGTAGTTTATATTCAAGTTGATAGGAAACTGGACTCCTGTCCATACAAAGGAGTGAGGTTTCAACCTTATGAGTGTGACTGATATACAATGTAGTGACATCTGTTAACGTGTAGTGGAAGCAATCAATAATAAGTGTCACCTTGTTCCCGCGACTTGCCACTAGAGGGCGTCAGAATCATAGAAGGATTTATGCGTATATTGAACGATTGCTTCCACTGCCCGACGCTAGGGGCGCTGGTTTTATCAATGAGTTAGTGTATTTTTATGAATGAATCTCATGATGTGCTCCGCTCGACACCAGAGGGAATACTGTTGGCAACAGTTGGAATGTTCCAGATTGTTCTAGAAAGCCGAACCGGAAGTTCACTGTCTTCCGCGTGCATTTTGTCTGTTGCACAGCCCTGTTCTCCTCCAGACTCGAAAGAGTGCACAAGTCTAGTGAATTGTTAAACTGTAGCCATACTTGTCCGAAATCAGTGATGTCCTAAAACCTGTGGAAATATAATAAATACTCTTGTGGTAGTGAATATAGACTTTTATTCAAGACTGCAAGTAAAGTCCACTCCGTCCTCAACATTGGTCCTTCTAGCCGGACAGGAACATTGGTCCTTCTAGCCGGACAGGTACGGACGGGTATGGTTTCAGTTGATAATATATGAAAGTGGTATAGTGCAGTGAATGCAATATCGTCAACATGGTGAAGACACGCGGTATGCAAGAACCTCTCACAGTGGCCACGGAAGGCAATGAGCCCGTCTCCACGGAAATGGCGACAGCGGCGGGAACGACAGACCCGCCCAATTATTCCGTCACAGAGTCGGACCAGACCCAACGTCACAACCCAGAGGCGACGACACCACACAGACAACCACGAGACGAGACGAAAACCAATAGGAAGGCGTTGGCCCAGGCGAGATTGGAACTCGCCGCCGCCAGGTTAGCACTCTTGGAGGCAGAATCAGCAGACGAAGAATTATTGGAGGGAAGTTCGACGGCATCATCAAAACGTCAAACAGAAGATGCAGACTTCCTCGGCGGACATCGCGGTCACACCCATCCGCCGACGTCACAACCCATGACGCCGCACGGAAACTCACCCACGCCGCCGCGACGTGACGACGCACGGACGACGACGCCTGACAACGCGCCGCCGACCTTGCCGCGACGTAGCGACGAGGGGAGCCTGCTGCAAGGACTAACTCAGGCATTGTTAGAGGTAGCGCGGGGAAAACCCGCCGCCAGCAGGTATGAATATGATTTACCTATTTATAGTGGCCAACCCGGCGAATGGCTGCATTTTAAAGCAGCGTACAATGAGTCTGCGTCGACTCATACAGAAGTAGGGAATTTAGCCCGCCTCAGAAAAGCGTTGAGAGGGCCCGCGTTCGAGGCAGTTAAATGTCTGTTCCTTGGAGCCTCGGCTGTTCAAATTATGCAAAGGTTAGAATCTAGGTTTGGACGACCCCACGCATTGATAACTTACGAATTAAATAAATTACGTCAGTTACCTAAAGTGTCAGATAACCCCACAGACATATGTGTATTCGCATCAAAAGTAACGAACGCTATCGCCGCGGTGCAAGCTCTGGGAAAAACCGAATATTTATATAGCCCGGAGATGATTTCCGTTATTTCAGAAAAGTTGTCGGTCACGTTAAGGAGCCGGTGGTACGATTATGAGATGGCTGCAGGTGACGCAGAGCCTGGCCTAGTCGTGTTGGGGCGATTTCTCGATAGGGAGGCAGATCTCAATGCACGTCACGCCACAGCAGAAGTGGAACACGAACGAAAACGTTCCCACCGGCCTGCGCATAAGACGCTTAAAATAGCAGAGACCGATAAAACACCGTGTGTGATATGCAACGGCAACTGTAGTAGCGTGGCTATCTGTCCCACATTTAGGAAAATGTCGATAACTGATAGATGGGAAATTGCACGTAAAAATAAATTATGTTTCAGGTGCCTGAACCGACGTACTTGGAAGCATAGATGCAAAAGCAAGCAGTGCGAGGAGCAAGACTGCGAGCACTATCATCACAGGCTACTGCATAGCGACAACAGACGAGGAACGAGCGCCGCAAACGACGTGGAAGAGCGTCCTCGCGTCACAGCGACAGAGCACGTGGCGTCGCGCGCTGACTCCGCGCCAGATGGTGACATCGTGCCGCACAGCGTCATCAACAACGCGAGCACGCCGCGCACGTACAATCAAGTTTTGCTGAAAGTAGTACCAGTGACACTATCGGGACCAAACGGTAAAGTAGACACATTTGCTTTGTTGGACGATGGATCGACAATAACTCTACTTAGTACTGAAGTCGCACAGCGGATAGGCGCAGAAGGTCCAAACGAGCCATTCTACATCGAGGCCGTAGCAGGCACGCGCATCGATGCTACGAATTCGCAACGAGTCAAGGTAAATATACGAGGAAAATACTCGACCAAAGGCATTGACATCGAAGCCAGAACCATCGACAGACTCGAATTATCAGGCCAGTCAATACGTGCAAAGGACCTGGCAGACTTCGAGCACCTGATGCCTATAGTCAAGGAGTTAGCATATGACGCTGGCATACCAACTGTCTTGATCGGTCAGGACAACTGGGCACTCCTGCTCGCCTCGGAAGCGAGAGTAGGTTTGAAAGGTCAACCAGTAGCATCACGCACACCACTTGGCTGGATGTTACATGGTAAAATATGCAGTCTGACAAAATTACATGTTTTACCACAGACCGGAGAACGATGCGGTCACGTAAGTACAGACGAATCCATTGAAAAACTTGTACAAGAACATTTTAGCCTGGAATCGTTAGGAGTGCAACCACGCCGCCCGCAAGCAGACCCAGAAACAAGAGCGTTGAAAATATTACAAGAAACAACACGCGCTCTGCCAGAAGGCGGCTACGAAACGGGCCTATTATGGAAAAATGAAAATAGATGTTTTCCAGACAACTACGCCTCCGCGCTCAATCGACTACAAGGTACTGAATCCCGTTTACGCAAAGATCAAACACTCAAACAAAAATACGCAGAGCAGGTGCAAGCGCTGATATCAAATGGGTATGCAGAGCTAGCACCGCCAACGCCATCTAGCGCACACAAGTGGTACCTACCGCATTTTCCAGTGATAAATCCGTCTAAACCAGGTAAAGTCCGAATTGTGTATGATGCAGCGGCACGCACGAATGGAGTGTGCCTCAACGATTATCTTCTGACAGGTCCCGATCTCCTACAATCACTCCTCGGCGTGTTGATGCGATTCAGACAAAAACCTGTCGCCGTTTCGGCGGACATAAAGGATATGTTTTTGCGTATAACGGTGAGAGTGGAAGATAGAGATGCACTGCGTTTTCTATGGCGCGAGGATACAACTTTAGCGCCCAGGGAATATAGAATGAAAGCGGTTTTATTTGGTGCGACTTCTTCCCCAAGTACTGCAATTTACGTTAAAAATCATAATGCACATGTTCACGAGGCTGACTACCCCGAAGCGGTTAATCCTATTGTTCGGAACCATTATATGGACGATTTTTTACAGAGCTTTGACAACGCAGAAGAAGCGAACCGAGTGTCTAAAGCAGTTGATACGGTACATCGGAAAGGTAACTTCGAGTTGCAGAAGTGGGCGTCCAACGACCCTGCCGCTGTCGCCGGCCTCGCAACCGAGCCCGCAGAAAAAGACACTCTGCTCAACAAGGAAGAGAAAATTCTCGGTCTTATCTGGCGACACCTGGACGACACTTTAGGATTCAACTTCAGGAAAGTAGATCCTTCTTTTTTGAGTAAGCAGATAACGAAGCGTCAGTTGTTGAAGACGACGATGTCCTTGTATGACCCATTGGGACTAGCCGCGCCGTTTACGACCCAAGCAAAGTGCATTTTGCAAGACGCGTGGCGTTTAAAAATCGGTTGGGATGAACGTCTACCTAAGAGTCTAGAACGTAAATGGCGGGACTGGTTAATTGCTTTGCAAACCCTGAAAGGCATTCATATTCCACGTTGCCACCCAGGTTATTGTGACGCGACTAGGGTAGAATTGCACATATTCGTGGACGCGAGCGAACGAGCCTATGCCGCAGCAGCATATTGGCGTTCAGAGAACGGCATAGGCCAGGTGAACGTGTCGCTCGCGGCAGCGAAAGGGCGCGTCGCGCCCCTTAAGGTCACAACTATACCTAGACTTGAATTACAGGCAGCTGTACTCGGCGGACGACTGGCACGCTGCGTGGAAGAAGAACACGATCGTCGCGCCGACCGACGAGTATTCTGGACCGACTCGCGCACAGTGCTAGCGTGGCTGCGCGCCGGCGCACGTGCTTTCAAACCGTTCGTCGCGCACCGAGTAGCAGAATTAGAAGAAACCACCGAACGAAGCGAATGGCGCTGGGTTCCTACCGCTCACAACGTCGCCGACGACTCGACTCGCAGTACACCAGCTGACTTCTCTACAAGCCACCGATGGTACACCGGTCCTTCATTTCTCTATGACGACGAAAACGCCTGGCCGCGGGAAACAGACTCTCACCCCTTCATCGAAACGGGCGAGGAACGTGTCACCACTGCTACCGGTAACGAACAGTCGACCTTAACAGAGGCACTACCGGACGTCACACGTTTCTCTTCCTGGCTGCGACTCATCAGGGCCACTGCCCGCATTCTCCAGTTCATTGACCGACTTCGAGTCCACACCACAACAGTTACCCGCAAACACAGTAAAGACGTTAGTGCAGACGACGACCCGGACTGGACGGCGAAACATCGGGAAGGTATGGGAAAACGATCCGGAGTGCGCAGCCGCAACCTCAGCACATCGCAGACGGCCTACATACCCCTCGGTATACAGTACACACGTCGGGCCGAAGACCTATGGATGCGTGCTATACAGGAAGAAAGCTTTGCGAACGAATTGCGGCATGTCACCGGCGGGAGAACAGTACCAGCCGACAGCCGACTGAAGCGGTTATCCCTGACAGTTGACGAAAACAAGATAATGAGGATACGCTCACGCATCGCAGCGGCAGCAGATGTACCACGAGAAGCACAATCGCCAGCAGTACTTGATGGCAATCACCGGTACTGCCGCTTGTATATAGACTGGATCCATCGGAAGTTACACCACAGCGGCGTGGAATGCGTCGTGAATGAAGTAAGGCAGCATTACTGGATTTTACGCTTGAGGCCATCAGTCCGCGCAGCAATCAGTCTATGCCAACCTTGCAGACTACGCAGGGCCGTGCCGCCAGAGCCACTGACAGGCGACTTACCACCCTGCCGACTGGCTCATCATCGACGTCCGTTCACGCACACAGGGCTGGATTACTTCGGACCACTCTCCGTCACAGTAGCGAGGCATCACGAAAAGCGCTACGTGGCATTGTTCACATGCCTCACTTCGCGTGCAGTCCATTTAGAAATCGCCGCCTCGCTGTCAACGGATGCCGCTATACTCGCGTTGAGGCGTATGATGGCGCGTCGTGGGTGTCCTGAAGTCATTTGGAGTGATAACGGTACCAACTTCCACGGGGCAGATGCTGAGCTCCGTAAGGCCGCCCTAGAATCACTTCAACATGAAGCAGAGGTGCGTCGCATCGACTGGCGCTACATACCACCAGGAGCGCCATTCATGGGTGGAGCATGGGAAAGGTTGGTACGCACGGTGAAGACTGCGTTGAACGCTACGCTTAACGATCGGCATCCGTATGAAGATGTGCTTCATACACTTCTAACGGAGGTGGAACATACGGTTAATTCCCGACCCTTGACCCATGTGTCGGTTAACCCAGACGACGAAGAAGCCTTGACGCCTAACCACTTTCTGCTCGGCGCACCCTCCAAAGTTCCATTGCCGGGAATTTTCACAAGGCCGGACGAACTACGCCGCTCACATTGGAGAGCGTCACAACGCTTAGCGGATTTGTTCTGGCAACGATGGGTACGGGAAGTACTGCCTACGCTTCAAGACCGGCGGGAGCCGCATGGACGCGGCAACATGATCAAGGTGGGCGATTTGGTAGTCATAGTGGACCCAAACTTACCAAGAAACATATGGCCAAAGGGGAGAGTCGAACGCACGTACCCAGGCACAGATGGTGTCGTGAGAGTCGTCGACGTCAAAACCAAGAGCGGTGTAATGCGTCGTCCTGTTAAACGTCTCGCAGTCATACCCGTTGAAAGTTAATTGTCATCATGCATTGTATTTTGTAGACATTAATTGGTATGGAGTAGATTAAGTCCTCATATGTTATTTATCTTTTTCTTGGCGTCGCTTCAGGATCCCGCCACCCGGAGGAGATTTTTTTTATTCCATTTTGAATAATATATGGCAGGGCAGGGATTCTGGAGCGGCTACCCTTAACGTTTAAGTGAATTATATATATGTGTCAAATTGTTCTTTGTAATTTTTAAGTGTATACCAGTCACTAGTGGTGCAATTGTAAACGTTGTATGTATAGACGCCGACACATCTGGCTGCCCCGGTCTAGTTTCTTTGATGGATCAGCAGGTTTATCACGGCAGATGGATGGGTTGGTGTGCCGACGTCTATACACGGCGGGAGAAATGTGACTGATATACAATGTAGTGACATCTGTTAACGTGTAGTGGAAGCAATCAATAATAAGTGTCACCTTGTTCCCGCGACTTGCCACTAGAGGGCGTCAGAATCATAGAAGGATTTATGCGTATATTGAACGATTGCTTCCACTGCCCGACGCTAGGGGCGCTGGTTTTATCAATGAGTTAGTGTATTTTTATGAATGAATCTCATGATGTGCTCCGCTCGACACCAGAGGGAATACTGTTGGCAACAGTTGGAATGTTCCAGATTGTTCTAGAAAGCCGAACCGGAAGTTCACTGTCTTCCGCGTGCATTTTGTCTGTTGCACAGCCCTGTTCTCCTCCAGACTCGAAAGAGTGCACAAGTCTAGTGAATTGTTAAACTGTAGCCATACTTGTCCGAAATCAGTGATGTCCTAAAACCTGTGGAAATATAATAAATACTCTTGTGGTAGTGAATATAGACTTTTATTCAAGACTGCAAGTAAAGTCCACTCCGTCCTCAACAATGAGCATAGTGCGGATTGGTGGATGTTAGATGTCTTAGAATTTTAGGTTTTGGAGCATGCCGTTTTGTGATTTGTTACTATAAATTCAATTACTAAGGCTTGAGATACAATGCTCTTAGAAGAACAAGCAAATTAAAGGGCTTGCTATAAAGAGACTGGCAGCAATGAAATCAGAAGTGTAGTAAAATGATGGCACTAAAGATATGCTTGAGGTTTCAAAACGTTACTAAGTACAGATGCCAGCACATCTACATACCTAAATCTGTCAAATTTCTTCAGTAGATTTTCAACCAATACAATAGTGTTAATGTTCGATCGGTAAAAATTTACAGATTCGGGTAGGTTGACCTGCTGGCGTCTGTACAACCTCCCGAAATCTGTCAAATTTTTCTAATCAGACATGAACCTTTTTCTTTTGTGACCAACTTGAAAATCTATTACTGAAAGAAAGACAAATTGGGATAGGTTGATGTGGTGGCGTCTGAACTTACTGAAGAAACTCGTATGTAAGTTAAAGCTTAAGAAGTATTTGGACTCTCGATCTCCTTATTTTAGATGGTCTTGTAATCCATCTCGCACGTAAGACGTATGTGAACATCCGTCACTCCACCACCCATCCATTATCGACGAAATTAAAGCCATCTATCGTGTAGTAGCTGCAACTCGCATCTTAATTACGTCTCCGCACAACAGATGGCGCTCCCATCAATATCAGTAACCGTTAACAGACCCAAAACTACTTAATATACATAAAGTACGGAGACAAGGCAAACTTGTCGGGTGTCGTTACTATAAATCGCACATGTTCAAGTAAGACAGACATGTCGGACGTTTGCGACAACTCAGCAGCCCTTATCAAGAGCCGAGCAGTTATTTACGGCCTGGCCTGAGTTATGGCCAATTTACAGGCAGTCATTAGTGCCTTAATGGCCTTAAGGTGTCCGGGTGAAAAGTACCGGCGGATAAGTTTGGGCAACGTCAGCGTTCGCGTCGCATGATGTAGGGTTTTTGTCTTGGTTTTGTGATGGTAATGTCGGGGTTTAACAGGCTTTTTTATGGTGGTAAAATCAGTGAGAGGGACTGTCAGACTTGTACTGACTAAAATCTACGGTGTCCTTCAATAGCCCTTTACGTTCCGGGGTCACGGTAATTCGTTAGTCCCGAGACCAGGTTTAAGAGAGTTCTTGGTTTTTATGGGAGGTTTGTTTATAAGGGGTTTCAGTTTAGTCTAGGTCTTGATTCTGACGTTAGTAAATTGGAGCTAAGAAAATTATTGAAAGAGAAGTTCCAATAAAACTGCTTACATTTTTGCTTCTGACTTTGAAACTCCTACTCAAGTAGTCAGTATGACTGACTGAAATACTTTCTGAACCTTTATCGTCACATGAAGGTAGGCAGTAACTGTAGAACGCCATAAGCCACGAATCTTAAATAATCCTTTAGCCTCATTCAAATTCGCACATCTGGTCACACCAATGTTTTCAGTGTCACACTTTTTTTTTATCATGGTAAAATCATCAAATGAGTCCTCCCACCCAGGGCAGAGTGGGAGGGACTGTCAGACTAGTACTGACTAAAATCCACGGTGTCCTTCAATAGTCCTTTACGTACCGGGGTCACGGTAATTCGTGAGTTCGACCTTCAGTGTCACAATTAATATTATTTTATAGGTAGTTGTAAAACTCAGTTTGGACGCGTGAACAGGCTGAAAAATTTCCTTCCAATGACTTTTAAAAATTGATAGATTTAGTTTCTTGTCTCCTCAACATAACTAAACAAATTAAACCTCCACAAATCACAAAAACTCAACCAAAAACATATGCACAGTAGATAAAACGTCAAAATGATTTGTTAAAGCCATTCCAGCACTAAAGGCCGAGCGACAATAGCAAAATTCATTACAGCGGCGTAACTGGCAATGATAACCTCATTTTATAACGAATGAATCAAACGCACATTAAAGCATTGTCGTGCGCGAGAATTATTGTGACGTAGCTCTCGTTACTGGCGCACTTCGATGCTGCCGGCGGTGCAGGGTTAGAGGTGCGGTGGAGCGGCTTGGAACTAAAGATTTTTGGAGGACTGTTTTGGTGCCAAATGTTACTACAGAGTTCTAGAGAATCTTCCAGCTTGAGCAGACATGGTTAAATTATGATTTTGTGAGATACCTAATCGTTTAAGCAGAGGTCAATATAATAGTGAAGGATCCTAAATAATCATAAGATTTCCACATGTCAACTTTTTTCATAACACTCGACAGTGGACCTTGGTAACAAACTAATGCTTATGGAGCAGCGTGACTGAGCAAAGAACATGGAAAAACTGCGACAGCAACAATTTATTGTTATTTTTCCTGGACGTGGTCTGAAAAATATACAGATTTATGTCGTGTATAACTTTTATAAGCTCTCTTTACCAACCATTGATTGATTTTTTTGTAATATGTCTACAAATGCACACCGAATGATTCCCAGAATACGAATGAATGAAATAATACGTATTTATGCAACTGTTGTATAATATATAAAAAATAATCAGGGGTATTAAAACATGAATGTGGGTTTATCACACGAGGCCTAGCCGAGTGTGATAATAGTATCACATGAGTGTTTTAATACCTAATTATAACGGTTGCATACAAGACTTTATCTACAATCATGCTGTGAATCCTCTATAAAAGATTCTCATAACATACCATATTCGCATACCATATTCGAGTGAAAAAATGGCGGGATATAACACGATAAGACGAGTTGTTCTTTTTTCAAAATTTTAGCGATCTGGTGGTGAAAATGTCATCGCGTGATATAATGAATTTCAAAAAAAGAACATTCTCATGCAATGACATTTTCACCACCAGATCGCTAAAATTTTGAAAACAGAACAATACATTGTAGACTAATTCGTAATTTCTGATTCTCGTCTTATCGTGTTATATCCCGCCATTTTTTAACTCGAATATGGTATGCGAATATGGTATGGTATGAGAATCTTTTATAGAAGATTCATATCATGATTGTAGATAAAGTCTTGTATGCAACCGTTATAATTAGGTATTAAAACACTCATGTGATACTATTATCACACTCGGCTATGCCTCGTGTGATAAACCCACATTCGTGTTTTAATACCCCTGATTATACAACAGTTGCATAAATAACTATTACAATTGAAAGTTTCAATCAGCCAATAAAACAATAATTAATGCTAATGACATGACTCCATAGTTTTCCTAGCCACAAATTTTGCATTATCGCGGTTGGTATGACAGTTCAGTGATATATTCACCGTATTATAAATGCTATAAATAAATAAATATCGGATATTTAGGATCGCACCATTGTTCGTTATGAGCTATGTGCGGGTTGTCTGCAGTCCTGTTAACAATCATTTGTGATTTAGGAAAATTTTCAGGATAAATTTCAATTTTCACGCTTTAAAAATTGGTTTTGCTGAGTTTTAATTTAAAGTGATTTTTCGTCTCTATAGAACCGGTCGGCACAAAGCTCTTTCCTACTTTCTTCACACCTTTACAAAAGTCATGAAAAAGTTACAGGATCAGCATCGCAATCGCGAAAGCGATACACCACTCTCCAGCAGGTTTGTTTGTCATCTTTATGAAATAAAAAATACTTGGTTTCGTCATCCTACATTGGATTTTTATTTTCAGAACTAAGTTAGGAGTACCAGCTCTTACTCAAAGTAAAGTTTGTGTTTATTATCTGTCAGAAGAATTACGGTATGTAAATCACGAAAGCCAATACATTAGAGGAATTTGAATTGTCTTGAAATTTTAACGTTTAATAATCTTTTTTCTCTGCTACATCTTTAGTAGATAAATAACGTAGAGCTTTCATATTAAAAGAATTTCATAAATTTTAAAATCCTGAAAAACCTGAGTTTAGGTAGATTACTTCTGATTTCTCAAAACGATTTCAATTTTACCTGAGTTAACAATAAAGTTACAAATAGAAAACAACATTCAAAAATAATTACATAAAACACTTATAAATCCAGCCAAAACCAGTTTCGGGTGGTTTTAATCGGTTTCATCTAGTTTTTGTGGTAAATGACAGGGTAGCGTCCCGCACAAGCGGCCGGCACAATCGTATTGTTTTGACGTGTGTGGCTGCTGCAAATAAATATATACTCATTTTTGTTGATAATGAATTGTGGGGTGGAGCGCGTGGTTGTCGGCCGACTGGAATAATTGTTTTGTTTAAAATTGAGGGATGGATTGATGTTGTTCAGTGATAAAAACTAACCTAACCTAACTTTCGTATTATTTATTGACGTTTATTAAAGTTTTGGTTGTACTGAGTAGCTGGGTTTTACAGGTTGAGGCAGGAACTTCGGCATTAGGTCAGACTGATAGCTCATTGTAACATTATTTGAGAAATGGCTTCGTAGATGTTTATTAAAATGTAGTTGTCTTATGATTGTGAGATTGTGAATTGGGAAAGGCTTAATGAAAGTCTTCGTGTAAAGTGGCCATCGTGTAAAGTGTAAGGACTGTTGAAGAATCACCGTAGATTTTAGTCAGTAAAATTCTGACAGTCTCTTTCGCCCGACACTGGGTGGGAGGACTCATTTGATGATTTTACCACGACAAAAAAAACACATTACCAAGTTTTTCAGCAACTTTCACCACTATTCAGTTGATATCTTAGTTTAGATTTCATGTACTGTTCAAGATCTTTTTCTTATAATTCAGTTGCTGCCAAAAGTATAATAACCATTGAATTGTTTTAATTTGAATTAATGTAAAAATCTATAAAATTGCGAGCTTGACAACTTATTTTTACTCACTTAACGTCACAAAGCTTGTTTCAACGCACCAGAAAAGCCGAGTATGCTATTGTCCAAATGTCCATGACACTGTTTTTGCACTCTAACGTATTTCGATCGAAACACTAGATATTTAAATAATTTTGATGAAAAATAAGGATGGCCAGCAACAGTCCCTCCCACCCTATTTAATGTGCAACTGTGTTTGATTGCGGTCGTAAACGTTTGTCGTCGTACCAATAGTAATTATGATTTTTAATTACGCCGCACGAGTGCACATTTTGTTTTAAATTTATTATTGTTCACGTTAATTTAATTATTATTCAATTTTAAACTGTATTTATGTTTAATTGAGCGTTATTGTTAAATAATGTGTTAAATGTAGTTTTCTGTTGTTTATTCTGTTGGGGTATTCGTTCATCAAAACAAATTACTTGCTTACTGATTAATTAAGTTACATAATAATAGTGTTCATGAACCAACGCTTCAAACCGCTGAAAAATAGCGTTTCATCCGCAGATGTGAGTAAGTCAGTTCTTTTCTAGATACCTCTGGATCCGGGGTTGCGGGACTCACGAATTACAGTGATCCCGGTACGTAAAGGGCTATTGAAAGACAACGTGGATTTTAGTCAGTACGAGTCTGACAGTCCCTCCCGCTCTGCCCTGGGTGGGAGGAGTCATGGGATGATTTTACCACGTAAAAAAAAAAAAGATACCTCTGGATGCCAATCCAGAAGAAGCCAATCTTCAGGCTACAATCGGCTACAGTAGCCCTTGCCATCAGGTGGGTCGTATGTTTGTGGTTGTAACAGATTTTCCATTTTTAAAGTTTTAGCCATTTATGAAAATGTATTGGGCTTTAACTTTCTGATTAAATGATGACGCTTTGATGGTACAAACTGTCTTTGTAAAGACGGTTTTTTAACCAGATATTTTTTTGACTGACCGATTGGACTGCCTGCGTGTCGCGGGTTCGATTCCCGCACGGAGCAAATATTTGTATGATCTACAAGTAGTTGTTCCGGGTCCGAGAGTTTATGTATGTGAGTTTAAATGTTTGTAAACGTACCCACGACAGAGGAGAAATTCCTAGCGTGGGGCAACGTTTTAAAAAAAAGTTGACTATGTAATTTAACTATTGATTAACTTGCTCTAAATAGTTAAAATTTTGGTAATGGTTTAAGATGACAGAATTATGTTAATTGTGTAGGATCGGAAGATTCCAGTTATATCTAGTTACAGATTTACAAAATGATAATTTACCTAAAATAGAAAATAAGTAACAATACAAAAATCTATATTTTAAAAATCCTTTGTATGTTTTTCAGCGAATAACTAACTCGTCAAGTCACAATTTAATTATTATTCCTGGATACATTTACGTACATATATGTGTGGTTGTTTGTGTGTGCGCACGCACAGCTGTGAGTGATGCGCAGGCGACGATTGACACGACTCAGCGAGATTGAGACGCAGGAGTTACTGGATCTTACTTATATTCAGATTTTATTGAGTTAGGATGCTGTAGATAGGCCAAAAGGTAAGGAATGAATGAGTGAATGAATGAATGAATGAAAACAATTTATGGTTTTAACTGATATCTACGTACTTATATGATTGTGTTTAATTAAGAGCTTGTACGCAAAAATACGTTTCATTCAAACTTACAAGTTCTTATTTTTCGAAATGCCGGAACCGATTTTAATATTTCAAACAAATAATGAAAATAACAAGTGGTCAATTAAGTAACAAGAACATATTTTCAAAATATTTTTGTTAGAATTGTATTAATTAGGCATTTCCAATTTATCTTTTTTTGCCACGACCTCCTCCCCAAACTGATTGATTACAGAATAAAGCTCAAAAATGTAAAACTCACTGTTCCAAAATTCTCTATTCACACATTTTCGAGACAAAATGTGAATGAAACAAATAAAATAGAAAATTATGACAATCACTCGCTTGTGATCACCACACGCCATGCCAAGTCTATCCGTTCAGTGTGGAGGTGATGAGGGATTCATTCTACCGATGATGAATTGTGAGAAGTAAACATTGGGACCTGTGTGATGTGACCATGATGTGAGGTATACTTAAGGAAACTATATAGGGTCTTAAAAAAAATGGGACCAAACCTGAAAAGCCATTTATTTTTTAATTGACAATAAGACGAACGTAAATGTACTGCACAGCTAATTGTTTTCATCGTGTGTACTGATTTGTAACTGAAAAAAATACGTAATAGTAGGTAATTATTTTCTCATAAAATAACGCATCTTGAATAGTGTAAATTAATGAGAGAATGGAATAGTAGTAAAATTTTATAAAGCTAGCCTTTTATCGAAAAATGGAGTAAAACTTGACTATTGACTGTATCAAATTGGAAAAACAATACAGATTCACATTTTAGACTAGGACATTCCCATAATAGCCCAATCGCATACGCACCAAATGCTCCTGCGCACGAATCTTGATTTAAATCCCGACACAAAATATGTACTGTTTTACTCTCAACCAGTGACGGATTTATTTGACCAAACTGCTTGATTCTCAGCATTTTGCCTTTATAATTGTATACAGAGTGTGTCTAAAAGTATAGTCCTATTAAATGGTGTGATATAGAATCATCATAAAATTAAACAAGTAGCTCCATGAGACCAAATAGTGAAAAGCATAATTATCAGCTATTCCTTATAAAACAGGTCACCGGAAGCGGCTGAGTAACAATATTCTATGTGAAGCAACTGCCCATCTAACCTCCACAATCCAGTTGGTACCGAGTAATACGAAATACCTCTTTGTAAGACTGGTTGTCGGACTTTCGAGTCACTTACTACACACTTTTTTTCTCGTGCGAGAATTTGGCCGCCGTTTACTATCAGGCTGAAGCTACATTAGGCCGCGACGCGATCTGCGACACATGAGCGATTAAAACAAATATATGAATGCTCACGTATATGGCTACACCGTACATCAGCGATACCACGTGTAATCTGTTTCGCTCTTCCAGTCGCATCGCAAATCGCTGTCTAATATAGTTAGGTCGGTTGGCGCTGTGGCTGAACAAGCGACTGCTGCGTAACGTGTCGCGGTTTCGATTCCCGCACGGTACTAATATTTGTATGACTTGTAAGTTGTTGTTCCGGGTCTGGGTGTTTGTGTATGTGAGTTTCTATGTTTGTAAACGCACCCACGATACAGGTGAAATTCCTAGGACGGGGCAGTTAAAAAAAAAAATTATGCCACTTCTGGGACAGATTTTTGACATGGCTTTAGACTTACCAACATAGATTATTATAAGTCCAGGTTTTCTTCTCAGGTGTCAATGATTTCCAATATAAACAGACTTTGAAAGGAAGTACTTCAGCATTGGTAGAGACACACCGTTTTTTTTTTTACGTGGTAAAATCATCAAATGACTCCTCCCACCCAGAGCAGAGCGGGAGGGACTGTCAGACTCGTACTGGCTAAAATCCACGGTGTCCTTCAATAGCCCTTTATGTTACGGGGTCACGGTAATTCGTACAGTCCCGCGACTGGAGACATACTGGTACGAGGTGTTAACTTCTGAACCATCACGACAAATGAAACAAAAATTATACACCCTGTATCTGGTTGTATATATTATTTTTAACCCATAAATATTTAGGATAGTGTGGTTGCTACCGTGCGGTGTATATTGGTATATCGTTATTATTGTTTGTCTATGGATAGAATTAGTTATGGTATAGCCGTGTTGAAGCTTTATGATTTATGTTAGGACCGATGATGGGTATATGGGTCGTGGGTTCGTGTTTAGATTTGGAGAGATTAGTTGTTAGGTATTTCGAGGTGTTTGTAAGATCTGTGTCAATCATTTTGGTCGTTGGATCACTAACGCCCGAAATTAATATTCAGTCTCAAAAAATAAAGGATTTTTTTATAAAATCTCTATGCACATCCCTTTTCTTTATTTTTAACGACTGCTTCTGATTGAACATTGTAAAAACTCGAATAGGTAAATTCGGTCATCGATTGGTCACAAAGATCAAACCGAAGATAGAACCGAGATAGTTTATTAATTTCCTGCATCAAAGGTTTCACATTGAGATAGCTTATTATTCCACTTTATATAATGTGTTGACTTTTGTAATCCCAATGTTAGGAAGATGTTTAAGATACGGAGGTGCCATCCAAGTGTATTGTTAGACATCATTGTAGAAGTACCAGCCAACCAGGGGTTACTAATTAAAGTGATAATGTAGAATCGTGATCTAAAAAGTTATGTTTTACTTCTACGTATAATTTCTCTTACTTTACTTTTTACGCATTTCTTTTAGATGAACTAATTCGGGCACGCCGCAATCGCGGCGGTCCCCTCTTTGAGGAGTGGCTGGATAGGCGTCACGGCGTCCTGACCTACCGCATGACGCAGGTCCTCACCGGACACGGAAGTTTCGGGAGGTTCCTGTGTCTGATAGGGAGGGAAGAAACGCCTGGGTGTCACCACTGCGAGGATCGTCCGGAGGACACGGTGGAGCATACGGTGCAGGACTGCCCCGCTTGGGCAGAGCACCGCCGTGTCCTCACGACGGCGATAGGCGGAGACCTCTCACGCCCGGCATTGGTCGAGGCCATGCTGCGGGGCGAGACGGAGTGGGAAGCGGTCGCCTCCTTCTGCGAAGCAGTCATGCTCGTGAAGGAGGAGGCGGGCCGCCTGAGGGAGAGGACAGCGTCCTCCCTCCACCCCAGCCGCAGTGGTAGACGCCCACGGCGTCGGACGTCGCGAGACGATCTCCGGCCACCGTAGGCGCGGGCATGCGGGCGGCGAGTAATGGGCGACTCGCTGTCCGACCATGGACCATGCCCGGGTCGACGGCGCGTTGTGTTCCACGCGCGCCTCAAAGAGTGTCAGCATAGTGACGGGGCCTGTAGAGGGCCAAAGCCTGCTGGGGTCGCGGGACCAAGGGATTACCGTGACCCCGGTACGTAAAGGGCTAGTGAAGGACACCGTGGATTTTAGTCAGTACAAGTCTGACAGTCCCTCCCGCCCTGCCCTGGGTGGGAGGACTCATTTGATGATTTTACCACGATAAAAAAAAAAAAAAAGATGAACTAATTGTTTTAGTTTCACAAATAATATATGTAAATTGCCATATTAGGTGCAGAACAAAGAAAAAACCTAATTAAAGGAAAAACTCGTGTGGTACGGGTCCGTCTGCACCTGTATGTTAAAATTTTAGGCTTTTACTATACAGATTCCTTGTTTAATATTATCACAATATCTAGAAGAACTAGCAGATTATAATGGGGTCATTTGTATTTATATCTTCATAATTTCTGGTAACAAACAAAATAACCAAAATTCCGTGCTTGTGTTCTTCGGAGCTGGTAAGCCAGGCAACAAAGAGACGCGCAGACTCGCATAATATCAGCCACCAGGATCGCGCCTAACTCACTCTTAAACACAGCACTATAAATACGAGCACTAAATACCTGCCCGGACTTAAGGGGGAGGTGTTGCTAATTACCGTATCTATATAGAAAGATATCTTTTTTCTTTTGTTTTTTGGATGAAAAGTAAAATCTCTCTCTTCACCCAATTGCCGTCCATTGTTGGACGTAAGCCTCCCCCAAAGAAAACCAACTATCCCGGTGCTGGGCATTATGCATACATCCACTGCCAGCCACCTTCTTCAACATTTATCTTAAAAAGAAAAACACGGGTCTCTAAATTAGTACACGATCTAATCAAAGAGATTTTTATGGTTGTCAAAATTGGGAGTTTATTATGAAAAAGTTACTCTTTCATTTAATTAATACTTTTAGGTATTTAATCAAATTAAATTAATACAATTGGGCAGTTGCTAGAAATCTGAAGAGATTTTCCAACTGTTATTGGTCAAATATCAAACCACGAAGATTCCACACTACACACCTAGTGGGCTGCACCCCAAAATTTCTATTTACGAGTAATAAGACCAACTCTATGATATGCTCTATTAAGGCCCTTTTAACATTTTATTACAGAATTTTAAAGCTTTTTTTATACCCAATCAGCGCCTCAACCCTTCCCCTTAACTATGCGGTGAGCAGGAAGGCAAGTATACACAAAAACTGCAAGTGTGTGCCTGTTTACGAGGCTCGCACGGCTGCGGTGGCCTGCAGAATTATAAGAGGTTTAGTGTGTACTACTAAACAGATATTAAACTACCTTTAAACAAGGAGATTTTGTCCAAATTTGGGGGTAGTATTGTTTTGTATTAGATTGGCTATTCTTTGGAGATATTTTAGAGGACTTAATTTCGGAGAACCGTCTCCATGTAAGACAATCGTGTTCAGGAAGACAACACTTCACAGATCTGGTTGGATGTATCGATGTAATTCCACTTGGAAATGGACTTTGATCTTTTTGAGACTAGAATAACTTTTCATTTGGGTATAAAATTATCAAATGAATCTTCCTAAAACCTTCTTTCTTCATATTCCTGTTGCTTTTCAGGGTTATCAAATATTTGCTAATTAATTGCAAACCTTGCCAAATAAGGTAAAATTACTCAAATCATCAGCCTATAATATCCCCACAGCTGGAACTCTGTGTTCTCTACTCCTTCACCGTTTTGAGAGCAGTGGTGATGAAAAGTGCTATTGAAGGACGCCGTGGATTTTAGTCAGTATAGGTTTAGGTAGCAATAACCAAAAAACCACACAGTCTGAAGCAATCAACAACCAGTTCTTAAACCCCCAAAAACCTAAGTAGGACAGTTAAAAGCTGATGTTATTAGAAGCACGTTAGGGCGCGCTCACACCAGCGCGGCGCGTTGTCGCGGTGATGTACGCGACCGAACGCCCGTAAACATGCTCCACCTGGCTTTGCTAACGCTACCTACATGGTCAGTGTAAGGACAGCAAAGAAAGTAAGAAGTAAATTTATCGAGCTAATTTTTTATAATGTACTAGCTGTACCCTGCCCCGCTTCGCTGTGGCACAAAAAACTGATTTTTCAACAAAAAAAAAATAGATAAAAACAATCCTTGATGCGAATTATATATCATGCTAAAATTTCTTCTCATGTGACTGCGTCATTACGACTGCGGTTGTCAGCGAGTGTTATCCTCGCTTCCGGTAGATGGCGTTCACTGGTACAGAGCTGATCGTTAAAAAAACAGTTTTTTGGCGGTTGCGGATATGTAACTGATGCAAAAAATAGATAAAAACAATCCTTGATGCGGATTACATATCATGCTAAAGTTTCAGCTCAATCAGTGCAGTACTTTTTGAGTTTTTAAAGCATACACAAACCAACATAACATTTTTATATATATAGATTTAAGATATATATAAAACACTTCTCAATAGACGAATGCAGTGGTTCAAAAAAGTTTTTATCGAAGAGTTTATTTTTTATTTAGATAAAAGTGTTCTTGAAAAACCACAACAAGATCATTATTTTGTTTTACAGATGATAAAATCTCTGAAGTGTATAAAACTTTATAATTTTAAGATTTATCATTTTACTATTTTTCAAACAACTGATGGAGAATTTATTTTATCAGTATTATTTAAGTTTATTAGTAATACTATATCTTTATAACAACCATAAATATACCATCTATCATATTTATTTATTTATAGGCTAATATATTACCAAACTTTTCTGCTAACCGTACGAGGATCTGCACCTCGCCCGGTATCGGAGATATCAAAAAGCTTACGCCGAGTTAGGGCACTCGATTAAAGCCAGCCTTGTTTGCATCGCCGCTGAATGTGCTGACCCTACCACTACCACTTGAGAGCTGTTTTATGGTAATTAAAATTTTTGTTAACGATCCTTATTGTTTTGCTTACTGTACTTGTTGGGTTTAGTCTCGTGAGATGTGTACGTGTAAGTGTGTGCTTTGGATTTTGGTAATTTTAGAAGGAAATAAAAAAAGGGAATTAGGATAATTTCTTTAACAGTCTCTAGCATTTTTGCAGATAGGCAGTTAGTTGCCTCAAGAAAAATTGTTGTATTCAGTGGCATCCTGCTAGACAAGGATCCAATTCAATTGATCAATCTCTAACAGAAATGACTTTTAAGAAAAATACTCAACTTGCTTGGCTATTATTGTCAGTAATTTTGAAATGTTTTTTCCATACCTCTTAATGAGTAGTTAGAAATTGTATTGCCTTATTTAGTCGCAAATCTAAAACGGCCTTTTAAATATTTGATTCGACTTTGAGTCTGACACTGATTATGTTATACACCATGAACATTTAACTACAACACACATTATGACGTCACTGACCTCAATACCAGAACAAAACACGACTCAAATAATAAAACATCAAACATCAACATTGAAATAATAAATCTGCGCGTCCATTCCCCCCTACCCCCTCCCCCCTTCCCCCCACTCAGCTCAAGGAGGCATCCATGAACGCTGTCAGGGCATGATGGACGGCCGAGCATAAAACTGACGAGACGACTACCCACGGTACGAAATGGCTCTACGGAGCCCAGTATATCACTTTTATTACATGCCATCTTCATTTTCATATTTCATATTTGCATTTCTGTAGCACCCCCCCACCCTAGGTCGTCTCCCCCCCGTTTTAAGCGTTTCGCACGTTTTTCTATGTAATCGCTCGCTTTGTGTGTGTGACGTAGTGGGCAACGCGTCAAAGGAAAGTTTTTATGGCGTTATGTTGGCTAAACGTGTTCGTGGTGTTAAGGTTCCGTATGTAAATATATTGTGTTCTCTTTGTTCTCCGATTTTTGGTGTTTCTTTTTTGAGATAGAAACGAAACTATGTAGTTTTCATTCCGTGTTCTTATTTTTTAATTTCTCGTGTGTTCACCTCAATATTTGTCGCAAAAAATCGAATTTCTTTTTGTTTAATCCAACCCTCAAAATTATTATTGTAACTGGTGAACTCATTTGTTTTGATTTCACGATATTTCGGCGCTCTTGTAAGATAATCACTTTTAAAAATTATTCCCATAAGTTCCACCAATATGGGACATAATTATGTTACTACTTTTTAAATCAGAAAGGTTGGCTTCTGTATCGCTTGATAGACCAAAAATAAATATGACAAGTAGTGTAATCGTGTCATTTTGGTGTAAGCTTGGCAAGCCAACCGATACAGCCTGACGACTCATTTAGCTAACCACTACTTACATTGCCAAAACCGACAAATAATTTGCCTGTAAACTTATGGTCTAGCATTTACTAACAAACTGACAAAGTTTTGAACTACAGAACTCGATAATTCAGTGAAAAATAATGCTTATTTCGAATTTGACTATCTATTAGGCACGTGGTGGCACCATCTATTTAAGAATTTTAATATTGTTTTCCTCGAAAACAGTACTTTTTTCGGGACAAATTGTATCCTATGTTCGTTTGGATAACTGTGTTGTCAGAACACAGTTACATATATGCAAAATTTCAGGATGGTCGCATCAGTGGTTTAATTAAGCGTGAAAAGGTAAAACTTGCTTTCACATTTATTACATTAGTCAGTGAAAGGATAAGATGAGAATGAGTAAATAGCTTCACAGCCATAATTTTTAAATGCGAATAAATTGTTGATTAACCTCGGCCATGACTGCGGTACCCTAAAAAGCTAAGTGAAGGAAATGTATAACAAAGTTGAGGGCATGTTGTGACGTGTTCTTTGGCGGACCCCGGCTAAGCTGCTTAATACACGACGCTGTGTTCACGAGCTTTTATTTTTAACATTTTATAACTTTATCGTAAACGTATCGGGATTCAGATTGTTGAGAAAATTTTCAACAAAATTAATATGGTTTAGTTATTCGCACTGGTAGTGTTAGTGGTACTGTTTTGGACGGCGAGTAATAAGTAGCTCGCCGTTCGATCAAGGACCAAGGATATTACACACTATAACCGTAACCTGCAGCTTTGGCCGAAGTTTCAGACGTGCACTAGGTACTTTTTATTACTTTCAGGCGTAAGATTAGTTAATGTTACGAACTTAAAATTGTTGACAACATGATTGGGTAGGTATACCGACTCCCGAAGTGTTCTGAGAACTTGAGAATTCTAAACTAATAGGGAGTAGGGTACACTTAAAAGTTCTGAGTTACTTTCGTACGGGCCTGTACGAGTATCTTCGTTACGGACCAACATAACAGACTTCCTGGCCCGAATCATCGGCGCGGCGTGATCCACGCGCGCCTGAATGAGCTATCAGCATACTTACGGGGCTCTACAGAACCACACGCCTGTCGGAGTCGCGGGAAGGACAGCTTGGATCTTTGTGTTTGTCAGAAACACAACAAAAACTTTGAGTTGAGACAGAAAAGTTCTTAAGGCTACTTTTTTTTTTTTTTTTTTTTTTTTTTTTTTTTTTTTTTTTTTTTTTTTGCGTGGTAAAATCATCAAATGAGTCCTCCCACCCAGGGCAGGGCGGGAGGGACTGTCAGACTTGTACTGAATAAAATCCACGGTGTCCTTCACGAGCCCTTTACGTACCGGGGTTACGGTGATGGGTAAGTCCCGCGACCCCGGCAGGCTCTGGCCCTCTACAGGCCCCGTCAATGTGCTGACACTCCTTGAGGCGCGCGTGGAACACAACGCGCCGTCGACCCGGGCATGGTCCTCTTAAGGCTACTTTGCAGTAAAGAAAGCGTTCTATAACGGAATCACCATTTTTTAAGACAACAAAGCAGTGAATAACAGTGATTATAAAGACCTACATTTTATGGATATAAGGATATCAATGGATCTCCCTGACGATGAGAGCATTATTGGGATACATACATTAACTTATGATAAGGAAAGCAAGAAACATAAAATAAGGATTTGAGCAGAACTTTCGAAGTTCAAATTAAACTATGTTGCAATCATCAATTAAATAGGTTACGGTGACCGTTTTCCAACAAGCAGGCTGTATGTTTGTTTGTCACCTATCTTACTTCTTCTTACTATCTTACATATTACTAATCCTTTGTTCGGATGGATTACTGTTTGTTACTCTTTCACGCAAAAACTACTGAACGGATTTTAATGAACGTTGGTACACAGGTAGTTTATAACCTGGATTGACACATGGTTTAGTTTCCTGATTTTATGTTCCCATGGGATACTATTCGAGTTGTAATCATGCTGGCTACAGCAGTATAGTATAAAAAAAGACCATCGTACTTCGCAACTCAAAACTCCCAGCTTAGTAGTCAATATCACCATCATATATTTTTCCATAGGCGTTCTCCCGTCATCCCACACAAAGACGTGGTCATAACTCCTTGCAGCACACAGGAACAATGCTGGAATTAATTACCAGCGCCGCCCACCAGACCCAGATGTTTTTCACTCATTGTTTGTGGGCTGAAGTTTGGCTGATGTGCATTATTGGGTAGGTGTTGATCATGTTGTGATATTTATTTTGTTCCATGAATGATAGATTTATCTGCAATGTTACGGCTTTTAGTTTGTATTACTATTACCAAGATTACGGTGCAAATTACGAAAAATTCTTTGCTGATTAATTTCTTTACAAGATGCATAACAGTTACATTCATTCTCCGGTACTTCGTCTAGCTTCATTGTCTTGGCACTCTGTGGTTTAATTCTGGTCTTCAAGAGTATTTTTTTTTTTTCAAAATTTGAAATTTTACACTTGGTATTTCTCATGTATCGTGGGTGCGTTTACAAACATAAAAACTCAAATGTTAAACAAACACTTAGATCCGTAACAACTACTTGTAGGTCAAACAAATATTTGCTCCTTGAGGTATCGAACTTGCGACACTCTGCAGTCGATCGAGCAGCCACGCTAACCGTTTACAGTGGTTTGGGAATAATTCGGTGGGATTTAAGGAAAAAGCAAATATCAGCTCTAAATAAAATACTGAACGTTCAAATCATTTCAAGGCAAATCATGAGATTTGAATAACCTGTAAGGATAGTAATATGAAAGAATTCAACACATTTTTAAGTAAATGTTCACCTCATTAATCACCGCGTGTTTTAAAGTCGTATAATGTAAATGAACATTTTAAAATCTTCAAAATATTACTTTCACAGCCACAAGAATGCATTTAAATGATATTTTAAAATTCCGAATCAAAATGAAGCTAATAACTTTCTTTTTTTTTCCAAACACATTAACATTAGTTGTCTAATTAGTTTAACAAAGTCAAACCGGTCTACACACGATCAGGATCTAAAAAAATAATATCTAATTTAATATATTGGTAGTGAACGAAATACTTAAGTTTTTTTTTTGTAAATATATATATTTTACTTTTATTAGTAATATGAAACTCGATTTGTTTTGCCAGGTTTTTCGATCATGACTGCTGAGATCAAAGGAGCTACATCATCACTTTCCAGGGCAATGCAGCCCTGAAACGTGAAGGGCATGTGAAGGAACTATGTGGTTTTTAGTCAATAAGAGTCTGAAAGCTCCTTCAGCTCTACCAGGAGGACTAATTTAATGATATTTACACGCAGAAAAAGAAAGAGCGGTGATGAAAAATGATAACACAAATATATTTCCTTGATGTTTCTCTATTGGTTCTTTTCAGTATTTATGACTTTAAAATGAGGTCCTCTGATTTAAATTCTGTAGTAAGATATATAAATATCAAAGCTCAGGATAAAATATTTGTAAACCATACATAAAATAAAACAGAAAATACAGTGTTGCAATTTTTTTCTTATTTAATTAGGGACTACTAGGACTGCCATACATATGACGTAGGACGTCCCATCACAACCTTAACGTAGAGTTCTTCTTCTTCTTCGTCAGTTCACTTTTGACAGAATGGTCGTGGTCAGCATGTTGCAGCGAGACATCGTGCTGCCATAATTCTCCTCACAATGCGGCGCCATCCATAACATAGAGTAGGTACCTCCCAAAAGATCAGAATTTTGCCATGAACTTGAACACCCTCTTCGCTTCATAATGTTCACTTTAAAATTATAACTTCGACTTATATATTTTTATTAAAATCATCATCGCGACGATTTCTCTCTACAAAAATAAATCTAGATGCAAATAACTTTTATGACGGTACAAATCCTAGAACTTGCTAAAATGAATGTGACAACCGTAAACATGTGTGTGTGTGTATGTGTGAAGCCCCAACTCCGTCCGTGTATGTACAGACAACAAAATTATAAAAGGGTAAATAAAACAGAAAGCTTACACAAGTCATAAATTTGATTTATAGAGATTAAAAAAGGCGCTTTAGAAACGGCTCGAACGAAAATTTTCGGTGGGACGAATCGGGAGACGAGTGTAGCGTCCGCAGAAAAAGTTAAGCAGCTGTCATTTCGTGATTCTATGAAAGGTAAATGAAGGCAAAGTATTTTTTTCAAATAATTTACTTCGGAATTCGGCATTTTCTATTGTGCTCGCTTATTAAAGTACTGAATGAAATTTTGAACATTGATATTTCTAAATCATTTTATCACTCACACAATATAATGTCTCTTGTAACTAGTTAAAATTGTTGTTTGTTTGCAAAAAGTTTTAACTATTATTGTAAATTATTTTAAAAATTAGGTTCTCTTTTACTATTTTGTATGTTAAATCCACTATGCATATTTTTTCGATGAGGTAGACTAAAATTGTTTTATAAAATATTAACATCACACGGTAACAAAATTGTTTCAACAATCTCCCGTTTTTGCAACCCCTACTCATGTCAGCGCAGTGTCGATGTTCGGGGCCGTCAGAGGGGGCGCCGTAAGAAAATTTACAGGCACCGCCGTATTTCACCCCCGCCTTTTTTGTTAATCTACCCTCCTAATGCGTCGCTTTGTTTACCTGCTGACCGTACATAGTGTCCTTAGTTAACGTGTTCAGATGGAATTATTACGCTTATTTTGTAAAGGGGGTCTTTTGTTTCGGGGTGAACAGAAAGCTAGGTTGTGATAATGGGATCTTGCGGTGTCTAGGTGTGGGTGATTCAAAGTGAGTTTGTAATGCAGGTGTATTAACAGTAGTAATTAAATTCAAAAGTATTATAAGACACATTGCTGCGGGCAAATTTTAGTATTTACACGCTCTTAAACAAATAAAACCAAATAAAAATATCATTAACTAATAAGATAATATCGTCAATAATATATGATTGAAAATTGTTTTGCTTATTTTTTTTTTTTTGTTTAATGTTATTGTCATCGCCGAGGTTTAAATACAGTTCTCAAATGCAATGCATAGTGATGAGAATGCTCCATGTTATCTTCTATTAAAGATGTCTAAATGATCCAATACACAATCTTCGTCCTATATAGAGTTTGCAAATGAGCGTCGCTTTGAAAGTTGTGCAATACAGAGATACAGCAACTTATGAGGGCGGACCTAGCTTAGTTTTCGATTTGGCAAGCAACCGGGCAATATTGTTCGGTTCGCGAGCAATTCCTACAGTATGTTTAGCGTTTTTATTAGTTATTTGATTTTCGAAATATTGGGTTGTGCGAGAATGGGGTCTTTCGGGTTTTTTTAAGGGTTGTAATGAGGTCAGGGTAGCGAACACAGGGTTATCAGTCACTATGTAAGTTTTAGTTAAATGTTCAGAATTATTATATTATTATTCCGATTAAACATGACTTGTTCAATACAGTTGATTATATTGGAATAACTAGTTGGGTTGTCAAAGACTCAGGGGCTAAAAGAAATTAATTAGCAGTTTGGTAGATGAACAAAACCAAAAATATCGCCTTAAATATTATCGCCGCAACCTGTATCACATTTAATGACTGATTCACATTACATCCATCCCTAAAAGTCTAGACATAACACTATCACCGCCACTTAACAACCATCCTTGTACATTTTAACCCTTCGACTGGTCATATAATTGGTCCAATGAGGGGTAGAGCGGGTTATTTCATAATCTACGGCACTCCCCCCTCTCAACCCCTCGCTGCAGACGGATCAACGCTGCACAATCCCGGCGATAGAATTTTATGAGACCCCCGGATGCAGCGTGGTAAGCAGTAGTCATAAATAGTTGCGAGTGTTAGGGTTGACTGGATGTGGCAGGTTATATTTTTTATATTTGTAACTCGACTTTTTACGTCAGAACTTCAAAAGTCGAATTACAAATAGATTACTAGAAGGGTTATTGACTAGCATCACCCCTTTCAAAGAATGTTTCAATTACCAATCACCCTGTACTTGAGTTTTGAAAGCTAAAGATGATATCATATAACATTAAATACAAAATTGTTTCTAATGACGGTTCTCATACCATCTTTAGACATAGAATGGACGTAGTGGACGTGACAAGAAAAGGCATGGCCAACAATGTTATAAGAATTTAAATACAGCATTTGTATTAAAACTAATATTGGTTTCAGTCCAGTGTAGGAAAAGTATTATTAAGGTTTTCAATGAGAAGTTTCCCAGTCAAAGCCTTTGAATTTGTGCCTGGTTGATGATGTGCTCGTTGTCGTACATTTGCTTATTTACAGAAATGTGAGTATACCACCTCTAGTAAAACTTCAGGTTCTAAAGCAATAATGGCTAGAACAAAAATGTCTCCGCTAAATTGACATTGTAAATGTTAATTGGGGTAACTATCACCGTTCATACACTAAACCAGTAAGCCTTTGTCAAACAGACAGGCGTTGCGAATGCGAAGCGTGACGTTTTTACTTGTAATTGTTTGAATCCAGTCACATAGAAAAGCGATAGCGATCCGATAGCGTGACAGAACTATCGGACTGATGTCTCGCTTCGGTTCGGTATCGCTTCGAAACGCTTCGCTTTCGCCTATCTGTTTGTCTGTTTGACAAAGCCATTTCGCCTCAGTCTCGAAATTTCATTGCCCGCTGACTTCAACCGTCAAAACAAAAAGCATCAACCAAAAGGTTTTTCCCCAACAACGCTTCCGTCACATCTAGAAAGGTCCACATCTGTTGTAAGCACATTAATGCACTACGACTGTACGTAACTATTACGGCGTGAGTTGTGGATTTGTTTTGCCGGTCAGATAGTTGAAAATATGAAAATGAGTTTCAAGTTTCACTAAGATGTGGAGCGACATCAAATTTTATGGACAAAACAACTTTTGTATTAATTCTCGTACAAGTTTCGTGTTTTAGTGTTACGTGGATAAATTGTATTTGTGGGGACATATTTTTGGGTTTTATTAGGTATGGACTTTAAGAAGATATCGCTGTTAGTTTATATAGAACTATGAGACATAATGGTAAGCACATTTGCCATAGAAAAGGGCAAATTCTCCGACCGGTCTGATATTGTGTCTGGTGGAATTTTTACTCGGGGTGATGAATAATTTTGATATCTAGTATGATTTTAGTTCATAAGTAGCATTGTAGATGTCGCCACAGTTTTATAAGATTTCAGATGTGGTTACTAGAATGAGCTTTCTCTCTTGTGGAATTACTGAAGGTTGTAAAAAAGTTACAAGTAGTTATCTGCAATATTTGGCCATGGATATGTAAAACATGAAGAACTTTTAAATGACTTGCGAAGATCAAATGATGGTTGTGATCTATCTATGTCCTTAAGCTGTAGAAAGACTTAAATTAAGCAGTGTTTGGTTTGTATTACGTAATTGGGCAATTTTGTAACAATGATATGTGGTTACTCAAAAACAGAGACAGAGCAGGCTGCTTCCTTAGAAAGCCCCTTAATAATACAAAAGAATTCGTCGAATAACATCAACTTTATTAATTTACTACCCTACCAATCCATACCTCCACTTATTTCATCCAAGCTTTCAAGTATTTACAACTTTTGTAACCAACTCAAAGTTGAACAGTCTTGTAGAAATATAAAAGATCGTTGAGTGAAGACTGCGGGGTGACATGATACGGACAAAAGGCACCAGATTGCACCTACCTCCCCTCGTGTTAAGGGGAGATTCGCTTCGGCAGATTTATTGGGTCTGATCTCAGTTTTTTTGCTAAGAGAATATGGTTACTATAAAGGTAAGTTGTTTTGAGAGATTATAGGCTGTAAAGGTAAAGTTGTTTGGTCGTATGGTTGCTTTTCAAAGATGGATTTGTTATTAAGTTTTACTACGCTATTATAAAAAACATAGGATTTCCTAGTAATACATTTCTTGATGACATAAAACGGTAGATATTTAGAAAATGATGGTTTTAAACCAAGAAATAATAAACACTTATGAGGTTTATGCTGGTTTATTCAATGGCAAAGACTAGAAATTTATGAAGAAAATATTCTGAACATACAAAAGCGCGTATACAACGTAACCAACAGAACGTAATTGTAATGATAATTTTTTTTTCTTGCATATTGTTTTCGACAATCTTTTTACACGTCTAAATAAACATACATTTTACATTTTTAAACTAGATGAGGACGAAAACAAAAAAAGGGTTTCTTAATATCGAGTCTAGACAGCTTCCTCCCCCTTAACAGTTGCAGCGGATTTCAAGACGGACCGACGGACAGCGGGGGCAGGTAAAGGGGTCAACCATCATCGATCGGGGTTCAACCCGCCGGTAATCATACCCCACTTGTTTATTTTATATTGGAAATGTCAGCGGCGTGTGTGATGTTCGGTTGTTTCTGTAGTTGCACGGCTATTGAAGGGTTAAGATGTGTTTTGAAGAAGTGGGGTAGTAATGTGAGGGTTAAGTTTTATGATTTGAATGGCTTTAAGATGATTTGTATTTATTTCCAATGTTTTTTTGTTTCGCTTGCTCATTCGAAAAATATTATGAAGTAACTTTTGATACTGAAATTGAGCTTATAATTTGTTTTATTACCTAGAAATAAGATAGTTATAATATCAAAGTACCTCGTAAAATATACTTTAGTAAGTCTTTCTTATGAAATAACAAGCCGTGTCTGGGGAATTATCATCGTACACATGGCAAAAAATAAACTTAAAGTGTCGAAGGACGAATTTGCAAAAAACCCTCCCTACTACTTAGCATTGAAACAAGAAATCGTTGTACCCATGCTTCTTGACCCAGTCTTTAACGCTGTGTTCTGATCATCACATAACATATTTTAACGTAAAGGCCACTCTACAACAGCATTACCGGCACGATAATAGTCTTTAAATGTTCGTAAAAACGCGATAATTAATCAATCTGGTATTTTTCGTTAGTATGGTCCTAGTGTGGTCGCGGGACTGTACGAATTACCGTGACCCCGGAAATTAAAGGGCTATTGAAGGACACCGTGGATTTTAGTCAGAACGAATCTGACAGTCCCTCCCGCTCTGCCCCAGGTGGGAGAACTCATTTGATGATTTTACCACGTTAAAAAAAATGGTCCTAGTTTAGAAGTATATTAATTTAATGGGCTAACCTCTTGGGGCACCTCTCCTCAGCAATGAACTGTGCTAATTACAACCAGTCTCCGAAATCTTAGAAATTCCATCACATATTCTTGGAGATTTCCACTTGAAATTATCAGGTGCATGCTTATGAGTCCCTGTTGTGTTGCGGTGGCACTGCTGCATACAACGCTGCCTCAAAGAGACTGGTGAACACTTAACACCTTACTCGGGCAGCAGTGAATGTTTAATAGCGGTCACTTTGTCACATGCTCTCATGGGCTTTTTGTAAACTGACTGGGGTGTGTGTTTCCATTGTATCACGTCTTTGGATATGGGGTCGCGGGACTGTCTACTGTGACCCTGGAACGTAAATGGCTATTGAAGGAACACCGTGGATTTTAGTCAGTACGAGTCTGGCAGTCCCTTCTGCTCCACTCGGGGAGAGAGGACTCATTTGATGATTTTACCACACAACATTTCACGGCACGGTTAGAGTAGTGGCTGAGCGATTAGATTGCTGCTTGTAGATCATACAAATATTTGTATGATCTACAAGTAGTTGTTCCGGGTCTGGGCGTTTGTGTATGTGAGTTTATATGTTTGTAAACGCATCCACGACACAGGAGAAATCTAGTATGGGGCAACGTATATTTTTTTAAAGAAAACCAAGCTAAATAAAAACGTCTTTTTCTCAACAGACATTTCCTAAGAAAAATAGTGGTTTTTAGGTGCTAAAATCATCGAATAGTGGTATGTCTACCATGTTGTTGTATTAAGGCACCAGTCCTGATGACAATACTAAATTGAAATAATTTTAGAAGCTCAACTTTTTAAACTTTAAAAGGCGTCACAGCACATGCTGCGATGCCTTTTGGTCTCGTGCTGTTTTTCTTTCATAGATTTTTCTTTAGAGTTATTGTTGTTGTTCTGTCCTTAGTGAGTCCAATAAACATCTTTTTTTATCTGTTATTAACTTTTACCTGTTCCATCAAGTATCGGTCACTGACCATCTTTTACCGTCCAATGGAAACACACCCAGCAAGTGCATGCACGAAGTGCGTCGCGACCACACGGACTGTCTTACCCCTTTATGCAGGTCCCCTCAATACAAGCGCTGCATATTTTAACCTTACCTCGACCACAGCCCGCTTCGTAAACGCTATCTGCTTTTGACTTCGCAAACATAACTTTACCTTACCGAGAGCCGAGGTTATTCCATTTTCAATTGTATCTTCGTCGGAGTAAGACGTGTCGGTGCCGTTGTAAGTGAAAATGGTAGTTGGTAGGTGAGTAAAAGCTAAGTCATTGGTCGCGCTTGAGATATTAGCAGCCTCAGTACTCCAGATGGGTGCATTTACGTGGAGATATTTCCGATTTGATAGCCTTTGAGGCGGCGTGAATTCTGAATGAGTTTGGCTTCGGCTTGCTTTCGATTTAGGTGTCGTGGGTGCCAGAGGGAATAAAGATTGGCAAATTTTTTGCAAGTGAATATTCTGAGAAAATGAATTTTTCTTTTCTACAGGTCAATTTTTGGGGATGTATATTTATTTTTTCAAATAAATTCTATGTAACTTAAAAAATACTGTATTATATTGTTATTGAAAATGATTATAATATTGGCATTATTATACTTTTGTAAACTTGCATGCTCATTTGCTCAGCATGAACAAAAGTGTACAGGAGGATTTTTTTTTAATCGAAAATAAGAAAAGTCTAACCACTAGCCTTATTATTAACCATTAGTTATAAAACAGTCACAATAACAAACACTTCCAGATTTTTACAAACAATCGCCTACCACATGTTTTTTATGTCGTCACATCAGCCGAGGTTGGTGCGAAACTAACCATTGTTCTTGCGACAACCTGCCACCGACGGCGACGAGCCAGTGGAGCTGTCTCAGATGTGACGGCGCTGGATTTTTGTCAACTACTGTTGGTAAATAAGGATGTTGTATTTTTTAGTTTTTATAATTAGTACATGTAAATAATAGAAGATTTAAGACATTAAGCGTCAACCTCAAATGAATTAAAATAACACATGTCTTCGAATTTTTGGTTTTTTTTTTAAGTTAAGTTAAGTCTTTATTTGTCTTAAACATGGTTTACAGTGGTGTTACAATTTGTTTTTAAAGTACACATGTTTAGCTGTATAGAGAATGTCTATAGATTGCATGCAAAATATTTAGGTTATACAAATGTCACAAATTAATAAGATTTGTCATTATGATAATTATCATTACAATAAAAAATATGTAATAAAATAAAAATATATCTTAAATTTTTAAAATCAAAAAAAATCATTTATGCTATAAAAATTATGTTCATTTAGCCATTTATACAATTTATTTTTGAAAACGTTAATATTGTTTAATAATTTCAATTCTTCTGGAATTTTGTTGTATATGCGCACACACATCACAAGACAGCTTTTAGCATATTTCCCAGATTTAGGAGTATTTCTTAATACAAGTCTGTGTGGATCCTTTCTGGGTTGGGAAATTACTTCATATGCTATGCATATGGTTTTAGGATGTTTTCCTTCATCGTTTGAGAGCAGTGGTGATGAAATAAATTACACAAAGTAATGCGCCTGGCTGGGTTCGAACCCACGACCTACAACTCGTAAGTCAATGGCCACCACTGCTCCTACAGATATGGACGGACACAAAACAACCTCGTTTTGCGTCTTTGTGCACCCCGCTACTAAATAAGACACAACCTCATTAAAATAAATAAGCCAGCGGAGATATAACGAGTGATAATACAGCGCCAACTACATGAGTAGGTAGGCAGACAGTGTCGTCACGCGTCGCTGATAATTCGCGGCACAGCTGAAAATGAGCTGCATATCACTGGCTATCCTAGGAGCATACAGGGTGCGACAATTTACTTTGTGGGAAAAAAATAAAAGTTTTATCTTTTCGGATTGTATTTGTTGGTAGTCTATCTAGAATTGGACATTTCTAGGATAAGGACTGAAAAATCTAGTTAGCCCGTAAATTATTATTCGACCCGTTTTTTTTTCTTCTGTTACATAAGTCAAAATTAACCAAGATACGACGCTTTTAAAATTCGCAATACTTCACTCTTAATCTTCGTAATAATTCTTACTAGTTCTGACGTCAGTCTCGTTTTTAAGCGTTCTATCTTGTCTCAATATTCAATGTCATAAAAAATACGTGTTCATTATTTTTTAACTCCAACTGACTGTTTAATTAGATTAGAAATTTATTGATGCTGTCATCACGCCTTGAGAATATAAATATTTTTGCAGTGCATACCAAACAAGCTACTAATAAAACAAGCGATTTCGCCAATACATTACAAGTGCAAAAAAATTTTTGTTACTGAGGGTGATGATGCCTTAGCCAAACATTAACTTATGACAAAGAAAATGTTCCTCGCCGTCCCTGTTATTTTTAAAAGTAAAAGAATTTCGAAAGGTACTACGGTACACAAGCTAGTAAGGTAGAATCTTTGCTTGTATCTAGTATAGTTCATTCCCTAAAAATCTGGAACAGTATCGACCACAAAAATCATCAGTTTCCTGTTCTTCTCCCAAAAAATGGTGTGGTTAATTTTAATATGAATTATTTGACACCACAAAAAAATAATTCTGAATTAAAAATCTCACATTACAATTTCCACGCACCCTATATCTCCTCCTTGTACAACCAGACGCGGTTCACAACGGAGGCGTAAAATAAAAATTAAAATAAACAAAAGGCAACACTCGTCCTACACCCCGGGGCCGCTCGTATTAAAGCTTTTGTCCTAAGATTAGCTATTAAGAAAGGCCTTAATACCAGCTAGGTCTGTCGTCTGAACTTCACTGGTATTCTCTGGAATTAGTCGGTTTTGTGAAGGGAGGGGGGTTGAGGGGGGACTTTTGTTGCTCAGTTGCTTTTTAGATGAGAAAACTATGAAGAATGAAGTAGTGTTTTGACTTGATGGTTTGTGTTTTGTTTTTAACGCGTTCTTGTTTTTTTTTTTATTATTAGGTGTTGTTGTTGGATGCCTGTGTTTGTTTATTAGGTTACTTAGCTGCGCTGGAAATTCATTATCTGTCTCGGTTGCTATCTTGATCCCGATCTTTGAATGAAACCAATAGTCCTACTAGTGAATTGCCTTACATAAATAAAATCTCAGTATAAAGTTAATTTAATAAGTGCTGAAGATTTATTCATTGACCATTAACTATGTGCCTTTATGCAAATAGTATACAAGCTTAGCAATAAATAATGTTGCCTCACGTAGATAAATTAACAAAATTAATGTTATTACCTAGTTTTAAAGTAAATGACCCAATGCCGTTACACAATCGTACCATCTACGATTATATCAATATCAAATAAAATGACGTCAGCTATTCACCTTGGGACATCTTTAATCTTGCACTTTCTCAAGTTATGTCTAGAGGCCAACATAATATTACGCAAATTATATAAAATTGTCTCCTTGTAAAATACTAGCTGTTGCAAGCGGCTTCACTCGGTTTTAACTTGAAAATTGTCCCACGGAATGATAAAATTGGGATGAAAACTATCCTATGTGTTAGTCTAGGTTATATAATATCTGTGCACCAAATTCCATTCTAATCTGTTCAGTAGTTTTTGCGTGAAAGGGTAATAAACATTCTTCCATCGTATATATCGTCACAAACTTTTGCATTTATAATATTAGTATACAAATATTAGCTGATACTAGCGGCTTTGCCCGTGTATTGCTCGAAAATAATCTCACATCAAAGTAAAGTAAATGATATCCCGTGAGTTGTTTCGACTAAAATCTATCTCTGAGCCTTTCATCAAGATCCGTTCAAACATGATTGACTAACAATTATCCATCCATCCATGGCATAAATAATAATTATGAGTTAGACTAGTAAGATACTAATCAATTCAAAACTACAATATGTGTAATAGGCGATTTCGATTTTTTGCACATAAACATTATTCATAATCGATAAACACCATGAATATTAAAAACCAATTAAAACTAATCTACAAAAAGTATAATTCCAAACAAAATGCTAATCAACAAAAAAAAAAACAATCTACACAAATCACACAGTGGACAAGACACTAAATATCCGTAGACAAAATAAAAATCCCGGCAAAAAAAAAAATATCTCAACATTTATCACAACGTAGAATTCCTTTTAAAAAGTAAATTCTTTTCTTTAGCATCGATGGAAAGAACAGCGAAAGAGAATTAATGCAAAACAAAAGTCCCGCTATCTGGATGGTGGGCGGAGTGGCGGCACTAAATTACTCGATGGGCGTCAACCCACCGCCATGTATCAATCAGGCTGGCCTAGATTTATGGGACAGTTCACTTCGCAATCGTTAGCCTCCGCGACGAAAATGTGTTACTGTTATCCTGTGTCTTCCGACTTTTCTCTTTTTTCGGAGGGTGGAGTGTTGCGTTCGTTTATCTAGACTTGCGAAAATACGAATTGCGTGATTGTGTTCGCTGTAATTCATGAGGACGACTGTTACGAGTATGTACTGCCTGTGAAAAATTTCGCAAAACAAAAAATAATAATTAGGGAATCTTCTTGCAGGTGCTTTTGATTTAACTCATTTTAATCCATCTAGTTTTGGTTTATTTCAAAACAGTTCTGTTGAATCGAATCGAATCTGTTGAATCGAATCGAATCGAATCTGTTGAATCAGTTCTGTTGAATCGAATCGAATCGAATCTGTTGAACTTCAAAAAGCCAAATATTTAAAATTACATGTAAATACCACAAAAATAAATCCGTTACAGTCAACAATAAAAACATTTATAAAATTAACGTTTTCCAGTCCAGTCTGTGTCGCCATAAGCATTGATGGTTCTGTCCCATCCTTTGTCGGCGCGAAGCACAGTGCTCTTGTCATGTTGACATAAATGGAAAAAATGCGAATGGTCGCCACACTGAGGCTAATTTCCTTTTCAATGTTCCCTGTCCGTGTGTCTCTGTCCCTGTCAGTCCGAGTTGACGTCCCTTTCAGCTATTTTAAGCTTTGATGTTGTTTTTGATGATAATTAATTATGTTCTTAATTTTTTTTACGTGTGTGAGTTTTTCGTAATGAATATTTTTATGATGTTTTAATTTTTTGCTGATATGCTGAAGTGTGTTGTTTTTATTGAGTAGCTGTCTAGGAGGTAGTTTAATTGCCTTTGAAAATATTAAAATAAATAATTACTTTTTGTGACAAGAGGTGAAAGGTCAAGAAAAACAAATATGATGTTATTTTATGGAGCATCATTACTGTTTTCCGTTCGTAAAAATATTCTTGAAACGATATATCAACAATATATCACGAGTAAAAAAAAAAAATAACAAGAGAAAAGTTTTATGCCTACAACTACAATTGCATCATCATCATAAACCAACTTTCCTCCAAAAATATTTTACACTTCTCAAAAAACCTTTACGATCCAAGTCACACGTATTCCTACCTCCTTCCGCGTACAAAATACGAGCGACACGCGTTATAGTAACGATACGATTGCGTAAACACACAACAACTCACACCTGTGCGGTATTTACGAGTTGTGCTCGACTGTACGCCAATTTATTCGCACTGTTGTTACTTTTGTGCTTTATAGTAGCGTGTGAGTCTATTGAATGATTGGACGTTAATTTTGACGAAAATTGTACGAGCGATGATTCTTAGTTTAAAAAAAAACGAACTTGTTACAAATAGCGTTCTATTTATTCAGACTGTTTTTAAACTGGTTTTAGATTAAAAGTCTCATAAAACAAACTACATACATACTTACAAAACAATTTAATTTAGTGATGAATGTTTATATAAAAGCCTGTGTAGTTTTAGCATTCCTATAGAGAATAAACACGGCTTGTAGGTACATTATTATACCAATTTTAAGAACCACGAAAACCCGCAGTCTTTTTGTCCAACATGTTTATAACAAGCACCAACGGGCATTTAATATGAAGAATTTCAAGACTAATAAACTTAAAACCTTTTATTATCTTCAGAACATTAAGAAGTAAATCCACAGCAAAATACAACACAACAGAGAGTAATAAGAGACTAATCTTTACTACTGTCAACGACGACATTTTCTTTTCCCGCTATTTGAGTCCCGAAAAAAAAATATTAATAAAAATGCAAATTTTAAGTTTAATTCAACAGTCCGATTAGCCTCCTTGAGGGTACAGTGACGTAGATAACCGACAGCGCTGAGGTACAGTCGCGCAGATAAGCGGCTTTCATTACTGGCGTGTCGCGGCGACAATGGATTGCGACAACAAATCTCGGCGCTGAGTTATTTGTTGCTTGTGAGGTTATGTCGGTGACTGTACCTGTTATTGATGCTTTTGTTCTTGATTGTAGTGCAGTCTTGGAGGTGATGGGATGGAAGGAGGAGACGGAAATGTTATTCGCTTTTTTGTTAAAATATAGTTTTTGATAAACGAAAAATTACACTCGGTTTTGTGATAACAGGGTAGCTATTAAATTCAAATCAAATCAAATGCATTTATTTCAAGTAGACCAATTACATGCACTTTTGAACTGTCAAAGACATAAAAATATGATTAAATACTACAAAATTATGGTGCTACAGTCCCAGTCACAAGACATAAAACTGACAGAGATGCCCATTCCAAGGATTATTAGGATTATAAAAGTAATGACGTTTAGTAACCAAATAAAAATCTACTAGAGCTAGAATAGAGATAATTTCATGTTAAATGAACTATTGGAAATGCATAGGGGAGGCCTATGTTCAGCAGTGGCCGTGATGAAGTGTCTGAGAAAAAAACAAACCATATTTTTCCCATTTTCGTTATAATGGTGCTGATAGACTTGACTTGTAACAGAACATCGAGCATTCGCCGTTTTTAATTTTGTCGAACTGAAACATTAACAAAGCAAGGCATAGAGCCAAACATTTTCACAGTCTACCTAGCGAACGTTCTGGTCGATGAACGTCAATTTTTATTTTTGCTTGAAGTTGTCAGAATTGAAAGTCAGCTCGGCAATAAGCTCGCCAGAACGCTCGTTAGAATGCTCGCTACAACGCTTTCGTTTGTTCTCTGTAATGTAACATTCGCAAGAATGTTTAATTTCAAGTAGATAATGCTCATGTAAGCACCTTTAAGCCTTTGTCAAACAGACAGGCGACTCCGAAGCGATAACGAACCGATACAAGACGTCAGTCAGATATCGGTCACGCTATCGGATCGCTTTCGCTTTTCTAGGTGACTGGATTCAAACAATTCCATACATTACAAATAAAAACGCCTCGCTTCGTGTTCGCCACGCCTATCTGTTTGACAAAGGCTTTAAGCATAACACAGGAAGAACAGGAAAACAAAAAGAAAAGTTTACGACCAGTATTGTAGATCATCATAAACTAATCAGATAATATTAACGACTGTAAAAGTAAAAATTAGACTAGCATCATATCGGCGTCTATTTTAACACCTGAAGAGCTATTGCGAGCCATAATATTTTCAACACCATAGAAGAATTTATTATACCTACTGAAGCTACAGTTTTAGATCAGTGCAGTCGGAAATACCTAAAATCTATTTAATTTCACTCAAACACGACATTAATGTAAACAGATCTGCCTTTTATAACCTCTACTTTACGATGACACCAAAGTAAACTGCGCTTGCGCATCGGACAGACTATGTAAATGTTTGCGTTTCGCAGTGTTGTTGGAAAAGAAAAAATGTCTAATTAAGAACAAAATATAATTATATCTAGATGATTCAGTGATGTACTTGAAGAGCAATAATTAAAAAAAAATTGTCGTTGTAAATTGTTAAGTAGAAGAATATTTCACCAAATGTACCAACAAGCTTGTGCCCGCGGCGTTGCCTGTCTGAAATTTTGTAAATATCCCACGGGAATTCCATACGTGACCAAAAAGTATCCTATGAAGATCGACTACAAATTTCTTCTGATTTAGGATTTTGATAGCAGTGTATTATTTTCTTTTAAATTCTTTCAAGTTTATACTGTACAAACTAAATAGAAACCTTGAAAGGAAAATTGAGATAAACATTATTGCATATAAAAAAAAGCGACAGAGATTTAAATATCTCGTCCTGTTTCTATCTCCAGCTTATTTTACAGCACTTATCGTTAAGTCTTGTGTAATTTTATTAGCTATAACTACTTAGTATGTCAGCATTTAATTTAGAAGTTAGCTTACAAGTGAATGCTTCGCAATATTCATTAACAGAAAAAAGAGGAGACTTGAATCAATTTTCTTTTGCCCGTGACTTCACATCCCATTTATTTGTATACCAAAAATTATCAAAATTTTGTTAGTTTCATATTCATAATATTAGTAGGAAATACAATAAGTGACCAAGAAAATACCTCAATTAATACACAAGACAATCTGTTTGTGAAGATTCCTGTTAACATTTTTATCGGTAAATTGCTTACAGATAACTTTGTAAACGAAAAAAATGCATTAACACAGTCCGTTCACGGTCACAATCTCGAAAATACCTATGCCTTTTTTTTCGTGAAAACTTCTTACATACGAGTACATACGTCTCCAGTGATAAACTGCAATAAAATAGAGCCAAAGAATAAAAATATAAACTGGTAAGACTCCCCTACGCATTCCTCGCACCGGCTACGTCCTACAGTCGTTCCTCACGTATGTTTTGACACACTGGCGATATATTACTCGCGCCAGTAAACGTTCGTGATGTACGGTGGAACATCACACTGTAACGTCTACTGTACGGAAGATTAGCTTTCATCCAGAAGCTTATCATTATTGTTGATTGTTTGTAACTTTTATGACAGAAAATTCATCTAAATATCCGACACAGTCTGCGGTTAGTCCACAGTCTGGTATTCTAAGTTTGGTCACTCACGCGCGGGCATGCGGGCGGCGAGTAATGGGCGACTCACTGTCCGACCATGGACCATGCCCGGGTCGAGGGCGCGTTGTGTTCCACGCGCGCCTCAAGGAGTGTCAGTATAGTGACGAGGCCTGTAGAGGGCCAAAGCCTGCCGGGGTCGTGGGACTCAGAAATTACCGTGACCCCGGTACGTAAAGGGCTATTGAAGGCCACCGTGGATTATAGTCAGTCAAGTCTGACAGTCCCTCCCGCCCTGCCCTGGGTGGGAGGACTCATTTGATGATTTAACCACGATAAAAAAAAAGTTTGATCACTTCGGCTATTGTTTTCAACACATGATGGCATAGGTGGCGCAGTGCCTGAACGGTTGACTGCTGCGCTGCATGTCGTAGGGTCTTTTCCCGCACGGTTAAAATATTTGCATGATCTACAAGTATTTGTTCCGGGTCTGGGTGTCTGTGTATGTGAGTTTAAATGTTTGTAAACGCACCCACGCTACTGGAGACATATTCCTAGTCCATACTAGGAAGAAGAGGAGCTCGTGGATCATCAGAAGATGACTAGGAAGATGTCCCCTGTAGCGTGGGAGCGTTGTCCCATGGCAAAATCAATGTCCCCAGTTGTGGTTCTACGAGCTTGTACCTCTTGGCCAAGCAGTGAAGTCTACTTACGCACGCTTTCACAGACCCGAAAGCGTGCAACTGTTTTCAATAGTTTTATGGAGTTCACCTTCTGTCTCTATTCTGTGAGTGCACAGTGGGCCGCACAGGTGATTCAGAAGAAATAACCAATAAAATACAATGGTTGCATCAATTTCAACAAACTCTCAATGAGTGATTTTTGCTTATTTTATGTGCATGTTCCAGTGTAAATAAAATTAATTAAAAGTCAATTTGTTTAAGTGATTACTTTTGATTCTTTATTTTCTTGTGATGGACTTTGAGCGGATGTTGGAATTTATGATGGCGCCTTCGGTTTTTCTCAATTTAATTTAATACTAGGTCTGGCCTGTGGCTTCACTCATCTTGTGGATATAAATCATTTAACAGGAACGTCGTAAACATAGCCTTTCCTTAACATTAAATGATTGTTCTGAAAAATACCCTCTAATATTTTTGGGTCATTTAGTCATCAATGAGTCCCACTCATAGTGGGGTAGAAAGTTATGTCGGACCGGTACTGACTTGTTTATCCCTTAAATCGGTTCAAAAACTGTCTGACGTTTTACTTTTGCTAAACTGTGTCATTCTATGTAAAATTTCATCATTTTAGATCTCTAATTTATTTAAAGTACCTAATAAAGACAATCTTATTTAATTGCTTTAGTTTACCTCAACATCAAATTGTATAGGTACACTGTCTTGCAAAATTGTATACAAAAGACATGATGAGATTAGATCATTATATCGTTGGAGTCAATTAAAACTAGCAGTTATATGCCAGTATTGCCACACACTAATAAATCTGTAACAATATTAAACCTGTGCGAAAAGTGACAGTGAGTGACTGTACACTCACAATAGGTCATATTTTACCTCTTACATCAGGGATTATAAACCTTCAGACGTAAAAATTATGTCCATGTAAAGTCCACAGCATCAACAATAACACTTCATTCATTTTGGAATCCAATTGAAGAAATTCAATGATTTCTTAGTCACATTATATTCTTTGATCCACCCTATTATGGTTTAGATTACCTAGTTGAAAATGTTGATGTTTTTCAAAAACTTCATGTGCGTGCCCTCGTACATGCAAATGTCGTGATACGATGACAAAATCGGTAATGAAATATTTTATTGTACTGCCCAAGCAATGTATTATGATTCTGCTAAATACACCTGTTATTTTTGCCCACGAAGAAAAGACGGAAGTACGTGTGTACCTATATTGTCATAATTATTGTCTCAGTCGTAAAAGATGTCTTAGTTAATACTAGTCTGCAATTTTCAATTTACCACAAGTTTGCCATCTCTGGTCTTACATAACTTTACAACTTATTGTTTTTTTCTTTTATTGTTTCACTTAGAATTCTGATTCTCTTGATTGATGGGTACAATAATTTCATCTGTCCGTCTGTCTTAGTAATGACAGGTTGGAAATCAATTTTCGTGATCTGTTTTCGTAAGTCGGGTAAAAAAGGTTAAGTTGGTATTGTGGTTTTGGAATTGTATCAAGGTTTTTCTGTTGTATGTAATGTAAGATGAGGCTGTAGTTTTTTTTTATTACTGTATTGTACTGATTAAGAAATTAGAACATAATCGTTTCGTTTGATGGGATTATTCTTTAATTAACGGTTGTAATCTGTGCCACGAGAATTAAGTCATTATACTCAAATGCAGTATTGACCAATATTAATTGAAGATTAAAGAACTAGAGTGTAAAAACATCGTTATCAACACTGGGTGGCCCGAGTTCTACTCACTTTTTTTTACTAGAACATACCTTGGAATATTCTAGTAGCTGATTCCCATTTTGGAATTTCAGTCCTTAGTATCATAAATAAGCAACCCAAACTACAGCATTTGATGAGAGTTGTGGAACAATGAATCCCTAAAAAAAATCTTTCTTCGTCTCGGAATCAATTGAAATCTAAACTAACATTTCTAGTCAAGCGAAGTTTTAACATCATGTGCTAATTTTGATCACATCAATTTCTTTTTTTTAACGTAATAAGCGTACATACATTTATGACAACTCACACATAACTACTATCTTCCCCACACGAATACCCCCCAATAATAATTTGACATAAATATGTTAAAGACTTGGCACAGCTTCCAGCACGTGAGACGAATGGATCCCGACTTTCATGAAGACCGCAGCTGTACACCGACGTCGCACCACTCCGGACTACCCGCTAATACTATTAATTGTTACGCCTACTGAATTTTGAGGACCAGCACCTACATGGACTTGGGTTTATCAGTATGAGGATTAGTCTGGTTGTTGCAAAATTGAAAGAATAAATGATTTGTTTTTGAATAGAAAACGTCGCTTTTGAAATACATTAATTTGCTTTAATATATCTTTGAAGGCTAATTTTAAGGACTATAAAAATTGTATGATATAAATGTTTTTTTGTTTTTAGCGTGGTAAAATCATCAAATGAGTCCTCCCACCCAGGGCAGGGCAGGAGGGACTGTCAGACTTGTACTGACTAAAATCCACGGTGTCCTTCAATAGCCCTTTACGTAGCGGGGTCACGGTAACTCGTTAGTCCTGCGACCCCGGCAGGATGATATGAATGTTATAGGTAAAGTTTAATTTTGGAGTTTAAAGATTGCACGACGCTTCAAGCTGCTGTCAGCAAACTGACAGGGCCAAATGCCTACCGGAGTCCATCCCCATCTAAGCACTATACCCTGGCCCTGGAACGCAAAGTGCATGTGGAGGAATAGGGGTTTTTATAGTAGAGTAAAACTCTTTCCGTTTCATCCAGGGATTCATTTGATGTCTTTTACAATTATTTTTTAATTGGCGCTATCTATTTCAAACGTAGTTTTATGTATATTTCATGTTTTATTTTTAGTTTGGATTTCATTGGAACATATTTTATGTGGTAATAAGGGACCTAATTCGTCTTCCGCCTAATGTTGAGCTTAGAACAGTCATTAATTGTGTGGGATGTTACAATAAAGTGTGGGATTTTACTACACAATAATTTTATTTTTACAATAAATCCGCCTTTCTCTACATTCCATAAATTATAACTGTTTGTGACAAGAAAAAAAAAACTTTTAAACCTTTGTCAAACAGACAAAGGTTATAGATATTGTTCGCGATAGCGAACCGGACCGAGTCCGAAGCGATAACGAACCGATACGAGACGTCAAACTGGGTGCAGCGAACCGAAGCGTGGCAGTCCGTCTGTCTTGTAATGTAATGTATTAGCTGGCTTTTTATGAACGACGACAAACAGAACAAATACGCCTTAGCCACGTCTTCGCATCGGTTCGGTCACGCTATCGGATCGCTTTCGCTTTTCTATGTGACTGGAATCAAACAATTCCATACATCACAAATAAAAACGCCTCGCTTCGCATTCGCCACGCCTGTCTGTTTGACAAAGGCTTAAAAGTTAGAGACGCTCTGAGATGAAGACAAGTGAAATGTACAGACTTCAGAAAAAGCTCTTATTTGGTGTTTAACTGACATTTTCGAGGAGTGTCATTTGAATAGAGTTGTCAGTTAAAATATAACTGACGGCAGTTTTTGTTTTATTTATTCTGCCTCTAAAACCCCGACTGGCCGAACGTTTTCAGATACAAGTGACAATTCACGCCAATTCGTTTGCAGAGGCCGCCTGTCACACCGTAGTGTAACGTGATTGATTTCTCTGTGGGTCTATTTGAGTGATTATGAACATGACACTATGTTGATGTAAATCTTAGGTTTGGCAAGATACTTTAGGTTATTTAAAAAATGTTTCAGGAATCATACATAAACTAAAAGGTTTTACCGTTATATAGTCATGAGATCAATATAACTGTGATTTAAAAAAATATTACTCATGTTTTTTTTTTCCTTTTATATATATTTAAATTTAATACATTATACGAATTTTATACATAAAAATAAAAGCCCACTGGTATTAGAAATAGGGTCGAAGTTACATAAGAATTTACATCGTAATTAAATTCGACAATTCACAAATCATAATCATAATATATAAAAATGAACCAACTACGTAAAACTGGTTTAAATAAAAACTCAAGGTTCCCTACGTTCATCAATAAACTCTTGTCATTTTTTATTAACATTTAGGACAATATCAACAAAACTTTTGCTTCTTCGAATTATTTTGCAACACGTAATTTGATCAGCCATATTTGGACGGCAAGTAAATAAGTATTCCATTAAAATTTATCACTATAATTTGTCTGATTCTTAATTCAACGACGATCTGGCCGAATTCCTTCGTTGCTATGTTTAAATGTTTCTGACAAGAGGAAAGCAATTTTTGTACCTTTTTGGATAGAAATTTAAAAAAATATTCTTATTTACTAATTGGTATGGAACGATGCTGCGTGTAAGGAAATAAAGTGAAATTGTTTCTCCTTTCAGGTTTATGGGTACTTTTAATTTCGTTCATTCTTTTTTAAGTAGGTCTTTATTTTATTAAGTACTAGCTTCTGCCCGCGGTTTCACCCGCGTCATGTTAGGCGTTTGGCCCTATGGTCCCGTCCCCATCAGTTCCCTTGAGGAGCACGTGGAACACGACGCACCGTGGCTCGGGCCTTGTCCTTGGTCGGACGGCGAGCTACCCATTACTCCCCGTCCGCAAGCGGCTGGAATATGCCCCGCGATTTGTTGCCCCGTGGCTGGGGCGATAGGTAGAGGATGTCTTTTCCCTCACGCATTCCGACTGCTCCCCATTCCCCTCGCATGCCGCCGAATCCCTGAGGTACCTCCCGCAATAACCGTGCCCGGGAGGACTTGCGTCAGGTTGAAGTTGAGGCTGAGGACGCCGTAGCGTATCTCCAACCACTTCTCAAAGAGGGATCTTACGACGGCAATTATGACATGCCCAGGCAGTCATTGTTTTATTGTAGTATTATTTTGAAACTATGATATCTCCTTAGATATTCATTGAAATCAAACGATGTCAAGGGCAATTTTGTTCAAAATCAAATGCTTGTGATGATTAACGTATTTATTTGGATAAGGATTAATATCATGTTAATGAAAATACCTTCGCAAATAATGAAGCTCTTTAAAATCAAATTTGATTTCCACGAAAAAGGTTATAGTGACTTAACCTTAAAAGATAGATATATGCTCTCCCGGACTTTATTTTAGAACTTTTTATGAGGAATAATTCCGTAGTACAAAATTTTTGCGTATCTTTAACCGTTTACGCAGCGCACGCAACGGAAGCTCTCGAAAAGGAATGCATTTTCTCGATTTTGAAACATTTCTCACTGCTGCTCCGCTCCTATTAGTGATAGCGTGATGTTACATAGCCTATAGCCTTCCTCGATTAATGGACTACCCAACACTGAAAGAATCATTCAAATCGGTTCAGTAGTTTAGGCGTGAAGGAAAGACAGACAGACAGTTAGTTAGTTAGGATTATTAACGTAAAGGAAACTGTGTTTGTATATGTATATATAATTGAGTCATTAATGAAAGGAAAAACCAAAATCAGAAATAATATTAAATGAAAAAGCTTTGCCTTTTGCAGTTACACAACTGTCTGACAGTCATCCATGGCCCCGACCAAAAAAAAAGACGTTGACTTATTTACATTTTACATACAAACGCTATCCATTGGTCGTCAGTCAATCGACTTTCAGAATTTTATTTCGGTATACCAGACATGAATCCTCGACTTTTCGATATAAACATTTTTTCACTCTATTTTACGAATTGAAGTCGATGAAAAATTGACCTTTCGGTTTTAATTGGTTTATTGATAGTTTCGCCTTTTTTTTTAAATAAACAAATTCCGTTTTTGGAATATTGACGTTTGCATTTTAAAAATACGTTGACGAGAGTGGTCAAGTTAAAAACGTTTTCTAGTTCCCGCTAATAGAATTGATTTGGTATTGCAATATTTTGTATATAGTTTTCTCTAAAAATGTCAGCTTAATTGTATTCAGTTTTAAATATGCAAATCGCAGTTTGGATTTTGAAGGGACAGAAATACCCAGTTGGTTGAATAGAATGTTCTGTTCTTTATAGAATCTATTTGAGAAAGATAAACTAGATACTGAAAATAGGCAAATACTTTGAGTTTCTATGTAAATTAAGCGAGCTAAGCCGTTGGCGTAACAACCCCTAAATACTTCAGCTTAAGTCGTTAACTTGATAGCATACTTTTAAAATATACCTTTCTAGTTATTTTATGAGGTCAACTTCTTGACCACAGCTTTTTGACATCAAGTTTGACATCCATGGTATATGCTTTTGACGATCAAATGACAGACAATCTTCTGTCGGAAGACATTAAAACGTTACCATCAGACACCACAATAACATATTTTTTTATACTGGTATGGTTAAAACACTATTTAGAACTAACAACAAGTTATTTACCTCGTTTTTCTTTTACCTTTCTGATAACATTGACAATGCTGCAAATACCATGATATCCGTGATTATGGCACTGGTTCTTCTTCATCATGCCCTCTCAACTCATCACAATCAAATCATTCTTCATGTAAGTACAATCAGTCACATAATCTCACCATTACACCCCGTCCCGCCCACCCCCTTATTAGACAAAAATACACATCTCAGCATGTTCGGACCCCCGGAGGTCCTCGTGCCGGCCACCGGCCACCCGACGGCCTTTAATTATCGGCCACTAAATTAACTTGGGCCCGTTCTGCTGCCTTGCACTTCGTGTTTTGTGAGATCGCTGCGATTGCAATATGGAGGATAAGAATGTTGAGGAGTTTAACGGGTTGGGGGTGTAAGGGGTGTTTGGGCTTTTGGATTTTTGGTAAGATGCTTTTGAAAATAACGTAAATGTTTTCAATTACTGTTTAAAGTGCATTTTGCACATTTGTTACACAACAGATTTAGTCAAAAAATATATTGGCATATTATTGGGCTGAGTCAATGACACAGGATTATAATTTTAAGCTAGATCATTATTTCAAATATGATGTGAAGATGTTTACAGTTTTCGTTTTATATCACACCCCTTGTAATGCGTAATTCCCCTTACGTGCTAAGTTATCTTTTATAGATCCAGATCTATACCAAGCATTAAATTACTTCGCTAAAACCTTGCAAGGTGATGTAAAACATGGGTAAATATAATCTTACAACATCGTGTGACTCATTTTCCCATCACGTTTATGTGTTTTGAAGTTCAATGCGAGGTCTGTGTCCTTATTGTTCTAGTTCTCACGAAACGAGTCAATATTTTGTTAACAATAACAATACAAGTATTACACTCATGTTTGTTGTGTTCAAAGTCAGTTAAACTTTAGAGTACTAGTATTGCTTGGATGTTTTTTTTATTAAAAACCATTTCATCCCCTAAAACGCCAATGGCTTTTGATCACAAGGTGTATTTTATTGGCTTACTCATCTAAATTGCTGGATCAAGAAAGATGCCGTAAAAGATTTCTAATATGGAATGAGAGTATGATTTTGGGTGCAAATTCATCAATGGTGGACACCATTGATGAATTTGCACCCAAAATCCGGCCCCGAGAGGAACGGAAGGTACTGTCAGACTCTTACTGACAAAAAAAAACTGTTCTTTCACATGACCTTACGTTCCAGCGCCGTGGTATCATGCTTGGATAGTCCCACAACCCATGGTTGAAGTTTACATTCAGTTTTCATACTAACGTAGCTATACGATTTTATTTTGAAGTCCAATTTTAATTCATAATAATATGCAGAACTCACAATTCCCAATCCCTTTGATGTTTTAAAGCTCAAAACCACAATCATACAGAACTACTCATACAATTAATAAGCACGTGACACGTCATCGACACGCGTATGGGTACGCACAGTTCGCCATGATACGCTCACTACGCCCCGGGACGGTACGCCGCGGGCCATTGATAGGGACATCGGGACAAAACATCACCTCTGTACTCGATTGTACATCAAACGTCTTTGTTTTTAATGGCTTTATGTAGAATGCTATAAATGTTTGTATTATTTAATTTTTTTCCTAAAAATCATTATTACAGTACTCGTGATTACATGACTGTGCAGTACTACACAGACAGGAGAACACCAGTGTATGGCTGTTTTCTTGACCTGTCAAAAGCTTTTGACTTAGTAAATTATGATGTTTTGTGGCAAAAACTGTCGGATGATACTGATCTACCTACTGAATTCCTAGATTTATTTAAATATTGGTATAAGCATCAAAATAATTATGTTAGGTGGGCCGATGCTCAATCAGAATCATATGGATTAGATTGTGGGGTAAGGCAGGGGGGATTGACCTCACCGAGTCTTTTTAACGTGTATATGGATCGGCTGATTGGTGAGCTGAGCGGCACCAAGATCGGATGCTCTGTTGATGGAACTATGATCAACAACATAAGTTACGCTGATGATATGGTACTGCTCAGTCCATCAATCTGTGGTCTGAGGAAATTGTTGGACATCTGTGAGAGGTATGCGGAGGCTCATGGCTTGAGGTATAATGCCACCAAGAGCAAGGTAATTGTTTTTAGAGTGCGCAACAATACACCTGTTAATATTCCATCTATTAACTTACGAGGAACGCCGTTGGAATTCGTTACGCAGTTTAAATACCTAGGTCATGTTGTCACGGACTTTCTCATGGATGACCAAGATTTAGACAGGGAGCGCAGGGCGTTGGCGGCCAGATGCAATATGCTGGCTCGCAGGTTTGCACGTTGTACTAAGCAGGTGAAACTGACTCTTTTTCGAGCGTTTTGCCAATCGTTTTACACGTGCAGCCTGTGGGTAAGGTATGCGCAGAAGGCTTACAGCGCTCTGCGCGTTCAGTATAACAATGCCTTGAGGGTATTGTTGGGGCTACCTCGGTTTTGTAGCGCGTCTGGCATGTTCGCTGAAGCGAGGTTAGACGATTTTTATGCCGTTATGCGCAAGCGATGTGCTAGTTTGCTGAAACGATTCAGGGGTAGCCCCAACAACATACTGGCTACACTGGCGGACAAAATCGATGGGCCTTTCATTAGGCACTGGGTAGGTAGACATGTGCGTACTGGCGTACATGTCGCCAATTAATTAAAGTTTTTATTTGTGTGTACTAACAATAGGTTAAGATTTTACTAACACTATATGGATCAATGGTCTGAAATAAATACATTATTATTATTATTATTACATGGCTACTCTAATCTAAATAACAAACTGATTTGAAATAAATATTTACATCGATCCGCGTATGTTCGTTAATTTAAATTACCAAAAAGAATGAACAAAATTGGCATATTATTTTAAGATGATTAAGCAAAAAAAAAAAAGAATAAAATAATAATTCTAAGTACAAAACATAACACATATTTAAATTAAAGAAAAGCACCCACTGTGTACCAGACTCAAGTCCAAATGACGATTAGAATTTATGTTAAAGACAACAGTAATGGAGGTTAGCAAAAGAACACAGGGGAACAAAATAAAACATACAAGTACAAAGTAAAATAATAATTACCCGTACCACCTGAGGCGATACCAAGATAAACCGCATCCTTATAACCTTTGTTATAAAAGATTTACTTTTTTATTCAATTAGTCACATAATGCGAATGGAAAACGTCTAGGTCTTTACCGTGATACGGACAGCGGCTTTGAAATGTTAAAGCTTACGCGTAATTGGAAAATTTTGCCTTTTTACGTTTTTGTCTGGTGTGTGTTCGTTTTGCGCACTGTGCCTTTTTGTTTGGTTTAGTTTTTGTTTAATAAAGCTCGGGTTTTGTTTCAAATGTATGCAGTTGGGTGCTGATTGTTATTTGTTTTTAGTTTTCGTATGTTTTTGGTAGAACAGCCTGCATATTTTAGGAACAGTCTTTTAGATTGAGTGGTTGAATTCTAGTGAGTAGTCACGTTATTTTTGAAGATAGCATTAAATAATGTATTACTAATTTAAAAAACTGAAGAGTTTTGTTTGGTTAATAGCGTGTTATTAAAAAAACCAATACAAAAAAGAATGTGTTGTGGATAGTCCAGTCACCGAGAGGAGCTATGCTCTATAGCAACACGGTAAGACCAATAGGAATGCAGCAGTAGATTGAATCGCATTCAACGGATAAGATATTTGTCAATATCAATATTAGTCTGACTTTTTCTTATCTGTAATATTCGCTTACCATTATTAATAAAAAGTCGTTTCGTCGTCAAAAGTTAACTACCGAATAATTGCATACAAAATGATTACTTAAATGTGTTGACCTGTGACCAGATTTTGGCCAATATTACCACCGTTGAAACATCATTTAACTTCTCTTTTAAATTCCAATCGAACTCTCATAAAAACAATTTATTTTTAACGCTAATTACACACTGCAATATTTCCTGTAATTATGATGCATAATTGTTAAAACTGCACAGTGTTTTACACAGCTCGTCGTTTAAGAAAAAGTATATAATTAAGTTTTATCAACTAACCTTGTTTCTTGACCTGGGTGTATAATTTTGGTTGCGGAGGTACATATTCATTTTCACTTTTTATACCGTTCGCCCAAAATCTTGCTCGCCTTGGTTCGAACCGATCTCATTCTGTTCTCTAGAAAAAAAATGCTAAGAAATGTAGAGTTGCCTAACACTAAATGACGCTGACTTGTTAACAGTAGATTATTTCAATAATTTATTATGTTAAAAATGTAATAGTTGCAGTGACGAACTTGCGGTTAGTTCAAGGATTCTCATTCACTTTTTTGAATGTCAGGACGATTGTGACATTGGAATCTTTTAACCGAAATAAATGTTAGAAGAAGATTTTGAACATTTTGACTAGCGTGAACTTTAACTGTTTGAATTAAATTGAAAGCGAGACACACCTTCAAATAATTTTAGGTCAACAACATGGGATTATTACTATTTCATAATTCAATAAGTTTTGTACATTGATGACAATGAAAACAAAGTAAAGAAAAAAATCTAGGACAAGATCACCACATTTGGAGCATGGGCAATATCAACGACTTCCTGCTTTAAAATAAAAGGCTTAATAACCTACAAAAACCAGTCGACAATGGAAGAGTACAACAACAATATTTTGTCATCTCATTTACAGTAAACGCGTAAACCTTGGCCTATTTATGTCCATATTCACATGTGTTTGGCACACTATGCGTCTTAAATTAATTAATAGTAGAATTAAAGGCGGGCAAAATGAAAGGCCAAAAACCTCATCGCGTAAGGTTAAAGCACAAATGATTGTACTGACATCTCATTAGCTAAAGCGGGGAACGATATGCCTCAGGCACTATCCGATTTTAGTGCAAGTGGTAAGCGGTTGGCGGGAACAACGGTGATCAGTCTCATTGTTATGACATTCATATTAATACATTTCATAATTCGCAGTGTAAGTAGATAATTTTGGGAAATTATAGTTGATTATAATAGCAATAAGTTCAAAACTCAATACTTTTATTGAATTCCACATATATTCTTAGATGGTAAAACTTAGCTTATCTTATTTAGTCGCAATCTCTGTTATCATCAATCAAAATAAGATGACTGAAAGAGAATAGGTGAAATAGGTTTTTAATCTTTATATAGGTATTTTATGACTCATTCATTATGCAAGCCAATCTATAACGGAATTCTCTTCGTGGTGATCTTTTATCGCGCACGCTACCGTCTGTGCCCCACACCACGATATAAGGCAGAGTACACCACATATCTGTATTTTTGCCGATCAAAGGAGCGGTGCGCATGACGGCCGTTTGAACCGGTAATCAAATTAGCTGTGCTTCCCATTCTCAAAGAAAAATATGTGTCTATCAGTAACCATGGAGTTGCAAACAAAAAATATTCTGCTAGCACTCATTAAGTTTGATATTGTGAGTTGTTAAGGAAAATTTAAGGTTGTTTTTCATTTGATTGATTTTACCTGGGAAACAGACCAATAAGGTCCGTTTTATTATGTTTTTATTTTGCTTTTGTTCAAGTTAAGTTACACGACACTTTTTTCTGTGAAATCAACCTTGTGGTTTTTTTTTTGTGGTAAATAAAATCATCAAATGAGTCCTCCCACCCAGGGCAGGGCGGGAGGGACTGTCAGACTTGTACTGACTAAAATCCACGGTGTCCTTCACTAGCTCTTTACGTACCGGGGTCACGGTAATAGGTAAGTCCCGCGACCGACCTTGTGGAGTTACGAAATTATTCCTTCGAGATAAAATACGGTGTTTAAAGTTTTCTTACCTGGGTCAGGGTATATCCACGTATATCAATATAACCAGACGCTAAGATATGAAAAGGTAATAGACGACAAACGGACAAAGTTATTTACACAGTCATGATATTAACAACTTATTATTATTGGAGGGGTATTAGCGATGCAGAGACTAAAACTTGGATTAGATGTAGATTGAGGCTGTATACAGAAAGAAAGCCGGAAATTTATAAGCGCTTACCGCGGCGCTTGACAGCGCTGCTAACCCGCGCAGTAAAATATATGAACGCGCGCCGATAAGCACTGAACGAGTTTCGACAATCTTCAACACGCGTTGGTCAGCGCTGGGCGCATTTAAAATTAATAAAGAAATTGTTTGGTCTGCTTCAATCTGCTTCCTTTGTGTAGAACGGACCAGCGCTGTCAAGCGCCGGTAAGCGCTTCTAAGTTTCCTACTTTCTTTCTGTATACAGCCCAAGATAACGCTACTTGCGAGGAACACACGTATGCGTTTCTTCACACTCGACTATTATCTTATCTTAAATAATATGTCCTTAGACAAATCGTGGCGACTATCGAGGTCGATGACTTCATAGCACACACTTATTTAGAGGACACAATACTATATATTGCACGTTCCCATTAACACGTAGGTTCGCTAAAATATTTTTCCCCGACTGCCTATTTATACTGAACTGCCAATCTTCCCCCTCGCAGTCACCGTGATGGTATAAACGTACTTCTCCCTATCGTAAGCCCCTTTAAGCCCTAAATTTTGTTGCCGTACTGATTTAATGACATCACATGACGCCCTCTATCGAATGTCAACTGGCATCGTTTATTATAAAATTTTCCAGAACATCCTAACTCTTTCTTTACCTCTAAACAAAACCCTACCTTTTTAAATTAGGATAAAGTTGAAAATTGAGTGGTAAGACACTCGAGATATGAAAGGTACAATCGCACACACAATGCATAGGTTAGATATTTGAGTCACGAATCCATTTTATGACTAATTCCATAACTTTGTATGTGAATTTCGGGATCAGGTAGGTACACATTCAGGGTGTATGTTTACTGTGTCATATCTTCTTCGATCTTGAGCCTGAGGGGTTTGATTTAACGGTGTGATCATGACTTGGGAAACTCCAGGCGGATATTGTTTATGCTGTACTAGTTTTTGGGATGGTATTTTTCGAGGCACGAGATAAAACTTGGGACTTTATATAAATAAGGTAAAATGGGATAGATGAATCTGTAAAATAAGGTGCACGGTACTATATAACATATTGTAAACCGATAAAAAATATAAAAAAATGAGAGAAACTTTTTTTTTGCCATTTCTTAAATTTATTATTTTCTTTCTCCATATTGTTGTTTGCTTTTAGTGTTTCCAGTGCTGATTTTAGTCGTTATTCTCCAGTTTGAGAAGTTGGGCAGACACTATTTACTTTACATTTTTTTTTCTCTTCTCAAGTTAACAAAGTTACAAAGTAATCAAACCGGATGGCGTTATAAGAGTGTTTATAAGCCACTTAAATCTTTAATCCAATAAGGAATTGTTATGTCGAGATTATCTATGGTTTACCGTTACGTAATTATAATCTCTATTAAGTGTTTGTTTAAGCGCGGCGACCTCCCTGACGGCGTCGGCGTAATATGTTACGCCGACGACACGCTCGTCCTGGCGGAGGGAGTGTCGCACCAGGCGGCGGCCGACCTGGCGACGCAAGCGGTGGCGACAGTCGCTCAAAGGATCCGGCAGTTGGGACTCGACGTGGCGCTGCACAAAACAGAGGCCATGTGCTTTCATGGCCGTCTGAACGCGCCACGTTCAGAGTCCCACATTACGGTGGAGGGGGTTCGCATCGGCGTCGGGAGGACGATGAAGTACCTGGGACTCGTCCTCGACAGCCGGTGGAACTTTAGGGAGCACTTCCTACGTTTGGCCCCGAAGCTGAACCGGGCAGCAGCCGCCCTCAGGCGACTCCTGCCCAATCTCAGCGGGCCAAACGCCTCCAGCCGGAGGCTGTACGCCGGTGTCGTGCGGTCCATGGCCCTCTACGGGGCCCCTGTGTGGGCCCTGAGCATTCGGACGCGACCACTAAAGCTAGTCGCATGCCAGAGGGTCATGGCAATCCGAATGGTCCGAGGATACCGCACGATCGCCGGCGAATCGGCCAACCTCCTTGCCGGATTGCTGCCCTGGGATCTGGAGGCGACTGCCCTCCAGCGCGTCTACGAATGGCGCGTGGAGGCGCAGCGCCGGGGCGAATCCCCGCTGCCTCGACAGGTCGAGGCGCGGCGGGAAGAGCTCCGGCGCGATCTCAGGGCAGTATGGAGGGAGCGACTGTCGCAACCGAGGTCCGGGCACGCCGCAATCGCGGCGGTAAGACCCCTCTTTGAGGAGTGGCTGGATAGGCGTCACGGCGTCCTTACCTTCCGCATGACGCAGGTTCTCACCGGACACGGAAGTTTCGGGAGGTTCCTGTGTCTGATAAGGAGGGAGGAAACGCCTGGGTGTCACCACTGCGAGGACCGCCCTGAGGACACGGTGGAGCATACGGTGCAGGACTGCCCCGCTTGGGCAGAGCACCGCCGTGTCCTCACGACGGCGATAGGCGGAGACCTCTCGCGCCCGGCATTGGTCGAGGCCATGCTGCGGGGCGAGACGGAGTGGGAAGCGGTCGCCTCCTTCTGCGAAGCAGTCATGCTCGCGAAGGAGGAGGCGTGCCGCGTGAGGGAGAGAACAGTGTCCTCCCTCCGACCCACCCGCAGTGGTAGACGCCCACGGCGACGGACGTCGCCAGACGATCTCCGGCCACCGTAGGCGCGGGCATGCGGGCAGCGAGTAATGGGCGACTCGCTGCCCGACCATGGACCATGCCCGGGTCGACGGCGCGTTGTGTTCCACGCGCGCCTCAAGGAGTGTCAGCAAACTGACGGGGCCTGTAGAGGGCCAGAGCCTGCCGGGGTCGCGGGTCTTACCCATCACCGTAACCCCGGTACGTAAAGGGCTCGTGAAGGACACCGTGGATTTTAGTCAGTACAAGTCTGACAGTCCCTCCCGCCCTGCCCTGGGTGGGAGGACTCATTTGATGATTTTACCACGCAAAAAAAAAAAAAAAAAAAGTGTTTGTTTAAAGAATCTATCTGAGACAGATGTTACAGTTTGAAATCATCGAGTGAGCCCTCCCAATGTGGGATGGTTAAAGAATATTGTCAGACTCTTACTGAATAATACACCTTGTTCTTTAGCCTTGCCATTTTATATGCTCTTTACGCTCCAGGACTACGGGTACATGTAACACTGACACTGCTTTTAATCATCCGACGCATCCGACATCCAATAACCGACGCTCTTACCAACCGAGCCACCGTGGTTTTGCTTACAAGCTATTATAATGAAGTCATCATCATCATCATCTTCCTGCCCTTATCCCATTTTACTTGGGGTTGGCGCAATACGTTTTTTTCTACCATTCTCCTCTATTAAACGTCACAGTATCATTTACTCCTTTTTCTTCCATATCATTCCTCAGACAATCCACCCATCTTTTCTTTGGCCTTCCTCTTCCTTTCCGTCCATAAACATTCATACTTATCACTCTCTTAGTCACATGAGTGTCATCCCTCCTCATCACATGTCCATACCAAGACAGACGATTCCCTTTCATTTTTTCTGTAACAGGCGCCACTTTCAAACTTCCCCTTATTAACTCATTCATAATAAGCTATTATAATGAAGTAATGATAACAATACAATGATGCTCATTATATTTAAAGTTTTCTTTTCCCTTTCTAATACTCTTCATTTGGAAATTGGAAGAAACTACCGTCAAATAGCCAGTAAAAGTGTAAGATGTAATACGGATAGGAAAGGTCAACAAGTGTCTGCCAAGTGCCATAATCCGTCATTACTTAAGTCGAATGTCGGCGCAGGCGCAAATTGTCGGAACTTTTTATTTTGTTATTTAACATAGTATTTTTTACTTTCACTGTACCGTGACAGCGGCCAGACGATTTAGATGGATATTATGAGAATTGTCTGGTTAGTGTGATTGGAATCATTTTAGTGTGTTTTGATCATTGGTTAGATATGTTTTCCGGTTTTGGTAATCTGAAACGGTATGTCATATTAGTAAAGCGTATGTCGTAAAATAATGTACTATGTTCATTGTCCCCACTGCTGTTACACTGGCCTCGTCTGTATTATGTCTTGAATGATGGTTTGATTAGTTGCCAGACATCAAGATTAAGAACTGACATTCTACGGAAATTCAAACAAGCAAATTACATGGATATAATAAAACTAAACAGTAGAGGTGACGAGTTGCAGAAGCACTATATAACAGGACTATTAAATAAAATAAGATATATAAATTATTCCAATAACTGTTACTTGGAGCAACGTTGAAATATTAAAAGCGTTATTTATAATACATTTTTTTTTTTTTTTAGCGTGGTAAAATCATCAAATGAGTCCTCCCACCCAGGGCAGGACGGGAGGGACTGTCAGACTTGTACTGACTAAAATCCACGGTGTCCTTCACTAGCCCTTTACGTACCGGGGTTACGGTAATGGGAAAGTCCCGCGACCCCGGCAGGCTATGGCCCTCTACAGGCCCCGTCATTATGCTGACACTCCTTGAGGCGCGCGTGGAACACAACGCGCCGTCGACCCGGGCATGGTCCATGGTCGGACAGCGAGTCGCCCATTACTCGCCGCCCGCATTTATAATACATTACGTACAAATATAAGTATGGTATAAACAACTCTATGTTATGCAGCACCTTCTAACTTGAACGATAAAATTATGCGCTTGCGCGCATTTTTGAACTAAACCTGTTTAATATTCTAACTGAAGTTTTGACCTCTGACATTATACAAGTAGTCTTTTGGCACTTTCTAGACATCTAGACGTAGACTAGTTTAAGTGAATTACCAAGGATACTAACTTAATAGGTATTCAAAGTAGTAAAAAATCCGAAGTAAGATTAATGACATATTTCCGGAGAAATATAACTCCAAGCTTGTGAAACAGAATACCTCGAACGGAACAGCAGTATGGTTGCAGAACTATGACGCCTCGCTTCGCACTCGCCACGCCTGTCTGTTTGACAAAGGCTTAAGTCTATCAAAATACTAATAATTACCCGACTGCGCCAGAAGGAGGGTTATGTTTTTCGAGTGTATGTATGTATGTGGGTATATTTCTTTGGCACGCTCTGCAGCCTAAACGGCTTGATGGATTTTAACTTGAGAGGTGTCGTTAGATTCGTCTTAAACGTGAGAGTGTCACTGGGTACATAAAACTGGCCAAGTGCGAGTCGAACTCGCGTGCAAAGGGTTCCGAACTAAAAATATTTTTATAAATCTCTCGCATTCTATCAAGTGGGGTATCAAAATAAAGGATTATAAAAATGGTTTACCAAAATATGTATAACTTATATGTTTCAATTTAATTTGGAGTGATAAATGCTAAAAACAACAAAATATTTTAAAACAAAAACCTAAGATAAATATACCAATACCTATTGCCGAGCTGTTTGTTGTTGTCCCTGTGTGTAAGCAGACAACATTTATATTCCCTGGGCAACTGACAACAAGCGTGCGGCGTGTGCGCAGCAGTATTAATAATATAAGCTGGGAGTAGCTCCACGCGGTGAAGGCGGTAACAGTTTATCTGGCTAAAACTCCCATTAAACTCATGAATGCCTTCGGGCTTACCTATGTTTAGTTGTTGTGTATTTTGGATCTTCCTATTTGGCTCTGCCATCCCGCTAACGCAGGGAGGCAGCCATCTAGCGAACGTTTGAGTTTTCAACGACTACGAGAATTTCACAATTGTACTAACTAACAATGAAATTCCCGTAAGCGATAAATTCATTCTATGCAAAAACTAAAAATAGTAAAATAAAAAATTTATTAAAAAAACAAAAAACCCGACTGCCTGAAAAAATGTGAAATAACTGGAAAGACAAAAACAAGGTAAGAAATATTTTTTTTGGTTTTTAAGCGATCGTAGTGGACAATTGTCACAAAAGCAGTCGGAGGCATCATTGTCACCATGTGAGCATTTGATGCCTCCGACAGCGTTTGTGACAATTGTCCACTACGATCGCTTAAAAACCAAAAAAAATATTTCTTACCTTGTTTTTGTCTTTCCAGTTATTTCACATTTTTTCAGGCAGTCGGGTTTTTTGTTTTTTTAATAAATTTTTTAATGAATAGGTATCTAGGTAAAATAATCTTCGCAGCTTAAAAGACTTTCTATACAACAATAGTTTAGACGTGGATGGTCTCTCTATGTAAGATCTGAGACAAAAGGGCATTTTATATCATCGCAGGTACTATGGACAAGTAAAAAAATAAAGGTATGACAAACATAGACCACTAAAAGCAGAAACGAATCACGCAGTTGTTGAAAGCGATCGTGTTTTGTCTATCTAGGCCCTTCGATCCTCTACTACCAACAAGTAGCATTGCTATGTTCCATTTTGGAGTGTTGGTACGCGGGAGAAATTGCATATGACTTTGCAACATTTACTTTGCGTGTCGAAAGATCGCTACCTGTATGGGTGCAAAGAAAACATCTGAGTTGGACATACGATTACATCGACATTCAAGATATTATATTGCAGTTGAAGTTGTTCTGCCTGCTTATGTAAATCACACGTATGTACCACAATGAAACCACACAGAAACAGCCAGGACTACATTAGTCCTGGTTCAAGTGGCAGGCTATAACGCTCCAACAGAATTAAAATACTTCATGAAAGAATTGCTGAACCTTGTTATTCTTAAACGGCGTTTGAAACAGTTTTTCACATTGGCAATTAGGTTTTTTAATTTAATAATTTATTTACCTTCCACACAAACGTTTGTGTTTGTCTCCATACATACATAAACTCACGCTTTTTCACCACAAACCGCCAACTGTCACAATCCATTTCGTCTCGTCCACATACCTAATTTTATGTAAACATCTGGTCATACAGGCACACGGCACCGGTTTCGAGGGCTTCCTCGCGTTATACCTACTTCGCAGCTTGACTACTTTCTGATGCTTACAAGTAATCGGTAGCACAATGCCAACATTTTGTCCCAAGACACCCGCGGTTTACTATCATTTAAATAGGTAGGTACTTGTTCAGTTCTTTCAAAATACAATCACTGTGCAATTTAATTATAACCGAAAACAAAGTACATTCACTGCCATTACCACTCCTTATTGAAACTACACAGAAAACTAAATTCTAACTGTTATCAGATCTAAGATCCGCTCTCGTACAATAAATAACCTTGTCTCAAACAGACCGTTAATACTTTTATTAACTTACAACATACCTGACTATCTTAAATCGTTCAATTTCGTAATAGTTATGTTGTAAAGCTGCAGTCATATATGAGTAAAGACGATTTGTTAGATCAGTAGTTAAACTGTTGGAGTCGCGGGACTCTTGAATTACCGTTACCCCGGTACGTAAAGGGCTATTGAAGGACACCGTGGATTTTAGTCAGTACGAGTCTGAAAGTTCCTCCCCCTCTGCCCTGGGTGGGAGGACTCATGTGATGATTTTACCACGTAAAAAAAAACCATTCAATAGTTTTCGCAGAAAAGAGTAACAAACATCCATACACCATTCATCCTCACAAACTTTCGCATTTATAATATTAGTAAGAAACATTTTAACTTTTGGATCAAGTGGTTCAAAAGGTCGCACGTTCGCCTGGCGGCTTTGTTCCAGTCAGCCGTAGAGTCTGGATCACTACCCGAATTCCTGACGACAGGAATAACCCACCTGCTCCACAAATCAGGTAGTACTGCGGAACCCAAAAATTATAGACCTATAACGTGTCTACCAACCTTATATAAAGTTCTTACATCCATTTTGAGAGCTAAAATTAGTAAACACATTGATGAAAATTCTATCATGTCTGCTTCTCAAAATGGATGTAGGAACGGGTCCCGCGGTACTAAGAAGCTGCTCCTGATTGATATGGCCATTAGCCAACAGGTTCGCCGTTCTCGAAAGGATCTGTCGACATGTTGGATAGACTATAAGAAGGCCTATGACTCGGTGCCACATACATGGCTCATGAGAGTGCTGGAGTTGTATAAAGTTGATACAACTCTATGCACTTTCCTGATGTCGTGTATGAGGCAATGGAGGACAGTCCTTCGCTATCCAGGATGTTGGCATATCCAGAGAACTAGCGAACCGATAAGGATAGAGCGAGGTATTTTCCAGGGTGATAGTTTGAGTCCACTTTGGTTCTGCTTGGCCCTGAATCCTCTTAGCACACTGCTGGAGGATTCAGGCCTTGGTTATCGGTTGAGGAGAGGCGGTCAGGTTATATCTCATCTACTTTACATGGATGACCTTAAACTCTTTGCCCCCAACAATTCGCAACTGATGAAGCTACTGAAGATAACTGAAACCTTCAGTAGCGCCATCAGGATGGAGTTTGGTGTGGACAAATGTGCGGTCATGCATGTAAAGCGTGGGGGGATTGTGGAATCCGTGAGCACCCAACTCTCGGATTCCATAAGCCTTAGATCCCTCTCAGCAACCGAAACCTATAAGTATTTGGGTATGTCGGAAGCGTTGGGCATCAATGTTATTGACATGAAACAATCGTTGAAGGAGCGTTTCTTTGGCCGCTTGAAAAAAGTATTTAATAGCCTTTTATCAGGTGGTAATAAGGTGCGCGCCTTCAACGGCTGGGTCATGCCAGTCTTGATGTACACTTTTGGCATACTCAAATGGACTCAAACAGAACTTGATGCCCTGGATAGGAGGATCCGTACATTGCTGACTGCATATCGAATGCATCACCCACGGTCTTCGGTTATGAGATTGTATATCCCGCGAAAATGTGGAGGTCGAGGTTTTCTAAACGCTAAGACTCTCCACAATCGCGAGATATGCAATCTCAGGGAATATTTCCTAAAAGCCGACGTGGGAATGCATCGAGATGTAGTAGCGGTGGACAAGGGCCTCACTCCGCTCTCCTTGGCTAAAGAGAACTGGCGCAAACCTGCAGTGCTTGACACTAATGATCGCATGGAGGTATGGCAAAGCAAGGAGCTTCACGGGCGCTTTTTCCGGGCCCTACATGGGCCTGATGTAGATTTGTCAGCGTCCGTGGCCTGGCTACGATCTGGGGACCTCTTTGGAGAAACCGAGGGTTTTGTCTGTGCAATTATGGATGAAGTTATGATGACTAATAACTACCGGAGATTTATTGTGAAGGATGGCACGGTTGACATATGTCGGGCATGCCACCGTCCTGGTGAATCAATCCGTCACATTATTTCCGGGTGTTCTCATCTCGCTAACGGAGAATACTTGCATAGACATAACCTTGTAGCCAGGATTATCCATCAGCAACTTGCTCTGAAATACAACCTTGTGGAATCGGAAGTGCCGTACTACAGGTATGTGCCCGACCCAGTTCTTGAAAGTGGCAATATCACACTGTACTGGGATCAATCCATCATCACTGACAGAACTATTGTAGCAAATAGACCTGATATAGTGGTGGTGGATCGATCTGAGAGGCGCGCAATGATTGTTGACATAACCGTCCCACATGACGGGAACCTCGTGAAAGCTGAGAAAGATAAGCAACTCAAGTATCTTGATTTGGCTCACGAGGTTGTCGATATGTGGGATGTGGATTCAGCGATCATTGTGCCGATAGTCGTGTCGGCCCATGGCTTAATTGCCAAGAGCCTCGACCAACATCTAAGGAGGCTCTCGTTAGGCAGCTGGATCAAGGGCCTGATTCAGAAAGCAGTTCTTCTGGACACGGCGCGCATTGTTAGGAGGTTCCTTTCTCTAGAGCCCTGACCGCCGGTAGCTTGGACCCTGTTCCCGATACCGGTGGGCCACTATTATTTATATTTTTAAATGTTTTTTTTATTTTGTTTTTGTAAAAATATTTAAAAATGTAAAGAGATAGAAAAAAAAATGAACAAATAAATAATTAGTAAGAAGTAAGATAATGAACAGAAAATTATATTGGAATTAAAAATAGTATAATTCTGCCCACCAGGCTTTATTTTAATATCTTTCTGCCCATTTCCAGCGACCGAGTTTCTGTGATCACAGCCTTATTTGATGTGCAACTGATACCTATAGTGCATGAGTGCAATAACAGGAATGATTGCAATGTTACAATATAGGTGTGTTATGGTTTTATTTTAACTTGGTTTAAATAACCGGCAGATGTGAAAGTCTAATTTGGTACACACTGTATGAAATTGATTGAGGAACTGACTTCAGACATTATCATTACACATTAAACATTCTGTATGACGTAATCATATAAATATGGAGGAACCTACGGGCTTTAATCTATTCTAGAAGGAAAACAAGACCTTAGATGAAGCTCACCCAGAAAAACGTAACTCCTGCCCTCTCTCTCCTCCCCAACGGAACACAGTAAAAGCTTTTTGTCAACAAACTCGGACAAAATGATGGTGACATTCGCGAGCACGGGTCGCGAGCCAGATGGCTTGGTAGTACCACCGCCAGGGACAGGATCGTAGAACCTGCGATTTCGCAGGCCATGCGGTTGGCGATTAATGGGTGACTCGCCGTCCGATCATGGACCATGTCCGGGTTGACGGCTCGTCGTGTTCCACGCGCGTCTCAAAGAGCTATCAGCAAACTGACCCCCTTAGAGAACCAAAGGCCTGCCGGGGTCGCAGGACTGTATCATCAGGTAACCATGAGCCTGAAACGTAAAGGGCTATTGAAGGATCACCTTGGATTTTAGTCAGTACAAATCTGACAGTCCCTCCCGTCGCGCCCTGTGTGGATGGATTCATTTGATGATTTTACCCCAATAAAAGAAGGGTCCTAAAACCTCAATAAACAATGAATAATCAAAACTTAACAGAAACCTACTAGATTTAAATATTAATACCTACTTATTACCTGATTGCATTAAAAGAAAAATAAAACGTAAATTAATTTTAACAAAAAAATAAAACGAAAAAAAATCACAACTCATCACTCCTACGCACCAAACATTACATTCGACAACGTTCACATCGGTCACCCAAGTACCGCCGCGGGCAAAAGGTAGTTAGCGAACGGAAACTCGGCCAATTACGTATCAGATGTTACCAGTCTTGATCTAATAAGTAACTGGGTATTAAGTCCACGTGATATGACGTAATTCTACTTTCTGTGACATTGTTGAGATGCATCTTGTCCGTCTGTATGTTAAAACATGTGTCGAAACTGCTCGACGGGTTATGATCGGACGCAAGGATTAGAATGTGTGAATATTTTTGAATTAATTCGTTGTTGGTAAGACGAATGTGTTGTTTTTTATGTTATTTTGGTCATCGGTGGACACTTGAAGAAAAAAAAACGTAAATATATTCAAAATCTCTTTACAAAGGTATTGCTACCAATCTGGATTTCTACATTTCTTTGTAGAAAATAGTCTAAAAAGCCTAAATGTTTGGAATTGAACAACTACTTATAAACCATACAATTATTTGTCGCCTGCGGGAATAAAACCCGCGTCATGCAGTGTAGCAGCCATTGTTGCAGTTTTTATTTTTACCCGACTGCGCGATGCCAAGGCGGGTGAAGAGTTTAGCAGTCTGTGTATCTATGTTCGTTCTTATGCGTTGTAGACACCAAACGTGTAAACCGATTTGAGTTTGTATGCAACGAACCTGGGCCCTCATAACCAACAACTGCCACACCATAACCCGGTCCATATTTTACCACTTATTGAAGCTAAAGCACTAATAATATGCCTGTTATGTACTTACATAATGGTCAGTCTAGTCATGTTGACTAATGTAATATTACGTAAGTCATGTGGCTAGTACATTTCCTGGTCATAACTACTTTGTATCTTCCCATAACTGGCTCATAGGTAGTCAGACTTGTCTATAATCAAATAATTGTAAGGCTTGAGACTGTGATCGCGGGACTAACGAATTACCGTGGCCCCGGTACGTAAAGGGCTAGTGAAGGACACCGTGGATTTTAGTCAGTACGAGTCTGACAGTCCCTCCCACCCAGGATAAAAAAAAGGTCGGGTAGGGAGGAACTGTCAGACTTGTACTGACTAAAATCTACGCTCCTTCAATAGCCCTTTACGTTCAGGTTAACTGATGAGACAGTGCGGCGACCCTACTTGTAGGCTTTACAATCAACGTTTGTATCGTGCAGGAATCAGCTCAGGGGCAAACATGCAATCATACTGTCTAATACTTATATGACCGAATGTCCACAGAAAAGGCGTCGGCTTCTGTTGTGCTGTGGGTTCCTGAGGCCTCACGTTCTTGTGCGGAGCCTATGATTCCAAAATGCTTTACATGTAAATCACTGAGCCAGAAAATAAGTCAAAATAAAAAGAAGTTTGTCCTCAGTTTAAATCAGAAGCCTTGACACTACGATAATGATCTTACGTTTTCATACATTTATTATTATCAAACTGGTCCGATGACATAATTTTATGTTTTTTTTTTCTTGTTTTTATACTTCAAGGAATTTCAGGTCGAACAACTTTAACGGGCCAGTCATATGAGCTTTTGGAACTTAAATATACTTCACGCAGACATTAAAAAAATACTGTTGAACTTTGGCAAGACTTCAATTAAAAAGCATACATTTTAGTGAAAAAAGAATTAATAATATAAAATTATTTCAATTTTCTCAGATAGTTAATACAAACTCGACCTATAATCTATCTATATATATAAAAGGAGAACTGACTGACTGACATATCAACGTACAGCCGAAACTACTGGGGCTAGGAATGTGAAATTTTGCACACGGCTTCCTATTATAATGTAGGGGAGCACTAAGAAGGGGTTTTTGGAAATTTAACCTTTAAGGGGATGAAAAGAGGGAATTAGGAAAGTACGTAACCCAAGCGGACGAAGTCGCGGGCAAAGTGCTAGTTTTTACATAATTTTAAATGAATCTCTCTCACTTCATTGTATTTTATTCAATAAAAAGGTGTAAACAAATTACTATCATTGTTGATAACACCATGACCACGCGTTACGTTGCGTTAACGAATTACCATAAGAACGCCATCAGAATTCAGCTAACAAGTAGACACACAAAATGCGGGTCAATGGCACAAACTTACGGCGCACGTACTAAGTACTATGCGTGAGATTTGTTTGGTACAAGATAAAGATGGAAGCGGGATCAGAAATCCTAGCATGAGTTTTTACGTTTTTGTGATGTCAAGTATACTAGAAATTTGACGTTAATTTGAAGGCAAAAATCTCGAGGAGGATCTCGTTCGTAAACTAGAGGCGCTTCTTCAATTTCCCATAAAGAACGCAGTTAATTCTTCAAGTACGCTGTAAAAATATAGAAATCTTGTGATGAGGCCTCTGTATAAAATTGTAGTGATTGAAGAACATGGTATATGTATTGAATCGTTGAAAATCGTTGTTCTAATGCTTAAATTTTATTTAAAAGTCCACCATTAAAATTCCATTCATATTACAGTTTAATATTGTTTGCAGAAAATGAAAAATGTCTACATTGTATTCCGCTCCCACTTCCGCTCCACCCTTATACCACGCATTTAACCATCTGATATTATAATTCTAATCTTTACATAACACCTGATCTACTTACTTACAAGTACAGTACATGACAACTTGCACAATTTCCTAAATGTTTTACATGTGCCAAGAGAGTAAATGTATCTACATAGTACAACTGGTCATAAGACATGGTAGCATCGCCACATAGCAACATGACCAATTTTGCCATTACATAATGTGGTCAAATGGTCACAGAATATATTAGTCTTCTAATGAAATCCTTTTAGAAATGTTATGGAAACCTCCAGCGTGTATAATTGCGACAAAATTCATGTAGGTTTTAATTTATGATTATGGAAACGGAATTTGTCGAAATTTCACCTTGAGGAACCTGTGTCTCATTTCACCGGATTAATTAAGAAATAGCGCACAGTTACGAAACCTGGTCGAAGGAGATCTTTACTAACAAGTTGAATAGATCATTGAGAAGCAGATGGTTCATCCAGCTGCATCCTGTTCTCCTACCTATAATTTGCTGTTACTCGCCACCAACGACTGCAGACATGGTCCGCGTAAGCAGTTGATTAGACAGTCGTGTAAACTGACCGGACAGTACCGACGGAACAGTGTCGAGCTCTACGTGCTTTCCACTCGCTACTGTGGGTACTTGCACGCGCCACTGTCCTTGAACAATGTAAACCTAGGATTACAACCACAAGATGCCTAAAATATTTTGAGAGGCGAAAGTTAGACATTCCATCTAATATCGAAGAATTAATTCATTTTAAATTTACATAAAATCTAACTAATAACATAAAAAAATGCAAAATTGAATTTCTTGCTTGTTTACGCTTTCACGTCCAAACAGCTGAAACGATTTTGATAAGTTTTGATAACTACAGAAATAAATGAGATCTCGGAGACGGTTATTTATAGATTCTTTTTGCACAAAAAAGGAGGGGAGATATTGGAGGCGGGCGGGGGAAAGCGCTTCCGTGGGTAAAAGGTAGTCATCAGTAATTTATTGTAGTGTCAGATCAATTCAGCACAATGACGGGGCCCCCCTTTAGAGGGCCAAAGCCTGCCGGGGTCCGCGGAACGTAAAGGGCTATTGAAGGACACCGTGGATTTTAGTCAGTACAAGCCTGACAGTCGTTCCCGCTCTGCTCTGGGTGGGAGGACTCATCTGATAATTTTACCACAATAACAAAAAGTGTCAGATTAATTAGGTCATTGGACGAACTTCAAAATATAACAGTGACCCCGGAAAACAAATTATCAGAATTTCAAAATCCTAAAAATGTCATAATCTCTTACACAAAGCTTTTAATTTACAAAAAACGATGCAGACATGCAAATTATAAAGAAATGCGGACAGACATTATCATAATTCGACATTTTATATTCAACATGCTTTATTAATCGCTGTAATCACTTCATTATGACTTATCAATTATAAATGTAAGTATGAATTTGGCGAATCTTTTTTTTTAAATACTAATTATAATAATACCTGGATTTGTATTTTGTTTTATAGAGTTGCAATCTTTTTGTCATCATATTTTCTTTTCATTTTCTGCACTTTTTTTAAGCACAATTCCGAAGCGAGACGTTAGTCCGATAGTTCTGTCACGCTATCGGATCGCTTTCGCTTTTCTATGTGACTGGATTCAAACAATTCCATACATTAAAAATAAAAACGTCACGCTTCGCATTCGTCACGCCTGTCTGTTTGACAAAGGCTTAAGAATTTCTTCTGTATCATGGGTGCGTTTAAAACATTGAACACAATCAATGAACAAGACAGTGTAGTAACCTTCCCACTGCTGGTCATAAATAAATGTCCTGTTTTAGATCCATTACTGGTTATCAGAAACCTCCTAGTTTTTGGTTCTAGGAAATTCTATTTCTTTGCTTTCTTTTACTATTTTTATGACACTGGCGATGTATTAAATTACATAGTTACAATCCAGAATTTGTATGTCACATGTAACCATTTTTTTTCTCTCTGTATTAGTGTATGTGTGGAGTGTCACCAAAGATAAAGGTCCGCTTTATATCCTGCAGAGCATGCCTTGTCACTTGATAATCTTATGACTGCATCAGTGAATGCAGTTCGCGTAGCTTAATTTTGGGCCAAACATTATAAATATGAAATGAAAATTTGCCATCAACACACTATGACTGAAGTATTGGCTACTTCCTTACAATCACATAAATGACGTAATTCCTCGCATCCAATGCAATATATTGTTCAAACCAGTTGAGATGAATTGTGAAATATAATCTAAATGATGTAAGTGTGCAGTAAATGCAGTCGTTTATTTATGTTTCGGACGCAGCACCGTAAAGACTATGCACTGAATGTAATTGGATTTTATCATCTTTAAGCACTTACTTTTTTTTAAATGTGCTCTCGAAATTCTTGGGTAACATCCTGTGTGGTTTCATCGAGGTGGCAGTTGCTTTAATAATGAAAAAAATAATAAATGATAGATTATTTAAATTTACATAATATGATGATGATATTATTTACCTTTAGACAGTGATATTTTATTGTACAAATACATAAATATTAATTAAACTATAAAAATATTAAATTAAAATAAAACTAAACTATTATAGAGCATCGAAAAATTCATCCTCAACGCTGTCAGAAGGTAATGTGCCCAAGAGACTTGCTTGTTTTAATTTATAAAGCTAAAGGCAGGTAGCGCCGTTGAACTGATGGTCGTGAGTGTTTTTGCTAAGCACTAGATTTCAAGTTCGATTCCGAAATTTTTACTCTGAGTTAATGTTGGTTTTATCTAAGATAAGATACTATTTTATTTGCTAAAACAAGTGTGCATATACAGTTGCATGCAAGGTGTTGTTACATAATGCATTAGGTACTTGTTTAAGTTTGACATGTTTGTTATATACTTTCAATGACGTGCAATACACTAGAGATATAGTGGTTTGTAGACCACTCTTCTTAAAGATTGAGGAAAGAAGAATTTAGCTGCGAGTGGGACTCGAACCCGCATCTTCTGGATAAGTAATCTAGACGCCTTACCAATTTTTCTTTTCTCAAAAATCTTTGCGAAAACGTGATACAGACGTTATTGTGTATAAATGTATAACACTCTTCTTAAACCTGACCATATAGTGGTAGACGCCCACGGCGACAGACGTCAGCCAGCCGTCAGTCATCAGACGATTTCCGGCCACCGTAGGCGCGGGCATGCGGGCAGCGAGTAATGGGCAACTCGCTGTCCGATCATGGACCATGCCCGGGTCGACGGCGCGTTGTGTTCCACGCGCGCCTCAAAGAGTCTCAGCAAAGTGACGGGGCCCCCCTCTAGAGGGCCAAAGCCTGTCGGGGTCGCGGGACTTAAGATGTACCGTGAACCCGGTACGTAAAGGGCTATTGAAGGACACCGTGGATTTTATTCAGTACGAGTCTGACAGTCCCTCCGGCTCTGCCCTGGGTGGGAGGACTCATTTGATAATTTTACCACGTAAAAAAAAATCTGACTATGTAAAACAACATTCATAGGTTTTTATCTTAATCCCGGAATTCTATTCTTTTCTGCAGGAAGAATGGTCCACAATCCAATATAGCACCCAAAACTCTTATCAATTTCCATTCAATCCTGAGTCACGGGATGTCCATTGACAAACCAATTACCTCTTACTTTACATTTAACTATTGCAATATGTCAGAGGTAACTGGTCCAGATCAGCTGAGCTCTGATAATGTTCTTTCACTACAACTTTGTTTTGCTACCGGTGATATTCCAACTAATACGTGGTTACTGTCTGTCTAAATGTAAGAGCTTGAAATTTTAAATTACATAGATTTATATTAACAACTAAGGGCTCGTTCACAGAGAGAATCTGTATTTACAGGTTTTTAACGGATCCGTCGCTACTGGACGTAATGTCAATACCCTTTTAATGGACCTGTTGCTACTGGACGTAATGTCCGTACTATTTAACGGATCCAACGCTGCTGGACGAAATGTCAGTAGCATTATAACGGATCCAACGCTACTGGAAAAAATGTCAGTACCATTTTAACGGATCCTTCGCTACTGGATGTAATGTCAGTACCATTTTAACGGATCCAACGCTACTGGACGAAATGTCAGTAGCATTATAACGGATCCAACGCTACTGGACGAAATGTCAGTACCATTTTAACGGATCCAACGCTGCTGGACGAATTGTCAGTAGCATTATAACGGATCCTACTTTAGTTTGAAGATTCTGCAAAAAAGGGGGTTGAAATAGGTGGGGGGCGAACAGATCCTTTAGCTAAAGCTAGTATGATTTATAGAGGGAATCCCTGTATGTAAATCAAATTAGATGTAACAATATTCATAAATTATTTAAATTCTGTTTAACCATTGGCACCATCTATATTATTATTATTTTTAATCCTCTTGTATACCCAAACAAGCTTTTTCTTTTTGTGTTAAATCATCAAATGAGTCCTACCGTCCTCAGTGAAGCGAAAGGGATATCAGACTCTTATTGACTAAATAGCATCTATTCCGTACACATACCGTTTGCACTCCAGGGCCGTGATATCCGGCTTAGCTGTCTAAGCCTTGCCCGTTATTGAACTAAGCTTATAAGATAAAAAATAATCGTGGCGGTAGTTTGATCTGCAAGAAGTTGTTCCGGGTCTGGATATTTGTGTATGTGAGTTTCTATGTTTGTAAACGCACCCACGATACAGGAGAAATTGTGAAAATGGGGCAACGTTTTATAAAAAAAAAATGTTCTAGACAATAGCCAACATTTTTGGGTGTGTCGCAAAAACATGCTATTCTACTGTGGTATAAAATTATTTATTTCGAAACAACTCTTACGAATTACTTAGTTTAAACATCAACGTGATTGTTCTATTGCGCAAGTCAAAAATCATTTTGGTTTTGACTTATTGCGTAACTCAAAATCATTATAAAGATTTGCGCTACAATGCAATGTAGCAATGGAGCTCTCTCTCTCTAGTTGAGGGACATTATAAATAAAAGTATTTAAAAATACATTCATATTACTTTATACCTTGGTATTAGAACATTAAAACCGGAAAAAATATAAAAATATGATTTTTGATGAGAAAATGCACAAAAATCCTCGCTTAATTCATTAGAAGATTCCAATTTTTTTTTTGCTTCTGCTTCTTTTTATAACTGCTCGACATCATTTGTCTAGTCTTTTTCCATGCCGAGACTGGCTTCCAGTCTGACCGGTTGCAGCTGAATATCAGTATTTGATATGGAGTGACTGCTTATCTGACCTTTATAGCTATATATATATAAGGTAGTAGCTTCTTCAGATTACGGAGTATGAAAACCCAATTGGCAATCGTGTAAGTGATTTGATGAATGATAACAGGAATCAAATCTTCATTTTCATTAAAATATTCTCGGCGCGTTGTGTTCCACGCGCGCCTCAAGGAGTGTCGGCATAGTGACAGGGCCCCCCGGTAGAGGGCCAAAGCCTGCTGGGGTCGCGGGACTCACGAACTACCGTGACCCCGGCAGAGAGGACACCGTGGATTTTAGTCAGTACGAGAGTGACAGTCCATCCCGCTCTGCCCTGGGTGGGAGGACTCATTTGATATCATTAAATATTCTAGCTTCCGTCTTTTAATACGTATGACTGTCAGTCTAAGTAAGATCATTAAAGAACTTCCTTGTCGATATCATCGCATTTATTAGAAAGCTAACATTTTAATTTTATTTGATAGTTTGCAAAATCAAACCAGTTATTTTGAAGTGATTGTGTAGTAATTTTAGACTATTTTAGAGATTGATAATACTTAATTACTTCCTGTCGCTATCATCATAAATTACATCTCTCTAATGATTTCATCATGTAAAATCTTTACTGCATTTTAGATGCACATTACATATAGCACCTGTAACATATCGAGTTTCTTCCATGCTCGTTGTACCATGGATGTTTTTGGTAGCCAGAAACCTGAAGTCTGTCAACCAGTCTTCCTTCGGAAAACGTGTTGGTGGAATGAAGGAGTCTTCTCTATCTGAAAATAAACATGTAACGATCTTGATTTTCCAATCAACACGAGGATTTTTCAAACAGCACGGTTGCAAAATAAAACACTACAGTTATATTATGACGATTTTGTAAATTGACTGGCATCTTTAGTACCTAGACATTTTTAGCCTTAATTCACAGCATATTCCTAGCTTCCATCAAGTGTTTTAGAAAGCCAAATTAACTTACCAAGCAAGCAAGCAAGCTAGCAAGCTTTTTTTTTATCCTGGTAAAATCATCAAATGAGTCCTCGGGAGTCGAGCGGGAGGGACTGTCAGACTTGTACTGACTAAAATCCACGGTGTCCTTCAATAGCCCTTTACGTACCGGGGTCACGGTAATTCGTTAGTCCCGCGACCAAGCTAGCAAGCTTAGGTATCAATTACAAAACCACCAATTTCTCATGCAAATCTCGTTCGTACTCAAATAAAAACACAGTATACAACAGCTGTAACACCTTTTAAAGACAAGATAGTGTTAGGATATCTGTGTCACATCCTTTTAAAAAAAAAACACAGGTTGTCCTGCCCTCATTGGTCAACTCACTAAATTACGTCACTACGATACATAAAGCATCATTTAATTGAATCGCAACGTTACATCACTAAACAAAACAGTACTTAGATTGTAGTTAAATAGTGATGTGCGGTTATCGATAAAAAGTGACCTGTCTCTTTTATAAGGCAGTTCTGCACGTTACTATTATATTGTGGGTTTTATGAGTGTTTAGTAACAACATGTTATACATATAGGGTACTAAGATGGGCGCTCTGTATGCTGATGATGCTACATTGCTTAATAAAACCACCCACTTCTTCTCAATTAACGGCCCACATTCTTTCACAAAGAGGTTGCATGTAGTATGGGAAAATTATGTTATTTATTACTAGCACTCGGCCAGCGACTTCGTCAGCGCATGTTTATAACTTCGAATATTATTGTAGACAAACTGATTTTCCGATGTTATTGTGAAATATAGCAAGCAGTAAAATCCTCCTGCCGGGGTCGCGGGACTTCCCCATCACCGTAACCCCGGTACGTAAAGGGCTAGTGAAGGACACCGTGGATTTTAGTCAGTACAAGTCTGACAGTATGGTGGACTCATTTGATGATTTTACCACGCAAAAAAAAAAGCAGTAAAATCCTCCCCTTAAAACTTTATCACCCCTTTTCACCAATTTAGGGGGTGATTTTCGAAAAACCCAAAAACAAGTGTTTTAATGTTTTTGATCTAACTTCTACAAGTTTCAAATTCATCGGTTAGGGCGTTATTAATTTCCCATACAAATTTTAACATCGTCTAGATTACCAATGGAGGGTAGTTTTAAAAAACTAATAATGCACATCTTTTTTATTTACTTGTGTTCTTATTCCTGGCAAGTTTCAAATTTATAAACCCAAAGATTAAGATTTTTTATATCAACGTTTTCACCCCCTTAGAGGAGGATTTTCGCAAAATCCCGTCTTATTGCTCCCCTACATGGTAGACTGCAACTGCTGTCCAAAATTCAAGTTACTGCGTTTAGCGGTTTCGGCTATAGTCGAGTCTTAATACAAAACCCCGTTCTTTTATAAATGTAGTTCTTTTATATATGTGTTTGGTCTAATAGTCGTAGGCGCAGTTAGTCAGCAAGAGTTCCTGAGTTCGAATTTCAGATCAGGTAAAGTGATGGTAACAGGCTTGCTCCGTGGAACATAAACAAAATTGACGAAATGTAGATAGATACTATTAATAATTCAACCACTTCAGGGAATTGCGCGATGAAAGTTTCATCGGTGTTATTGCATTTCAAAAATAAACTATCGATGCTCAATCCTATCACTAATAGGAACCTGGCTTATATAACAATGATTCACAATAACTGACCAGCGCTGACCCACATCGGCTCATAAACTTATATAGCTATGTAAATGGTACAGGTTGTACCAGGATATTTCAAATTGGCAGTGAAAGTCTTCGATTAACTTGAGGCTTATAGGTAGGCTGACGGGTGCGTCGGCTTATCTAGGTCTACAGTACTAGATTCTGACAGTTACCAGTGTGACGACACTGATTGGATGCAGCATTATTAACTAGATTAAAACTAGGTAATACGCAATAATTGACAAATTGCCTCGTCATTCTAGCACTGAAACTTACTGTTCGAAACCACACGCGAGGGTGGCCGCTTTTTGGCGACGATTTGTTCGCTAGGGCACTAACAACTTTAACTCCACTCTAGGAGTTTCTCTTGTTTCATGGGACGTTTACAGACATAGAAACTCACATACACAAATACCCAGACAGTGGTGCTTTTTTTTTTTTTTTTGCGTGGTAAAATCATCAAATGAGTCCTCCCACCCAGGGCAGGGCGGGAGGGACTGTCAGACTTGTACTGACTAAAATCCACGGTGTCCTTCACGAGCCCTTTACGTACCGGGGTTACGGTGATGGGTAAGTCCCGCGACCCCGGCAGGCTCTGGCCCTCTACAGGCCCCGTCAATTTGCTGACACTCTTTGAGGCGCGCGTGGAACACAACGCGCCGTCGACCCGGGCATGGTCCATGGTCGGACAGCAAGTCGCCCATTACTCGCTGCCCGCATGCCCGCGCCTACGGTGGCCGGAGATCGTCCTGTGACGTCCGACGCCGTGGGCGTCTACCACTGCGGCTGGGATGGAGGGAGGACGCTGTCCTCTCCCTCAGGCGGCCCGCCTCCTCCTTCACGAGCATGACTGCTTCGCAGAAGGAGGCGACCGCTTCCCACTCCGTCTCGCCCCGCAGCATGGCCTCGACCAATGCCGGGCGCGAGAGGTCTCCGCCTATCGCCGTCGTGAGGACACGGCGGTGCTCTGCCCAAGCGGGGCAGTCCTGCACCGTATGCTCCACCGTGTCCTCCGGACGATCCTCGCAGTGGTGACACCCAGGCGTTTCTTCCCTCCCTATCAGACACAGGAACCTCCCGAAACTTCCGTGTCCGGTGAGGACCTGCGTCATGCGGAAGGTAAGGACGCCGTGACGCCTATCCAGCCACTCCTCAAAGAGGGGTCTTACCGCCGCGATTGCGGCGTGCCCGGACCTCGGTTGCGACAGTCGCTCCCTCCATACTGCCCTGAGATCGCGCCGGAGCTCTTCCCGCCGCGCCTCGACCTGTCGAGGCAGCGGGGATTCGCCCCGGCGCTGCGCCTCCACGCGCCATTCGTAGACGCGCTGGAGGGCAGTCGCCTCCAGATCCCAGGGCAGCAATCCCGCTAGGAGGTTGGCTGATTCGCCGGCGATCGTGCGGTATCCCCGGATCATCCGGATAGCCATGACCCTCTGGCATGCGACCAGCTTGAGTGGTCGCGTCCGGATGCTTAGGGCCCACACAGGGGCCCCGTAGAGGGCCATGGACCGCACGACACCGGCGTACAGTCTCCGGCAGGAGGCGTTTGGCCCGCCGAGATTGGGCAGGAGTCGCCTGAGGGCGCCTGCTGCCCGGTTCAGCTTTGGGGCCAAACGTAGGAAGTGCTCCCTAAAGTTCCACCGGCTGTCGAGGACGAGTCCCAGGTACTTCATCGTCCTCCCGACGCCGATGCGAACCCCCTCCACCGTAATGTGGGACTCTGAACGTGGCGCGTTCAGACGGCCATGAAAGCACATGGCCTCTGTTTTATGCAGCGCCACGTCGAGTCCCAACTGCCGGATCCTCTGAGCGACTGTCGCCACCGCTTGCGTCGCCAGGTCGGCCGCCGCCTGGTGCGACTCTCCCTCCGCCAGGACGAGCGTGTCGTCGGCGTAACATATTACGCCGACGCCGTCAGGGAGGTCGCCGCGCAGCACCCAGTCGTAGCCGATGTTCCACAGGAGCGGCCCCAAGACCGATCCCTGTGGAACACCGCACGACATCTCTCGCCGGTTCCACTCTCCCCGATGACCGGGGTAGATGACGGCCCTGTCCGTCAGGTAGTCCTCGACTGTGCGACGGAGGTAGGTCGGCACCCGGTGATACCGGAGTGCCTCCCTTATGCAACTCCAGGGCAGGGTGTTGAAGGCGTTGGTGATGTCCAAGGACACCGCCAAGACGACCCTGCCCCGGGATACCGCATCCCCCGTCGTGAGGGCTCTCACGCGCATGATGGCGTCCACCGTCGAGCGCCCCCTCCGGAAGCCAAACTGGCTCTCCGAGAGGTCCGGGCCCACCCGATTCAGGTGCCCGACGAGGCGGTCTGCAATTACTCTTTCAAAGAGCTTGCCCACCTCGTCGAGCAGCACGATGGGCCGGAATGCGGACGGAGAGTCCGCAGGGCGCCCGGGCTTCTGGATCAGGACCAGTTTCCCCGTCTTCCAACGAAGCGGGAACTGGCCCCTCTCCAGGCATGCGCTAAAGAGCCCCCCCAGTCGAGGCCCGAGAGTCCCCGAGGCCAGGACCCAGGCTTTTCCTGGCAGGCCGTCGGGTCCTGGGGCGGTATTTTTGGCCTTGAGCCGTTGTACCGCCACTCTCAGGTCTACCTCGGTCACCTCTGGAGCGTCGTCGCTGTGGTCCGCGTTTGCGTCAGCTTCACCGTCGGATTCCGTCGGAGACGGAGCCATGGGCGGGGGAGTATGCTCTCCCCGCGATGGGAACAGGGCGCTCACCACGTCCTCCGCGAACTGAGGCTGGAGAATCTGCGTCAACGGGGGAGCCCAGGGGCGGAGCTTTTGTCTCACCCACTTATAGGGTCGGCCCCATGGGTCCCCGTCCAGGGTCTCCAGCATCTCCTTGCGGGCCAATTCCTTGGCCCGCCAGATCTCGTCGCGGAGGGCGGTCTTCGCTGCCCTGTAGCCCTCGTACAGCTCCGCCTCTACGGTCGCCGCATCCGGAGGTCGGGTGCGGCGCCTGCGGAATCTGGTGTACCGGCGTCGCACGGCCACGCACGCCTCGCGCAGCGATGTAAGCTCGCGCGACCACCAGTACAGCTGACGCCGGGCGCGTCCTTGCCGGACCCGGGGCATGGCCATGTCACAGATCTCCGACATGGCCTCCCGGAACCACTCCGCCTCGTCGTTGATGTCGGCAGGCCTGTCCGGTGGTGACACCCAGGCCTGCACGATCGAGGCTTCCAGGAATAGCTCCCGGTCCAGCTGCTTCAGCGCCCATCGCGGACCACTTGGGTTCCGTCGGACCGGCGCGTCTGAGGTCTGGGCGGAGACGTCGAACCGGATATTCCGGTGATCGGAGTAGGTCTCCACCTCCTCTACAACGCGCCAGTCGGTGACGCGCGGCGACAGGGCGGCGCTGGCGAACGTAACGTCCACCACCGACTCGCCCCTCCACCGCACGCACGTGGGGACAGAACCCCGGTTCTCGATGACCAGGCCCTGCGCCAGGGCCCAGTACTCGAGCATCCTACCCCGCGTATAGTCCGTGGCCCGGGAACCCCAAGCCACATTTTTGGCGTTGAAGTCCCCGAGGACGAGCGCGGGGAGGGAACCGTATGCGACGACGATGTCTCCTAGCTCCGATAGGGAGTCGCGGAACTCGGCGATAGTTCGGTTCGGGGAGAAGTAAACGCCTATTACAGCGATCTCCCCGAACCGTGCTGCGGCGATCCCGTGCCCTCTCTCGACGCGATCGAGGGGCGGGGGTACCGGCGGCGGCCGACGAAATTAGGGTCACCGAGCCGTCCAGGTCCGCCACCCAGTCATTTCTGGGCAGGACAAAGTACGGCTCGGCGACCACGGCGACATTAACCAACCACTGCGCCATGCTCTGGAGCAGGAGATCCTGAGCAGCGGCGCAGTGGTTGATGTTCGCCTGGAGGAAGCGCAATGGAGCCATTAATTGGAGTCCATTGCGGCCTCCTCCAGGGCCCTCTGTGAGGGCGCAGCCACGGCGGCAGCGGCAGAAGCGGCGGCGGCGGCGGCAGCGGCGGCGGCGGCGGCAGCAGGAGCTGCGGCGGCGGCGGGGACGGCGGCGGCAGAGGGCCTACCTCTGCTCCTGGTTTTGGCGGGGGGCGCGCAGGCCTTGCCCCCTGCCCGGTGATCGGCCGGCTTGCCAGCCGCCGCACATGCGAAGCAGTGCGGCGGGGCGTTACACGAGCCGGCCTTGTGACCGGGCTGACCGCAGCGGAAGCAGTTGTCGCTGCGGTCGACCTCCGAGGTGCACATGCATGCCGCGTGGTTGCCCACTTGGCAGCGGAAGCACCTCAGAGGCCTGGGCTCCAGCAGTTTCACCTGCGCGGACACCCAGCCAACCAGGAGCCTTCGGCTCTCCTCTATCTTTTTGGCCGCCGGTACGGGGCAGCTGACTGTGATGGTCAGCAGCCCCGCGAAGCCAGGGCGTAGGATGCCTGCCTTTACCTGGTCGGCAGGGCATTCCCCAGCCCTGGCAACGGCGGCCACCACGTCCCCCTCCGAGACCGAGTCGTCCAGACCCATAATGCGCAAGTCCGCGCGCTTAATGGGCCTGGACACCCGGGCCTCCTCCGCGTCTAGGGACGCTCTGAGCCTTTCGGCCAGAGCGTCAGCGGTAAGGCCGCTGTCCGCGCCGGGGATCGACAGGAGTCTGGCCCCCGTCGCTGTGACGTGCACCCGGAGGCCCCCGTCGACTCCCAGCTCCCGGAGGTCCACCGCCTCCCTCGCCTTTGCGAACACGTCGCGGTACGTCACGCCCCTCTTGACCGCTTCCGGCTGTAGTGTAATGACTACAGCCGCGGTCTTAGGGGCGCGGAGTCTGGCTGCGACGGTTCGCCTCTTGCGCTGTCGCTGCCGCCGCCTTTGCCTTCTTTGGGCACTTCGCTCTCCGACCACCTGCCATTCGGCATCGGCTGGAGGGGGCTGAGAGTGCCCTGAAGGCTGTGAAGGCAGCCGGGACGCCGCCGCCGCCGGGGGGGCACCCTTCTTTGCCGCCGTCGTGGGCTTTGGAGCTGCCGCCGTCGCCGGGACCTCCCTCACCGGGGCCGCCCTTGTCGGCGCCTTTTTTGCCGCCGCGGCTCTCCCCGGGGGCTGTTTGGGCGGCGCCGGAGGCTTCGCCGCGGCCCGCATCTCCGGGGCCTGCTTAGGCGGCGTGGAGGCCGCAGCAGCCGCGTACGAGGTCGCCGCGAGCGGGGGACGCAGGATGCGGCCTTCTAGCACCGCGAAGCGTTGATTGAAGGCCGCCAATTCCTGCCGCACCAGTTTTAGGACAGCGTCCTCTGTTGGTGCGGCCTGCGCCGGCGGCCCCCCGTTCCGCTTCTGCGGGACCTCCCCCTGGCGGCCTGCCTTCCGCAGTCCGGCCAGCTCCGTCTTTAGGTGGAGGTTCTCCTTCTGGAGAACCTCCATCGCGGCCGTCAAGCGGGCGACGTCCGCCCGCATTTTGGACATTTCGTCCGCTTCCGTCGGCGATGCGGGCGGAGCCTGGCCGAGGCTAGCCGCCGCCACTGCCGCCATAATTTTGGCAGTGGCTGCGCCTGCGGCCCGGTCTTTAGTCGCCCGCTTTCCCGGATTGGTAGAGGCCAGGCTGCGGACGGCTGCCCTCACCGTCTCCTCCAGGGTGGGCTCCTCGGCGCACCCTCTACCGCCGGTCCTGCCTCGGCCTTTACCCCGAACACTTGTCGGGATCTTCCGGCCCGAGGCAGGCTCGTCGTCCTCGGACGACGAATGGGGCCGCTTGAGGAAGCGTTTCCTCCTCTCGGCGGCCCCCTTTCCTCCTCCGCTGATGGCGTCTGACGCTGAGTCGGACTCCGACATCGATGACGGCGTCAGCACCATCCTCTTTTTCAGAGCGGCACTCTGTGCCCGCTCGTTCGGTGCCGGTGAGGCGGACGTGCTGGACAAGTCCAGCGACTCCACCTCACGGGCACGTGAGCCTCCCTGGCTCGCTGCGGCGACTGCCGGTTGTTGGGGGGGATTTTTTTTGTTCTGATCCATCTAAGTCCCACGAGTGTGGGGGATATAAAAGGTCCACCTAGGCAGAGACCCCTGTACCTAGGTAAGCCTACGTCTTTACGACATTTATTACTCGCCAGGGGGTCGGCCGGTACCCTGGCGAGGGTAGCACTAGCGACTGATTGTTCAAAAGAACTCCCGTCAGCCATACATCTCCTCGCGGTGCTCCGCCGCTTGAGATTCGGGGTGACTTTTTATAGAGGTTTTCTACCTCGCGGCCCGGGCGGTTAAGCCAAGGCCCTCGACCCCCGTCGAAAGTCAGAGACGTGATCCTGACAATCTTCGGGGCTACGAGATTATAGCGGTGGCAAGAGGAGGTGAGAGTGCAATACCTCCTCCTGCCTGCCCGGCGGCAGGGTAAGTGCACACCGTGCCCGCTCTTGCTCCAACCACTGTGCCCTCTGCTGAGCAGAGGGACACGCGGTGGAGCGACGCGACAGGACATTGGCATACGGACAAGGAGACCCCGTAGGGGAGTACTTGCCCGCATCCCAGGGCGCACCGTCCCGAGAATCTGGGCTTCCCCCCGGACGTATCCGGAAAGGAACTTCCAGCCTCGGGCACTCGAGGAGGTTTCCTGTGGTGCTGTGGTAAGTTTAGTTGTCCAAATCCTTCAAAATCTGACTGATGATCTGTTTCAATAAACTCTGACGTTTCAGAAATTATACAAAGAGAACCAATAATGTAACGACTATTGCACCATATTCATACAAAAAAAAAATATTTTTCGTTTGATATGAAAACTGTTTGGCTGTAAGACAAATCCAATAGCACGTTCAAACTTTACAGTTACAAAACAAAATGTTGTTTAACAAGTGGTATTTGTGTGATCTACAAATAGTTATAAATAAATAAATATTCCACAACTATCACACAACGCCATCTAGTCCCAAGCTAAGCAGAGCTTGTGTTATGGGTACTAGACAACTGATAAACATACTTATATATTTCTAAATACATACATATTATAGATAAATTACACCCAGACACAGAACAAATGATCGTGCTCATCACACAAACATTTGTCCTGGGTGGGAATCGAACCCACGACCTCCGGCATAGCAGTCGGGGTCACTAACCACTAGACCATCAGGCCAGTTGTTTCGGGTCTGGGTGTTTGTGTATGTGAGTTTCTATGTTTGTAACCACGCACCCACGATACTTATAGTAAGAAATTGCTAGTGTGGGGCAATTTCCCGGGCCGACAGGACAGCGCGCCCCGGGTCGACGGCGCGTTGTGTACCACGGGCGCCTCAAGGAGTGTCAGCATAGTGACGGGGCCTGTAGAGGACCAAAGCCTGCCGGGGTTGCGGGACTCACAAATACCGTGACCCCGGTACGTAAAGGGCTATTAAAGGACACCGTGGATTTTAGTCAGTCAAGTCTGACAGTCCCTCCCGCCCTGCCCTGGGTGGGAGGACTTATTTGATGATTATACCACGATAAAAAAAAAGTGTGGGTCAAATAAAAACAATAGGTCAGGATCGGATATTGGAGTTTTCTTTTAAGAATTCCTCAGTAAAAGAGTCTGGCTCTGTGTCCGGATGATGGCAGCAGCCTCGCCCCCTATTACATGACGTCTTAAAAACATAACTCACGGTATAATGCAGTCTATTACTGTCCTAACAAAGTTCAAAGGTCTCCTCACGTGGGTTCTAAGATTTAAATATTTACGCCATATTATTAATTTCTAGGCTTATTTCACATCACTTAACTTTCGCAACAAAAAATAATAAGCTAGTGTTGATCCACCGACAATATAAACTCTATGGCCTCTTAACTAGACTACCCACGACTTTCGGTCATAAGCAGTGAAAGTTTATAGTCTATGGCTAGTCTTTGGTCCGGTCTAGCTTTAAAATCTAAGTGTGAGAATGTGCACGGTGATAAATAATAAGTTTACGTGTTGCAGCAACTACAATCGCCTTTTGAGGGTGTGGCGATATGATATATCAAGAATTCATTTTTTTTTAATTGGGTTATTTAATGGCCTCGATGTAGGTCAGAGGCAAATATGAGACTTAAGACTGAGCGAGCACCGACGGAACACAATAAAAACTGTTTGGCGCCGGACTCCTACAGGATCTAAATGAAATGCAGTAATGAAAATGACATTTGTGGTTCTCTTAATATTCGTGTTTTTTCTGTACTGAATTGGATTATCGAAATCATGATCTGTCAATGATAAAACAGGGTGCTTTTAAAGAAACTTAACAAGCAGAGGTCGAGTAAAAGGAGTATTAAGAACAGCACGGTTTTACCTAAAGTACTTAGGTACATATGTGTTTGAATATGAATTACTGTAAAGAATCTAGAATTTTTAGACGGGAAACTTTTAGGCGGTAGCTGGACTCCACAGGATCTTAAAGATATTGCAAACATTTTGAACTTCCTACATATTTTTTATTTGTAAGTATGTAGTTTATTGAGAAACCGCATGAACTTTTCTTGGAGAAAACCATGAAGTACACGAGAGTCAAAGGTCAACATTTTATGCCGTTATTCTTTACGACCGCTACAAAAAAGGTCGCAGTTTCGTCTGAATTCATAATAAAATAAAAACGTAAGCAGAAGCGTTTACTTTGCTATATACGTAGTATGTGCTGAAATTTGGGCATTATGTCAAGTACTGCACCGTGTATTATGTGTATAATTTTAGTTTAAAGCGGGACTGTCCCGGTATATGTTTTTTTCATCACACATAGCACGGTCATCTATGTATTTTTCACTGACGTACGTAAGTGGCATCAGCGTCAGAGGGATTCAGGCTTAAATCTGTGTTAGGAGAGTGTTTTCTATACTAAAACTCTAAAATCAATACAAATGTGATGTTATGTGCTTATTTTTTCCATAAAACAATATTACCCGGTCATAGCCAGTGTGTCAACAAGGCCGATATCATCAGAATATGTAAATTACATCATTATTACAATACAAACATTCTTACCAGGCTTGGCGTTGCTAAAATTAGTCTTTTTTGGACCAAATGTTGTAATAACCACATATTATTTTGATTATGAGATAAAGTTTTATAGATGAGCCCCAAATAATATAAATAATGCAGTTTTGTAATATTAATATTCATAGGGACTATCCTCTAAAGCGTTGGCGCCATGGTTACTGTGGCATAATGTGATGACGTCGACGCCGGCGCAAAGATCTGTTACAGCGGTTTTTTAAGCGATTAATTTTATTTGCGTTTTTCGCAGTGAATGTATTGATTATGTGGCTAATGATGAAAGTGTGAGAAATTAAAATAAGTGCCTTTTATTCCCTCAGGTATCTGCAACGATAATAAAAATCTTAGTACGTAACAAGCATAAACAAGCTCATTATAGTAAAAATAATAGAAGACAAGTAAAAGTGCAAGCAGAAAAGTAAGCAGCGAATTGATAGACCTCACCTACAAAATACTTCAAAATATTCCTGAACATCAATATGGTCACCCTACAAAGAATGTACGCGTTGTTAGCTAACGGTTGATCGAACTAAAATGATTGTTAATATTGTTACCTAAAGGTTGAAAATGTTACAAATATTAAGTATATTATCTCAGCATCGATAACTTACGTGAAAGGTTTCTTTAGATATAATTATTACAGTAATTTTTATTTATCTATTGTTTGAGTAAATTATAGGAGAATTACCGTTCACTGATTTTCAATAATTGGTTGGTAATAAAAACGGTGAAGGAAAATATCGTAAGGAACCTTTTTTTTATCGTGGTAAAATCATCAAATGAGTCCTCCCACCCAGGGCAGAGCGGGAGGGACTGTCAGACTCGTACTGACTAAAATTCACGGTAACCTTCAATAGCCCTTTACGTACCGGGGTCACGGTAATTCGTGAGTCCCGCGACCATCGTAAGGAACCTAGAACCAAAAATTCGAAGACATGTAGTGACGTGTACCAACCAGCTCTGGGCCCGCGTGGAATTTTATGGCCCACTCCCTCTCACAGAGAAGAATCACACTGTGTCCCAGCAGTGGGAACGTTATAGGCTGATGAAAGTTGGACCATGAATATTTTAGTTTCAATATGAAATATTTATAATTTAAGTTGTTACTAATAAATGCATTTTAGCTATGTTGGCATGCGGGCAGCGAGTAATGGGCGACTCACTGTCCGACCATGGACCATGCCCGGGTCGACGGCGCGTTGTGTTCCACGCGCGCCTCAAAGAGTGTCAGCATAGTGACGGGGCCTGTAGAGGGCCAAAGCCTGCTGAGGTCGCGGGACCAAGGGATTACCGTGACCCTAGTACGTAAAGGGCTATTGAAGGACACCGTGGATTTTAGTCAATACAAGTCTGACAGTCCTTCCCGCCCTGCCCTGGGTGGGAGGACTCATTTGATGATTTTACCACGATAAAAAAAAGCTATGTTAATGAGGTTAATATTTAATTTTTAGATCGTGGTCAATATTATTTTGATCGCTAATTTGCAGGTGCAAATTAGTTTTTTTGTTTAAAGAACAATGAAACAAAACCAGGTTTAACTAACAAAAGTTAATTTTGTTATTTCATGTTTAGCGATATGTTTGATACGCAGGTGACTAAAAGAGTGATGTGTAAGAATTATGGATGGAGAGGAAGAAAAAAGATGGAAGGATTTTGTGAGGTATTAAATGAAAGAAAAATGGAGTAAATGATGCCGTGACGTCTGCAAAGAGAGAGTGGAAGAAGAAAACGTGTTGTTCCCACCTTTAGTTAAATAAGATGACGGTTATCATGATCTGCCTTTTTTCTAACTTTGATAGGGTCAGTTTCCAGTCTAACCGGATGCAGCTTATCTGACCTCTCTAGTTAGTACTGGGTAATACAATACTACTTGGTAAGACTGGTTATCAGATATATTGGTTATACTACACTATTGTTGTAACCAATGTTTAAATTAAAAGAATAATCAACTTATTTCCTACAAAACAGAGTTTATTTTACATCAAACTAGTAAACACAACTATAAGGTGTAACGTTACTTATTTCTTACTACAATATCCAAAGTTCATAAATATGCACAAACTTCATGCAGTTATCAATCACCTTATAAACTAGCTGGTAAGGTTAATTTTCCCTTAAATACATGATAAATGAGGTTATAGAGGATTGATGATTGATGTATCAATCATTAGTTGTACCTAGTCAAAGAGATAGTGATCTTTCAAGTTGTCATCCATCATGAAACAAGTATGTAGCTATTGCAAAACTAAATAATTTATCATTTACCATCTGCTGCGTCTTTTCCCAATTAAGAATATTGCGGTAGTACTCTATCTAGATGCATCTGACTAGTAGAGGAGCTTGCCGTCCGATCAGAGTTCAAGCCCGAGTCGACAGCGTATCGTGTTCGTTGTGGCGCGTGCCTCCAAGATTTATCAGAAGATTGAACGGGCCAAATGCCTGCCGGTGTCGCGGGACTGTCTTAAGAGCTTTGCGGCCCTAGAAAGTAAAGGGCATGAGAAAGAACAGGGTTTTTTTAGTCAGTCATATACGATCTCTTCTTCTCCACCCAGGGCGACTCATTTGACGATTTTTCAACACAAAAAAAGGTCTGACCACATCTAGATGACCTCTGCCATCATGATTGTTATATCATATCATGTATAATGTTATGTGGTAGTAGACGACACACATTTACATCTGTTTGGCACTAAAACATCCTGATTTCCTGACAAATTAATTTATTCGACCCAGCGCACACGCACATCTTTTGCGATGTAGCGTTATCGTGTCGCATCTGGGGTGCTAAGACAGGAAACCTCCACGTGCGCCCGTGGACTGGAGTTCCCCTTCGGATACGTCCGGGGGGAAGACCAGTTTTTCGGGCCGGTGCACCCTGGGATGCGGGCAAAAACTCTTTTAGGCACTGTGTGCCTAAGGGGTCTCTTTGCCCGTATGCGAATAGCCTGTCGGGTGGATGCTCCAACGCGTGTCCCTCTGAACAGCAGAGGGCACAGCGGCGGAGCGGGCTTGCGGACGGTGAGTAATGGGTAAGCTCGCCGTCCGACCAAGGACCAAGCCCGGGTAGGTGGCGCGTCGTGTTTCACGCGTCACCGACGGGGCCCCTTACGGGGCCAAATGCCTGCTGGGGTCGCGGCTTTTTTCTTAATCCAGGATACCGCGGCCCCGGAACGTAAAGGGCATCCGAAGAAACACGGGTGGATTTTAGTCAGTAAGAGTCTGACAGTCCCTTCCGCCCCGCCCAGGGCGGGAGGACTCATTTGATGATTTTGCCACCCTAAAAAAAAAAAAAAAAAAAAAAAAATCGTGTCGCATCTACACCGCTAGTTATCGTAGCAATGGATGCGGCATACGGCAAACATTCGAGCATTGACGTGCTAAAATAAATTATAGAAAGTAAAGCTTCCGCACCTTGCTGGGTTCGAACTTACTAGACTTGTGTGAGTGAGACTTTCGGGATCATGAACTTTTCTTTTCTTTAAAAAAAAGACGTTGCACACTAGGAATTTCTTCCTGTATCGTGTGTTGCGTTTACAAACATAGAAACCCACATACAAAAACACCCAGACCCGGAACAACTACTTGCAGTTCATCAAATATTTGTTCCTTGTAGGGATCGAACCCGCGACACGCTGTGCAGCAGTCGATCGCTTAGCCACTGCGCCAACCGTGTCTTGAGTCGCCCATTACTCGCCGTCCGCATGCCCACCTAGATGTGATTGTGCTCGCTTCCGTATATTGGTCATCGTCATCGCTACTGACCACGTTGAAACATAGTCTTTCTCTTAATTGATTTACCGTCAACCACATCATCGTTTACTATCTGCTGCGCAGCGTGTCGTGGGTTCGATCCCTACAAGGAACAAATATTTGTATGATTTGCAAATAGTTGTTCCGGGTCTGGGTATTTGTCATGTGAGTTTCTATGTTTGTAAACGCACCCACTACACAGGAAGAAATTCCTAGTCTAGAGAAACGTTTAAAAAAAAATTGTCCCTCCCGTCCTGCCCTGGTGGGAGGACTAATTTGAAGATTTTACCACGTCAAGAAAAGGTACCTCTTATACAAGGATGTAGCTCTACAATCATACTACAAAATAAAGACGCAGCCTATTACGCATAAGTAGTCACTTTTCCTAGACGCACCGTGTCAAGTTTACATAGAACCTAGCCAGACCGGTCCGTTACCACATGATCTAGATCTAGACTTGGCTAATACTAACAGCAGGTCTAAAACGGCCACTTTGTGTTATTCCTAATAATATGTACTTCGTGAATTTCCAGCAACGTCAATTAGCAATTCTTAAAACATTTGTATAAAATGGCACCTACAGAATTGCGTGTCTATTTGAACATAGACTTATAGCATTGACTGAACCTTCCCTAGTCAAATGTAAAGCTGATATTTATTTAAAATTTTGTGGAAAAACAATTGAACTGTTTTATATTCTTAATCTATATTTTTAAATAAAGAATTAAAAAGAAGAAGATATCATAATATAATCTACCGTGACAAAAAAGAATTTGATTTTTCAAAGAGATCTTCGAAAAATAGTTTGTCGTGCAAGAAAGAGATAGGTGATCCTACAATTATTTTTCGCTCTTCTTAGAGAGTATGCCAATTTTAACCAGCTAATGCTCAGTCCATGCTTTATGTCAAATTATGTCCATGTTCAGATTTGATAAACAATTTTACTTGTGCGTGTTAACGAATATTAAAAGAATTGCTAATGACGTTGTTGGAAGTACACGAAGTGAATCACTTCAGGAATATTGCTTAAAGTGCCCGTTAAACCTCTCTGCTGCACTGCAATATTACAAGCGATCATCTTACGGATGCATTAATTGGAACTGTCTCGCTTTGACGCAATTATTGCTTTATAATAATACAGTTTGGTTTAGTGTTACGGAGAGTCTGCGGTGTGAAAGGGAAGGTGATGCTGTAATTGATATTCCAAAAAACTGTTTCATCATAGTTTTTGACTTCGGAGTCTTCCTTTTTACTATACTATAGTGTGGTTAAAAACAACCATACGGCCCACCTGATAGAAAGTGGTTGACATAGCCTATAGACATCTTCTTCTTTATTTTAAAAGTAGTTTTGTAAATTCATCAATTGAGTCTTCCCACCCAGGGCGAGACGGAACGGACTGTCAGGCTTGTACTGAGTAAATTCACGGTGTCCTTCAGTCAGACAGTCCCGCAACCCCGTAGCCTATAGACACCTTTTTTCTTACGGGGTAAAGTCATCGCATGAGTCCTTCCATCTAGGGCAGGGCGGGAGGAACTATCAGTTGTACTGACTAAAATCTACGGTGTCCTTCAACAGCCCTTTACGTTCCGAAGCCATGGTTACTCGTTAGCCCCGCGACCTCGGCAGGCTTTGGCCTTCTTAGGGAGCCTATAGGCACCTGCAACACCGAATGGTAGAGGTATCGAATACGCGTTGCGGACCCTTCAGATAAGAACTGGCTCACTCTCATCCGCGGACAACATGCAGACTTGGCACCGGACTTTTGCAAATGGGTGTTCGTCAGCTAGTCAGACTATGAAGGGGCTACTGCCAAAACGTGATTGTCAAAGTTAATTTAACTGACGTGACGACACGGTTAGCGCAGTGGCTGAGCGATTGGGCTGCTGCGCTGAGCGTCGCGGGTTCGATTCTCGCGCGGAGCAAATATTTGTATGATCTACAAGTAGTTGTTCCGGGTCTGGGCGTTTGTGTATGTGTGTTTATATGTTTGTAATCGCACCCACGACACACGATAAATTCCTAATGTGGGGCATTGTTTAAAAAAAAACTACTGCAAGTTACCCTGTTATGAGTGTCTTAATATGATTTGGCCAGAAAGCGATATGTTACCTTACGTTTGTCGATTTGCGACCTCGACTTAAATACTTCTATGGTCATCGGTTCATTAGCTAATATGGAAGAACCGTAGGTAATTAGCGACTTGACACTTGATATTTTTGTAATTAGCTCATCCCCTTTTATTTTTTACCTTCCTACTGTCTTAAACATTATTTAGCGAAATGTGGGTGTATGGTAGAAACATTTGACTAACACATTTTTTTTTTGTACAAGCGATAGACATACCATAGATGTTTTACGAATATTACACAATATTCAATGTTTAACATCGTATTCTTAAACGTGGGTCTATTACACACCAAACACTGTGATTCTCTGTTAACCCATAAATGGTGAAGCAAGTCGATATAAAAAGAAAACTGGGTCAAAAACAAACATTTACGTCTTTTACTTCCTTTTTTAAATTTTGCGTAAAGGCAAAGTCATATTTCAAGGCATTCTTTTAAATGAAAGTGTTAATTATTGAAGGTTAAAACTGCATCGAGAAGCAGTTTAGATGTAATTTTAAAAGACCGACTTGTTATCTATATCTATACATATAATAAATCTGTAGAAGTGTCAATTCTGTACATTGAAAATATTGAAAAAATAAATAGCGGGGGGTGTTGCTGGATCGATACCAAACCCAAATATGTGATTAAAAAATTTTTTGTCAGTCTGTCTGTCTATGCAGGCACGTGAAAACTAACGGTTCGATTTCGATGAAACTTGGTATAATTATACCTTATTATACTGGGCATAAAATGGGATACTTTTTATCCTGGAAAAATAAGTGGAAAAAAAAATCTTATTTTTCAGTTACTACAGAACGCGTGCTCAACAGCAGTAGCTCAATAGGGGGATCTCCTTAATTACTATAGGCTTAGCCGTATTTGGGTCCAATAGATATTTATAAGATGTCATTGTCAGAGTTACTCAAAATGGAGAAATAAACCATCCACGCGAAGACCGACCTCCGCGCGGACGGAGTCGCGGGCGGAAGCTATATTGTAATAAAATTTATATGACTATGTTATTTAATTGCATTCAATAAAGCGCAACGGACGATGAATGATCGGTCATCTTTACATATCACAAAACAAAGTCGCTTTAGTATATCTGTGTGCGCAAAACCTCCGAACGAATCCACCAAAATAGTTTTTTTTAATTATGTTCGGTTTATATGCAAGAAATTGAAAATCCGCCGTTACAAGAAAAGTATTTCGTTCTGCAGTGAAATACTTACGTCAAAATAAGGCGGCATTCAAAATACAATTAAAATGGTATATAACCCGTTTAAAGTTCATATTTTACCAACCATTATCACAAAGGTTGAAAAAAAAATGTAGTCGTAATTAACAGTAGTAATAGTCTTAAACTTAGACTTAAATGAATTGAAATGTGAACATAAATATTAGACACTTTTTCTGCATATTACACACGTGATATTATGTTATGTAAACCTTATTAGTTGTGGCCGATGTCGCAAAACATATTTTGCATTAAATTAATTTTGAAATTGGCCACACACACGCAAAATTATCTCCAAAAAAGTTAATATTTTGCATTATTTAACCGTGACGTCACATGTAAGATGAAGAGAGTACATAATTATTGTAAAATGTTTACATAACGGCGATCGGTGAGTGGTCGAGATTGGGCAGGTCGCGTGGTTTCCGATGCATGATACTTTGTTAGTGCGTGTCCATTGTTGAGACGATACGACACGATAATCCAAGATGGTATGACTTTTGTAGTTAAAACAATGGCAATATAAGGTCTTACTGATTTAAACTTCTTGATGAAGTATGGTTCCTAAGATTCAATTGCTAATTGAGCAGGAGAAATCTAGTGATTGTCAAACAATACCTAATCGTAAAGTGTTATTTTATGTGAGCAAATGGTGGGCATAAAAATTTGATACGAATGTTTCGAAGTAGAAGCATACTAAGATTTTCATTTTATTTGACTGTTTTCTGAAGAATTCAACATCCATAACAAGATAAGTTAATGATCAAAACTATGAATATTTGAACATAATTAGGTAATTGTTCTGGGTCTGGCTGTTTTTTTGAGTTTAAATGTTTGTATGTACCCATGACACAGAAGAAATTCCTAGTCAATACTAGAAAGAAAGATTTACATAATCATCTTTTTATCACATCTTCGCCTGATCAATATAACTTTCCGCCATCTTTATTTTGATTGACACCTGTACGTCATACGTCAAACGTCAGAAAAAAACCGTCGGCTATTGAAAACGCGCCTGCATATTAGCCCGGATCTCGATTCCTTTCTCCATTGAGATGAACACAGCATCAGTTGCACATTTTGAATGGGATGGGTGCGGAGCATTCAATCGTAATTATTATTACGTTGGTATGTGGGTATTATTACGTTTGTATGTTCTCTCACTGTAAGTCGGATAAATATTCGAGCTAATGTTTAATGTTAATCAATATTGATTAAATAATATAATATTTAGAATAGAAGTATTTTTGCCAAGTTTATATAAGATTTAGCAGAGAATTTTAGCAGTAATGAAAATTAATAGGAATTTATATCTAGGTGTATTAAAAAATGTGGTTTTCACGGCGGATTTGAGTCATGTAAATACGCCAGTTATTACTTGACCCAAGTCCGTCTTGAACACCCTGTAGAAGGCCAAAGCCTGCCGGGGTCGCGGGACTCACGAATTAACGTGACCCCGGTACGTAAAGGGCTATTGAAGGATACCGTGGATTTTAGTCAGTACGAGTCTGACAGTCCCTCCCGCTCTGCCCTGGGTGCAAGGACTCATTTGATGATTTTACCACGATAAAAAAAAGGCCGTCTTGAAAACCACGTATTCAACAGTTGGCGACAAATATTACGCACGTGAACATAATGTAGTAAAAAGGGAAAATATTCTAAAGTTTAACTTAATTATTAAAAACTAGAAACTTAGAAAGTTCCCAGGTGCTGTTCAGGAATCGGAAAAAAGTGCGCTTTTGTCTCTGATAAGAGAAAAACCATAATAAAAACGATATTGGATCAGAATCGCGTTCCAATGCTTAAAATTGTGCGATGACAAAGTTGCAAATAAAACCAGATGTTGTTGGTGCAACTTTTTATACTGGCGATTACATGTCATATACAATCGTTTTATTATTATAATGATTGTCTGATTAAGACATAAATGAAAGTAAACCTACTAATTGGTACAATCAGATGACTTCAATACTAGGTCTTTCATAAACGATCTATTTACTATATAAGATGTTGACGATTGGATTGCGTATTATTTAATTATTGTCTTATTTTTTTAAATTTAAATTGGATTTCCTCTTGGCCTGAAAAGATGAGATCCAGATGGAGCGAGCTTATTAAGAAGGAATTGTAACTCCTGCGCACCGAGGGAACCCAGTAAAAACTGGTTGGCGCTGGCTTCCGACACGGAGCCAGGCTGCCCTGGTGAAGTCACCCATACCCAAAAACTGTTCGCCTTGAAAAAAGCCTCATCATCCCACATTTGGGCAAAGCATTGGATTACTCAATTCTTATTTTATTATTGACTGCTAAACAGATTTCTTGAAAGTAATGGATAATTGTTTTGTAAACTTTCCTGGTCGCGGGACTTAAGAATTACCATGACCCCGGAACGTAAAGGGCTATTGAAGGACACCGTGGACTTTAGTCAGTACGAGTCCGACAGTCACTTCTTAGCCCTGGGTGGGAGGACTCATTTGATGATTTTACCACAGTAAAAAAAAAACCTTATTTCCTAATTGAAATCTAATAACAAATAAATAAATTGAAAAAAATAAATTTTCTACCAATTCTTGAACCAAAGTGTTTCGTTCCTGACAACTTAAGAGGCCTCTTACAGTCCACTAGCGCCGCCAATCGAAAAAATGTCATAACTCGTAAATAGAATCAAAAATACAAAATGTGGTCTGTAGTTACTGTAGAAAAGGCAATAACGTAATTTGTTTAGCTAAATCGTGCATTCTAAACATAAACGGCCGTTTTTGTAACAAATAAAAAAAATTAGCTAAACAGCTATATTTCAAGTGTTGACAATGTGTTATAAAATTACGTTATTGCCTTTTCTACAGTAATTACAGACCACATTTTGTATTTTTGATTCTATTTACGAGTTATGACATTTTTTCGATTGGCGGCGCTAGTGGACTGTAAGAGGCCCCTTAAATAAAAATGAAGTCGTTCTCTTCTTTGTTCACCGAGTAGTCGCAAGTGCTGCTTATAGATGCTGAGCACGATGTTCTGGGTTTGATTCCCACTCAGACCATGTGTTAATTTTTTTGTTAGGAATTCCTCAGCTGTCCTATATTTTGTACGCCCTCTATTACATGAATAGAATAAAAAGTTAGTTTATTCACTTTAACACTATTATGTCTACAAAACCCAACGTTTCCAATTATTACATCGCGTGTGTAATGTATAAGTAAGCACGGTTCGTCAATCTGCGCACACGCATTATTCAACAGATCTGTCAAAGGTCAGTGCCGCGAACTTGGGGACATTGCGCTTGACTTTTATTGAAGGATGATCATTATACAGCATCTTTTTGTTTTGTCTCTTTAAGAAAATTATTGCCTCTCAGAATTTCTCCTGTACCGTTGGTGCATTTACAGATATTTAAACGGACACAACTAGGTAGCAAGCATTTTGAAAACGCTTTTTATTTTGATCATCAAATAAGTCCTCCCGGCAACTGTCGCGGAAGGGACTGTCAGACTCGTACTGACTAAAATCCACCGTGTTTCTGCAACAGCTGTTTACGTTCCAATGCCACGGTTACCTGATGACCCCGCCAGGTGTTTGGCCTTTTATGGAGGTACCGTCAGATTGCTAACAGCTCGTAGAGGCGCGCGTGGAACACGACGCGTTGACGACACAGGCATGGTCCATGATCGAACGCCAAGTCACCCGCCCATTACTCGCCATCAGCATACCCACGAGGCTTTGCAAATATTTGTTTCTGTAGGAATCGCATCTGTAAGACGTAGCACAGCAACTATTGCCATTATAATTTACGAACCATTTAATCTTGAACAACCTTACTTTTTTGTGAATTCATATATGAGGTGCTATTTGGTTTTTCATTATTGTTGCCCTTTCAATCATTTGTGTTTGGTTTGTAGTTCAAGTTTAGTAAGGTTGATTTAACTTTTATTCGAGGATTTTACAATATTTGCTAAATAGACTCATCTGACGGTGAATAAGGCCACTAAATTATTGACCAAGAGAAAACCCAAAACACTTTACTTAAAATATACAACACGAGTTGTTATTCAAAATAAACTATTTTAATCCCTAAATACAACATGGTAAAATTAATTATTCTGAGGCCTTACCTTGTCACGAGTTTTTGTGATTTAAAGTAAACGGGGACTGACGTTCCTCATCATCAGCCTATAATGTTCCCACTGCACATTAAGCTCATAATACTTCAAGTACGCTGTACGGTAAAATCACACAGCGTCCTCCCTCCACCCCAGCCGCAGTGGTAGACGCCCACGGCGACGGACGTCGGCAGACGATCTCCGGCCACCGTAAGCGCGGGCAGTCGGGCGGCGAGTAATGGGCGACTCGCTGTCCGACCATGGACCATGCCGTGGGTCGACGGCGCGTTGTGTTCCACGCTTGCCTCAAGGAGTGTCAGCATAGTGACGGGGCCTGTAGAGGGCCATAGCCTGCCGGGGTCGCGGGACTTTTCCATTACCGTGACCCCGGTACATAAAGGGCTATTGAAGGACACCGTTGATTTTAGTCAGTCAAGTCTGACAGTCCCTCCCGCCCTACCCTGGGTGCGAGGACTCATTTGATGATTTAACAACGAAAAAAAAAAATGCTGCGTGCTGCATCACATCACATCCAAATCAATCCAGTAGTTACCAACATGGATTTTCCGAGTAAGACAGAGAAGACTACCAAAACTGATGGACGGCTAATTTGGTAATCTCAGAACTGGTTCTTATTTAAGTTTCGGGAGCCAATGAAGAAATATATCATTAGCAAGAAATGTATCAGTAGCGGATGTATCATTTCGTATACACAAGAATTACATTAAAAGTGTAATTAATTTTATAATTACAACATTTGGACAAGTTTTAAAATAACGAGTCTGTTCATAAATAAAGAGTTGATTTTCGTCGGTTTTTACTATATTTAGAAAGGTCATTAATTACGTAACTTCACGCTTGTTATTGTAACAATGTGAGCAGAGTTTATTACTGTATTGTATTTTAGTAATCCGGTTTCTTTTTGCAACAAAAAAATCCTCCCGCCCAGAGCGGGACGGGAGGGACTGTCAGACTCGTACTTACTAAAATCCACGGTGATCCTTCAATAGCCCTTTACGTTCAAGGGCCACGGTTTTCTGATAAGACAGTCCCGCGACACCAGCAGGCCCTGGCTCTCTAAGGGGGCCCTGTCAGATTGCAGATAGCTCTTTGAGACGCACGTGGAATACGACGCGCCGTCGACTCGGGCATGAGCCATGATCGGACGGCGAGTTAGTCATTACTCGCCGTCCGCACGCCCGCGCCTATTGTGGCCAGAAATCGCTTGGCGACGTCCGTTGCCGTGGGCGTCTCCCACGGCGACTGGGTTGTGTGGTAGGGCCTCTGAAGTCAAATTTTTGGCTGGTTGGTGACCATTGAGCAGCCTCTCATTCTACTATGAAATACCTGTGGAGAAACATCTCTACCTCACCTTTCTTTAAAGAACAGGCGTAAAGATATGCGTAACCATTAAACGGTTCATTCACGCTCATTAAGTTTACACTTAAAGTGAACTTGAATAATTAATTTCAGATTGCAAAATTTTATTTTTTACCGACTTTATTTTCACAGCGAGTAGTATCTATAATTACTTTTATTTCAATTATAGAAACTATTTGGCAATGACGTTGATTGATGAAACACCCAAACGCACTTAATTTTTTTGACAGTTTCAAGTACTACACTATAACGCCTGTAAACTTCACATGGTAAGACAGAGAGTATGGAAAGTCAGTTCAGTCACATAGTTACTGCCAGATATATTTTAGTTCTATTTAAAAAAGTTTTCTTTGTCCCTTTGGCTGGTCTCTCGAATTACCGTGACTCCGGAACATAAAGGTATTGAAGGACACCGTGGATTTTAGTCAGTCAAGTCAGACAGTCCCTCCCGCCCTGCCCTGGGTGGAAGGACTCATTTGATGATTTTACCACGATAAAAAAAAGACCCTTTGGCTATCAAGCACTTTAAGCATGTTTTAGGCCTGTAAATCTCAAAGGATTAGGTAGAGATCTAGTTCAATCACATTTTGACAATAATTATTTAAACAACACAGATTCACAGGTACACTTATAAAACGTCAGTAACAGTGAATATGTTTCAGTCTTAGTAATTAGTTTTATCGAGAAAATTACCTGAAATAAACCACGAAATGCCTGAAAAACACACAACGTACAAATGTATTTGGACATATTTAGATGATGGTTTTTCCATACTTTACTTCATTGGTATTTTCGCATAATATACAATGACATGACTAATAACGACGCTTTGACCTCTGAAAATAAGTAGCTAAATAAATAGTAGTAATAAATAGTACACTCATAACCAATTTAGCATAATGTCAGTAAGTAAGTACTTGTATTTACAGAAAAAATGCACCATCATCATTTGTTCAAAATTGAGAAAAAATACTTTCTGATTTCTCTGTGTGTGCAATTGGCTATTTGACAGTAGCTATAATTACAAATATAATTAGTCCGTCTTTTGTAAAATCAACGAATATTCACCAAACTATAAAGCACAAAACTCGAGAGTGGGGCTCGTGACGTCAGAATTCAATAAAAATGTTACTAAATTGTGACGTATTGCCAATTTTGAAAGCGTCGTATATCAGTCAATTTTGGTTTACGAAACAAAAGAAAAAATACGGGTCGAATATCTTTTGATAATCTAAGTGGCGGACTAGTTAGATTTTTTCAGTCAAATAGCCAATTCTTGATTAATGTATTTCTAGTGAAAATATTTCAAAGAAAGCAGACAGGTCCACGTACTAAAAAACTACACTGGACCCACTGTCATTTACTGGTCACACACACTTATTTAATTAATATCTTTTTTTGAGTGGCAATTATTGAATGAGTTTTCGCTTTCGGTGAAGGGACTGCCAGACTCGAACTGACTGGAAAATCACAGTGTTCTTCCAGTTGCACATAATATACGCTTTAAAAAGGGTGTGAAAACTTGGGATTTTCTAAACTACCCGTGCGTACAGCTCCACCCAGGGCGAGAGGACCCATGTGATGCCTTTACCACTTTAAGAAGAATTATTTTTAGTGGTGACAAAATTTTCAAAATTGATGCCCCCTGCATCAATTTTGAAAATTTCAATTGAAAATTCCAGGTTTTATTTCTACACACATCAAACCTTAAGTATTGACCAGATTACCTGATTAAATTTAAAACCTGGATAAGGATAAAAACGACTTTTCTATGTGGTTCGCAACAGATGATGCATTTTTTTTTCGGAAACCTTATCCTAATTACCATAAAAGTGAAATCAGATCCACAAATCTATGTATTTTAATTGCAAGTCAGATATTGCTGAGCAGCGGGTGGTAATCACCTTGAGCCTTAATCAGAATGAGCTTCTGACAGATAACAAGTTGCATAGTTACTAAAACTCTTTGGAAGATTGCTTGATCAGATGATTGTAGCGTGCAAAGTTCCAATGGGGATGCACGGGATCTCCACGTTGAAGCCTGTGCTTGGTTGTGCCAAATAACTGTCCTGGTAGATTGTTGGCGGTTCCATCGTGCCGTACTCGATCAAACTTCCTTCTATGAAGATCATTAAGAGAACTCAATGCTCTACTGAATTCAAATCCACATTCTTATTTATTTGAGGATGAATGGAAGTTATTTATTATTATTGTGAGGATGTATGTATGTATATGTATTATATATATGTATGTATTGTATATATGTAAATTTATATTTATATTCATTTTCTTGTTAAATAATTGTCTAATATGTTGCACCTACTTTGTCTTTGTCTCTGCATCACCCTAAGGTAGACTGGTAGATAATGCCCAAGGCATTAAGTCCGCCGCTGTACACGTTTTTGGTAACTTGTGCATAAAGTTTAAATAAATAAATAAATAAATAAATAAATTATTGTTGAAATGTTTGAATTTTTGTGAGAATAATGGATAAAAGTTTAGTAAAATACTGTAAGAAAATGTGGTTGTTATTTTTTTACAGTTTAATTTGATTAAATAGTATATTTAATTGGCTTTGGTCGTTCTATTTAAATGAATTAATAATAATAAATCAAGATAGATAATAGATCTAGATAGCCAAGAGCTTCGACGAACACTTGTCGAGGCTCTCCCTAGGTGGTTGGATCAAGGGCCTGATTCAGAAGGCAGTGCTCCTCGATACCGCTCGCTTTGTGAGGAGGTTTATGTCTCTGGAGCCCTAACCACCGGTAGCTTGGACCCTGCTCCCATACCGGCGGACCTCTATTTTTATATTTTTAAATGTTTTACATTGTTTTGTTTTTTTTTTTATTATTTATTTAAAATATTTAAAAATGTAATGATATGAATGTAAAATGAATAATCGAGATAAATCAAAATGTATCTTTTGGAAGGTTACTCGTATAAGACTAAGACAAGGCCAAAGAAATGATGGAAATGGTGGAATCGAATATAATATGTTTTTGTTCTAATCGTATTGTATGTTGGTATATTTTTTTAAGTATGATAAAGTCACTGCCTATCGAGGTCAAGACCATGCTTACTCGGCAATAATAAAACTCACGCGCATTTTTATTCAAAAACGTTTTAGTTTTTGAAGAAGTTAGAAGAAAAAATTAGGAAATACGAAACTCAGGTTTACTAATGATAAGTTTTAACGCACATTAATTCCTTGACACCGTTAAATAACATTCAACAAATTGTTAATCCGTATGTGTGTAATTAGCTACGAAAATGCTACACCATTATGCAAATATGATTTTAGTTTGAATGCTCTTCATTATTTATGACGCATAATAATTATGGCGAGTTAACATTATGTAGTTTTAAGTGTAATTGGTTATCACATATGCATGTGGAATTAAGGAGAATTAATATTGATACTGTAGTACAATATTATTTATTATGCTAAAAGTTTCAATGTTCGGATGGATGGATGTTTGTCACTCAATTATGTCAGCGGTTGAAGGAATTTTAACGAAATTTGGCACAGAGGTCGAACAAAATAGTCTTCATTAACACAAAGGATACCTTTCAATATTACGTTCTGGTAGGTTAATTTTCGAGTTCATGCAGTCGAAGCCATTGGCAATAGCTAGTATAAGCTATAACTTGAGAACTGCACCAAATTGAATTATTTTTCTGTTTTTTTTTTACTTGGTAAAATCATCAACTGAGTCCTCCCACGCAGGGCAGAGCGGGAGGGACTGTCAGACTCGTACTGACTAAAATCCACGGTGTCCTTCAATAGCCCTTTACGTACCGGGGTCACGGTAATTCGTGAGTCCCGCGACCATTATTTTTCTGTTAGTGTGTCAATTGAACAATCTACTGGGGAAAGCCGGGACAGGCCTCTAGTATTTTTTATATGTTTTGTAAAGATTGTGACTAGGCCATCAACATTTTGTTATATGCAATCATGAGGTCACAAAGAAGTTGAAATATCTAGACGATTGCGTCAATATTACAATAATATAATAAATTTATTTCAAAAATGCATTACATTTAAATAACTGAAATACTAAACTGTAATTAAATATAATTATTATTGTAATATATCTTCTAACTTCTACAAATAAATAATTCTACGAGAAGTTCACAATATTAACACATCATTTCTAATACGTAAATAAAACCGGAAGTCAATTGGAAAAAAAAATCTTAAATCAATGTGTATTATCATATTATCTACTATCATGCTATTAATCCTCTATAAAAGAACCTATAACAATTAGCTTATTGCCAACATTAAAACACTCAATGATATAATGATCATTATATCATCCAAACGCGTGTTATAATGAATTTCAAAAAAAGAACATTCTCATGCAATGACATTTTCACCACCAGATCGCTAAAATTTTGAAAAAAGAACAACTCGTCATATCGTGTTATATCCCGCCATTTTTTCACTCGAATAGGGTATGCGAATATGGTATGTTATGAGAATCTTTTATAGAGGATTCACAGCATGATTGTAGATAAAGTCTTGTATGCAACCGTTATAATTAGGTATTAAAACACTCATGTGATACTATTATCACACTCGGCTACGCCTCGTGTGATAAACCCACATTCGTGTTTTAATACCCCTGATTATACAACAGTTGCATAAATAACTATTATGTTACCTATCTCAAAAACATATCGACGATGAAGAGTCAATAAATAATAACTGCAAAAACGCAACTTTACAGGAGGCGAAAAAAACGTTCCAAGTCCGTTTAATTATTTTTTTAGTATATTTGATTTTTTAAATGTTTTATGTAAACTGACTACAATATTATGCTTATGACTACAATATTAATATATTAATCAATGATTTTATTAGTTTTTAGATATATTTTAGATAGATTTTATTAGTATTTATTGCCATCGTAAATGACGTAACACCACTTAGTATATATTGCAATAATTGTTTATCTTGCAAAATTAATAAGAAACAGACCTAAGATCTTTGTCAGCATGTGCATTACTCTATTCTACAATAAATAATGCAATAAAACAAAAATGGCCAAAATGTTAGATATTATATATTGACTCTTCATCGTCGATATCTGAATTTATAATGATGCGGTTTAGGCATTAAAAAGTTTAGAAAACCGACGACGAAATACCTATGATAAAAATACCTTATTTGAGTAAAAATATCAATGAAAGTTTATTTATATTTCTCGTTAAAAATTTTAATGTATTAAGTTAAAATTATTATTGCAGAATACCGCGTGCTTTTCTTATTTAAAGAAAATTGGAGCACTTATCCTGTTACCCACATATTGTATCGAAATAGTAAACCACACCCACAAAAACCAAAAATGAAAAAATAGTCCATTTGCAACCCGAATTCGTCCTCGATAGCCTCTACTAGTAAAGTAAAAGTAGACGGTCTGATCTCCACTATATAAGCGGATCGCTCCGAGCACAAAGCATCACACACCAGCCAGCGTTCAACATACCTAGACATGGCCAAATACATCGTAAGTTGGAGTGCAGTGAATGTGTAGTGTCGTGTTAAGGTGCACTGTGCACACCGTGTGAAGTGGACTTAAGTTTCGTACAAAATCGGTGCTATCAGGATGTGCTTTCGGACGTCTTCAGCGATCAAGGATACTGATCTTCATTCGTTCTAAGTGTTCTGTACCAGCTTTGGGAAAACTGAACGCTTAGTTTGTGGAGAGGCGTGTGCCTGCTGTAACAGTGATAGCTTCGAAGCTACACATTGAAATTGTGGGCTAATTTGTTGGTGATGTATTGGTTATAGAACCAATCACTTACCCATCGTCTTGGATAGCCATCGCAATAACATTTCTCTCCCCAGGTATTTCAAAGTTTGCCAATCGGTATCTTAACTAAATGTTTGTTGACAGGTCGCCCTCGCCCTCCTGGGTTGCGCCGCCGCTGAGCCTCCCGTCGGCTACAGCTACTCTGGCCCCTCATCGCACTCTTCTTCCATCTCCTTGGGAAGCCTCAGCAGCGGCGGACACTACTCGTCCGTGCCCGTCGGCTACACCGAAAGCGAAGGCTACCACGTAGACCCTCAGCTCCTCTACAAAATCAAGAAAATCCTCTTGTCCGAGGAGATCAAGAACGAGGAATCTGGCTTCGGCGGCCACGGCCACGGACACGGACAGGTCTCATCTCATTACGGCCCCCCTGCCCCCGTGTACGGCGTGCCCCACCAAAGGGTCGTTGGCATTGAACTCGACCACGTCCAGCAAGCCATCCAGGTCGCCCAGTACCACCAGGCCGAGGAAGCTTACGCCAGCGGCCACGGCAGCTACTACTCCGGTGGACAAGGTGGCTACTCATCTGGTGGACACGGTGGCTACTCATCCGGCGGTGACTCCGGCTACGCCACCATCGGAGCCCCCTCAGGATCTTACGGAGTCCCCTCCGAGTCATACGGCCACCCCCACTAAACGACCAAATTGTTAGTCATCTCATCTCATTTAATGTAAATCATGTGATCGCATCCTAGATGTTATTATGTATTATATTTTGTTGTTATAAGTTTCTGTAAATAAAAGAACAATCTATTTTGTACGAATGACTTCTTGATTGAATGTCCGAACTTTCACATCCTGAGGTACCGCAACTGGTACATCTTAGTGCTACAATCGTAAACCCATATGCGGTTCAACAAAAAATATATTAATGCGAAACAAAAACATGTTTCGACGCCTTAAACAGCTGTAATAGGTCCCTATCGAAAGTCGTTTTGGATAAAATCGAAAGTACCAGTGGCAGCGGACGACTTTATGACATGCACGTGACGTAATTGACGTGCAATTTTACATTAAAGTGGAATTAAATCTGTTTCTTTTTCGACATATTAAGTTACCCACACACTTAGCACCTCACAAAATGAATCACTCTTGATTTCGCAACCCGCTGACCGAGATACGTGAACGTAACAACCTTAAAACCGATGAGGAATTAGAAAATACTGTTCGACATACCAGATCGCACTTTCGAGGATTAGATAAAAATTTCGAAACTGGCTATAATGCGGGCCATCTCGGGTTGCGTCAGAGAGGCCATTTTCGCGGAATTTGCGAATAATTCCGCTCAAGTTGTTAATCCGTATGCACCATGCACTTTCTCCGGCCACCTCGAGTGTTCCGAATCTTGAGTACTTACATAATTAACGAATGAAGCTGCGAATGATCTGGTCGTATCCATCTGTAGGATCTTGTTTAGGTACTTCTAATTACTATTCGGTTGCTTAACGCCATTCTGTCTATTAGCAGATTCTGTGTGACACTCGAGACTGAAATAAAATATGAGTATATTTACATTACATTAAAACTTTATATTAATTTCATATCTGTATTTATATTTCATACGTTTTGTATTCCGGATATGATAATTAACGTGTTCATCAACATCGTCCTCCTTTATATCAATTTGTTTAATTAAATTCTTGATTCGTTTCTTCTCACCTTCAGGGTGTGATTTCACCGAAAAGTGAATAATGACTTTTTTACGAGCGATGCGAAAATTGAGCTCCTGGACATTTTTTTGTTTTAATCACTTTCTCTCATTTTGCAAAAAGTTATTGTAAAACTTAATATGGTTTACGAAGTCAAGGCTATTTCAATATTTGTAGTCTGACTTCTAAAATATTCACAAAACCTTTTTGTGAAAAAAATAAATATTCCGACGAATTGAGATCCTCTTCCTTTTTTGAAGTCGGTTAGAGTAAATAATTATATTCGCTGTCATGTTGATTATGTGACATAATTATAATCAAATATGACGGTCAAAAAAATGGTTCATGGTCAAACCTCTCCAAAGGTTTTTGACACTAAGCTCTTAGTTGATTAAATACAATATTTTCTTACATATATTTACTTAATTATGTAAACGTTCATACTTATATTTTAATTAATGAAATGATTACTAGGTATACCACAGTAGTGTGTAGTTAGTAGGCTAGTATGTCAGCAGATCCTCCAGAACCACATTTTTTTATCGAATGACGTAGTTGTTCCATTAAACCGTGTTTTTTTGCCGCTGGGATAAGTTTTCCCAAAACTTTGCTCTACATTTTCCCATTAATTCCTTACAAAACACATCTTGGTTATCACGTCACGTTCTTCTAGGCCTCTTTTGGTGGGTCGACGACGCGTTGTGTTCCACGCGCGCCTCAAGGAGTGTCAGCATAGTGACGGAGCCTGTAGAGGGCCAAAGCCTGCCGGGGTCGCGGGATTCACAAATTACCGTAGCCTCGGTACGTAAAGGGCTATTGAAGGACACCGTGGATATGGTGGATGGACAGTCCCTCTCGTTCTGCCCTGGGTGGGAGGACTCATTTGATGATTTTGCCACGCTAAAAAAATTCCGGTTTGCACGCAAAAGAATAACATAAACAGCCTATAATCTTCCTACTGGAGGACGCAGGCCTCCTCTCTGAGAGCTAGTCAATTGTCATAAACTACCAGATAATATTTAAATATTCGATACCCATTAACGCCTGTTTGACTGAACATGACTGCGATGGCTTTTTTAAAAACCGTCCGGTGTCAGGTACTGAAAAGGCTACAGGTCCAAGTTCTGCTCCCAATCAAATTTTCTTTTCCACAAAAAAAAACTGCAGTTAATTAATCTCTTCTCTTCCTAATGCACAAATTACACAATAGCCTTAATAAAATGTGTAACAAAATCACAATGTACACAGTAACCGAATACTAACGCTCACTCACTTTAGATAGTAGTAACACTGGTTTTTAAGACTATTGTATAACCACGGACATACATAAGTTTATACTTTTATATGATATACGAGTGATGTTTGTCAATAAGGCGAATATGGCTCGGAACGCGGCGTGGACCGGGGTTTTTATTATTTAATTTTAGTAATACGATAGAGCCTGTATTATAAAGTGTCAAGGTTTTGGGTTGAAATAAAATATATTTAGGAAAAAAAACCGTTGTATTTTTCGAAATTTATTTAGGACGAACATTCTGGTTACAAAATTACAAATCCAACTTATAATAATGAAACAAAATGAACTGTTGTAATCCAGTCACAGTCCAGTCACAATCCAGACAGTGCAGGTTTCCTGGTCGCGGGACTCACGAATTACCGTGACCCCGGTACGTAAAGGGCTATTGAAGGACACCGTGGATTTTAGTCAGTACGAGTCTGACAGTCCCTCCCGTCCTGCCCTGGGTGGGAGGACTCATATGATGATTTTACCACTTAAAAAAAAAGTGCAGATTTCCTGAAAATGATAATTTCATCTATTAGATGATTTGTTTGTTTTTGAGCTGTGGGACAATATAATCACTTTTTACTACTACTAGGTTCCTTTAAGTTTTCATACACTAGACTTCAGAACATCCCAATTTCATTTTCATTTCCGTGTCATAAACTTTATATTCGAAATTCTTTCGAATAAACGAAAGTAGCAACTAAAATTACAAATCAATGCTACGTGTTATTTAACCGATTGAAATAACATAAAAAATTAAACATCGCTAAATTGTTCATTTACTATGGCAATTATAGAGACAATGAACCCGAGTAACACTGTATTCAATAAAATAACTATTTGCTATGCTTTGTAAATAAAAGAAATGCGTGAAATCAATCTTATTGACCGTGACAAAACACATTAGTATTGACCACCACCATTATTTTGACAATATAATTGGTAAGGATGAATAATGCATCATATCTAACTGCTGGAGGTGCTCGTAGCTAAAATAATAATAGCAACACATATAGGTTGGTCTTGCATGTTCCGTCGCCCCGGCATGGATCATGATCATGGATCACTCGAAGCGTTTGCCTAGGTTGATCTGTGGTTGGGTACTATTACCTTGTACGGAAAAGTCAAAACCTAGCTGTCATTTGTTGATGTTTGACAGCCGTCAAAGTTAGTCAGAAGCTCGAAAGTCTGATAACTGGTTATCAGACTTTCGAGCTTCTTACCAAGGGGTTGAAGAACACCGTGGATTTTAGTCAGTACGAGTCTGACAGTTAAAATTACGATAGCAATTCGATTATCTTATTAATATGTTTATTTTAGTCTTACTATCATTTTTATGTTAATTCTTATCTGTATGCGAAGACAAATATAGCATTGTTAAATTTTACATTTCTTTACAGTCGAAGTTTTAAGACAATCATCATATGTTGTAAACTGTCAAATTACGCATTCACACTATGTAATTCTTATGTAAATAAAGAAAAGAAAAACTTAAATAGGCATTAACAACGTTACAATCTTAAACAAAGACATCTGTCTCTCATATTACGTTAAGTCTCGAAATAATTTGCATTGAATAGGTCACCCAAAGATGGAAGGAGAAAGTTCATCTTGGCCCGTGTTGCCATTGTTTTCGATGACCATCTGAAGAAGGAAATAATAAATTAATTTTTGTTGGTAGTAGAGCAAGCGCCAATTCATCAAATTCTTCAAAATTTAACCTGATTCAATAAGACCATTCAAAGGGTTGTAAGAAAAGGTATTTATGATTATCGCTTTACTTGTGTATTGACTAGTGTCAATACCAACTTTTAACGTTGTAAATGCTCAAGTTGGCATTCAGACTTACCGTATGAAACTTTCATGGAAAGTCTGCCTATCTGACCTCCACAATTCAGTTAGTACCTATTACTGGTAAGATTGGCTGTCAGGTTTTCAAGAGTCTGACTATCCACCTGTGACGACTATCAAATGATATCATTGACAATTGACATCTGGGATCAAAGGCTTGCTTTCCGAGTCACGCAGATACTCGATATTAAACCTCTTAAGTCTATGCAAAAACTGATTTTATCAGACGTCATTTCAAGTTATCTTGGTCACGAGGCATAATCATTCATTTTGTCATCTGGTCGATAAGCAAAAGACTTTCATTGTCCACCTGTCATCAAAAATCCAGCGCAATTATAACCAGAAAGTTAAGCACTACTTCCTAACAAAAAACAATAGGTATTTTGATCATTATCTCTGAAAAATCTACACGGAACTAAGTATCTCGTCGGAGACATAACAATGCTTTTTTTTTTTTTTTTTTTTTTTTTTTTTTTATCGTGGTAAAATCATCAAATGAGTCCTCCCACCCAGGGCAGGGCGGGAGGGACTGTCAGACTTGTACTGACTAAAATCCACGGTGTCCTTCACTAGCCCTTTACGTACCGGGGTCACGGTAATCCCTTGGTCCCGCGACCCCAGCAGGCTTTGGCCCTCTACAGGCCCCGTCACTATGCTGACACTCTTTGAGGCGCGCGTGGAACACAACGCGCCGTCGACCCGGGCATGGTCCATGGTCAGACAGCGAGTCGCCCATTACTCGCCGCCCGCATGCCCGCGCCTACGGTGGCCGGAGATCGTCTCGCGACGTCCGACGCCGTGGGCGTCTACCACTGCGGCTGGGGTGGAGGGAGGACGCTGTCCTCTCCCTCAGGCGGCCCGCCTCCTCCTTCACGAGCATGACTGCTTCGCAGAAGGAGGCGACCGCTTCCCACTCCGTCTCGCCCCGCAGCATGGCCTCGACCAATGCCGGGCGCGAGAGGTCTCCGCCTATCGCCGTCGTGAGGACACGGCGGTGCTCTGCCCAAGCGGGGCAGTCCTGCACCGTATGCTCCACCGTGTCCCCCGGACGATCCTCGCAGTGGTGACACCCAGGCGTTTCTTCCCTCCCTATCAGACACAGGAACCTCCCGAAACTTCCGTGTCCGGTGAGGACCTGCGTCATGCGGTAGGTCAGGACGCCGTGACGCCTATCCAGCCACTCCTCAAAGAGGGGTCTTACCGCCGCGATTGCGGCGTGCCCGGACCTCGGTTGCGACAGTCGCTCCCTCCATACTGCCCTGAGATCGCGCCGGAGCTCTTCCCGGCGCGCCTCGACTTGTCGAGGCAGCGGGGATTCGCCCCGACGCTGCGCCTCCACGCGCCATTCATAGACGCGCTGGAGGGCAGTCGCCTCCAGATCCCAGGGCAGCAATCCCGCTAGGAGGTTGGCTGATTCGCCGGCGATCGTGCGGTATCCCCGGATCATCCGGATAGCCATGACCCTCTGGCATGCGACCAGCTTTAGTGGTCGCGTCCGGATGCTTAGGGCCCACACAGGGGCCCCGTAGAGGGCCATGGACCGCACGACACCGGCGTACAGCCTCCGGCAGGAGGCATTTGGCCCGCCGAGATTGGGCAGGAGCCGCTTGAGAGCGGCTGCTGCCCGGTTCAGCCTTGGGGCCAAATGCAGGAAATGCTCCCTGAAGTTCCACCGGCTGTCGAGGACGAGTCCCAGGTACTTCATCGTCCTCCCGACGCCGATGCGAACCCCCTCCACCGTAATGTGGGACTCTGAACGTGGCGCGTTCAGACGGCCATGAAAACACATGGCCTCTGTTTTGTGCAGCGCCACGTCGAGTCCCAACTGCCGGATCCTATCAGCGACTGTCGCTACCGCAACATAACAATGCTTGGATAAAATTTAAACAATATACAGGGTGTCCCAAAACTCAACGTCAAGCCGAAACGGGGTGACAGGATTGATCATAACCATCACGAGAAAAATCTGAAAAAAAATCTATCCCGTGCAGTTTGAAAATTATGGGCATTTTAAGAAAAACCTAGAAATGTGATCAAACTGTACCATTTTTCGGTTATTGTGGTTATTCTTTTTTATTTTTGTTCATTTGAACTTTGGAAACGTAATCCTAAATAACATTTCTAGAATCCCAATAAAAAATAATGACACAATTGCCTCAAGTTTCCGAGAATTGAGACTATTTGTTAAACTACGAATTTAAAATTTTCTAGATTCGTCGACTTTGACAGGCCCTCCTATAAAAAAAATGTACTAGAGTGCCTTGGCAAGTGGCATTAAAAGTTGGCGCATTTAATCAGAATTCTAAAATGGTACAATACTTGTTAGTTCCATACAATAGAAAAGAGTAAAAAAATTAAAACCTCAAGTAACCCGATTTTTGCTATCACATTTTACTCAGTTAAAATGTTTTTAATTCGCACAAGCTGTAGGTAGGTTCTTAATTTTAAGACAGAATGATGAGAGAGATGGATAATGGGTATGTTTGTCATGAGTGAGCGAGACAGATAGTGACGCCACTTTTACCAAAGTGAAAAAAAGTTAGTAAAATAATTAGGTTTGTTGGACTAAAAGTCAGATAGAGAAAAAACATTTTTATTACAATAAATGTTCAAATTGTTTACCATCAGCCTCAATACAAGCCCTACATCTTCTTAAAAAAGATCTACTTATAAGTCGGGCATATCTTCGAGAGTTGATCGCCTCAGCTGCTTGAGAAATGCGTTCACGCAGGTCGGCTACGTGATCAATGGGCTTTGAGTAAACTTTTTCTTTGAGAACTCCCCAATAGAAAAAATCCAGGGGATTTAAATCTGGTGAACGGGCGGGCCACAAGATAGTGCCTGAACGTCCAATCCACCTTCCCGGATATTCCTGGTCAAGGAAATCTCTTACTTGCACTGCGAAATGCGTACCCATACCCATTATCCATCTCTCTCATCATTTTGTCTTAAAATTAAGAACCTACCTAGAGCTTGTGCGAATTAAAAACATTTTAACTGAGTAAAATGTGATAGCAAAAATCGGGTTACTTGAGGTTTTAATTTTTTTACTCTTTTCTATTGTATGGAACTAACAAGTATTGTACCATTTTAGAATTCTGATTAAATGCGCCAACTTTTAATGCCACTTGCCAAGGCACTCTAGTACATTTTTTTTATAGGAGGGCCTGTCAAAGTCGACGAATCTTGAAAATTTTAAATTCGTAGTTTAACAAATAGTCTCAATTCTCGGAAACTTGAGGCAATTGTGTCATTATTTTTTATTGGGATTCTAGAAATGTTATTTAGGATTACGTTTCCAAAGTTCAAATGAACAAAAATAAAAAAGAATAACCACAATAACCGAAAAATGGTACAGTTTGATCAAATTTCTAGGTTTTTCTTAAAATGCCCATAATTTACAAACTGCATGGGATAGATTTTTTTTCAGATTTTTCTCGTGATGGTTATGATCAATCCTGTCACCCCGTTTCGGCTTGACGTTGAGTTTTGGGACACCCTGTATGCTAATTAAATGCCCGAATTCTAATAAAATGTACGCAAGGAAACGCTGCAATTATATAATGTTGTTGCATTTATATATTTACATATTTTGTGAATAGAATTAATTTTTGCCTGGCGCTCGTCTGATTGCAAATTCTTGAGAAATTTTGCTAGAACTCTGGTTTTTGTGGATTTTAGAGTGTTCTAAGGATTAAGAAATATAATCTATGGCAAATAATTATCATTCCCATCGACCAGGTATTTTGAAGACTATATGCTTTCTCTTCAAGATACAACTAAAGTTGATAAGTTTTGCTGTATTTTTTCTACCGGCTTCGTTTTAATCAAAAATCTCAATAAAATGTCGATTTTTTATTCTTGCCTCACATGTCATTTCTCCTGTATTGTGGTTGCGTTTTCCATATAAACTCACACACAAAAGCAGCCAGATCCTGTAGGCCATAGAACATTTGTTCCGTCAGGCAATCGACCGAGTTAATACGTTAACCCTGCAATAAAATTCAACCTTCTTAAAAATACTTAAAAATATTCCTCACACGCTATCGTCAATTTATTACCTTTTAGAATATCTAAATGCAACCAGAAAAACAAATGCAGGTCAGGACACACACAAGAGAAAGCCGATCTTAAGATAAGTGACGTAACGCACAGATTGTGTCGAATTGTAAATTTCCAACACGTGGGCAGTTTTGCCCGGGCATTGTGTGGAATCGCTAATCTTATAAAGCGCTTACTATGTAATGCTACCGTGATGCTTGAGTGTTATGACCGATGTACTTCCTAAAAGTACATAGTAACTATTAGAGTCTGACTACTTATAGTCTAAGAGGCTATCGACCAAAAATTGCAAGATTTTGCTAAAGCCTACATGGCTTGTTCGTATCGTTCCGTAAATCAATTTTTATTTGCGTGGAATATCATCAAATGGTTCCTCTACGGGTGGAGGGACTGCCAGAATGCCTTTAGTAGCAGTAATTTCGTTACAGGATACAAGACAATTAAGTTCATTCTCCGAGACTTCATCGAATTACATCACCCCGGCCCATTTCTGGTGGTCGTTGCTTCTGGCTCTCAGGAGTTGAAGTGATTTGTTAGTATTTGTAATCTGGAATCAAAGCACAAGATTAGTAAAAAAATCTTAACAATTTCGCCAGACAATTCCAAACTACAATATCATGAAAGTAAAATAAATAACGTTCTACTAGCTTATATAAACACAATAAATTTAATATTTAATCTTATTTAATTCAACACTTAAATAACCAGATAAACAAACTTCTAAATATGTAGAAATTAATTGCCGATGTTATTGTATTAATCAATTCATCACCAATCGCAAATTAATTTTATTCAAATCAACAGATTATTATGTAAAACATTAAGCGTCAACATTTATTCAAAGTTGTTGACTTTCTATACAACATATAAAACCTGAATTTGATGTTTTATTAAGAGGTGATAAAAACTAATTTCGAATGAAAAAGTTTATCCTTACACGACTTTTGTCTTTGAAAAATAATTACTTGTGAGTTCAGTTGTGAACTACATCTTATTTTAAAACATATGTTTTTTTTTATCTTAAAGTTCTGTCTATTTCTTCATAAGTCTGTGCTAGTTGAACGATCAATCTTGCGCGGGCGCAGCTGGAATGATGTCCGCAGTGCGCAAGTGACAGGCGCTCGGCGGGAGATAGTGATCTATGGTAACTGAATGATTAGTAGGGTATAGGCAGAAGTGAAGGTTGTTATGCAGAAACCAATATAAGCGAAAACCCACACAACATAAGAAAGCAGTTGTTAGAAATTAAAAAGTTAGGGATTAATCCAAATTTTATTTTAGTAAGAGAGGATCACCGCATGGTAAAAAACACTTCGGTGAAAGAGCAAAAAAGAAATACAAAATTACTACGCATGGCATAAACGTACATTATACTGGTCTAGAAGTTATTTCATTAACCCCACTATAAGTCTGGATACACAAAGCTTACCCTACGATCCAAGACGTCCGAGTCCGATAGATAAGTTTTCATAATCTAATCAGTGATGTCATTAGCGATAAGTATCGTAACGTAAAAACGGACCCACCTGACTACTCTCACTTGCACTAAGTCTCCAAGAGATTACTGGTACCGATTAGTGAAGAGAAAAGGTTCATTTTGAACAAATCCACAGCAAAAGATTCTCACAACGATTTATTTCTGGCAAAACTGAAAAACTGAAATAAAAACTGACTGAGTTAGAAACTACAAAGAGTTTTTTTTCTTTTTTAAAAAAGAAATAAAGACAAAAAGACTAACACTAGTAAAGAATGAGACATCAGTTTCTCTAAATAGTACTGAGGGCGTTCGGGATCCCCCAAGACCTAATGTAGCAAATGACGAGAACTATCTTCTTACGACAGTTTAAAATAGAAAAGATGATAATAGGAATAAGTACAAAATAATTATGTATTCTGATGATGAAACTCAAAATGGTGTCAAGTATACACGATTAGTATTTTTAGTCATCTGGAAGAAGTTCTGAACTTGGCTGCACTGTTGCGTTGACTATTGGCCACTGCAATACACGACATTATAAGTTTTTGTCGACCATAATGATGTGTCATTTTGCGGTAGTTAGAGTATGTCTACGCATCGGCTTGTTAGTTTTGTCCAATTGAGTGGCAATTGAAGATGCTGCGAATTCTTGAAAGGAAGAATTTGAGTAGGCATAATTATGTTTGGCATCCTTATGAGAAATTTTTGAGAGGTGCTTGATTGTATTTGTGGAAATGGTGTGATGAATCGTAATTTTTAACTTATGTCAATGAGGTACTTGCGTTTTGTTGGCACGCACGAGTTCTCAAGAAGTTTCTAGCTTTTATTGATCACCTGGGTTCACCAGAGGAGAGGTTGATTATTTTTTCGAGTATAATAAAAAATATATTAGCTAACTTTGTACCACATTAAAAGGTGGTAGTGATAGCTCGACAGACAGAGCTACTTTCGCATTTACAACAGTAGCATGGATTAATTTATTGCCATGTGCCAAATTAACAATGTGGTTTCTAGTGCATTCTTCCTCAGTAAAATTTAACATTCTAACCCGTCCATCATAAATAATATAACCGGTCACTTTCAATATCTCGAGATTACAGTGAAAGTAATATTGTCTGGTTTTATATAGCTGCTATCTTCTGCTCGCGACTTTGTTCGGGTGAAGTATTGGCCTCCGAACCACCGCGCGCATCCCATCGCCCATCCGCGCTTTTTTTTCTAACCGGTCTAACAAGTAGGCGTTATTATTTTTTCCGACTTGTTAGACCAAAATTGAAATAGGAACAGGAATAATTTTTCATCTCACTAGAGAAAAAAATAAATTAGATCATTCGCTCCGGAGATGACCCTCTACATAAAAATGTTGATTCTTTGTCATATTAGTATAAATGAGCTATGTTTTGACCAGTCATTATAGTAGCGTACTAATTTTCAATTTTTGTAAGTGGTACATTGTGATTGTGATTTGAACGTTGTGATTGTGTTTAAGAGCGTTATTTTTGATTTTAGCTAGGCTAGTATTAAGATGTTAGAAGAGGATGAAACTTATCCGATGATGAGCTGTCAATGTTTGGTGGCTGTTTGCTATAGGAAATGAACATTAATATCACTATATATTTTTTCGTTGTGACAAGGTACTACCGCTTTTTTCTTTGGAGTGCGGCAAGGTTCTATTCTGGGCCCATTTCCGTTTTAAAATGTCAAAAGTTCTCTGATTTTCATATTATACTTGGTCAATGACACTGTTTTTTTTGCAATTTTTGACTACTGTAATGTTTTATAAACACATTTTTTTTGGCCAAAAGCTCTTAGTCAAATCAACTTTGTGTTGTGATACAAATCTTCGCTCTACTGGTTTGTTAAGACAAACTATCTAAAATTCCTACTCCCTACTACCCGTAAATACCGGACACACTCATCTCGCTGTTTTAATCAACAATCACTAGACGGTTACATAATCCACGTTCACTAATCAACGTTATTTGACTAAGAAACCACAGAATTTTGATTGGACACGCGTCATTTTTGAATGTTAAGATGAGAGAGAATTCATTGCTAAAATACGTAGAAATAAAATTTATTGGAGATGCGGTTATAAAGAGAACATTTATGTGAACGGGTGAGGAGAGAGTTTCTTTCGTCTTACGTCTAAGTATGATAGATGTTTTAGTATTCTTGTCTGTATGAAGATTAAGACCGTATTCATTTGTGAGGAGATAAGCATTTATTAGCGGATGCATGAATGCGGACCGCCCAGGACCGGGAGGGTTGACGCTCTTTGGAAGACGCTTACTTTCAGCACTGCGGCCGTATTAAGGCGTCTTAAAACCAGTGAGTGAAAAAGACAGAGCTATACAAGTCGTCTAGCGCCAGCGCGTTCACTCACTGGAACAAGCCTGGTTTTAAGACGTCATAGTACGACCCCTGGACGGCAATAGAGTGGTTAGAATAAATAAATAAATATTCCACAACTATCACACAACGCCATCTAGTCCCAAGCTAAGCAGAGCTTGTGTTATGGGTACTAGACAACTGATAAACATACTTATATATTTCTAAATACAAACATATTTTAGATAAATTACACCTAGATACAGAACAAATAATCGTGCTCATCACACAAACATTTGTCCTGGGTGGGAATCGAACCCACGACCTCCGGCATAGCAGTCAGGGTCACTAACCACTAGACCAACAGGCCTGTCAGAAGGTTAGAAGCTTTATTCGTAACTGTACGATTATCAGCCTAATTTGTTCCCACTATTTTTTGCTTCCATGTGTTACTATGTTTTCTAAGGACAGTATCAGCAGATCACTCATTCTTGGTATGTTATGAAAGGTTTTATATTTTAATTCCAATATCTTTAGTATTTGAGTTTTCACACATTCTAGTTATTTATATGTTTGTATTGGCAGAAATGTAGTGGTGACTTGGATTGCATTGACTTCGGAATGCAAATCCATATCAGTAAATAAAACAATTTTATTGCGCCTTTGCGTACTGGGTTTAAGATTTCTCGGAGTGTATCTCCAATTCGTTATGTAAGGGAAATAAACAAGGTACAAATAAATGGAAAATTTTAAGTAAATACTCTGAGCGGTATTTAAATTGGGAGAGAATTATTTCATCATTGTTTTTATCTCCGTAATATTTAAATTCTGACATTATTATCAATTTTTCCCATGTTAGTATAAAAAATAAAAAAAAAGCTACAATAAAAAGAAAACATTCGGCCAGTGCGAGTTGTGCTCAACCTATTACTGTTCAAGAGACTGCGGCAGATAAATAGACGAACAGATATCGGAGCCTTAGCAACAGTTGACAGGCCTGTTGGTCTAGTGGTTAGTGATCCTGACTGCTATGCCGGAGGTCGTGGGTTTGATTCCCACCCAGGACAAATGTTTGTGTGATGAGCACGATCATTTGTTCTGTGTCTGGGTGTAATTTATCTATAATATGTATGTATTTAGAAATATATAAGTATGTTTATCAGTTGTCTAGTACCCATAACACAAGCTCTGCTTAGCTTGGGACTAGATGGCGTTGTGTGATAGTTGTGGAATATTTATTTATTTATTTAGTGTCTTATTGGCACCTCTTTGGTACAAAACCCTTAAAATCAAGCGAATCCTTCTATAGTTATTTTTCGTTTTCTTTTTACTATTCGTGTGAAAATTCTCTTGGATACCTTATTTTGAAAACCATCTGAAACATTTATGTCTGGATGCAACTGGTTAAACACCGCAGATTTCATCACAAAAGGATCCCCAGAATCCGGAAGCAGATTTATCCCCACACAGACGAAGTAAAAGCTAAACCGCTCTAAGAAGGAAAGTGCGTGAGATACAAAATCTAGGTCATTGAATGCATTCATAGCATGCTGATCATCTGATGTTATGCAGGACATGTACTCTATAGCTTTGTGAGTCATTTTGTCAGGTATGCGTTACGAGTGAGTGGTCTTCCCAAATTGAGAACTTAAGGAAAATTGTATGAATGAATTAGTAGGTTTGTAATGGTAAAAGTCTTTTAAGTAAATGGCCAGGGCATGCGGGCGGCGAGTGGGCAGGCGGGCGGCGAGTGGGCATGCGGGCGGCGAGTAATGGGCGACTCACTGTCCGACCATGGATCATGCCCGGGTCGACGGCGCGTTGTGTTCCACGTGCGCCTCAAGGAGTGTCAGCATAGTGACGGCGCCTGTAGAGGGCCAAAGCTTGCCGGGGTCGCGGGACTTACGAATTGCCGTGACCCCGGTACGCAAAGGGCTATTGAAGGATACCGTTGAAGGACTCCCTCCCGCCCTGCCCTAGGTGGGAGGACTCATTTGATGATTTTACCACGATAAAAAAAGGTAAATTGCCAATGTTTTTACGTTTGAGGAAGCTTACATCTATATTGATTATGGCAGTTTTACATGAGAGTGTCATGTGACCTTCGCAATGATAAATTAATAATAAACCTTTTCAAGAAAAAAAAAATTAATGTACTTTTGAAATGATTATATATAGGTTTTGGTATCTTGTATTACTTTTCGATACGCTTAAAATAATTAAACAATAACTAAAAAAAATTAAAAATAAAACTAATGGGCGGGCCATATACAGATGCCCACAGGTTAACCTACCCGAATCTGTGAAATGTTATCAATCGAAAATTAACCGTCCACTATTGTAATAAGGTTGAAAATCTGTTACAGAAATGTGACAGATTGTGGTAACTTGATTGCACCAGGTACCATGGGACAGACTCGTATCGCAGTGGGTGTCAGAAGACGAATATGTATGCTTGGTCAATAGCCAAACGGCAATTGATAATCGTTAACTTTCAGCAGTCGCTAATACATTTTCAACTCAATACCGCAGCGCATAATGTTGAAAATCTATTAAAGATTACTGAGCTGTAGCGAACAAAACAATCGAAAACGATCTGTCATCTGGCGTGACAATTTAGACGCTTGGTACATAATAATTTAAAAAAAATAAACAAATATTTACCAAAAATAAAACAAATGCAATGCTTCTTTTCCAAGTCAACAATGTAATTTTTTCCAGGTACTTCCAGGTCGCGGGACTCACGAATTACCGTGACCACGGCACGTAAAGGGCTAGTGAAGGACACCGTGGATTTTAGTCAGTACGAGTCTTACAGTCCCTCCCGCTCTGCCCTGGGTGGGAGGACACATGTGATGACTTTAACACGTAAAAAAAAGGTACTTCCAGTATAATATTTCAATTTGCATAAGTATATCAAATCTAGTTGCCACATAAATACTCCCATAAAAACACAAACAATAATTTGCATACAATACAAAAAACCCATGGTACAATTTGCCCATACGACATTGACCCCAGCACTACTTCTGTTGACCCCAATACACGTCACGTCCACTTGCTTCCTTATGAGTGCCTAGTATTACACAAGTGGACACTCGAGAACTACCTTTTAAATGTATGCAGTTATGTACTAGCTGTTTTAACAGATCAATTTTTTTTATCGCGGTAAATCAGAATAATCGGTCATCAAATGAGTCCTCCCACCCAGGGCAGAGCGGGAGGGACTGTCAGACTCGTACTGACTAAAATCCACGGTGTCCTTCAATAGCTCTTTACGTTCCGGGGTCACGGTAATTCGTACAGTCCCGCGACCGTTTTAACAGATCTTGGAGTATCTATAAAGTTTTTTTTTTTTAATATTGCCCCACACTAGGAATTTCTTCCAGTATCGTGGGTGCGTTTACAAACAAAGAAACTCACATACACAAACACCCAGACCAGACGATTTGCGCAGTAACAGAGCAATCGACTGCTGCACTGCGTGTCGCGGATTCTATTCTCGCACGGAACAAAAATATTTGTATGACCACGATACAAGAGTAATTCCTGTGGGTGATGGATGACTAAAAACCCAATCCTTAAGTTGCGTTTTGCATTCCAATGCCGCGATGCCATTTTTGCAAGCCGTCTCCTTCTGCTGAAGATCACTGTTACACTTTTTGACAGGCCTTCGTTCTCTCAACCCCTTAAAATGCATAACGATAATAATGTACCCTTATTATGATACAAAGCTTCCTTAAATAAAGATATTATAATTTTATCTTCAAAAATAAAACATTCACAATCAATAGGTTCACACCACTTAACGATGCGTACACGCAGCCTAGTTTCCACGTTATCGCGGCGGCATGTGTTTGGCGGCACTTAGCGAATCACGCGCACGCATGACATGACTCATTACTACCTGCCATTTACATAGTTTTTGTATGTATGTATGTATGCGTGTTTTATAGTTTGTTACTTAACAATGTGGTTTTCCTTTTCACTACTTTTGATTTCAATTACTTATGTGAGTAAAAAAAGATGGTTCTTAGAAAAAAATACGACTAACTTGCTTGATACTATAATATTTTCTTTTTTTAACTGTAGTTGTCCAATTTAATCTTGCAAATTCTGATAAAATATGGTCGGTTGTGATTTTTTGTTTGTAGCAGGCCAGATGATTGTTTTGGTTTAGTGGTCGCAATTGCAACTGTTAAGTACGACGTCCTGGGGTCGATTCCTGGGTCGGGTAATCTTATTGATTTTTTCCATCACAAATTTGTCACGGCGCGTTATGTTCCATGCGCGCCTCAAAGAGTGTCAGCAAAATGACATGGGCCCCCCTCTAGAGGGCCAAAGCCTGCCGGGGTCGCGGGGCTCACCGAATTACCGTAACCTAGTACGGGCGTAAAAGGCTACTGAAGGACACCGTGGGTTTTAGTCAGTACGAGTCTGACAGTCCCTCCCGCTCTGCCCTGGGTGGGAGGACTCATTTGATGTTTTTTTTTTATATTGTCAGTTAGCAGTAACGACGACCTACGAAAGGCAGTCGGCAGGGACTGAATGAGGAAAGCTCAAGGCCGAGGTCTGTGGCGTTGACTTTGGGAGAGGCCTATGTCCAGCAGTGGAAGAATACAGGCTGATGATGATGATGAATCACGGAGTCTGGATTTGGGCTAGGTTGATGAAATCAGATTACGAAATATTGTGTTACAATTAGGTAAAACTCCACTTATCCTATTTCTGTTCTACTGTTCCTATTTATTCCCCTAATCTTTTAAATTTAGCAAGTTGGATGGCTTTATCTTTGTTAGGAAATTAAACTTATTTATTATTTAATGGTAGCAATCCAGTTAATAATATTGTGTAAGTGTGTAGGAAATGTGATTCTGCTATCTTAGCACCGCGAGTGATCTCAGAGCAATCTACCGCTAATTACATGTCATTTTCTACTTTACAACGCAAGCGCATAAACTGACGGACTTTTTGTAGAAAGAGATTGTGTAGAAATACAAATGTTTGTATTAAATTGCTAATCTAACGAAGTTATGTAAACAACATTCAATTAATAAAAAAATCATGCAATTCTGAAAATAAATAAGAAAGCTCTTTACACTTTATTTTGTCGCCACAATACAATGATTTTATAAATAGTTGCGGAATATACAAACATCAAGAGTTTATTATGTATTTAATTTGTGCCTAAACTAGCCTCGTTTTATTTCAGAACACGTCTTGATGTGAACTATTTCAGAATATTATTCCAGATATTAATGAGCTATCATCACTACATCGGGCACGCCGCAATCGCGGCGGTAAGACCCCTCTTTGAGGAGTGGCTGGATAGGCATCACGGCGTCCTGACCTACCGCATGACGCAGGTCCTCACCGGACACGGAAGTTTCGGGAGGTTCCTGTGTCTGATAGGGAGGGAAAAAACGGCTGGGTGTCACCACTGCGAGCATCGTCCGGACACGGTGGAGCATACGGTGCAGGACTGCCCCGCTTGGGCAGAGCACCGCCGTGTCCTCACGACGGCGATAGGCGGAGACCTCTCGCGCCCGGCATTGATCGAGGCCATGCTGCGGGGCGAGACGGAGTGGGAAGCGGTCGCCTCCTTCTGCGAAGCAGTCATGCTCGTGAAGGAGGAGGCGGGCCGCCTGAGGGAGAGGACAGCGTCCTCCCTCCACCCCAGCCGCAGTGGTAGACGCCCACGGCGTCGGACGTCGCAAGACGATCTCCGGCCACCGTAGGCGCGGGCATGCGAGCGGCGAGTAATGGGCGACTCGCTGTCCGACCATGGACCAAGCCCGGGTCGACGGCGCGTTGTGTTCCACGCGCGCCTCAAACAGTGTCAGCGTAGTGACGGGGCCTGTAGAGGGCCAAAGCCTGCCGGGGTCGTGGGACCAAGGGATTACCGTGACCCCGGTACGTAAAGGGCTATTGAAGGACACCGTGGATTTTAGTCAGTACAAGTCTGACAGTCCCTCCCGCCCTGCCCTGGGTGGGAGGACTCATTTGACGCATTTTAATGTGGTTTTTTAGTAGATAGACTGATTCAAGAGAAAGTTTTTATGTATATAAAATGCATAATATAGTAGTGATTGCACCCGTGCGGAGCCGGGGCGGGTCGCTAGTTATTCAATAAAACAGACATTAAATCCATTGAATTCGAGAAAAAAAAATATTTCAGCAACTTTTTTTATTTCATTTAGCATTCTCAAAAATTACATCATTTAATCATCTCATCATCATCTTCTTGCCCTTATCCCATTTTATTTGTGGTCGGCACAACATGTTTTTTTCTTCTATACTCCCCTAAAAGACGTCACAGCATCATTCACTCCTTTTTAGGGTTCCGTACGTCTGAATACAAAAACGGAACCCTTATAGGATCACTCGTGTGTCTGTCCGTCCGTCGCTTACAGTCAATTATCTCCGAACCTATTAGACCGATTAAGTTGAAATTTGGTACACATATCAATTCCTGTGACCCAAACACAGAGGTGTGACGTGAGCAGATGAAATCTGTATATGGGGGGTCATTTTTGGGGGGGAAGGGGAAAATTAAAAAAAAAAAATCTGAAAACTGCATCGTGTGGCATATCAAATGAAAGGTCTTGTTGAGAAGATCTTAATTATTTAAGAAAATAGACGAAAATTGACCATTCCCCCCCCCCTTATCTCCGAAACTACTGAACCTAAAATTTTGAAATAAATACAGAAATTAGTTTTCTCCTTATAGATTATAGGAAAACCTATAAGAAGTCCATGATATTAAAATAACATGGTAAATCACTCAATATTGTGCGTACCAACTTACATTTTTTTTTAATACGTCATAAATCGTAAACCGCAATTTATCTTTCAAAGTTACAACCAACTTTTATATAATGTTACTTGCTGCTACGGAACCCTTTAAAGGCGAGTCCGACTCGCACTTGGCCGGTTTTTCTTTCATATCATTCCTTAGACAATACATTTTTATCTTTTTCAAAAATTACATAATTTAAACAATCAAATTGCAACTTAGGTCCATTATAATATCTACTCGCCACAACAGTAACGTACAAGGCACACGTTACTCCACAAGACCGTATAGAAAAGAGTTCAACGCATTCTGCACCTAATTGTTACTGTCATTATGGACTTGTTTGGACTAATGTGGCTGTTATAAAGGGCTTCTTATACTACTGTATATAGATAAATAACTGGCGTAATATAGCTTTAGATTGTTATGGTGACTTTGTTTGTTAGTATTACTTAATAATAATAGTTCTCTTGGACACGGCGCGCATTGTGAGGAGGTTCCTCTCTCTGGATCCCTAACCACCGGCAGCTTAGACCCTGTTCCCGATGCTGGTGGGCCACTATTTTTAGATATGAAAATGTTCTAATTTTTTTTTATAATGTTACAAATGTACATATATTAATAATGTTAAAAAATGAATAAACAGACAATAATAGTACTCTTATCCAATAACGATGAGAATCATCTTATCGACGCCCGCGCCATTTAGGAAGGGAGGATAATGTTTAGGAGTGGACGGTGATTGGCTGATATAATGATGATGGTGATGAATTTATCGGATATGGATTTATAGGAAACAGCTTATGCACGAAATCTCATTCATAATTTTTTATACAAATCAAAAATCAAAATCAAAAGCATTTATTTCAAGTAGACCAGTTACAGGCACTTTTGAATTGTCAAAGACATATGACAAATGTTAGACATATGACATAGACGAATGTTAAGGTTCGTAAGTTACCGATATTGTTGTCCAGGTTACATATTATCTGAGCATGCGGGCACCGAGTAATGGGCAACTCGCTGTCCGACCATGGACCATGCCCGGGTCGGCGGCGAATTGTATTCCACGCGCGCCTCAAAGAGTGTCAGCAGAGTGACGGGGCCCCCATTAGAGGACCAAAGCCTGCCGGGGTCGTAAAGAGCTATTGAAGGACACCGTGGATTTTAGTCAGTACGAGTCTGACAGTCCCTCCCGCTCTGGCCTGGGTGGGAGGACTGATTTGATGATTTTACAACGCTAAAAAAAAGGACGGTGATTGGTTGACATCATGACGATGATGATTTTGATTAATTTATTGGATATGGATTTATAGGAAAGCTAATGCACGAAACCTCATTCATATTTTTTAATACAAAAGTTAAGGATCATAAGTTGCCGATATTGTTTTCCAGGTTACATAATTATTATCTGGGGTCGCAAGAGTGTCTTATCAAGTAACCGTGGCCCCGGAACGTGACGGGCTTTTGAAGGACACCGTGGATTTTAAGTACATGTCTCTCCCGACCTGCTCTGGGTGGGAGGGAGGACACGTTTGATGATTTTACCGCTTAAAAAAAAAGAAGTTTACTTATCTGTCAAGCATTTGCATTCGTTTAAAAAAGCTGCAGTATGAATCTGTCGAATGAATTTGAGTGAACACCTTTTATAATAACAAAAACTCAAACAGATACAGTCACAAAAATCAATTAAAACAAACAAGTTGCAATTTACATTTAAAAAGTGAAAAAAGTACATAATACTGAGTCTTAAAAGGGAAATTAATACTACTACTACTTACATAATGGTGTTAATAGGCGAAGAAGTACAAACGTCGTAAACATGTAGGTACTAATACTGCTAATGCACCTTTATGGCGCTTACTGCTATTACATACAAATAATGGACAAGGCTCTTTAAGTAATAATTTATTTTAACTCATTGCTGTTTTTAAGCATTGATCTTTCTTTTACCTATTCACCGTGACTTGATTGTACGTGATGGCCCAGAAGTTTAACACCTCGTTTCTCATGCATGAGTTTGCGAGTTCCAAACCTAGCTAAGTCTTTTTTGTTGAAATTGATACATGTGATTTCTTAGTTTATCTTGGAAATCGCTGACATCGGTGACGGAAAACATCGCGAAGATTCCTGGACTAATATTTATATACCCATGGGTTTCCCAGAGGTATAGGTATATAAATATAAGTAACGATTTTTAGGGTTTTCACAGAGGTCGCGAGACTGTACGAATTACCGTGACCCCGGAACGTAAAGGGCTATTGAAGGACACCGTGGATTCTAGTCAGTACGAGTCTGACAGTCCCGGGCGCTCTACCCTGAGTGGGAGGACTCATTTGATGATTTTACCACGTAAAAAAAATGGTTATACCAGACCCGGCTCAATTAACTTTGACACCATCTACCCACGAAAAAGAAAAATATCGTGACTGAATGGTTGATGGCTGATTATGCTGTGGTAAAAGAACGTCGAAAAATGTAAAGCTAAACTTTAATCAGCGTATTAACGATACCTCTTCGAAATTCCTTTCGCATCATCCCAATCCTAACTTATAGGTACTCTAGATAAAATGCTAAATTGAGTTAGTTCGATACCCTTTCACGACGACACCGCAGAACCGTTCAAATTCTGAAATTTTGCATACCTAAACGTTTTCAGGTATACAGAAACGGACATAGGCCACTCATCCCAAAACAAAATAAAATACGTGTGGAACTCGGGGACTGCCGCGGTAAAGATATTTGCATAGCATTTTTTATCAACTTATACAATTATAATTATTTACTTATTAAAAAAAAAGAATAAATTATCGCCTACCGCGATTATTTAACGAGAATATAATCCCATCGTTGCTCTATGGGAAGTTACTCTACTAATTAGGCTATGGTTAGCCACGTCATCAAGTGGAACGTCAAGAAAAAAAAATATTCACGTTGACATGACAGATGTGACAGTGATGGTGTTAGGTTTATTTTCGTTATGGAATTTCTTGATTCGGTCACCGCGCTCAAAGCCCGCGATAAAAGCTATGCAATAGCTTAAAAATTCGACCACTTGACAACACGTGTGGCCAAATTATAGCACGAGCGAAGCGGCAAGCAAAATACAATTGCACTGTAATCAGTTAGGTACTCATAAAAGTGGAACAAAATCATTGCAGCATATTCTGACATATCCTTACAGTCATAAAGACATTTTTATTCGAACATGGACCTTTTTATGGTGTCACATGCAACAGCTTTTATTATCATTGCGCGTGATGCAACGGTCACCGGCAGTGGGCGGGCTATTGTTTATAATAAATGTTTGTACGAGTACTTTAGTTAGCACCTCTGGGCTATCACTTTGCCAGTTGAGCAATGGAGGTATAGAGGGCAGATTCTCCTATTTAGGACATGCCTAATAAACTATTAGAAATAAACTGATTTGATGCAGAAATTTTAATCTGTTTCGGTCACACGATGTCAAAAATGTCAACGCATTTGCTATTTGCCATTCAATTGTCACTTAAATTGAATGCAATTAATAAACCTGTGTTAAATGTTTTCTATTTTGAGTTATGAATATTCTTCTTAGCAGAATAATATTATGTTAGTAGAGTCAATATGAATCCAACCTAGACAGATGCAGCCTTCAATTTATGTGTAATCTGTACATAAAACATACTACTATTTATGAATTAAAAGGTCCTCACTGAACCACTATTTCACAATAAATTGTATAAAAACTACTATTTTTGTTCACTTTCTGGTTACCAAAATGTAACGACTTACTGAAGGTCGACAGTCTGACTACCATTTTTCCCGATGTCAATTATCATTCCAGTGTGGGAAAGAGACAGAGTTAAACAAGTCGTAGATGAGCCATTCAAAATTATGTATAAACAGACTTTACTCATATGTATAGTCCATCACGGAATCCAAGCTGCCACGGTCCATTTCTTTACGTAACGCAGTGAAATCCAACGCACTTATGGTGTTCCAATTAGGGCTATTAGTTCTCATTATGGTGTACCAAGAGAATGGGTTTATGAAATAAGAAGTAATTATGTTCGTATGTGTCTCACGCCGTATCTCAGGAAATGAAAAAGTTCACAGATTATTAATGTTAAGTGTTATTTGTTTTGCGAAGAGCTTAATTATTTCAAAGTAGTCGTGGCTCTGTGAGTGGTTCTAAATTAGGTTCGAATTTATGCAGTTTTGCAGTATGTAGCATTAATTTGGTATTTCTTTTTTTGTTATTGTTGCTCTTTAAACGGCGAAGGAATTCATGAGTAATGTGTTTTTAAGACGTAACACAAATAAATCATATTTTTTTTAGAATTTATCTTTTTTTCAGATCGAGCTTTGTCTCTCGTTATAGGTCAGTGAATTTCCTTCATAATACACACAACAAAATAGGGGAACTTACCACCTGCGTCTGCGTTCCTGAAAGCATACAACAAGAATCTTTTGAAAGTTAGAGTGAACTGGCTTCTTCTGGGTAAGCACACTTCATTATAGGCTTTGTCTAGCTATCACCTTTGACCTAGATTAGATTCAAGAGCAAATCCATTGAAAAAAAAAACAATTTGTTTAAGCATTCATCATCCATCATCATCCATATAAATCATCCATCTATCGACAGCTTGTGTGACCTGCATGTGTATAACCCTTTTACACTTTGCAGCTTAGGTCATATGGTACCCCGTGGTGAGACTGGATGTCAACTTTCATGCCACTCTAACTACATCAGCCTGTATTCGTCCACTGCTGGTCATAGTCCTCTCCCAATATGCGTCACTAAGCCCGGTGTTGAGCTTTCCTCATTCAGACTCTGCCGGTTGCCTTTCGCTGGTCGTCGCTCCACCTGGCCGGCGGGCGTCCTGCTCTATTTTTGCCAAGTCACGGTCTCCAGTCCAGGACACGTTTACCCCAGCGGTTATCTGTTCTGCGAGATGTGAACTACCTGCAGTGACTGACACCCATCCACAGACCATCCTTGGTCAGCGAAACTTAACCTTGAATATTGAACTGTGTGACTCCACAAATATTGCTAAGGATAAAAAAAACGACAGGTTGCACTCTGGGAGTGCCGGCAGAAGTGAAAACTTCAACAGTAACAAACACACACGAACATTGCGCAAGCGCCCTTCGCCGTCTTACGAATTTTCGATCAGGTCACGTGTCCTGACGCGAGTTTAACATTTTTTACCCATTCCAAAAAAGTGCACAACGCCGCTAAAGAAGTTTTCACTTCAAAAAAAAACTTGACATTACCTAGACGCCATCATACACGAGTAGGTTTAGTATGGGTACTAGGTACTATATGACCAAACGATTTATTCCCTTTATGTCGAGTCCCGTTATGTCGAGCCTGGAAGTCTATTGTTCTCCAAAGTATTGATATTTTACGCTTTCTATTACCTTTATGTCGAGTTTGGTGAACAGGTACAGTCAGGGATGTAAATTAAAAGCCAATGGCATAAAAACATTGTTTTATTATTTGTTCTATTACTTATTTTCATATATAGGTATATCTAATCTTAATCTAAATAAATCACAGTATAATCATCACTATTGTTGCAAATGTTAAACAGCATGTCGACGGAGCCCCGCTTCGCGGGGCTCCTACTTCTGGGTGGTTTAAAAAAAAATAACCACGAAGAGGATGGCGGGGTCTTTCAGACCCCGCCATCCTCTTCTAACCTAAATTGTCCGAGTCGGGGTGCCAGCAAGTCCCGAGCTGTCATGTGCATTTCATTGGACGTGACTGTACTTCTAAAATATGATATTATTAAACTCGACATAAAGGTAATTAAAGCGTGGTAAAGTAATAGAAGCGAGACAAGGTTTTCGGCTCGACATAACGGGACTCGACATAAAGGGAATATAGCGACCAAACAATAGTGAAATCGAGTTACCTAAGAAACGTCTCGGAAACAAGGCATTAACTATTGCACGTACATAATATATTGAGCATGTAAATGTGTACAATATGTATGATGGTATCGCATTGATTGATCGAGCGAAAGGAATATGGCGGACGATCGACAAACTTGTTTAGATGTTGCTAATTTTTTGAGCAATTTGCATTGCAGTAGAATTTTGAAAATGTTAAGGTGATTTTTTGAGAAATCGTAACTACGTGCTACTTTCAGTTTTTAGCGGTTGTAGCATCTATAGAGATTTATTACGCAATCTATAAGCATACTTTTTAGAACACTTTTCCACACTATTTTCTAAGCACTTTCTCAAGAACAAAGAAAGTATTGTTCGAACGAAGCTACTGTTTAAGGATTTCTTTTTAACGTGTTAAAATCATCAAATGAGTCCTCCCACCCAGGACAGAGCGGGAGGGACAGTCAGACTCGTACTGACTAAAATCCACGGTGTCCCTCAATAGCTTGTTACGTTCCGGGGTCACGGTAATTCGTAAAGTCCCGCGACCACGGAAGGCTTTGGCCCTCTACAGGGGGCCACCCTGTAGATCACTATGTTGACACTCCTTGAGGCGCGCGTGGAACACAACGCGCCGTCGACCCGGGCATGGTCCATGGTCGAGTCGCCCATTACTCGTTGCCCGCATGCCCGCGCCTGCGGAGCCGGAGGTCGTCTGCCGACGTCGGCTGCCGTGGGCGTACTGTTTAAGGATAGAATGGATATAAATACTCGTTTAAAATCATGAATGATTACTCAGACAGTAAAAATAACTACTTTGTCGAGAGAACGCCTCCCTGCAGACCTCGCAAAAGTTACCGGGAGGAGCTGGACAAAACAAACTACCAGTGTTCCACTCTGGACTATTGATCGAGAAAACTGGAAGCCATGGAGGGAGGCCTTTTCCCAGCAGTCATATGATATATAAGCAGTATCAGATTCATTACCCAAAACGTAATTAGAACTGTTTAAGCAATACTTAATTTGGAAGTAATTAATGTAAAGTCAACCACAAAAGTAGATGATCAAAATCAGAAATTCAATTCTAAAGAACGCAGTTCGCGTCGGAACAGTGTAGCGTCGAAATGATTCAAAAGTATGTGATTATAATTTACCAAACACTTACTACTAGATCATCTGTACAGTTCTGACGCGAACTCCGTTAATTAGTATTGAGTTTCTGATTTTGATCATCTACTTTTGTTGTTGACTGTACATACAAATGTCAGTCGGGACCAACGTCTCAACCCGCACGCCGAGGTACGGAGGATATGACCACCCATCCACAGAACTTCCTTATCAAGAGTAGTTAAACATTAAAGATCTATCCATGTAGCAGTGATTATCTAGCCATGAGCTTCTTGGAAGGTAAGTAAGGTATTAAACATAAATTAAACGAGTAACAAGTAAACATGACTACGCACTTACGAACTCTGAAATTAACATCAACACAAACATACATACATGAATGCAAAGTACCACAAAGCATACTGTTTGTAACTATTTAAAAACCGGTTTATCGGTACCTTCACTTTCTTGTAAACTTCACCTATACCTTTTAAACTGCAAATTATTATAAAAATGTCTCATTAATCGTTGAAAGAAGATAGCTAAAATGGATAGGGTAAAACTAGGTAATACGGTAACAAATCTGACATACAATTGGCATATAACATCATCATCATCATCTCAGCCATAGGACGTCCACTGCGGAACATAGGCCTCCCCTTTGGCGTATAACATGGCCGAGGCATTTTGTATGACAACAGTGGCCACACTCGCGTGTCCCGAGCAGTATGTTTCAAACATGCCTTTGTCAAACAGACTGGCGTGGCGAATGCAAGCGTGACGTTTTTATTTGTAATGTATGGAATTGTTTGAATCCAGTCACATAGAAAAGCGAAAGCGATCCGATAGCGTGACAGAACTATCGGACTGACGTCTCGCTTCGGTTCGGTATCGCTTCGGACTCGCGCTTCTGTTTGACAAAGGCATGAATGCTAATGACGGGGCGTTTTGTCAACTAGGGCGTATTACCTAGTTTTCCCCTGTAAAATTATTCCGAAGGTTAATAGGATCATCGGAATTCTACTTTGGTCTGAAAATCTAAAACACTTTAATTAACCCAAAAAATGAATCCAGGTCCTCATGTCGGAAGGGGCTACTACAGGAACGGTGGTTTTTAACTAGTCAAGTCTGATAGTACCTTCTACTTTACTCAGAGCGGAAGGTCCTTTTTTTATCGTGATAAAATCATCAAATGGGTTCTCCCACCCAGGGCCGAGCGGGAGGGACTGTCAGACTCGTCGACCAAAATCCACGGTGTCCTTCAATAGCCCTTTACGTACCGGGATCACGGTATATCAAGAGCGGAAGGTCTAATGATTTTCTACTTTGCCAGTCGCTGAGCGATCGACTGGTGTGCTGCATGTCGCTGGTTAGATTCCCGCACGGAACAAATTATTGAATGACCCACAATTTAAGTAGTTGTTCCGGGTATGGGTGTCTGTGTATGTGAGTTTCTATGTTTGTAAACACAATACAGGGAAATTAATGGTGTGGGGGAAAAGGTTGTTTTTAAGAAAAAAGAAAAGAAAAAAGTAAAGCGACCCGCCCCGGCTCAGCACGGGTGCAATTTCTACTATATCATGCATGTTTTATACATTTCACATTTTTTCACACCTTCCTCTTGAATCACTATCTATTAAAAAAAACCGCATCAAAATCCGTTGCGTAGTTTTAAAGATCTGAGTATACATAGGGACAGACAGACAGATAGCCGGTAGCGACTTTGTTTTATACTATGTAGTGATCAAGAAACAGGGCCTCACACTCAGACAATAGAGCAATGAGGAAACTCCTAAATGAGATTAATTAAGCACTAATCAAAATCTCTAATTAATGGAGGTGAGAGTTAAGTGCTTGGGTAAGCACTTAACTCTCACCTCTATTAAGTATATCGTGATCATCATAAGCTGGTGTGTCTATCAATCATACAAACTTATCAGACAGTCACAATGCACGACTTTGGTGGCCCATTTTTCATAACTACCATCAAAATATTTTAGATACTAAAATCAAAATTAATCAAAATCATATTATTTATTTCAAGTAGGCAAGTTACAGGCACTTTTGAATTGTCAAAAGACAAAAGAGTTTAAAAAATAGTTGCGGTGCTACAGTCCCAGTCACAAGACATAAAAACTGTGAAAGTACTGTAGATACCCATTTCAAAGCGTAGATCTCTATGGAGAAGAACGAGCAATCTTATCCGGTTGATCGCTTTCAAAGCTTTAGCTGACGTAATGTCATTTTCTGGACCTAGCAGTTTTAGTTACCACCTTGGAACGCGAAGGGCAACGGTAGGAACGGGCCCAGACTCGGATTTCATAATTTACTTAAAGATAATTTAATTGTTATATTATTGTTTAATTGTATTTAAAGATAAAACCATAACTAAGTATAATTGTTTGAGATTTATGTTATATTTAAGTTCGTTATAATTATCAGAAGATCGGTGACTTTGATTTTTTAGTTAATAGTTTTTTTTTTATATATTTATGAAAATCTCCTAGAGACTTTTAAATGTGTGCAAGTGTGTTTTAGTGTTGAATAGCGTTTAGTGATTGTTGTAATTAGTAATTTGAGTGTCATTAAAGATGATTTGGTTTAAATTGTTGCTGATTAATTTATTCTCTACACAGCTCGTAGCAGTATAAACAATGCACAGATATGCAACAGCAGCATTCGCGGTTGATTTGCTGTTATACTTTAAGTTTTACAAAAACAAACAAACATATGCACATACGAGTAGATACAAGTGCAAAGTACCACAAATCATGGTATATACAACCATTGACCGATGGCCAGTAGCTAGGTGGGCACGTTCACTTTCATTTTACGTAAGTGAGTAAGAGGCAGCATCCGCACATTGTGCTCTGAACGTGCTCTGTGATTCGGTTAGATGTTACGAAATGAATTTAAGGATAGCTAGTTTTGATATAAATTGATAGCATAAGTAAAATAAGCTGTATTCTGCAGTAGTATAGCATTGATCTGTCTGGTTAGAAATACTTATAATGTTTAAAGAAAAGAAAGGGAGCCAGGATATGGGTGTCATTATCTGACAGATAAAGTTAACCTGAGGTTAAGTCGCGAATTATTATCAGTAGTCTAACATGATTGATTGATTGACATACGATATTAAAAAGGCTACAATTTATACGCTCATCAATAATTCTTTTTGTATACAAAAATTGATAAATGCTCACCAAATATAAAACTCGCTTTAGCATGATTTCAGGGACGGTCGCGGGACTAACGAATTACCGTGACCCCGGTACGTAAAGGGCTATTGAAGAACGGTCTGACAGTCCCTCCCGCCCTGCCCTGGGTGCGAGGACTCATTTGATGATTTTACCACGTAAAAAATAAAAAAACCACTACGCTTTTCTGATTAATTTCGTTGCAGGATCCTAGATAGGTAAAATCATTCTCCGGGACACGCCGAGCTTCATTGTCTCGGCGCTTTTCTAGTGGTTGCCACTGTTGATTCTGGCTTTCAGGAGTTGCAGTGGTTTGGGAGGAATGTGGTGGGTTTGTCCCAAAAAAAAAACATGTCAAGTCTCCTAACCTGCACTGAACCCTGGGTTTTCCTTGGTACTTGCCTTAATTTGAACTGTCATTGAAAAGAGTTGAGGCCGCTGGGCTTATTTTGTTGTTCTCTAGCACTCTGGTTTTTTTTTTACCTTAACCTCATCTGTCAACTTCGGTCGGGTTCTTGGCGAACCGGTATTTTACATGGAGCGACCGTCTATCTGATATCCACAACCCAGTAACTGGGTAATACGATACTCCTAGGTAAGACTGGTTGTCAGACTTTCAATGACAAATGATAACTGGAACCAAAGGTTTGGTAACAATCTCTATTACAGTAATGAATGATCAATCGAATAAGTGGAGCCATCAATCATTGTAGAACAAAAGCTAATTTTATTCAGCAAACATTTAAATGATTATTATATTATTATAACAATAGCATAATGCGTGTCGCTTAACACGCATAAGTTCAAGAGGTCAAAATATAATTTATAATGGTTAATATTTCATGAGGCATTTATTTGTGAGAGTCGCCGCAGGGTATGATCATCATTGTGTTCTGTATGCTTGTGATGATTTAATATATAATTGAATATTATGTCTAATCAAATTACCGCTGTTGATATTTTATACCACACTGCATTACAGCGCGATTTAAAATTAAAATAACATAAACTGATTTTAATTCAAAATATTCTACATGATTATATACAGACTATAAATAAAAACTTACTAATAATATGTACAAAAAAATAAACAAAACAACAAAAAAAAAAGGCATTCAAAGGGCGTCAAAGAATACGTCCACATCGCTGTCAACGGGAATATTGATATTTGATTAGAATTTTGTATTTCTAAAGTTTTTGCTATAAAACAGAATTAAACATTTAAGAAAGCTCCCACACAACAAACATAAGTTTTTTCCCCTTTTGGTTCGAAATTAATTACGGCCAGACGTAGACGCTTGAAATATACCTGTTCACTTTAAAAATAAATATTTAAATAAAAAGAAAAACAAATGTCTAAGAAGCATATACAATAGAAGATTTAGCAACTTTTCAAAGTATTGATAAGTTCTCAATCGGGAACAAATAGCTGTTCTTCGCGCGCCGCATAGGTGCTCTGAAAATTGTTACTCGCCCGCGTTTTTACCGTTTTTACAAACACGGAATCCTTTGTGCATGACTTCGACTAGCGGTTAGCCGGGTTTAAAACTTCTCAACCCAATTACTGGGTAATACGATCATCCTTAGTAATTCTTATTACTCATTCTTATACTTTACGTAGGTATAGTCCTGCCTGCCGGGGTCGCGGGACTCACGAATTTCCGTGAACCCCGGTACGTAAAGGGCTATTGAAGGACACCGCGGATTTTAGTCAATACGAGTCTGTCAGTCCCTTCCGCTCTGCCCTGAGTGGGAGGACTCATTTGATGATTTTACCACGATAAAAAAAAGGTAGGTATCATCTTAATAACAAAAAATCCCAAGAAAGAAAGAATGTTTCGATATCACTCCAATTTCAGCATTAAAACGTTCATTTACCTTTACCATTTCTTTCTTCCCTCAACCCCCAAGCTCCATAATCACCAAATAAAACACTCTCCATAATATCCCAAAGACAGCTCTAGGTAGAGTGGTACTCTAGCTAGAGTCGCGTCGATAACGTCCCCGCTCTAGCGTATAAATCTATTTGAAATACTCCGACGTAGAGCGATTGAGGTAAAATGGTTACTGTGTGTAATTTGTAGCAGGTAGAGCTATCTCGTCTTATGTAGGGTTTGGTATATGTAGATAACTGACCTAGGTATATAAGAGAGAGAAAGATTTTTTTCTTTTTGGCAACTATATTTATAGAGGGCTAAATAATAACAGCAAAGTTAAACCCAGAGACGGATCTATGGAGGGCAGGCGGACCACAGCTTCCGGGGACGCCAAAATTATAAATGAAAACAAATATCTATGGATAAGGGCAAGAAAAAATCATTCAGTTTAGAAGCCTGGAATGGCGGGCTCCTATCAAGTTTTTCCCCGTTAGAAAAAATCGTAAATCCAGGACTAGTTAAACCGTAAGGGCCGTAGTTGATCCGTGGATGGTGTTCATTCGTTTCAGAACGCATTTTCCAAATCAGGCTTTGCGCTTTTGAAACTGAAAAAGAAAATAAGGAACATAGGTATAAAAAAAAACTTCTACCATCTTTGAAGTTGACTAAAAATAATAAAAGTCTGTTGCTATCCCAAATTCACGTTGACCTTCAAACCAATACAGTCTAATGATGTTTGTTGATTGATATGCTGTAGAATTTTCTCGGAAAATCTTTAAATAATTCTCTACATTCTGAGAAAGAACATTTGCCTAAGTAAACATTTTCGTCCAAATAATTGTATGTCATACCAGTGTTATTAAAAAAAACCCTAATTAAATTCTGCACTAACTCAGCCTCTGCTAATATTTAATTGAAACTAACCTAGAAGGCTAACTAAATTGTGTATTAATTAATACTTTACAAGGTCGAAAATTCTTTTAAACGTTGCACCACTCTAGGATTGTTTGCCTTTATCGTGGGTACGTCTTAAAACATTTGAAATCACATACACAAACAGACAGACATGGAACAACTACTTGTAGCCACAAACATTTGTTCCGTGCAAGAATCGAACCTGCGACACGCAGACGACTTTATATCTCTCTGCTCATTAGTAGTGGTCACATGTTTTTCAATTGAGTGTGAGATCCTGGGTACAATTCCTGGTTCTGGTATACTGTAGTTAGGTTTTTGCATCAGACAAAACCACTACAATTGGCTATTTGACTGGAAAATTCTAATTAGTCCGTCACTTAGATTATCAAAAAAATATTCGACGCGTATTTTTTCTTTTGTTTCGCAAACCAAAATTGACGGAGATACGACCCTTTCAAAATTGACAATACGTCACAATTTAATACAATTTTATTGAATTCTGACGTCACGAGCGGGGGACTCTTGAGTTTTGATAAGTTATATTTTGGTGAATATTCATTGATTTTACAAAAGAAAAAATACGTGTCCGTTATTTTTTAAAACTCTAAATGACGGACTAATTATATTTGTAATTTATAGCTACTGTCAAATAGCCAATTCTTGTAACATTTTAACCGTCTTCAAGACGTTGACGTGGATTAGATGAGAGGTCGTTTAAACCACAAATAAAACTCAACAAAATCTAATTGTGGCATCCTGAAGAGACAGACTCTCTAGAGCCAGCCGATAGTGGGCCCGCGCTACTCCGCATAAATCTACCTAATCATTTGAAATACTCCTCCGTAGAGCGGCGTTTAATACGCCACAATGTAGCGCCCCACGGGCAGATATAGCACTCATGTCTGATGAGGATTCGTAGGATTGAGGGATTGATTTGTTAGGGAGGAAAATGAAACTTTATCCCCCGGTTCCTTTGAAGTTTTAACAATGACGTAGGTTTCAAACTGTTTTATCTTCACTTCCGAGAGCTAGACAAGTATCTTTGCAACACAATTGCTTTGAAGACTTTTTGTGTTTCAACAATAACATATAAACACTGAAAAGCTTATACTGATAAAATGTTTAACTTAAGCTAGTCTGTATATATTTTTTTCACAATATAGGTACATTTTAATAGATTCGTACTTAAACTTATGACTAATTATTGTAAGATTACCTAAATTACATCTGAAAACCAAAGTCTACCAGTGATTTTGATTCAACCGACTGGCGGTTCGCAACGTTTTGAAATCTGAGATTAAACGAGCAAATTAAACGTACCTTTAAACCTATATTGCTATACTGTTGCAAGAAGGCCACCTTCAACACGTCTCACTCTTTTCTTTGTACAGTGGTCAATCTTTCATAAATGCATCGACACGCCAGCGTTTTCTTGTTTTTTCATAGGCCTCCCTCTCAGACGTCGGCAGACGATCTCCGGCCACTGAAGGCGCGGGCATGCGGGCGGCGTGTAATGGGCGACTCGCTGTCCGACCATGGACCTTGCCCGGGTCGACGGCGCGTTGTGTTCCACGCGCGCCTCAAGGAGTGTCATTATAGTGACGGGGCCCCCTGTAGAGGGCCAAAGCCTGCCGGGGTCGCGGGACTTACGGATTACCGTGACCCGGGTACGTAAAGGGCTATTGAAGGACATCGTGGATTTTAGTCAGTCAAGTCTGACAGTCCCTCTTGCCCTGCCCTGGGTGGGAGAACTCATTTGATGATTTTACAAAGATAAAAAAAGGCCTCCCTCTCCGAAGACGGCCGTCTCCTGGAAACCTCAGCGTGACTTTACCAACTTCAAAGAAAAGACAAGTTGGCAGACAGTACACCAAGCACTCATCCAGTTCTTAAAAACAATCACACAAAAACTCATCATATTATAAAAGCTTAAGGAAATGCACAGTTAACTCTAATTAGTAATAATATTTAAAACAACGTTCCGAAACGCTAAGCGAAATTTATGCCAAGACAATATTAGAGCAGAGAAATGAGAGAAAATGCAATAACAATAAATAGCGATAAATAAAAGGATTCAGTTGTTGCTTGTATTGTATGATACTAATCCTGCGGGACGGGGTGGGGTGGAGACGATGTTACACTCACAAATATTATTTGGGTATAATTTTAGGCTTCAATTGATGAAAATTATACTGTGGTTCACTTCATCTCATAGAGAGGAGGCCTGTGACCCTGTAGTGGGAACATGATGATAATGATGAAATTAATTTCTATGTTTTAAGCAGGAGATTTATATATCACTTATGACTCATTAAAGTTTAATATGTCATCATTTCATAAGTCATTGTTTACTCGGATGTCACTTAATAAAAAAAAAACCTGTAACGTCTGAATTTTGACAGCCAAAACCTACGTCTGCTATAAATTAAACCTGAAGATTTCAAGTCCTTCATTAACTCCACGATATTAATTACCATTATTTTAAGAAAGAACCACAACGCATATCCATCACTCATAATCGTAATTACCATACAAAACCTCACTCCAAAAAAAATTTCGCCCTTACAGCGACTCCACAGTTCTCATCTCCGCAGAACTAATCCAAGGCAGCGTCGACTGTTACGGCGATTACTTTAATTGGCTCAATCTCCATTCAAAACCACCTCGCGGCCTGAGGGGGGGAGGGGGTGCGGGGCGCGGGGCACCCAGAGGGGGGGGCGGGCTAGATTTATGGCAAAAGGGTAAGGCTCATGATCCCTGTTTATGAAGGAAGATGGCGAAAAATTGTGGATGCGATAGTTTTGTGGTTGTTCTCGAAGCTGGAAGTTCCCTGGTGAGGTTGGGTTTGTAAGTTCGGGATTAAACAGGGTATTTGGAGTGATTGAAATATCGAAGGCACTCCAGTTACAAAGTAACAAAGATGGTGATGTTTAGTAATGTTTTCGTGTTTGACTATTTTGAGAAGAAAATGCCGAAACTAACTCAGAGGTTACTGTCTCTTTTAAAGTCCAAACTTAACCTTGATCAAGCCATGGAGACTGAGGTGGCTGAATGGTGTCATAGGTGGCTCTTTTCAGAAATAACCCTTCAGATTTGAGTGAACCTGTAGAAGTTATCAGTTATCAAAATCAAAGAACTAAGCCACATTCGTTTGGTAAAAAAATAAACGTTTTTAAGTAATAAGTTATTATTTTCATTAAGAAATTCTGTGTTAATAATTGGTTGTCGATAAAAATCCAGTTATTAGCAATCTTAGCAACCTTGTATACCACATTTGAAATAAAAACTTGATCTATTTCACCATTGGATGTCTACGACTGATGACGACCATAGCCTGGGGCTATCACGATTGCTCATCGCATGATGGATTACTTGTGGCTACTCTATAAACATAAACTATTACTGGTAGATGCCAATCAGACGCCATAAACCTTCTAACATTTTCCCCATGACATTTGATCAACTTCCTTTTTACGATTTGGGCAAACTACTCTAACCTCGTGTGTCCCGCGACCAAATACGCGGGACTTACCCATTACCGTGACCCCGGTACGTAAAGGGCTAGTGAAGGACACAGTGGATTTTAGTCAGTACAAGTCTGACAGTCCCTCCCGCCCTGCCCTGGGTGGGAGGACTAAAAAAAAAAAACAACCTCGTGTGTATTTAAACCGTGCCAGTTTGACCAATCCTTTATGAAGGAGGATGGACCAAATTCCACCAATTTGCTGTTAGGTATCGATATGACATTCAGGCAGACGATCTTACTCGTATTAAAGTGGCCAGAAGAAACCGGACATCCTTGACACAATACTAACTAAACATTTACAGATTTTGGTAACAATCACTTTACAAAGCTTTTTTTTTTTAGGGTGGCAAAATCATCAAATGAGTCCTCCCGCCCTGGGCGGGGCGGAAGGGACTGTCAGACTCTTACTGACTAAAATCCACCCTTGTTTCTTCGGATGCCCTTTACGTTCCCGGGCCGCGGTATCCTGGATTAAGAAAAAAGCCGCGACCCCAGCAGGCATTTGGCCCCGTCAGGGGCCCCGTCGATGACGCGTGAAACACGACGCGCCACCGACCCGGGCTTGGTCCTTGGTCGGACGGCGAGCTTACCCATTACTCACTGTCCGCAAGCCCGCTCCGCCGCTGTGCCCTCTGCTGTTCAGAGGGACACGCGTTGGAGCATCCACCCGACAGGCTATTCGCATACGGGCAAAGAGATTTGCCCGCATCCCAGGGTGCACCGGGCCGAAAAACTGGTCTTCCCCCCGGACCTATCAGAAGGGGAACTCAAGTCCACGGGCGCACGTGGAGGTTTCCTGTCTTAGCACCCCAGTTTACAAAGCTAACAAAAAATTTTCAGCTTTGGAAGAAATCTACCACTTGGCATCCGCTGACTAAAGATTGAAGATTTTTTTTTATACACTGATCCTTGTTTTTTAACATTGGGTTTTTAAAGACCTTATGCCTAGAAGAAAATTTTGATCATCTTAAATTCTGTTAATAACTGTGTACATCAAGTCTAACTGCATGACGAATACCACTTTGTATATTTTATATTATTTTTACTGCAATCTGTAATGGAGTAATTTACCTATAGTTTAAAACAATTTTTTGTTTTATTTTTTGCTATGACAAATCAACGTTGTTTCCTTTTCATAAGATTTTTTCTATCTATACATCTAAACATATAAATAAAATTAGAGTGTCTGTTTGTAATATACGGTTCATAGAAGAAAATATTTTTTTTTACAATTTTTCTCTGTCTGTCTGTAACGCCTAATCATTGAAATGGATGGACCGAATTTTATTAGTAGGTAGCTGATGTAATAAGGAGTAACTTAGGCTATTTTATTTTAGAAAAATTCTCAACAAGGGCGTGAATGGTGAGCGGGCGAAGCCGCTGGTAAAATCTAGTTTCATAATAATACATAAATGACTGCATATCACTTATTTACACAAGCCAAAAAAATATCCTGGAAGTACTCTCTAAGCCCAATGTTAACACGTCCAACTTCACCTCCAACATCAGCTCACTAAAAAATACCGCATAAAAAGCACAAAAAACTAGGGTAACCAGCCATAAATAAGCGATGATACAGGTGGTACAGCATCCTTATTATTTAAGATGTGTGTACACGTCTGTCCGTCGGGCCGGCGGCCGATATATCAACATTAGTACGTCCCCAGTCTAGTCCGTGAGAGGGACATGTTGGAGCAAGTTTGACTGGAAGTGGCTACTTGGAAAATAAGTTTTAAACCAGCTTTCAGTAAAATTCCTTTGTGTTCATTATGTGTCATTCATTTAGTCTTTGTGTGATACCGTGTTTTTAAAAGACACATTTAAAAAATCAGGTCAAATAATAGTACGTAGTATCAATTATAAAAACAATTCAAGTATCTTTATCTGGATCGCGATGTTGTTGACATGTGCGACGTGAATACAGCAGTTGTTGTGCCGATAATCATGTCTGCCAATGGCTTAATTGCCAAGAGCCTCGACCAACACCTGAGGAGGCTCTCGCTGGGTAGCTGGGTCAAGCACTTGATTCAGAAGGCAGTACTCCTGGACACGGCGTGTTTTGTTAAGAAGTTCCTCTCTCAGGAGCCCTGACCACCGATAGCCCAGACCCTGTTCCCGGTGCTGGTGGACTGCTATTTTCTACATTTTTAAATGTTTTTTATATAATTTTTGTAATATATTTAAAAATGTAACAAATAAGTGAAAAGATGAATAAAAGAAGTACGTAATACTCGTATCTACGTAAAGGTACTATACTATCATGTTTGTGGTACAAGTATTGGCGGAAATTTTAATTTGGAAGAAAAAGGCTTGCCCGCTCTGCCCAGTTGTGGGACACAATCATAATAATAGGCTAAAAAACTGCATTTTCATTGAACTTTTATTTATTAGTGGCAACAATATCATCATAGACACAGGCCTTTTGTTACAGAACATTGGTACTGACAGTTTCTTAGAAACGCTATTTGAATGTGCTCAACGCACATTCACGTCTTCGTGGGTGTCATTTGTCCCCGTTTTGAGTGTGCCACCTACAGTGTAATGTTCCAATGCAAAGACATAGAAAATGTAACCTTACAACACTGCAATAAAACACACTGTCTCATCCAGTAGTTCTCACAAATCACTATCCGTGTGGTGACCCATGGGACGTCAAAAATGAAGATTTAGTCCCCCACCGCGTCATACGTTACCAACTAATGAAAACACGGCTGTGGCCTGATGAAGCTGTCACTTCACCAAGTCTGCAAGGTGGTAGGGGATACAGGGGTAAGCAGTTAACTAAGGTGCTTTGTTAAAACATTAAGTGTTATCCCGAAAATGTAAAAGTAATAATGCCGCGATGTATTGTATTTTGTCAATTCGGATGGTGATTTAATGAGTCAGACAGCATTCCAAATAAAGTTAGGAACATGGCTAAAGATCAAAAGAGATTGGCAACTAATTTCTGGCACATGTTAGGGTGAATTTTCCCTACACTTACAGTAAGTCATGCACGAATAGGGGCAAGCATAGTGTAGGACGCCCCCCAAGCAGATGGACCGATGACCTTAAGAAGGTGGCTGGGACCGATGACCTTAAGACTGGATGCGGAAGGCGGAGAACAAGGTGACGTGTAGTAGCTAGGAGAGGCTTATGTCTACCAGTGGACTGCGATAGGCTGATTTGATTATAGTAGGTATTGTATTAGTATATTACTTATATTAGTATGCTAGATGTGCCAGGGCCCTATCGGGATGTTTATGATTCGGAAGTTAGTAGAACGACCGTGTCTAATATAGGTGAATGAACTTTTATACCAAAATACTATTATATCACGAAGATTACAAGAAATACCTGAAAGACAAACTGATAGACCAGGGAAACATAGAACAGAGAGAATAAGACTGATACTCAACTACCATATACGATGTTGATGATGACATTCTATTTTATAAATTGAACGGAACGACTCTGGAGTACAGTTAAGCCTTTGTCAAACAGACAGGCGTGGCGAATGCGAATCGAGGCGTTTTTGTTTGTAATGTATGGAATTGTTTGAATCCAGTCACATAGAAAAGCGAAAGCGATCCGATAGCGAGGCCGAACCGATGCGAAGACGTGGCGAAGGTATATTTACTCTGTTATCGCTTCGGACTCGGTCCGGTTCGCTATCGCCTGTCTGTTTGACAAAGGCTTTAGTGAATGTTTTGGCCACCAATACGATGAGAAGTTAAGAAACAATTCTAAGACAAGCAAAGGAAACGATTGCCAAACACACTGTCACTGAACAGCAACACATTAACTATTGCAGTTATAAAACAGACAATTTATGTGGGTCTGACTAGTCGTTTTGACGGACGTGTTTTTAAGACAACGGATATGAATCAGAGAGGGTCTACTCTGCCGCGTGACCGAACCGATGCGAAGACGTGGCGAAGGCGTATTTGCTCTGTTTGACGTCGTTCATAAAAAGCCAGCTAATACAACTGCCGGGCCTCGGTTCGCTGCACCCAGTTTGACGTCTCGTATCGGTTCGTTATAGCTTCGGACTCGGTCCGGTTCGCTATCGCCTGTCTGTTTGACAAAAGCTTTAGTCCGTCAATGCAGATAGGGGCCCGTACGAAAGTAACTCAAAGCTTTAATAAGCTTTAAGTTAACTTTACTCCCTATTAGTTTTGAATTCATAAGTTCTGTGAACACATCGGGAGTTGGTACAACTAGCCAAACATGTTGTGATTATTTTTTAATTTACACCACTAACTAATCTTATGTCCATAAGTGATAAATCGAAGGACACGACCGAAAGTAAGCTACGGGTTCTGTGCTTTGATAGTAGTACCCTTAAATCTGAGAGAAGATTAGTTTTCGTACTTATAACATTATATGAAGTAGTCTTCTCATCAGAACCATTGTTGTAGTTTTAAACTTTTTGGGTTTATAAAATCATTAAAAGAGTTTCTCTACTCCCTCCCTGGGTGGAGTCGAAGAGATTGTCTAACTCTTACTGACTAAAAATCCACTTCGTTCCTTCAGTTACTGTTCCAACGTCATGGTTACTTTTGCAGACGGATCCACGACCCTGCCAGGCGTTTGTTCTCTATAGGGGCCTCGTCAGTTCGCTGATAGAACTTTGAAACTAACGTGGTCTATGATCCCGGCTTTGGCCTTGATCGATCCTGGTCCTGGAGGCTGGATCTATGTAAAAGGCAAAGGAAATGATGTTGTGGCACAACAGTTAAGATATGCCTAGGTTCAGCTGTATACTGCAATTAACTGTTTTGTATAATTTATAATCAATATTGTGTATTATTTTTGATATGTTTCCAAAAACGCAAATACGGAAAGTATGTCAGTTGGCTGAGAGTTTGTATAAAAATTCGGTGTGAGCCACCGATTGACAACTGATTGATGACTGACTGCCATTTTTGTACAAGACGGACATGACATACAAAAATAATGTATTATGAATATTGATTTACTTACTCCTCCATACATTATTGCTTACAGCAAAGCATATAGGTTTCTCACTTACTAAACATTCTAGATAACCAGTATTTTACCAACATTTTCTACTTAAACTAGATGTTTTCCTATATTTTTAAATCTTAAACTCCTGACCGCGTTAAGCAAAGATTATTTCCCATAAATCTGGCCATCATAGCATGGTGAATGATAAATATCGTGCTCCGATGTAGTGATCGCTTCGATATTTCAGTCTGCTGTAAGATTCCTGCCCCTTGAAAATTATCGAGAGCTTAACTCTTGTAGGATTTGAAGGGGTAAATGCTCTACTTTAGCTTTCTTGAAACTATGTTATTAGCTATTTCTGGCAACTGCTGTCGGCCCATTGCTATCAGAATAGCTAAAATGGTGACTAATAGTAGAAACCTTAAGAAAACCCTATCGTTTAAACTTTGGTGGTATAGAGTGTTTACACATAATTAAGATTTTTAATGATTTCAAATGTAACTTACATGCCAAGTGAATTTTTATTATTTCTCTCTAGCTTCTCAGAGGATGAGGCAACGTTAAATAAATAAATAAATAAATATGAACTCCAATTTTATTATTTAACAAATAGCTGCCGTTTGAGTGGGACTGAGACAAAAAAAAGAGTCGGTTGCATAGGAAAAAACGTGAAAAAATGCAATGATATTGTTTTGACACAATCAAATCATAATATAATTTCTATCACTATACGAACTATCTACTCCAACAATAAATAACAAAGAGCTACATTAATAAAAATTACGAAACAGAGCACTCTCCAGGCCATATCAGTAGCAACTAGCCAATCTCGTTCATAGATAATTTATTTGTGCGCATCACGAGAGGTTCGCTCCTATGTAGGTTACCAACCACTTCATATTTCCTTCTGACGTCGATATTTATATGGATGTTATTGATGGTGTATCGGTATGGTTCGGTAATTGAGGATTAGGTGGAAGAACACTGGTGTACCACTTGGAACTGCCCAAAAAGACACTCTGATTCAATTTCATACTTCTAGTATGAAATTGGTTGAACACAGCGATTGCCCTGCTACGCTGCGGCGTGTCGCGGGTTCGTTTCCCGCACGAAGAAAATATTTGTATGATCTACAAGTAGTTGTTCCGGGTCTAGGCGTTTGTGTATGTGAGTTTATTTGTTTTTAAACGCACCCACCCAAATTCCTAATGTAGGACAACGTGTAAAAAAAAAAAAACATAATCAGCTAGACGAGGTGTTGAATGTGTGTGTGTGTATGTGTGTGACATGTGTGAACAAATGTTCTTTGACCACCATGCAAATCGTTTTATTAATAGTGGTAAAATCATCAAATGAGTCCTTCCACCCAGGGCAGTCTTGACTGACTAAAATTCACAGTGTCCTTCAATAGCTTTTTACGTACCGGGGTCACGGTAATTCTTGAGTCCCGTGACTCCGGCAGGCTTTGGCCCTCTACAGGGGCCCCGTCACTATGCTGACACTCCATGAGGCGCGCGTGGAACACAACGCGCCGTCGACCCGGGCATGGTCCATGGTCAGACAGCGAGTCGTCCATTACTCGCTGCCCGCATGCTCGCGCCTACGGTGGCCATAGATCGTCTGGCGACGTCAGACGCCGTGGGCGTCTACCACTGTGGCTGGGGTGGAGGGAGGTCGCTGTCCTCTGCCTCAATCGGCCCGCCTCTTCCTTCACGAGCATGACTGCTCCGCAGAAGGAGGCGACCGCTTCCCACTCCGTCTCGCCCCGCAGCATGGCCTCGACCAGTGCCGGGCGCGAGAGGTCTCCGCCTATCGCCGTCGTGAGGACACGGCGATGCTCTGCCCAAGCGGGGCAGTCCTGCACCGTATGCTCCACCGTGTCCTCCGGATGATCCTCGCAGTTGTGACACCCAGGCGTTTCTTCCCTCCCTATCAGACACAGGAACCTCCCGAAACTTCCGTGTCCAGTGAGGACCTGCGGTAGGTCAGGACGCCGTGACGCCTATCCAGTCACTCCCCAAAGAGGGGTCTTACCGCCGCGATTGCGTCGTGCCCGACCATGCAAAACGGTTGACTTGGCTAAATTTTTATTTAGCAGGTGTCAAATCTTTTGTCGTATAGTATTTTTCCAATGAGGTGTCGCCGTTTTTGGTGTTGGATTTAATTAACGCCTCTGAGACGATTCCACATGCCTCTGGATTGGCATTTCGATTATAGTATGTCCAGGTTTCTTTACTATGTTTTTCTTCACCGATTTCAGTGTTGTTCTAAGCTCAAATTAGAAAAAACATACTTACTGAAAAAAAATCATTAGTACTTGCCCAGGTTTGAACTCACAACCTAGTGCATGAGAGGCGAGATGTTACCCTCTGAGCCATCACAATTAGCTGCTGGTACATTACTAGTATTAACTTTTCTACTTACTTAATTAGTCTTATTTTATAAATACCTTATTTAAATGCTAACATATCATACTTTTTTAAAACTCTGCTTTTGAATTCACTTACTTCACATGTACACTTGTCCTTAGGTTTGAATTCAAATTCGGGACAACCCAAGGGAATCCAAGTTTAGGACAGGGATGGATGTCCACGCCCATCCATCAAACATGACCCCTCATTACCCACTTGGAATACCCCCGGGAAAAGACGACCAACTCCACCGTACTTTGACGACTGTTAAAACGTAAATTAATTAAATTATTAATTAAATGACAAGACCTAATAAATCCAAAAACTTTACGTCCATAAATAAAAGTTGGAGAACACGTCCGGAAATCGAATCAGGGCCTGTCCGTTCACCTCTCACCTCGGAGGGAGAGTGAGTGATTAGGGAGGGCCCGCGGGGGCCTCTCGTCAGGGCTCACAGGGATGCAGTACTGACTGAGGTCGGGTTTTATTACCTTTTAAAGAGCTAAAATTTATTTTAGAAAGATTTTTGGGTACATGTTTATTGGTGAATTAGTTTTTGAGTATAAATGAGAATATCGCGATTTCAATCAAAAACTTTGTCGAATTCTTAAACCAATATGGGTTAACAGCAACCATTTTGGAAAATTCTAAACTTCAATTTAGTTAGTCAACTACTGAGTTGTATCTGAAATAAGTATGTAAAATGTCATGAAGACTAATGACTAAAGTTCTTTTAATATTACCATTGTTTTAAAATTTTCGTTAAATGCTCTTAAAGCGTTGACCAATTAGAAACATTATTAGGTTTTTTTTTTATGGATAAAACTAAAAGAGTTGGAATAGACTTTTCAGACTTAATCAAGCACTTACTAGTAATACTAGTAATCACGCCCTTCTCAAGATCACGTCGGCAAACTTCTGAATTTCAGCATATCAACCTCACCATACTTCAAAACCCCCATCAAATAAATAATAAAGCCACCATAACCTTAAAAAGTGTCTGGCGACCGACAGTAAATCGCTGGCGTGTTGTCGTTAATTATAAAAGTAAGACAAGGCTGGGTGGGTCAAAAAACTAATGGCGGCTATCCGTCACTAGGTGTCGCTAATGTTGCCCTTATTGAAATAATGTTCTGTGTAGTTTCGTTTTGATAAAATAGATATTTTCTTTCCAGCTAAACGGTAAACATTATATTAGACGGATAAAATTATATTCAACAAATTAGCATTGAATTTATTTGAAATAGTGGTAATGATATTGTGGGTTTACGATGCTCGGGGCCGTATTATGACGTCTTAAAAACAGGCTTGTACCAGTGAGTGAAAGAGACAGAGTTATACAAATCGTCTAGCGCCACCTCGTTCACTCACTGGAACAAGCATGGTTTCAGGACGATAGACTGATACTTTTCTGGTAGCATTATGAACGTCCGAATCCATTGTACTCTATACAAGTTTTTTTAGCTTGAAAAAATATTTTTTAGTGCCAAACTTTCTTAGGCCTCTACCTCGAATTTTGCGGGCAGCGGGGCGGCGGCGGCGGCGCTCGCTGTTCGCGCCCGCCCCGCTGCCGCGCCGCTGTTTCCGAGGGCCGGTCCATTTGAATGTATGCCTAAGATCCTGCCGCTCCCGCGCCGCCGCCGCCGCCGCCCCGCTGCCCGCAAGATTCGAGGCAGAGGCCTTATGGTTGATTATTTTTGACGGCACGGTTGGCGCAGTGTGCTGCGTGTCGCGGGGTCGATGTTTCGGGTCTGAGCGTTTGTGTACCTACGTGAGTTTATATTATTATGTTTGTAAACGCACCCACGACACGGGAGAAATTCCAACTGTGGGACACGTTTAAAAAAAATTGTTACCGCTAAGTACCTCATAACCTGGCCAGACACGGCACTAAACTAGAATTGAGTCGAAAAGCTGTGTTATTGTTGTAGTTGTTTCAGCAATCTCGTAAGTAGTCTTTTATACGTCCACAGAGAGCTTTCTAATCTGCATCCTGGTCTAACCCATAGTCCTGGCCTGGCCATTTCCGCGCCCTGTGCCTGGGCACCGTTAGCACACACCCATTTTCAGCACTGTGTTTCAGATTACTGAATAGATAGGTCTATGAAACGTGTACTGCGCTTTCTTGATTATTTTTTAAACTGCTTTTCAAGGCCGTAAAGCAACAAGCATAAAAAATATGAAGTGGATAAAAATTCACAGCATATTCCTAAAGCGTAACCGAACAACCTTTCCATTAGAACATCCAGGTATACAATAAACAATTTAAATCAAATCAGAAACACTTTTACCGTGCGCTTGCGCACTAACACGGCAGCGCCATCTATCAATCACCGCGGAACATTACACGTTTACTGGTTGCGCACACTCTTTGATAGATGGCAGCACTTGTTGATAGATTTATCGAACTGTTGACGGTTTTATACTGCGTTTGATGCCTTGTAATAACATTATACGGAGTTTTTTCCCGTGGGCTGTGAGTCACGGGGTGTTTTTTTTTTAAATTTATAATGTATCGATGTATTTGTGCAGGTGAGATGGATGTGCTTTCGGAATGCTCTAGATTTGAGTTTATCGTCTGATGAGATTTAGAAAGATTTATTGAGAGAATAAATAAGATCGTCTCTAGGTGTTCCGTTATGAGAATATTTCTAGATTACCGTTTCTTAGACATTGTACAAGTGCAGTTCGGGGTCACTTACATTTTAATATTGCGTCAAAAATTTTGAATAAATTATTCTGTCCACTGATTTGGTACAGATAACAACATTTACAGTTGGCATACGAAACTAGATGACTACTGAGAATTAGATTAATAGAGTACCTAACTTATTGAAGAGAAAGACAATAAATATCAACAACCTAGCCATTTCCCAACTATATTGGGGTAGGCTCTCAGTAGAACTGGATGCAGCTGAATAACAGTATTTTACATGGACTGCCTATGTCACATCTCAGTAACTGGGTAAAGATACCCCTTGGTCTGTTTGTCAGTCTTTCGACCTTCTGATTAACAGTCTCAATGACTGTCCCTTGACAGTCATTAGGACTGTTAGTTAAATGACAACTGAGACCACCGGATTCGCGTGTTATCCCAGTTATGGAGGAAAATGGCTATAATTGATGACCACCAATTCGCAGACCACCCAAGGAAAGCATGGTTTAATCTGAAAGATCAGCAAAGGCTCATGAAATAATTGTAATTAATTGTTATCAACCCATGTTTCTGCTGTTGTTTGCTGGAACTCAGACCTCCTGTGAGAGGTCTGTAATCCACAACGCGGGCCACAGTGCGGATTGGTAGACGTCACATGTCTTCGATTTTTTGGTTTGGCTGCACTTTTATTAATCAGTAAGTAGTGTTGCCTGTAAACTTGCTACTTTATATACTGGTCGCTGCCTATTTGTCCAGTCGTTAATTTTATAATTAAACATGAAGCTATCAAAGCATAGGATACTAGGATGAGGCATGAACTACGTTTTTTAGAGAATTATTCAATACTGATGACTGAATAAGGTGACTTTATTAATTGAACTCTACAATTTTCATAAAATATAGAAATTCCATAGAATTAGCGAACGTCGAATGACAATCCAATTACAATATTTACTTAGTTTCAATTACCAATTCCTTTTTTTTGTAAAAAATAAGTTAATTGTGTATTTTATTGTAATAAAATCCTGTTTATACTTAAGATAAAACAAAGTCAAAGTCAAATCATTTATTTCAATTAAGCCACCAAGAGGCACTTTTGAACGTCGATTACCTATTAAAATTAAAGGAAATGGTAAGGGATGGGATTGATTCTACACTAAATAGATCAAGCAAATACTGTTAATGCAAAACAGCTCTGTCTTTTAACCTTTTACTCGCCTGAAAAGACGATACACCATACGTTACACCATAACCAGGTAAGGGATACCTAGATAAAATCTCAGTAGTACCTTACTGTGGAATAATGTCACAGCCAAAAGCTAAATTAAATATACGACAGTTGATACAATGGCAGTATTATAGGTAATAGCGATATTTTCACGCCATTTTTTTAAGCAATCGTTGAATGAACTGTACGAAGTTAAGAGACCTCTTACAGTCCACTAGCGCCGCCAATCGAAAAAATGTCATAACTCGTAAATAGAATCAAAAATACAAAATGTGGTCTGTAATTACTGTAGAAAAGGCAATAACGAACACTTGAAATATAGCTGTTTAGCTAAATCGTGCATACTAAACACAAACGGCCGTTTTTGTTACAATTTTTTTCGATTGGCGGCGCTAGTGGACTGTAAAAGGCCCCTTTTTTTTGCGTGGTAAAATCATCAAATGAGTCCTCCCACCCAGGGCAGGGCGTCAGGGACTGTCAGACTTGTACTGACTAAAATCCACGGTGTCCTTCACTAGCCCTTTACGTACCGGGGTTACGGTGATGGGTAAGTCCCGCGACCCCGGCAGGCTTTGGCCCTCTACAGGCCCCGTCACTATGCTGACACTCCTTGAGGCGCGCGTGGAACACAACGCGTCGTCGACCCGGGCATGGTCCATGGTCGGGCTGCGAGTCGCCCATTACTCGCCGCCCGCATGCCCGCGCATACGGTGGCCGGAGATCGTCTTGCGACGTCCGACGCCGTGGGCGTCTACCACTCCGGCTGGGGTGGAGGGAGGTCGATGTTCTCTCCCTCACGCGGCCCGTCTCCTCCTTCGCGAGCATGACTGCTTCGCAGAAGGAGGCGACCGCTTCCCACACCGTCTCGCCCCGCAGCATGGCCTCGACAATGCCGGGCGCGAGAGGTCTCCGCCTATCGCCGTCGTGAGGACACGGCGGTGCTCCGCCCAAGCGGGGCAGTCCTGCACGGTATGCTCCACCGTGTCCTCCGGACGATCCTCGCAGTGGTGACACCCAGGCGTTTCTTCCCTCCTTATCAGACACAGGAACCTCCCGAACCTTCTGTGTCCGGTGAGGACCTGCGTCATGCGGAAGGTAAGGACGCCGTGACGCCTATCCAGCCACTCCTCAAAGAGGTAAAAGGCCCCTTAAAATAAAAATGTACTACTTACTTTCAAAAACATAGAGTACCACGAAGTAACAGTAAAGGTGTATTTACCATAACCTCACTGAACAATAAGTATGTAGGTGACCAACACATACCCAACATCTTAACCCTCACCAACCGCCGACATTAACCGCATAAAACTCGCGACCATCACACCGTCTCGCGACCACGACCAAATTGTTCTCGCATTAGATTTATCGTTCGCCAACGAAACAGCAACAAAGGCACTCTCTCATCTCACGACAGCTTTATGATCCTAACAGTTTTTGCTAACAGCTACCTACGACGCCCGGCGATATTTATAGCTTAAGTTTTATTAATTAGCCATTTGTGAGACGTTGAAGCATGGCAAGGATTTTGGGTATTGATTTGTGGCGGCAAGTCACGGTATTACTTTAATTTTGAGTTTTCGTATGGCCAGAAGAAAACGCGAAGAACGTGTGTGTAAATCAAGGTTGGTATTACTGTATTTTGTTATGCCTGACGGAGTTGTGCCGGCAATTTGTTACTGAGCAGCAAGTACAAATTAATAAGTTTTTAATCAGGCACGACTGGTACTGCGGTTTAGGACATTCATTTTGTTTTTGTAAAAAACCGGTGAAGTGTTTTTTAACCATTTCTGGAATGTCAGTTTCAGTTCCATTGACCACTGGACACTTAAATGCATGCTATAGCAAATAGGTAATTTATCATCACGAATGTATAGGCAGAAAAGGACGCAATGAAACAGAACCCCTCTGACTGGCAGCATACTTGTTCACATGCAAACAACTCCTCATACACCAAACAAACAAAAACTTCGAATTCCAAAACAAACGGCGAAAACACCCGAGTTCACCCGAAAAACGCCGAGCGTCGATCTAACCGTCCCGCTGCTGCCAAAGATTTGACGTCAATGGTAGCGAATCGTAAATTACCATTATCTACAGACGCACCGTGCTAGTATTTATTATTTATGGGCCAGTTTGACTCGCCTGCGGCCCGATCGGGGGCGTTTTTCCCCATAGCGAGCGCAGGGTTGAGTTTAGGAGGTGTGTGTAATGTTCCGTAGTTAAAATGCTGTCATTACCGCACTTTTTGTTTTGTAAAGGATTTGGTTATGATGTTATTTATAAAGATTATGATAAACCATGATATCTTACTCCTTTAAATGTTTTAAACAAGAATTTTCAATTTATGTTCGACTGAGTGGGTCAAGTTCGTTAAGATTTTCTTGATGACATGTTTTCATGATAACATACAAAGAGTTACGCAGATTTGTACTTAATGTCTATATTTCACCAGTTATGTCCCGTGTAGTTAGGAAGCAAGCCTGAGTAATTGCCATTTCTCTGTTGAAAAGTAGTAACAAAACAATAATATACATTCATAAAGAATTAGAAAAAAAATTCAGAGCAGAATTCCATGATGCATAATGACAATAAAAACTGAAAAAATGAACATTATCCCAGACTAAACCTACTTATACGAGTATTTCGAAGAAACATGATACCGCGAGTCTCCGAACAAACGGTGCTTGCGTCGCGAATCAAATAAATTACAAAGATATATTATTATTAAAATTTGGGCACCAACTTCGTCGCATTAACTTAGGGTAGTATCGGGACTGGGACACACTGGGTGGGAGACAAAGAGAGACTAAGAGAGAGAAACTAGAATAAACTAGACAAAGAGAGAGAAAACTGACGGACTGTTGTTTTCAGGAGCCACATGTCTGTTACTTCTGTAAACATAGAGCCAAATGATTGTCGTTCAGGAATTTAGACTCCAAGTACGTGTTTTCAAGACCAGGAGCTTGTTAACTACTAAATTGACTTTTAAAAGTGGAATCACAATATGCATTGCGTTAAAATTATTCTATATCCAATAATTGCCCGGTTGCTTCAGTAAAAGAATCGTACTTACAGGTATTCCATTTTACAAATTTTATATCTGTGTAGTGGCTCTACAGTTACTTTTACTAGATCTAAATTATTTTTCTATTATTAGATGGTTGTAGGTAGTTGGTTTTAAAAGAAATTTATATGACTTGAATTAGTTTCTAATTTAAGAACATCAATTGACTGTCTTGGACTTCAACATCTCTTCATCAATAAGATTTCCCAGTTATGAAAATATTAGCTGGTGCCAGCGGCTTCAACCGATACAACTAGAAAATTCTTCCATAGGAATATAAAATCGGGGTAAAAACTATCCTACGTGTTGTAACAATTACTTTGCAAGACAAATTAAATTTTATTATAAAATATAAAATACAAGAATGATATCAAAACACAGTTCAGCACTAAACAGTTCAGTCACGCACAGAAGGTTAGGCCTTGGTAATGTCCTCCAGCAAGGGGCCTCAAACAGGCAGGACCGCAGCACAGGTAGAGAGAAGAATGAAGTAAACTGTCGACTGCACAAAGGGCTGAGTTAGAACGCCGCCGCCGACAGGTGGTATGCAGCACGCACTGGCCTCAGCAGGCAGGACCGCAGCAGGTAGTGGGAAGACTGAAGTAGACCGTCGACTCCACAAATGCTGAGATAGACTCAAGCAAGGAACAGTATTCTGCCAAGAAGGCTAAGTTAGTCTGACGTGTGCACAAAGATTAAGATAGAGTCTCCACTGCACGTAGAGTGTTCACTGGACAGAAGTTTGAGATCGAAAAAGCCCTCTTCTGTTTTTTTTTTTGTGTATGGCATCTCGCAGGTCAACCTAGAGGAGGTTGTGAGCTGCTTAACCGGACTAAGCCCTCTTCTGCCAACGGCATCTGCTTTTATACCCATCAGCTCGTTGTCAAAAACAATCTTCTTTTCTATTTTCAAAAGTTTCTTCAAATGGCACCCGACCATATCAGACCTCCTTCGTGTGCGTAAATTTCATAAGTAATATTTAGAATCAAGTTATTTAGTACAATTAAAATATAGAAATTAAATTAGAATTAATACAAATATTTTAGTAAAATCAATTAGATAAAAATAAGCTAAATTATAAAAACCAAAAAGTAGCATCATAGACTAAACTAGACAGAAAAATAAAAAGAAACTGACAGTTTGACATTTGACATAAGTGTCACAAGAAAATTATCAAGTAAACATATTGGATGAAAAATGGGATGATAATGTATGAAAGTATATATAAATACTATAGTGTTAATCCAGTTTATAATCTATCTGTGTACCACATTTCATCCAAATTCGTTCAGAAGTTTTTGCGTGAAAGAGTAACAAACATCCATCGATCCATCCAAACAAACTTTCACGTTTATAATATTATAGTAGGATTGATAGTGTCAAAGTTTGCACCAACATTGCTCTCATTGTGGCACCATACTCATCCTATAGGCTACGGCTTGTGACATCTACAGAAATTAACGAGTTACCGTTTGAGACGTGCGATGTGAGGACCCGATAACGACCCTTCCGTGGTTCCGGCACGGTGCCGATACGGCTACGACACGGCAACGATCCGATACCGGCGCGGAAGGCGGTAAATCTTACCGATCGGCTATTTAGGCATTAGGCTCATCAGTTACCGAAGATCGTTCAAGGAAATTATTGTGTCAAGGTGTTTTTGATAATGGCTGGTTTGGTTTGCTTGCGGTTCGAATTTGGGGTGATTAATTTGAAAATGACCTACTTATTAAGTTAATTTGTATATGTAGGTAGGTAGGGGAACAGTGTATAAGATGGGGACGCAAGTTATAATGGGGACATACACTCTTTAGGCATACTTACGTAGCGTAAGCGCCATCAGGACGTCTTTTGCAAGTGGCCATTAACAAAAATGTCGTACTGTAGGCGTTTGCGCTACGTTAGTGTTGTGTTAAGTTTGCCTTAAGTGTGTGATTTCCCATCATACCTCGCGTCCGCGTATACTATTACACTGTTCCCCTACTTAGTCAATGATTGACGGATTTAATTTCATAATTTATATCACACTACGAGTATTATCCTACACACAACAAGAAAAAAACGTCAAATTAAAAAACACCCAAAAAATAACAATTAGAAAATGGCGCCAAACATGTTCACACCGTCAGGGGCTACCAGCTCAGAATTTTCTGAGCAAAAGACATGGCGTTGGTTTTCACCCTTTGGCACCCTGCGGAGACACAAATGAGGGTAGATAAGTAAAATAAACAGTGAAAGTGAAATGTGCCGTAATATGTGAAGAAAAAGTGTAATATCAATAATGAGGCATTTATCCATGTATTAACTTATCGATGACCAACCAGCATGCAGTCCTCATCACCATGCAGACTTCAAACCACGGGTGAAGATCAGAATTCGTCATCATTGTCAAAAGTAATTCTTAGTACATTTCTTCGTTTGTTAAAACTGATGGGTTTTAACAAATACAGTTTTTTTAATAAACTACTATTGTATGCTTTATTTTATATTCTCAAAAAACTTGTATTTATCTAATATAAAATATCCAATGTACATCTCATTTAGCGCCATCTTTGAACAATAGGTCAAACTAAATCATGTATCAGGTATGCAGGTAAGGTTGTGGTCGTAGACCATATTAGTAACGCCATCTACTTTTAGATTCTAGAACCTCTAAGGTAAATCGATACCTAACAACTTAGAGATATTTAATATAGTTTTTACCATGTTTACGATCTAACTCTTGTTAATCTTAATTCGAAAGCAAGTCATTAAAAATGGAATAAAAAATAACTGTCTTTGTATTCATAATTTACTAAGTCCCTATCTTTTTGTTATAAAATATGGTCAATGACTATAAAAACAGCGCCCTCTATTAAAATTTTGTAGTATTAAAAAGACAAACGATTCTGCAATCATTGTCACTCACTGTGGTCAAACACACACAGTTATTTTCTAAGATTTATAAGGATTTGCTTACAACTAATAATACATTATTGGTATTTACATTTGCATCACGAGCTACTTACCTAGATTATTATTTGTTTCCAAGATTAGTATTAAGTATCTATATTTTATAGTGAGTGTAGTGGAATCTAAGGAAAACCTATAATTTAATCAAATAAAATCGTTTCAATATTCTCAAAGAAACTATAGAAATGACTACTTTTATTAATATAAAAACATTTAAAAAATTCGAACACAACGAAATTACACAGACTAATCAACAACAACAGAGGTTGATTTATACGTTTTATTTGCCGGCCGCTAGATGGCGGTAGCTAAGTGGAGCCATTTTCGCGTACTTAAAGTACTGGGGGTAGCTGTGACCGCATTATTTATCGCGCCATTACCGCATGGACCCTTAAATCATCACATGACGTGAACCGTGTACGTGAGCCTTAATGAATGGCGGGAGAGTTGCCCAAAGTTTTTTTTTATTCTTTATGAAATACTAAGAGCACTTAGTTGGGAATCTATTAGAGCGAATGTGCGTTTTGGGAGTCGCGTTGTGATGTTTTTAATCTCTTTTTTTATGGTTGTCTGCAAATGTGGAAGTTTGTGTTTAACTTGAATGTACGACACAAATCAAAGCATGTCATGGGACAGGATAAACAAAGTACTCAAATAGGCTTGTCCATTAACAAAGTTTAATTTGGCCTCTGGTTCATTATCTTAGAAAGTTTGATCTATATCTTTAATTTTGTTACCTATATTAATCAAATACATCTAAGACAAAGAAACGACGCTTTTAAAATTCACAATACGTCACGCGCCGTGGTATAACTTTTAGTAAGTACGTTCTGACGTCACGAAGTCCATCTACCAATTTGTGATGCATTTTATCTTTGTCAATAACAATAATTCAATACCTACTGTAACTGACAGTCTAAACAAACTTTCAATTGTTTTATTTTGATGCTAGAATGTAGCCTTGCTAGCTAGTTTTTCCTAAGTTTTCTTTGTAAATTTTGAAATCCATCTTGATGTATAGAACTCAAAGACACAACACTATGTACATACTAAATAATTACCCACCTGTCTACAATTAAATTAAACAAACTCCTCATATAGGAAAGTTCCAAGCGATCGCTGGGATCCATGCCTCCATACTGCTCCACGGGCCGCGATTGTCATCAAATTATAAGTTCGGAACAATGCCTATCAGCCAACAGTATTGAAACTAGTGATTGTGCGTGTATCTGCTCGCCGATCTAGGAGATCTGTGGTGAATGGGATTTCATTAATTAGATTGAGAGGTACGTAGCGGCAGTGGTTAGTAAAGTAGGTAATCAGGAAAAAGATTAAGTTAGGTAAACTCGCAACCTCATGCATGAGGAGTGAGGTGCTAAACCTACGAGCCATCATAGGCCAATCAAGTACAAATGTGTATTTTTGATTTTACATGAACTGTCAGTCATATTACGAAAACTAAATAAACCTTGGTTTAAACCTGGACTATCAAATATAGGCTTATCTGCAGAGCCATGGTTTAAATTTTTCCGTATTACAAAACATATAGATATAACGTAAAACTTTTCGTTCTGTAATAACAATTAAATCTACCATGTTTTAATCCATTTGGGGTGAAAATAACACAAAATTAAAAACAAAATGAAAGAGTAGCGACGACTGTTAAACGATAGTTTATCGCAAAACTACGATTTGTGATAACGTTTGTGTTAACCGTAGTTTTACAAGATTTGGTGGGAACCTGGGTTTTTAAATCCCATGTAATAAGATGGCCTAAGTTTATCATAGACAGCAATGCCATCGGTTACAAAAAACTTCGTGAGAATTAATGAAGAAAAAGTATTGTGTTAGACAGGTAACTTAGTATGTAGGTAGATGACAGCTTAGGGATATTTCCTTAAGCCACAATCCACGAAAGAAGATAAATTATGAATTAAAGACATTTAATAGTGCATATAGACTCACGTCAAAAGACTCCAAGAACACGCAGGTGAGAGATGTATATAATTATGTATACGCAGGGGCGGTCTCTCATAGTACTGATTTAGGCCAAGCCTACCCTACCACAAAATCGCATAAATAAAACAAACGCATTTATTGTAACCTTGTAATAAAATAAAACAAAAATATAAAACATAACGCCTCACATAATGCATTAGCAAATTTCCGCGCGGCCGCCGTGTGACGTCATCACGTCCAGATTACTATAACCGAAGGCAAGCGGTCCTGTGGTCTCAAAAATTCTAAAATTCATTCAATAATTCATGCATATGTATGCATCCGTGTTCATATTTTCGTGTATATGAAACCGCACACATGTATAAATTACTACGCAGCTCCTTACGCTGTAGCTCACGAGTACGCGTTTTATGAATGAAAACGCACGGGTAAAATAAACAGAGTTGCCAATTCGGGAAATAGATTACACACAGAAACGACAATTTCGTAAAAGACTAATAAAGACAATTAAAAAAACAGAGTAGTATTGTCAAATCTAGTCTACATTTCAAATTAAATGTTATATTTTAAGGAATAGCAAAGACCTATTATAATAATTAAAAACTGTAAGAATTTTATTTCGAATTTGGTTTTTGGGGAATTGTGTAAATTAATACTGGCAACTCCGTGTGCAAGTGTCAGTTTATGCCGGCTAAAATTAGTTATTGTTTTGCACTTTTGTTTTTATTTAATCATATTTAGCTATAAGTAATACATTTTGAAACAAAAAGTAGTGTAAATATTAAAGAAGATTCGTTTGTTTACTTAAAATGGTCCTAGTTTGTGTGACTTGTGCTGACAATGTGTGTTTATACATATGTGTTGTGAAAACTTATTTTTCACAACTCTTATGAAGAACTACTAATATTTTCGTTTAAATTTCAAGTTTTGTCTAAATGTTACGAGAATTAATCCAACAATTTCAATCTTCGAGAGTTATTCTTGCAAGTGACGTGTTTTGTAACTATCACCCACTTGGAAAGATATTTGAGGTGACAGATCTTCTATTTGAATCGTCAGAATATTGTGATTATTAATCTTACGTGAATAATGTGGTGAGTGTTTTAAATTATAAGTTTTGAAGTGGGCCGAAGCTTTCTTCCATTCGCATCGTCAGTATTGAGAATGTAGTTTTTTTTTTTTCCTGGCCTACCCTTAGTCTGGAACCACTGCACGCTACTGTGTATACGTCTCTTTAACTTTAACAGAAGTTTCTAGAAGACATCTCGCCGTGAGCCTGTATGCGGGCTATAAACGTATAGAAAATCTGTAACTTGAAATTCCATCAAAATTCAATAAAAATCAGAGTCCCCAACATGTTTCCTCCCTCTCCTAACTCACTTAAGGGAGGTCTAAGAGTGTATGCCTATACGAGATGCATCGATGCTCCTAATATACGGTGACAGGTGGTCTCGTTAACTTCATTATGTAACCCTTTGGCAGAACACTTTGAAGGTAGCTGTACTAGGAATATGGTTATGTGGGGTGTAAACAAACAACCCTCCTTCTTAAACTTGTCTATCATGAATAGATGGTGTTATCATAGTTTTATTTCAACAAAAGTTGACGAAGTCCTTCCGGTCCTAACCTACGGAGCCGAAACGTGGAACATGTCAGTCAAGCTGGCCCACCGACCTCATCTCATGCAGCGTGCTATGGAAAGGGTTGTGCTTGGGATCTCGCTAAGAGATAAGATCCGGAATGAGGTCTAAGACCAAAGTTATATTGTTCAAATCTGTAGCAAGTTAAAGTGGCAGTGAGCTGGTCATGTCTGCCGCAGAACCAACGAAAGGTGGAGTAGGAAGGTTCTCGAATGGAGACCGCGTGTAAGTAAGCGTAGGGTGGAACGTCCCCCGGCAAGATGGACCGATGACCAGAAGGCTGGCTGGCTGACAGTGGCTGGATGAAAAAAGCAGGAGGTCGTGCGCTGGGGCGCCCTCTGGGACATAATATTAGTTGTAATTTTTACCCGTGGTGCTAGACAACTGGGCTTCTCCCAGTTGTAATGTCCCTTGACATGAAGGGAAGTGAAAACATATTTTTTCCTACTCCTCCACTATTCTTTTCTGATTAATTTCGTTGCAACCCTCACTCTTTCTGCTTATCTCAAGATTACATCACGTTACCCATGTTTTGAACAGCATTAAAATATCTATCTAAAAAACAACAGACTTCAACCTCAAAATATCTCCACTTCAAAGTAATAACTTCAAAGAAAGATAAAATGTAAGCCTTGGGACACAATGTGGGTATATGTATCAGTAGCGTGACAAAGTCAAAAATATCACAACATAGCGCATACATTAGAAACATTATCGCGTCTGTGGCCCACAAAAGGTTGAAAAGTCGCATTTCGCACGTATCGGTGTTATCGTCGGTCTGTTCAAACCCTTACGTTTGGAGGGAGAATTATACTTATGTTTATGTTATAAGCGATAGCGATTTCACCCACTGGATATTTCTAGAAGATGGTCGAAAGTTCTGGAAAATATCCATGGACTTCTACTTAGTCCCATAATTTCTAGAAACTTCCCGTACAATCTTCAGTAGAATTGTCGAGAACCTTATAGCTTGGTCTCGCAATTCGATCGACGTATCAGTACAAACCTGTGCCGTAAGTAGGTATCTATATTGGTTTTGCATTATTATTTAACCAATTTATTGATTTCTCGAAACTTACATTTCAGACTCAAGTGCAATTTAACATAAATTGAATTAATTTATGGACGAGGGAACACTCAATTAATTGTATAACCAGTAATTTGTTACCAGTACCTAAACCCTATAAAAAACGGCTAGGGAAAATATATTGAAAGAAAGAACTACACTATATTTGAGACGTAGACACCCTTCTGACTCCCTAGTCACCACCTCAGGCCAGGCCAGCTCAGGCCTTCTAAGGAGGCCTGACTTCCATCAGCGACATAAATATGCTGAGTAAGTACGACACGCTTCTCACCTTCACAACAACCTCGTCACTTTACCGCCATTATCTTATAGCTTGCAACCCATCCTTAGTTCGGAGGGCGAATTATCAGAAGTCGTTCAAATGATTTATGTACACAATTATTGGGTTATTCAGGTACGATGTTTTGTGCGATTCGATCCCGTGCCGATAGAAGTTTTGAGACAATAAGAGTTAATTTAATGCCTCTCTGAGAGCTGTGTGTAGCGTAGTTTGGATGTGTGGATTAAATATGGTGGGGGTTGGTATTGAATTGTTTTGATTTTTAACCCCCTTTATTGAGTAGACGGTGAAATAAAGCAATGAGTGCGAGGTCGTATTAGAAATAATTTGGATAAGATCAGAAGCCGATTCAACTTTATTTTTACTGTATCTATGAATGATTCGAAAATATTGCCCGAACCTACGAATAAGTTGCATGAATGGGATGACGTTTAAGTCAAGAGTAAATAAGTTACTTCTAAGTAAGCGTGCTTCACTTACCATCAAGCGATTTAGTGGTTAAACGAGAGCCCTATCGAAGATTAATAAAAAAAAACGTAATCTGTCATAATTAACGTTTTTTGCAATTGACAACGAAACAGTCAGATGTTATTCTTCATGAATAATCTTATACTACAAAACATATTTTGATTAATTAATTAAAATAAAAAGTAATTCAAGTCTGTAATTTATGAAGAACATTTTAGGTCTTGAACTTAATGCAATCGTGGGAACACATGATTGTTGTTAATAAAATATTTGTTTTAATTAATAATGCTGTGTGCGTATGCGTGTGCTAAATAAGCATATTTTTTTCACTCCTACTTTCCTTATAAACGCTGAAATCCTACAATCCTACTCGTTCATAAACCATTTCACACATTCCTCTACCTCCCCTTTTTTCACAAATTTACTTTTTCAGTAGATGTACACGAAGCAGTTACTAGGCATGGTGTACACAACACGTGTCGTCGTGATACGTGACAGGTTGCAGGCCCATTCCCCATGAATTATATAGCTACTCATCTCCATCAGACTACGTCTTGCACGGGAAAATGTTGTGAGCCTTTTTTCGCGCTTAAATTAGAAATAAATGCATGAAAGTTGAAAGTTGTAAGGTGTTCCATTTTCGATTTTTTGAGTGAAAACTAGATTGAGCTGGATTTTAAATTAGGCCTTAACAATAATACATTATTTTACGAAAAGGTCTTCAAGCAATAAATATACGATGATATCAAAAACAAAAACATGTTAGTTATATAAATACGCCTTGAAAATCCACTGCCTTTGAAACAAATCAAAACGAAACTCATGTTTGATTATTTTTGCACCGTGCACCTGTTTTTCGATATTTTATTAGCGCCATAATGAGGGCTTTTTATTAGAAATAAAATGTTTTGATTTTACTATAACATACTATATACTATAACACACCTGTGACGATGAGTGATCCTTATTTATGTGTTCATCAAACAAGAAATTAAAGCAAAATTAATACATTCTTTTAAAATCCTTTTCTGAGTCCATGCATTTGTTTTATTTAGTAGTAGATCGTACGAAATTATTAGATTTTAAATGATTGTCAATTCTTTTAGAAATCGTTGTTAGACGAAACATACCTGTTAAGTACGTATTTGTCAAAATCTCCAAACTATTCCCTGTAATTTTTCAACATGACAACAACTCTGTCCACAGAAGCAAAACTCCAATAAAACTCCGAAGAAGCAACAAAAATATGTATCCGTAAACCGTTCTCAAAACGTATGCACTAACGAGATATCAAAACCGAATCGAATGCAATAGCCACGAGGGAAATGTTCCCAACGTAACACCTCGGTACGAATCTATCACTGTCCTGATTGCTTACCGAAACTAGTCTGCATAAATCCCACAAGTATAACACGATTTTGACATATCATTGATCTATCCAGCCCAGGATCACCTCAACACCTAGCTGCCGTCTCCCTAGAGACGTCAAACCAAAACTGTATTACATCAACACCGTTCTTGATATCACCATTTCCCTAAACACACCATCCGTTGCTGCTTTTGACTGCAACTTTGTTAAACGCAAGCATACAGAACGCGTAATGGATAACACACAACGCGAAGGTATTGCATATCTGAATTTTCGAGATATGGTTGCGCCAATACACGTCGCTCTATTTATGAAAGTCAATGTCTCTTGCCATTTGATTTTAAGCTCTACGATGAGATTGTTTCAGTTTGTTTCTGCTTGAAGGATCTAGGTTGATGGGGTGTTATGGATAGAGCAGTAAACTAGATAGTTTGAAAGACAGGTCCTATCAACCGGTGACAACTACATATTGTTTAGACGTGTGTTTTATTCGGTTGTATAGTGATCTCTGCTCCGTTTGGTGCTCTCTGGAAATTGTCTTAACAATATAGAATACATTATTCACGACACTTGAATGGCGTTCGTCGATTGGTTCGCCTTTTATAAATTTTACCTTTAGATCTGCTGCTTAAAATGTGAATTCTGTTTTGTCTTTAAATTCCTAAGCTTTATATTCTTAATGGGCCTCTACAGTCATGATCCTCTCACTATAAGATTCTTTTTATCATAGAACATCATCAGCCCATCCTTTTCCCAACGTTGTTTTCGGTCAGTTTCCAGTCTAATCGAATGCAGCAGAATACTTTGTCTGACCTCTACAACCCAGTTCGTACCTACCAGTTAATAAGCCTTTGGTAAGACTATTTGTCAGACTTGAGGACCACATGTAACGTCCGTCAAAGATCTACAAATGGCAGTCGTCGGAAACAACAGCTTTTTTTTTCCTTTTAGTCCTCCCACCCAGGGCAGGGCGGGAGGGACTGTCAGACTTGTACTGACTAAAATCCACGGTGTCCTTCAATAGCCCTTTACGTACCGGGGTCACGGTAATCCGTTAGTCCCGCGACCCTGGCAGGCTTTGGCTCTCTACAGGCCCCGTCAGGAAACAACAGCTTAAAGTGTTTATCGAGGCATGGAAGAAACTCGGTACTTAATTGATTGACTGACCTTGGTTGACGCAATTTGACCTTCAAAAACGACTGTTATTATAAAGCTTCGAGATTTTCGTTTATTTTATTTTCAACGGATCAATTAACAGCTTGCAATATTTGTAAAAAGTGTTGATCAAGTTGAATCAGATGTATTTTTGAAGTGAAAACTTCTTTAGCGGCGTTGTGCACTTTTTTTGGAATGGGTAAAAATTTTTAAACTCGCGTCAGGACACGTGACCTGATCGAAAATTCGTAAGAAGGCGCAGGGCGCTTGCGCGAATGTTCGGGTGTGTTTATTACTATTCAAGTTTTCACTTCTGCCGGCACTCCGAGAGTGCAACCCGTCGTTTTTTTATTATTGTTATATTTCATCACGTGAATCCGCATCTAAACGGTTTTCTAGTATTCAAAACTTGTTGAAGACCTCTTAACGACGTTTATATCAATCGTAGGTATCATTAAACGACATTGTATCGGAGTGAGACATAGTTTAAAATTAACGATGAATGACCTCTTTTAATGTACACAAGTCACTCAGTCAGGTGATACGCTTTGTTACTAATTTGCATAAAAACCTAATTTTCGTTGAATCACAATAAATTACGACCAAAAGTGCTTATATATTCACCTTATTTTACATCTTTCATGTTTCTTTTTATTCTAAAATCTGCATTAATTTACCAGAATATCCTAAACAACCTTGAGAATAACAAAAAACGAAATTGAAACAAAAATATGGACTATAAATATAAAATACTTATCAGATTGGGCGTGTAAGTTTAACGTTTTAATAAATAACAAGCGGCCGCCATGTTGTATTTTTATATTTATTTGTAAAAATTAATAATAATGCTGAATAAATCAATAAAAGAATGGAAACATTTCAGGACTGGCTCCGGGTGAATGATTTGTAGTAATACGAGTGTAGTGCCGTCTGCGCGCTGTAGCAGGGACGAGAGGTCTTGATACTTTAAGATGTTTTCGATATTCATGTATGTATAAACAGAATTGTGCTCAGAAATTTAGTATTCTTATTTTGTTTTACATAAGTTAATCATCAATATCATCGGTCTCCTGCCCTTATACCAATTAATTTGTGGTTGGTGCATCTCATCTTTTTCAAACTTTTCTATTATTTTTTATAAAAACAGCAACCGGCTCCTTCTTAACCATAATATACTTTCTTTCTTCTACTATGTATAGGTTACTATTTTGGTAACACAATTAATTTGAAATTGTAGTGCTACTGATTTATTTTCACGGTTTCTTGTTATTTTTGAGTTTTGTATTTGGGGTGTAAAGTATTTGAAGCCAACTTTGTATTATATTTGCAATATATGATTTATTTGATAAGTGGTGAACATCCTACAGCTGGGTAAAGAGCTCCCCATATCCCTTCCCTATCCTTCCAAGTATTCATTTCCTGCGTCTCCTCGAACCAACCTATATAAAACGACTAGACTCGTTTTATATAGGTTGGTTCATCTTGCCATATCAGAATGCCATATCATTCTGGGCCGGCCTCGGTGGTAGCATATCCGCAGGTACCATAGTAATATTTTGTTTTATTTTATTTAAGCATTGTTTGCCTAAAAGTAGACTCCAAACACGACTAATGTAAAATTATTTTATTGAGACTATAACCTATTTTGTATTTTGTATTTAGAAAATTGCCTTAAATCACCAATGAGTCTTTTGCCAACATCTTTAATGCCTGTTTTTGAACACAGCTTGATATTCTGTATGATAACAGATGATGGTTAGAAACTTCTAGAAAAGGCAAATCCATCAAGTATCAAGACCTCTCTTACCTCTGCTATCACAAGCTAGCCTTATATCAGTTGATATCGAGTCGAGTCGGCTGTACATCTCAGTCCCACCTCCAATAACGTGCAGCCATCAATTCAGACGGTCGCAAAAACGTTGCCTCACCTCGGGCGAGGGATGACGGATGGATGGGTGGCCGCTGCTGCACTTTGTGGGATACCTGGGTTATTGTGATTGTGTTGGGATGGTATTAGAAGTCTCTTGGTCTATACAGCTGCAATCCTTTTTAATGTTAGGAGCAAGTTATTGGGTCTGTTAACAACAAGCAACAGGATTGTTTTACTAGATCGCATGAGTATTATCTGGTTTAATAATAATTGAAAGAAAAACAAGTCCACACAACTCCCACCCAGGGCAGGGCGGGAGGGACTGTCAGATCGTACTGACGAAAAGGAATTAAACGTTTGTATCAACAAAAGAGTAAAGGATATGGAGGAGAAAAGTATCTGCTCGTAGTATGTTTGGCATTGAATCATTTCGTGAAATAAAAATATATTATAACAACACATTAGCTACAGTTGACAAAAAAAAGCATATTATCGAGGAAGGACTATAAAATAATCTAAATAATACAAAAAATATCTTAAATAAGCTTAGAAAGATTGATTGTCATTTACATTATACAAACTCATGGCAGATTCAACATCAACATTTGTAGCAGTTTTAATGTCACCTTTTGAATTTAAAGGTCCAACCATTGCTTCGGTATTGGTATTGGGTACTCATGTGGATGGGTGACCATGCAACATAATATTAAGATAATTAAGTGTTTTGAAAAGCACGCTAAGCTTTTACCGCTACCTGTCTTTTGTTTACTCATAATCTAACAACCAGACTATTAATAGATATCCTGTTACCTTTCCAAAAATTAAATAGGTATTTTTCTGGGTTTTTGGAATTTTAGAGGAAAGTGACAGGTTCACATTTAGGACTTTGGTGACTTTTTATAACGCAAATAGATTATAGGAAAGTGACAAACCAACCACACAAGTACAATCTGATCACAAGAAAAGTAGACTTCTATCACCAGAAAAATAAAGAAAAAAGTCATTAATAACTAAGAAAACATTCCAAATTACAAATACGCATCGCAATTCACAAGAATCTTAAAACTTTTCCTTCAGAGCTCCAAACAATGACGTTAAAAACAACGATTTTTCTAAGAACACCGACGAAGTTTATAACAATAAATCAATCGAAACAGAATATAGATAAAATAAATCATGCAGGAACCGTCATAGCAATGTGTCTCATCAAAATTCAAATGGATATGGACCGGTCGCGTCAGTGCAAGCTGACGGCTAGTATAGGAAAACTCCAAGATATCTACCTACCATCCTATCCATGATTTATTTCAGTACTGGGTATGCATGTTGTCTCGTCTGGACTTTCCGGAGGGAAAAAGTTCCTTACTTTGGAGTATTTTTAAGGTGCAAGTTGTGCTTAAGTTGGCTTTGTATAGATATAAAGTTATCATCTTACCTGGTCTTTTCAGAAAACGGAACGGCGTATCTGACGTCTACGACTCTACCCTCGACAAACGCTAGTGTGAAGGCGCTCTTATTAATTTTGGTAGAGTTGGGAGTGAAATTTCTGTTAGTGAAAATGCACCTAAGAGATAAATTCCTGTAGTGGGAAAACATTGAAAAAACAATAATGAAAACAACTGGTGTCACAGCCGACTCGGTTTCTTCTTATATTTTCATATTTTTCTTTTACAAACAATTATTTACGCAATTCATCCATCTTTTCCGTGGCCTTCTCCATATCCTAATTACTCTTTTATTCACAAACGTTTAATCCCTTTTAATCACCATGCGCGTACGACTAGTTTTCCTAGTAGTCATTTCCAGTACTCATTTGATGATTTCACCACGATAAAAAAAAAAGTAGTCATTTCCTGTTTTTCTTTCAAATATTATTAAACCAGCTAATACTCATGCGATTTAGTAAAACAATCCTGCTGCTTGTTGTTAACACACCCGATACTTAGGTAGTGGCTCCTTACATTAAAAAACGAAACCCGTAAAAGGATTGCAGCTGTATAGACCAAGAGACCATTCATCAAATGCAACCCCATCTCAGAAATTAAACTATACTCAATACCTGATTAAAGTGCCCATCTAACGTATCCAATGTACCACAATCATACGACTGACCATCTTAAATTTATAATCGGCAGATATTATCTGGCTGCGCAGGCGCAGCACGACGCTACGAACTAATGATAATGTGCGCAGCCAACAATTAACTTCTATACGGACTGGGCAGGCCCGTGTCAATGTTGATTTGTGATTGATATTATGTGCTGCAAGTATAGGTAAGCCTTTTCATTGTGAATCATACTTTAACTCTTCGAAAATAGAGTGGCTTTCAGCGTGAGGTTAGGCAAGTATCGGTCTTAGAAAGCAGTGCAAGCGACTTTCAATTGTTTCTTCAAGAATTTAGAGTTGTGATTTGACTTTTGCTTTTCTAACCCGCAAGGTGAGTTTCAACTATTGCATATGTAAATGATTTTGATCTGTATTTGGAAGCAGTTAAGGTGGGGTTTGCTTTGATAAGGGCTGTTGTAGGATTAATCACTGCATTTGCGCCTGAAGCTTTTTTCTGAATAGTTTAGTAATGATTTATTTTAAACTTTAAGCTCTATGCAATAGGGGCTGGCTATTGTTTTAACTAATTGTAAGTTTTTGATGTATATTGGTGATTAGCGATAGATATATTATTTGGGAGGCGTGATGTTAATATATGAGATCAATATATTTATTTTGAAGTATATATCATTGGGTCAATTATCAAAATAGTTATCTTTTGACGAGATCTTGTTGGGAATCGAATGGTTCAGAGCAATAACTTATTTTTATACATAACTGCGCTTGCTTTAGAGTTATTGCATTCATTTGTTTGTTACATTATTATTATTGCCCGTTATGTCACTCAGTATACATTTAACCATATTATTTATGTTCTAAATTATGGTTCATCAACTAACTGGCCTAAAGAGCCTAACAAAATCGCTTGGAAAACCTTTCTAAAGGTATTTTTCCAGGATTATCTGAAGCTTTTGTATCGCTAAATGATCCGTTTGTATGAAATAATTAAAATACATACAAAACTTTCATATCAGACCCCTATATCATAATATCGACTCAGAATGAGGTGAGGGATGACTGGGACTCAGTTTGTGAGGGCTAGTTCGAAGTGGAACTGGATAAGAACTCTTGGATGGACTTGGGAGAAGCCGAGCTATGGGACAACACTGTCCCGCTGCTAGGTCTACCAAAGACAAGACAGGGCAAGACAACAGAACAACCATTTTAAATCTAGATTTACTTTATTATTATTTTTTTACTTATTATATACGTTTAAAAATATTTTTATAAAAGCAAAACAAAAAAAGTGACCTACCGGTATCGGGAACAGGGTCCAAGCTACCGGCGGTTAGGGCTCCAGAGAAAGGAACCTCCTAACAATGCGCGCCGTATCCAGAAGAACTAGGAAGAAACTAGGAGGAAACACTAGGAAGTGTCGAATGGGGGGGCGCTTTGGGGGACTGTCTTATGTAAAAATTGACCTTCAAAAAGTGCTGATAAATCAGCCTAATTTGAATAAATGACTTTTGATTTTGATTTTGACTGCTTTCTGAATCAGGCCCTTGATCTTAAATATTATTATTATATTTTATTATATTAGCCTCAGTGGTTTTTGGTTGCTATTATTAATTAATATTTCTGTATATTGTTTTTTCTTATGAATAAATACAAAAATAAAAAAGGGACAAGAGGGCATGGAAACTGTCGGTGTCACTGGCGCCCACAATGCTGGAAGACTTCAACAAGTTTCACTTGGCAATCCCCATTTTCATGGCATCTTGAGATCTAGGTACGATTGCCTCCAAAATTTCGTAACGTACATTTTTACGTTTCCCATATCATACACAAATGAAATACGTAACTACACACGTTTTATCTTACGGTATACGAACGTAATAACTTATGAAACAATAGGCTACGGACGCAATATCAACGCCTCTTCGTAAAATATGGTAGAAAGTGACTTGTTTTGGTCATTGTTAGTTATATTATGTAATGTTATGAGACTCGGTGATGAGTTCTGACTGGTTTCCGTCTAAGAACTGGGATCTGGGCTAAATATTTTTTTTTTCTTTTAGCGTGGTAAAATCATCAAATGAGTCCTCCCACCCAGGGCAGAGCGGGAGGGACTGTCAGACTCGTACTGACTAAAATCCATGGTGTCTTTTAATAGCCCTTAACGTTCCGGGGTCACGGTAATTAGTACAGTCCCGCGACCATCTGTGAATAACTTTATGCTAAATCATATAATAATCTTAGGTAAAAAAACTAGCGAAAGTGAGAGAGAGTGTGTTTGTTGTAATTAAACGAATAAACTACGGTAACGATTTTAACACGTAAATTTGTTTAATTTATTTCATCACTGCTTTCAAAACGGTGAAGGAAAATGTTGGTGTAGAAATCAAAATTCAAAGACATGTACTTATGCGATATTTACCAATCTGCACTGGGCCTGCGTGGTGGATTATAGCTCACTTTCCCCACAGCACCTGTTTCCCAGCTGTGGGACCATTAAAGGCTGATTATGCTTTATATGCATATGCAGTGCTTAAAGATTTGATTCCGCCTATCTCTATCTATGTAAAACAGTTAAGAATTAGAAATTAAATAACGTCTAACTTTAATGCCTTTGTCAAACAGACAGGCAAAATCGAAGCGTTTCCGAAGCGATACCGAACCGAAGCGAGACGTCAGTCTGGTCCGATAGTTCTGTCACGCTATCGGATCGCTTTCGCTTTTCTATGTGACTGGATTCAAACAATTCTATACATTACAAATAAAAACGTCACGCTTCGCATTCGTCACGCCTGTCTGTTTGACAAAGGCTTTAAGTCCAGATTCGATCAGTTGCAAATATTTGTTGTGGGAACCGTCTCAAACATTAACAAAACTGATCATTTCCCAAGAACATAAATTGAAAACTTTTGGTGCCGAAACTTTAAAACTTTAGATCTAAATTGTCAGTATTTTAGACTTAAATCCAGAAGTTTCTAGGTCAATAGACTTCCTGAAAGTTTTCTGTCTAGGATATTTGTTTGAGATCGTTGATTTTTATGTTCCTATTTCACTTGGAGTGACAGGATGTAAAAGTTTTGATTATACCTACTGAAACTTTTTTAAGCCTATAGAATGCGAAGCGTGACGTTTTTATTTGTAATGTATGGAATTGTTTGAATCCAGTCACATAGAAAAGCGAAAGCTATCCGATAGCGTGACAGAACTATCGGACTGACGTCTCGTATCGGTTCGGTATCGCTTCGGACCCCACCTCTCTGTTCGACAAAGGCATTATGATGCATTAAATGTCGAGAAGTTGATCTAGCACTATTGTTAACTTTTTAGTGATTTAAAGGTTAATTTTATAAATTAACGTGACGTTTTATCTGTAATTTCTCCGCCAAGTCGAATTTCATTCTTTTTGTTTTTTTTTTCTACTTTGTCATATCCAACATTGTTTTCTTTGTTTAAACGTTATTTTGTCTAAACTCTCATTTTATGTCATATCTATTTAAAAAATTAGGGTTTATACTTTCCCAACGACAAACAATTAAAGTTTATCAGCACCACATCAATAGTGAAACAACTGTCAGTCAGAACTAACCTAAAAGAAAGCGGCCAAGTGCGAGTCGAACTCGCCCATGCATGGTTCCGTAGCAGCAAGTATCATCAGAATATAAAAATTCTTGTAGTCCTTTGTAAGTTTGTTTTATATTTGAGTTGATTGAATGAAAGGTACATTACGGTTTACGATTTATGACGTATTCAAAAAAACTATTTACTTGATCTCGTTCAAACCAATTTTCGCTGGAATTTTGCATGGTAATGTACCTATATCATTAATTTTTTTTAGTTTTATCATTCTCTTATTTTAGAAGTTACAGGGGGACACACATTTTACCACTTTGGAAGTATCTCTCGCGCAAACTGTTTTTAAAGACCTTTCCATATCCATCCACGTATGGGTCTAGTGAAATTTATTTAAGTATGGGGAACAAATAAAAAGTGGCTGTGACATACGGACATACAGACATGACGAATATAACCCTAAAGAAAAACTGTTGGTTTTTTAAACCTTTTTCATCTTTCAGCCCAGTCCCCAGTTGCTGTTACAGTAAATACTAATAGAAGGTACCTCTGAACCTAAAATTGAGACCATACTTGATCTGGGAGGAGCAGGAGACACATAAATCAAAGGCAACCTGGTCCCTTACGTCAGAGCGTGTCTGTTACAACCACGGGCTGCTGGCTATTGGGACTTACCAATTAACGGCACGGTAAATAATATTAGTTGGAATTAGATGTTACGTTTAGATGAGCTGATTCTATATCTAATTGTTGGTGATAACACTAATAATAGATGGTGATGTTGTAATTTCTATATTGTGTCGTTTTCATGACAACAAAAAAAAGTCACCGTAAGACGTTAGAAATGGATTAAAGATGTCGATGCTTGTAGGTAGAAACCTCTATGGCTCGGTTGGAAAAACCGTCGGTGTAACTGAATCGGGACGTCCCAGGTTCAGAGTCTGCTCACGGTTCGAATTTTTTTTCAAAGAAAATCTTTAAACCGACATTTAAAAAAAAAACCGTTGCCCACACTAGGAATTTTTCCTGTGTCGTGGGTGCGTTTACAAACATATAGTATAAACTCACATACACAAACGCCAAGACCCGAAACAACTACTTGTAGATCATACTAATATTTGCTCGGTGCAGGAATTGAACCCGCGACACCCAGCGCAGCAGTCCAATCGCTCAGCCACTGCACTAACCGTGCCGTCAAAAATAATGTATATAATATTTTTAAAATACATTTTGTTTTGTCTTTTAAAGAATATTTTGCACAAAATCAAAGAAATTCGTGAAGATCTCGTGACTTGGTATTTACAAATATCTTAAGTTTGATTCTCCTTTGTGATTTTTGTTTGCAAGCAACCAAAAACTTGGAGAACGCCACATGCTGCTGAGATGGCTTTGAACTTCTAATATATACCCAATAGCAAATATATAATAGCATGATAGACCCCCGTTAAGATTAAGTTAATTCTATTTAAAAGAACTAACTGGTATGGTGAACCCATGCATCACGATTTGGTCCACTGACAGACATGACGACTTCCATTTTTAATTGCTGCAACAGAAAACTTTTGGGCAACCCAACAATTGTGATGATTTATACCATTTTGTTTCCATCACCAACAATGGATGTGAGCGGTGATTAACCTGGCCATAGTTTTTTTGTGATTTATTTTGTTATGTAAAGGTATATATCGTAACTTTATACCACGGCTGTTTTTTCTGATTGGCAAACGTGATCTTCTTTTTCTTTGTGTGTTAACTCTGTCCAATGTAGGCCCTCGTGCTTAACAGAGTTGCTATTGAATGTAAGATTTTTGGTACCATCTACAACCCAAGAGAATCCATGGAAGACAGTTACAATTATGTTTTTAAACTGTAAATATAATCATCAGCTCTGTTCTTATCACTGCTAACCGTTGACCTTCTCCCACTTGTGCCATATTTTTTGTGCCGCAAACACTTCTACTGCTTCTTTCTAACCATTCAGTGAGGGCTCTATTCCACCTGCCACCTTCATACTTCTCACTTCAGAGTCGCTATACGTACTGAGTAAAATGATCTCTTTTTACGAATGTACGATATTGACATAACAATATTGAAATTTAAAAACCTACAGTTTTGATGATTACAAAATCAAATAACGTTCCAACAAAACAGATTGAAAAGTATACAAAAACATTACCAAATAAATATAAAATGTTTTTCTCACCAACTCACGAGTTGCCCAAATATTTTTACGATGCGAATACCGTATCACCTTGGGGATTATTAATTTTAATTTTAAACTGATACTAACCTACATTTGTAACATTACTGGTGATTATCAACGAGGATTTGGCGGCTCTCCGATGATTTTCATACAAAATATAATGTTTCAGTAGTTATTTACAAAATAAAAACGTTTTACGACTTTTAAATTGACGTTGAGAGGCAAAACGGCGATCCTTTCGACTTTTGACACGCTCGGAACTGACCTGATTTTTGCGCGTTTCCATTTGTATACGGGAATTTTGTAAAAGTTTTGTATTGGGACAGTGGCATTCTCTTTTGTGTTAACAAGAGTTATTCGTTTTAATCATCGATGAAGAAATTTTAAAAGAGTTCTCGGAAAACTTAAAAGACTATCACAGTGAACACTACTCGTATGATCATTAGCCACTCACATCACAGCTAGGAGAAAGTCGATGATTAGAATAGAAAAGTTTTTTTTCCAAATATTGTATTTTATTTATGAATAAACGAGTTTAAATACAATCCCGAATTTCGGAGGCTTTTGTAGTTGTTTTCTCAATAAATCATCATCATCAGCTAGGAAGACGCGAACAGCGGATGGTTGTTGAACAAAGGCCTCCCCCTTAGACTACGCTGTACGACGATCCGCTTTTTTTTAGCGTGCTAAAATTTTCAAATGAATCCTCCCACCCAGGGCAGAGCAGGAGGGACTTCCAGACTTGTACTGACTAAAACCACGGTGTCCTTCAATAGCCCTATACGTTCCGAAGTCACGGTATTCGTTAGTCCCGCGACCACGACGATCCCCTTACCATCCATTTACAACAGATAAAACATACAGCAGGTATACTATTATTTTTCTTATAATAATTACAACTATAACAACGTCTATGTCTTTCAAGCTTTTCTAAATCCATAGAAAAAAATATTAATATATTTTAGAGTTCAAAGTAAAATGAAAACGTACAAATTCAGCTAACAGTCACTCGCATCAAATATCGATACAATTGCACCACGTCGCGTTTACGATAATCGTCGGCGCGCGTGAAAGGAGAGTTGCGCGCGCGCATTATTTTTGTAATGGCGCCCGCTAAGTGAGGGGACATCGTTCTACGAATTTAATTATTTCACTTATTGATATTGTTTGCAATAAGTGTTTTCTTGAAGGTTCATTTTAATTGTGTTAGTTTAACTCTGATAATAATAAAGCAAGTATCAGTTAATGTTGATCCTTAATGCGTTTTGCTACTCGGGTTTTTTTTGTTTATTTTATGGGTTTGCGCAACGTTCTTGCGTCTGTTCACCGATCAGATGGACAGATCTCAATTAAATCATCTACAAAGTGTACCTTTACTCGATGTACACGCAGTGCTACGAATAGAGAGAAATGGAGAAAACTAGCAAAAACTGCAACCAACCAAGCAGACTATGATGACCACGACCAGTCCGCCAGGAGTGTACGACTAAGAAGAAGAAGAATATGGGTTTGCTGTTGTCCTCAATCTAGTCTTTTTTTATCGTGGTAAAATCATCAAATGAGTCCTCCCACCCAGGCCAGGGCGGCAGGGACTGTCAGACTTGACTGACTAAAATCCACGGTATCCGTCAATAGCTCTTTACATACCAGGGTCACGGTAATTCGTGAGGCAGGCTTTGGCCCTCTACATTTAGCCCCGTCACTATGCTGACACTCCATGAGGCGAGCGTGGAACACAACGCGCCGTCGACCCGGGCATGGTCCATGGTCGGACAGCGAGTCGCCCATTACTCGCCGCCCGCATGCCCGCGCCTACGGTGGCCATCCTCAATCTAGCCTAGAAGCAAAGGTGAGATCTACAATGGAGTTACCACACCTAGAGTGAAATGGGATTCTTGTGCACTGGCGTATCATAGTAAAACCCATTTTTCGCTGGATTAAAACAATAACATTAGTTTATGTTATGATTATAAAATGATAAGAGTTGCTCGATGAAAAGAATTTAAAAAAATCTTTTAACTATCTTCACTTTTAAGTTCTTTGCAAAATTTGTAAACTTCGAAGAGTTTCTCAAATTTTCAGAATACTGACGTATGCACAACTTTGTATTTAATATTTTCAAAAAATCCGCATCACCGATATAAATCGCTACTGATTACATTTTTATTAATCGTAAATTCAGTAAGATATATTCACGACTCATCCGTGTGGGTACTAACTATATTCCTAAATTGCAATTTATGATCGAAGCGTTAACTGCAGATCGCATCGTAAAACTCTGTCACTTTTGGGAAAATAATCAAAAAACTATAAAACGTCAACGTGAAATTATATGTAACTGTTTCTTTACAGAGAAAGATAATTAGCTTAATACTGTATTATGTAAGTACACTAAATTGTTCGTAATAAGTATGTATGTAATTATATGACCAGCTAAGAAAGTAAAGCCTTTGACAAACAGACAGGCGTTGCGAATACGAAACGAGGCGTTTTTTTGAAGTGAAAACTTCTTTAGCGGCGTTGAGCACTTTTTCTGTAATGGGTATAAAATCTTAAACTCGCGTCAGGACACGTGACCCTGACCGAAAAAGCGTAGGACGGCGCAGGGCGCTTGCGTGAATGTTCGTGTGACTTTATTACTTTTAAAGAAGTTTGTATGCTGGAAATATTCGTTGCTAGGTAACATTGTTTATAAAAGATGTACGTCACATTGGAAAATTATTGAAATAAAAAGTCAACCATTTTTACGAGTTTTACTAAAATCACTATTCAAGTTTTCACTTCTGCCGGCACTCCCAGAGTGCAACCCGTCGTTTTTTTTTTTGTAATGTATGGAATTGTTTGCATCCAGTCACATAGAAAAGCGAAAGCGATCCGATAGCGTGTCCGAACCGATGCGAAGACGTGGCGAAGGCGTATTTACTCTGTTTGATGTCGTTCATAAAAAGTCAGCTAATACAACTGTCACGCCTCGGTTCGCTGCACCCAGTTTGACGTCTCGTATCACTTCGGACTCGGTCCGGTTCGCTATCGCCTGTCAGTTTGACAAAGGCTTAAAAGAGACATGGAAAATCAACATCACATAAAAAATCTGAATATAACTTTACTGAATGAAAAACCAATTTAGAGTTAAGATATTTATTTCCCAATAAGAAATTGCATAGATTTCACTTATTTGAGAACATTTTTAACTTATAATAAACTTAAGATGCTTTGACAGTCGTATAAGCATTGTACGAGTATTATTTATTATTTTATTTCACTTAGTTTAGTTTACTTTTATCGTAAAACCAATTTATTTACTAATCTACCTACAGAATTCTAACTTTTGTGGATTTTTTCAATTCGAACCAATAGTTCTTGAGATTAGTGCGTTCAACTCTTAAGCTTTATATTATTGGTATAGATATGTTAGTTAAAAGTTTAAAGCTTTCAAGTCATGTGAAAAGTAACCCCTGAAAAATGAAACAATTTGTACTAAAGAGGACATAGACAAGTATGAATAGAAGAAAATCAGAGACTTGTGTATTTGACAAGATTTTCGTTTTCGTTTCGATCGTCGTTCCAACCCGGACTGGGCCCGCGTGGAGGAATATGGCCCACTCCGTCTCATAGAGAGGAGGCCTGTGTCCCAGCAGTGGGAACATTAATGAAGATTCTCGTTGGAATATCTATTGTACACTTTTTTAACGTTTCCATCATCTTTTTCAGTGGTAAATATCACTTTTCTGTGAGTAAGTCCCAAAGTATCACGGCAGACGATCTCCGGCCACCGTAGGCGCGGGCATGCGAGTAATGGGCGACTCGCTGTCCGACCATGGACCATGCCCGGGTCGACGGCGCGTTGTAATCCACGCGCGCCTCAAGGAGTGTGAGCATAGTGACGGGGCCTGTAGAGGGCCAGAGCCTGCCCGGGTCGCAAGACTCACGAACTACCGCGACCCCGGTACGTAAAGGGCTATTGAAGGGTACCGTGGATTTTAGTCAGTACGAGTCTGACAGTCCTTCCCGCTCTGCTTTCGGTGGCAGGACTCATTTGATGATTTTACCACGAAAAAAAAGTCTTGTAGTGATACACTACCAAAATCAAAAAACACGAACTTTTCTTACACACAACAAAAATGTTGCACCCGTGCCAACAAATCAACATACCAGTGTAATAAATCCATCCAATTCCCTAATATTTACAACACATAATCATAAGTCAGTGATAACGCTGATCATCCCGTTCAAACACCACCTGTCATGGCCGCCTGTCAAATGAGACTTATCTCTTATCAACCGCTGCATTTCTTTACGGATCACGGTGACATGTTTAACTTTGTCGAGATGTTATGGTAAAATATGGTGAGGTAGGCGAGTTGTACCATATAGTTTTGTTATGGTGTGGTCTTAAAAAGAATGTAATGCTCGTTGATTAGTACTTTGGTCTTTATGAGATATTCAGATTGAATAAGAATGAATTGTAACGGATTTTATAGCCGTCTAAATTAAGTGTATAAATATTATATGACTGGCCTACATAGAGGGCCAAACGCCTGAGGGTCGCGGGATTGTCTAATCTCAATGGAGATTAGCCAACTGCGCGGGGCATATTACAGTGCACAAGTGTGTGCGCAGGCACAGGTGCACTCTCTGTTCCTTTACTCTCATAGCTCTGATGGAACGGCAATCCGACAAGACCGGAGAGAGATCAGGCGCAGGACCAACGGCTTAACGCACTTTTCGAGGCACGGGGGTATTATACCGCCTACTTCCAAACTCCTGGCAGCTACTGAGAAGTTCTTTATCGTAAAAGCCAATAGTACTTTTTGCCCGACACGGGGATCGAACCCATGACCCCACGCTCAGCAGTCACGTTTGCGACCACGTGACCAATAGGGCAACCTCATTGACGGTGTAGCACTCTAGAAGGACAACTGATACAGATCTATAATGCACAATGGATTAACCCACGATAACACTTAACTTTTAAATCCTGTTAGTTATAGTAAACCAATAAATATAAAGGACACAGTGTTAACCAGGATCTTACTGGTGATGCGGTCACGGATCTAAAAACCCAGTTACTTATAAAGCTGCATAATAATAATCGGTTGATTGCTCATTAAGTTTGTTATAATTTAAACTTATACTCGTAAGGCTATTGAAAAAAATAATTATAATTATGTTTTAACGTTATATATTCACGAAAATTAAGGGTATTTTTAGATTATATTATTATATTATAGTAAAATCATAAAGCTACGTTTTCTAAATTACCTTATCAATATTTTTAGTGATGTTTTATATAAAATTAAAATGCCAGTCATAAATCATGAAAATATCAACATTAAAACGTATTAAATAATTGAAACATGAAATTTTGGAATTATTTAATATGTGTTGAAAACCGTATCAAAATTGGTTGCGGAGTTTGAAAGCACAGCACTGTCATACATAAAAACAAAATAAGCGTCTTTAATTTACAGGTTGTAGAGTTACTGACATTATATTTATCTTATAAAACCCGTCAAAGACAGTTATTTTCATCAAAATCAGCATCGAAATCTTTATCTCAAACCCGAATCTTCCATACTGTCCCAAATATCTTCAGAGTTAAATTGGAGACACTTCACCCCAACAGTGAGACACATCTAAAGACAAAAAGGAATCATATCTATATTGTTATCAGAGTTTACTGTTGGCTCTTCCATAAAAATATAACGAACATTCTTTGATGCGCGGCGATTCTGAATAATGCCCATCCTTTATTTTTTTGTTAAAGGCAACGCTGAAATGTCCGATGGACACTGTTTTCCATTTATTGCTGGGGACATGGATGTACGAATGAAGGATTGAAGAGATTTTCTGTTTTTTTTTACACCTCGTCGTATTTCTGTTGGTTTTTACTGTGCATTATTAGCTTGATCTCTAATAAAGTATTTAAAGTTTATGTATGTATTTCAATTTCATTATTTACAGTCATTTTTTAACAGACAAGGGAAAACAACATGAAAAATCTCCACGTAAGTATACACTTTTAAATCAAATTAAATATGGAATAATGTAGCCAAATCATAGAATCATTTAGCTGTGGCAAATCGCGCATTATGTATATTGTCTATTTTTTTCTGTTTTCTATTTCTGGGCCAACCGCCTCCTCTTTTTGAAAATGAATGGACTGTAGCGTGGACCTACCTCGTGGACCTAGTGCGGTTAGATGTTACAAGTCTTCGGGTGCTGGGGTTTTCCCCATGTTTTACTTCGACATTTTTAAAAGTCAAAGTCTAAATGATTTATTTGCTTTAGATGTGTTATGTATAATGATGGTAAAAACAAATATAAGTTCAAACACATTTCGCACATTTAGAAATGGCATGCAAACATTATTAAAGTTTTAGGTTACACATCGTTTAGTATAAAATAAGCTTCTAGGTTTATTAAATCTACAAGAAGTAATATTTTTCTTATAAATATTACTCGACATCCAAATAAAAAATTTAAAATGAATTTTAATTTGACATTACATTTCGAGAACAGTAAATAATAAATAGTCACCTCCAAAGTATCCAGCTCCTTGCTCCGATAATATCAAAACTTTCTTCGGCCACCCTTCACGCGTTGATCACCACTTTAGACACAATAAAAGCATATATTATTATAATAAAAACATGTATTACAATAAAAGCGGCAATGGACATTCGTACGACGAACAATTCACAAAACTTGTAAAAGTTTACTGCCTTGTCACTGGATCGTGTTTTGAAGGCTTTTGGGGGTCAATCTTTGTCAGAGGACGTGTTGTCGTAAAGATGAGAATTATATTATTTTTTAACGTTCTTCGAAAAATCTTGATTCGGTAGTTTGGACGTACGGAATTCGGAGATGGATTCGAGGAAATTGGAAGGTTCTAACATAACTGTATTCAGATTGTGGTCATTCAGATTTTTGGAGGATTTTGTTGTTACACACATGTTGTTTTTATTTTGTTACGTATTTTATGAATTTAATCATATTTTGGATTTCCAAGGATAACCATTTGAAAGAGTGACTTTAAAATGATAGATAGGGCTCATCGCCCAATCGCACATTATTGTTTTTTAAAACTTAATTTATTTTTTTAAAGTGGAAAGCATTTGGGTCGCGGGACTCTCGAATACCGTGACCCCGGTACATAAAGGGCTATTGAAGGACACCGTGGATTTTAGTCAGTACGATTCTGACAGACCCTCGCGCTCTGCCCTGGGTGGGAGGACTCATGTGATGATTTTACCACGTTAAAAAAAAAGCGGAAAGCATTTCAGATTTCAGTTAGAATGATGATTTAAGAAGAATGGAATATTACACTGTTCTTGCAAAATACACGTCAGAAAAATCTAAATCTATCATCTCGGGAATTTAACACAAAAGTACCTAAAATAAAAAGGGTCAGCACAGGCATCAGTGGACATAACAAATCATAAGGAGTAACCCTCAAACAAATGTGTGAAATATGAACAGGCGCGCCTTTATCACGACCACCCAAAACATGGATGTTGTGGGCCAAGTGAAAATGTTAACTTATTAGACGTATGGAGTTCTTCGGAGCTAGGGGTAACTAAAGACCAGAAAAGTTATGGTTTTGGAGTTTATTTTCATCGTATTAGCGTAAATGGAATAATTTAATTGGTTGAAAAGATGATAAATATTATATACTAGCTTCCGCCCGCGACTCCGTCCGCGCGGATGTCGGTCTTCGCGTGGATGGTTTATTTCCCCATTTTGAGTAACTCTGACGATGACATCTTATAAATATTACGGCGCTGAATCCACTGCGGGTAATGCAACGTGTGTTCGCGGTTCTACAGAACAACGTCTATGAATAAAACTGAAAAATAAGATTTTTTTTCTACGTATTTTTCCAGGATAAAAAGTATCCTATGTTATGCCCAGGATAATAAGGAATAATTATACCAAGTTTCATCGAAATCGAACCGTTAGTTTTCACGTGATGCCTGCACAAACAGACAGACAGACAGACAGACAGACAGACAAAAATTTTTTTAATCATATATTTGGGTTTGGTATCGATCCAGCAACACCCCCCGCTATTTATTTTTTCAATATTTTCAATGTACAGAATTGACCCTTCTACAGATTTATTATAAGTATAGATAGACAATAATAACATTGCTAATTCTATGATTTGTCGCAAACAGCCACCTTTTGGTAGACTATATGATCATAAACTGCTGTTGTTCCATTCTATAGGTGTTGATAGACTTGAATATTTACTTGTAAGTGAACATCGAGCAATCGCCGATTTTAAAATTGCCAAACTGAACAACGAACAGAGCCAAGTATATCGCTGAATATGTCAAGATATTTCAAGCGAAGACTCTAGTTAAAGGTCGTCAAAAAACTTTTCTTCATGAAGATATCTAGATCTAGTTAAGGGTGGCAGTCGGCTCGGGAAAAATCTCGCAAGAACGCTTTCGTTATATTTTTTGTAATGTAACGCAAGAATGCTCAACAAGTGAATTCTCAAGTTTACTAGCACCTAAAGATACTCGGTTTTTATGCAAAATTGTGGTGTCACATGCCACAAAACATGCACAAAATGTACTATAGACCAAATCTATTGTAATTTTAATGATAGCAAATTTCGAGTTCTGTATTGCCTTTAATCAAACTTTGATTATTTTATGACTGGCGTTCTTACATATCTCAACAGTTTTACGAAATATGGTAATATTTTACATAGAGTGGTTATCCATGGTCTTCTAATAATATTTATGTAGCAGATTAGCCACATTTTCAACAGCTTGTTTTCAACCTTAATTTTCCAGGTTCTTTCTACTTAAAGGGAGGACTCTTAGCCTCCAGATATTCTAAAAAAAAACACACCTAATCGCCTCCCACTCGTATTTCAAGCCATATTCTCAAGTTCACGTAAGAGGTTATTTATAGGCGGAGGCTGGCGTGTCCAAAAAGCTTAGTTGTGTCAAAAGTTGAGCGTTAAATCATTGGCCACTATCTGGACACTGCAGGCCGGACTCTGGCCACTAGTGTTCGGTGCGTGTCCCTTGTTGGACGGCATGCGGTTTGACGTGTCGTGACGTGACGGATTGGTAGGACTAGTATAATGGTGTAAAAAAGACATTGGAATTGTATTAGGTCTTCAAACTGTTGGTTCGCAGTATTGTAAGGCTATCGATTGATTGAACAAGTGATGTCTTATTTGTTTTTAAAATTTAAGATCCAAATTAAATTTGGTAATGCATAAACTGATAAACAGGTTTTCAAATTTATTAAAGAAGAAAAAATAAAAAAAAAACGTGTTTTCTTTTGTGATTCCTTTTGCTAGATTTTGATGTTTCGATTTAAGTTTTCAGTGATCAAAAATGTGGCATACATTTTGAATGCTCCAATAAATAAAAAGAACATACAAAAAAAAATGAATCTAAATCATATCTGTATTTTCTACTTCCTTCAAAGAAAATTCAAAAGAAGACATCAAAAGAAACGAAGAAACTAACGTGACAAAAATGTACGTGACACTTTGTTGCAAGCAGCAAAAATGTTAACAAACACGTATTAAATCATAATCGTGTCGTGTGCCAATGGAAACGGTGCCAAGCTAAGTGATCCGACACAAAATGAAATATGATGACACTTCCACACATTACAATACGAATTTTTCGTGTAAATGAAAAAAAAATAAGCGTGTTTTTTTTTAGCCGGTAGTCCAGATAAAGAGCTTTGGTGTATGGCCGTCTTAGATTCTTTAGATTAGTGTTTAGGTCTTCAGGAGTAGATCGATCGCAACTGTTAGTTGACTAGCTAAAGTCGCTGTCAGGCTTCCAACTAAATTGTCATAGTTGGAAATGTATGGCTGACAGGATAGCCTGGAAAACTGAATTTGGAATTTGATTCTAATTAGAACAAGGTTAACATCTAACAACTCAGCTATCTAATGAATTGCAGCAAATGTTAAGATTTGTTTACTATAAGTTAAAGTTCATCAGACAATGAGGATCATCATCTTCCTGCCCTTATCCCATTTTACTTGGGGTCGGCGCAACACGTTTTTTTCTTCCATTCTCCTCTATCAAACGTCACAGTATCATTCACTCCTCTGTCTTCCATATCATTCCTTATACAATCCATCCATCTCTTCTTTGGCCTTCCTCTTCCTCTCCATCCATCAACATTCATACTCATCACTCTCTTAGTCACATGAGTGTCATCCCTCCTCATCACATGTCCATACCAAGACAGACGATTCCCTTTAATTTTTTCTGTAACAGGCGCCACTTTCAAACTTCCCCTTATAAACTCATTCCTTACTTTATCCATTCTTGTCACTCCACACATCCATCTTAACATTCTCATCTCCGCTACATGCAAACGTTTCTCATCCAACTTTTTCACAGCCCAGCATTCCGATCCATACAATACAACAGGTCTAATCACGGATTTGTATATTTTCCCCTTTAACTTGAGGGGCATCCGTGGGTCGCAAGTTGTTCCGGTGACCTGTCGCCATTTCATCCATCCCGAGTTAATCCGGTGTGTTATGTCCCGGTCGACATCGCCATCTCCTTGGACAAGCGACCCGAGGTACCGAAAGTCGGAACAGACTGGTATGGGCGTTCCGGCAAGTGTAATGGGCACAGGACTGGAGAGACCGCCAAAATCGCAAAACAAATATTCGGTTTTGGTTCTGCTCAATTTCAGGCCAACGTTCTCCAGTCTTTGCCACCACGCCTCCAATCTGGTCTGGACCTCTAGGCCGCTCTCGGCAATAAGCACAATATCATCGGCAAACAGCATACACCAGGGGGCCTCCTCCTGAATGTCCGACGTCAGAGCATCCATTATCATCAGGAAGAGGTACGGGCTGAGAGCCGACCCTTGGTGCAAGCCAACCGCCACATTGAAGCTGCCGCTAGTGCCCGCTGTAGACCGGACTTGGGTACTGCATCGACTGTACATAGCACGGATCAACTGCACATACTTCCCAGGCACACTTTTCTCCTTAAGGGCCCACCACAGAACCTCACGGGGCACCCGGTCGTATGCCTTTTCGAGGTCGACGAACACCATGTGCAAGTTTTTATGCGCACCTCTGTATTTCTCGCACAGTTGGCGGATAGCGAAGATAGCATCCGTCGTGCCCCGACCAGGCATAAAACCGAATTGGTTCTGTGAAATTTCGCTCTCCTCTCTCAGTCGCCTTTCAATAACTTTCTCCCAAACCTTCATACTGTGTGACATCAGCTTTATTCCTCTATAATTATTGCATTCCAGCACATCACCTTTGTTTTTAAAAATGGGCACTAGCGAACTATTGCACCATTCGTCAGGTATGGCTTCTTCCAGCAACAGCTTATTGAAGAATAAAGCTAACCACGTCCAACCATACATCCGCAATATTTTCCACACTTCAACAGGTATTCCGTCCGGTCCTAATGCCTTACCATTCTTCATTCCACTCACTGCATTCCTCACTTCATCCACACTTATTTTTCTTACTAATCCCTTATTTACTGGTTTATTTTCAAGCACACCACTCCAGTCATTCTCCTCATTCATCAGTCTTTCAAAGTAACCCTTCCACCTATTCACAATTTTCTCGTCTTCTGACAGAATCATTCCAGCATCGTCTTTTACGCACTTTACTTGACAAACATCCTTCGCCATTCTCTCCCTAGCTCTAGCAAGCCGGTAGAGTTGTTTTTGGCCTGCTGGAGTATCCAAAGTGTCATATAGCTTTCCTTGGGCATTTGCTTTTGCTATAGCCACAGCTCTTTTGGCTTTTTTCTTAAGAGCATCATACTCACTCTTTTTTTCAGCTTTCAAACTAGCACGCTCATTACCAATGCTCTGCCATTCCTTAAATTTCTTCTTTTTTTCCCTCAAAACATTCTGTATCTCTGTCGACCACCACCATGTATCCCTATCTATCGTGCCCCTGCCTTTCGTCTCTCCCAAAACATCTTTTGCTGCGCTCCTAATACACCGAGCCATCTCATTCCAACATTCATTTACGCTTTGGGCGTTCATATCACCCATCTCAATCATTTTATTTACCACTCGCTCTCTTAATTCTCCAGCACAATCATTCTTCTCTAGCATATGCCATTTTATTTTAGGAGGGGGACGCTCTTTTTGCTTTAGAAGCCTTACTTGTAAGACTACTTCCATAACCAGGAGTCGATGTTGTGAGACTAAATCTTCTCCCGGTAGCACTTTGCAGTCTTTGACGAGCTTTATTTTGTTGCGTCTAACAAGGAAGTAGTCTATTTGCGTATTATGTGTCCCACTCTTATAGGTTATTAGGTGTCCATCGGCTTTTTGAAACCAGGTGTTGGCTACTGCTAGATCAAATGCAGTAGCTGATTGCAACATAGTTTCCCCCTCATTATTTAAATTCCCAAAACCCCATCCCCCGTGTACTCTTTCATAACTTCCTTTCGTTCTTCCCACATGCCCGTTAAAATCACCTCCAATAATTAATTCCTCATGCGCCGGGATGGTTATTAAAACTGTATCAAAATCCTCCCAAAACTTCTCTTTGACTCTTTCCTCACATCCTACCTGGGGAGCATACACACTTATCACGTTCAGTACAACATTCCCTAACATTACTTTCACAACTATCAATCTATCATTAATTCTTTTTACATCCATCACACTTTCTTTCAAATTACTATCTAACACTATTCCCACGCCATTCCTTTTTCCATCACTTCCACAGTAGAAGAACTTGTATCCCTCCCCAATTTCCCTCGCTTTTGTTCCCTTCCATTTAGTTTCTTGCAAGCACGCCACATTTATTCTTCTTCTTTTCAATACATCCGCTAACTCTCTGGCTCTTCCAGTCATTGTCCCAACATTCCAACTGGCGTACCTCAATCTTTCTTCCCGGGCTCGCTTCTTACGTCGCACCCGTCCGGGTTGATGCGACAACCCTTGTCCATTTCCCGCAGGGGCCGGGTGCTGCTCCTGCGCGTCGCCTGCGGGGTACGCCCTAGCACTATCGCGCATATCAATTTCTCTCAACATATTGCTTAAAGATTTGGCTTTGCTTTTATAGCCGGCCGCCTGCCTGACACTAACCCTCTTTGGGAATGCGTTTGTTGGTGGTTTACCCGCCACCATTCGAGTGACCCAAGGTGCTTGATAGCATACACTAGGTCTTAAAGTCCATTAGTCGCCTTTTACGACACCCATTGGAAGATATGGGGTGGCGCTATTCTTTATGTCCGGACAAATCCTGATTAATCACCCCTCATCCTCATTGTCATCAGACAATGAGGATGAGGGGTGATTAATCAGGATTGGTGTCTTTTCATTTGGATTTCGATCGATGCAGTTTCTCAGTCTTCATCCATACTTCTTTATTAGTCGTCATTTCATGAGACTATCCAACTAGCCATATCATCCTGCACAGTTTCCACCCATCAAAGAAATGATGGGTGGAATCTGTTTTCGGCCTTCTCCTATTCTTATACTGGGTGATTGATGAATTGGCGCATTCCTTAAAACGGGTGACACTTTTTTTTATCGTGGTAAAATCATCAGATGAACCAAAGCAAAAATGTTTCTTTGTTTTGGATCAAGGCACACGCGGATCTGCCGGGGAATGAGCGCGCGGACGAGCTGGCGAAGGAGGCAGCATTGTCGTCACGGAGGAAGCCGGACTATGACCTGTGTCCGATTTCATTCATCAGAAGTCAGATCCGCTTGGGATCACTCGATGAATGGAATCGGAGATACGTGTCTGGCGAGACGGCCTCAGTGACGAAAATGTTTCTTCCGGATGCCAAAGCAGCCTTCCGTATTGTGAAACAGGTGCAGCCAACGGGTGTACTGACGCAGGTCCTGACGGGGCACGGTGGGTTCTCCGAATACCTACACCGTTTCAGGTGTAAAGAGAGCCCATCGTGCATCTGCGATCCAGGAGTGAGTGAGACCATCCCGCACCTGCAGTGTGATTCTGTAAGACTTCATTCTAAACTTCGAATCTGAATCCGCTGTGAGTTTCTTGATTGGCATTCTAAAACTCGGTTAATAATTCGAATCTACACTAGCGCTACTCTAGCGAGCGTGTTTGCGAGTTGAACTATATTGAACTCGGGATTTTGACAGATAAAGTATGAGATGACGTAAAAAGTGGCATTCTGTAAGGTAATTCCACCGTGAGTTCGACGCTCACTTCGCACTAAAACCCGATTCAAAGTGTCTAATTATAAGCATCTATTTTACGAGTGAAAATAGAAGAAATCATAGTTATATAGTGTATAAATAAAGTTATAAGTGAATAAGTGCCTATCTACTTAAGCGATAACGATGGCAAGAATGTTTTTGTTTAAATCTATATTAGAAGCTCACGCTTTGGATAAACTAGAAAAACGTCGACAATCTACCAAAATTCGAAGTTTATCTTTATTAACCCGAGATGACGACTATGTGAGCGTGTATAGATTGTCAAAGGAGCTAATTGACCAACTGGAATATGAGTTACTGCCTCTGGTAAAGCCCACAAAACGTCGAAGCAAAGAACTTTCAACTCGTGTAAAAGTAAGTTTATTTTACTAAGTATAAAGTTAATTTTGTAAGTATTTACACAGTTTATAATTGAAAGATTTGTAACCAAGCATACCATTATAAGAGAAACACTTCATGATAAGTGTTCCCTTTATGTGGATTCCCCGCTAGCTGTAGGCTTAAAATTTCATGTTAGTCTAAGGTACCCATAGTTATAATATTGGTATTCTATTAAGCATGAAATTAATCAAATTGGTCCCTGTTTTGATTTGACTAGATCCAGATAAAGTAGGTATTTAATTTTTTATTGATTTATTGTTTCACAGATATTATGCACCTTGTCATTCTTGGCTAATGGCAGTTATCAGAAAATTATTAAAGAAAACATAAGATCATATTTATCGCAACCATCAGCCAACCATCATCTGAATAATCCAGCCATAGTAAAAAAATATATAAGGTTTCCTCAAAATATACAAGAAAGACAAATGTTAAAAGGTATAATATATTATAATTTTTATTTTATTTATTAATTGACCCTTTGATTTTTACATTTTATATGATGGTTGATCATGTTAGTAATTATTGTAAATTACAGGTTCTACAAAAAGTTTGGTTTTCCAGCAGCTCTTGGGTGTATTGATGGCACTCTGATGGCAATGAAAAAACCAGCAGAGAATGAAGAACGCTTCTACACCGGTTCTTCTCTATGGAATCAACCAACCCGAACCGAACACCTGAAGCCTGAACCGAACAAGTGAAATAAAAATATTTGATTTTGGTATTGTTTATTGTATGTATTCTGTGGTGTGTGAGTCGGGCTTTTTCAATAAAACTGCGCTAGTATTCGTTAAGTGTTTAATTTAAATATGATAAAAAACTTACTTTAAAACTAAAAATCTTACTTTAAAAGCTAAAACACAACTCATACTGCTACACCCTATCTCTATTCTTGGCCTCAGCCAATGTTTCCAGCCCTTTCCCGACTGCAGCCACAGCTTCAGCTAAAATTTTATCCCTCTCTGCACTCCTCTCCAGAAACGACTGCAAGATCTGTATATTTAATCTTTGTATCTCCAGCTGCTGTTCTTCCACACTCAGGAATCTCTCAGTGGTGGTGGAGAATTCTGTTCACCGTTGTGATGATGGAGGAGCAGCAACTGAAGTTGTGTGATGTGATTCTGAAACGAGAACACCTATTAATACATGCATTAAAAAAGAAACTATGCGTTAAAACTAAATATTTGTTTCGAAAATGAAGTTTTGGTAGTTTGTACTTACACACAGAACTGCCTCAACTACTACGAACTGTCCTAGGGCGGCGAGAAAGTGAAGTAACTGAAGCAGCGTGATGAGGAGCTAAAAAGATAAATATTTACATAACTTACATGAAGGTTGTTTAGGTCATCACTTCTATGATTTACAATATTCATCTTGCTTGATATTATATTGAATAATGACCATCATAGACAACTACCAATAGTAAAAAAACCTTATTACTTAATTTGCTAAATATAAAATCTTTTGTGAGCAGATATGAAACAAAATGCTGTTATTAAATAGGTACACATGTATTTTTTAAACTACATTATAATCTCCATTTCCTTCATTCATAGTCAAGAATTGAGTAAAATTAAAATATTTATGAAATCAAGGAACAAACTTGAAACCAAGATTATCGCACATTTGTCAAGTGGTTTGCTTCAAGGAATGTTATGTGGTTCGAACATGTAAAAAAAGCACTGCTAACCTTGGTCCACTGTTTGAAGGTTTTGATAGTGCTATTGAGGCGCACGGCTAGTTCCTCCCACTGGTGTCGACTTCGCTCTCTGGTATTTTCTCAAGAAACACTTCGCCATGCCAGGGTTTCTTTCCATAAACTCTATCAGAGTTTCAACCTGAGCCGACGATGGGTGAGAGGAACGTATCTCATTTGGACTGAAACATTATTGTTGGATTAGAAAACAAAATAAACACTTTCTTTAATTAATATTATTTTTGAACTTCACAACAAGAAATATAAACTTACTTCATGATTATTTCACAATTATTATCGGCACTGAACAATCAAAACGTAAACAAAACAATGCAACGACGAGATGAAAATATTGTCCACAGATTATATTTTTTTTCGTAGGGTAAGCATAGATTATATAGATTATATACTATATATTCACGGCACGAATATAGAGTTTTCTGTTTATTTTTTACTTATTAGCTGCCTCAAATTCCTTTAAATAATAAATTGTAATTTAAACATCATATTTAGCTAAAATTCTGTATCAAAAACTGATAAAATGAAAAACCGATAAATCTCGACTTACATTTTGTTGAGTGTGGTAGTCACTAGTACAGTATTGGTCGCTTTGGAGCTCACGTCACTTCGCAAATGTTTAGGTGATGCTTACAGAATGCAAAATCAAGGTCATTTTGAACCTTACGCGAAGTGTAAGTGAATAGCGACGTGAAATGCGAGTTGTTGTCTGAATTTTACAGAATCGACGTACTGCTCTTGGATTGCCCCGTACACCTTGCCGAGCGACATAATCTGGAGCAAAATTTAGAAATCAGACTAAGCAAAGAAACTATAGGGGATATTTTCAAGGGTAAAAATAGAGAGCGGTTCATAGAATACTGCCTAAGTATAGCACAAAAGGTCATAGAAAGAAACAGAATTTAAGAAATAAAGCTATGTTTCATAGAATATATAATATATTTATGTGTTAACATAGAATTTAGATAGTAGAAAATAAGCAGTATAATAGACATAAGAACTAGCTCTAAGAAACCTGTATAAGTATAGATTAGTATAATAATAATGTAAAATAGAATTAAGATTATATTAGAATAGCAATAAAACTGTTAGATATAAGAAAAAGTAATCATAGTAAAATGTATAGCCTAATAAGAAAAATGAAAAAATAAAACCAATTGAAAAGTTTATTACCCCTAGTGAGAAATAAATAAAGAATAAAATAGTAGATAGATAGAATAAATGGGCATCCCACCCATAAGACTGATAGCGGAAGAAAGAAAGAAAGATATAGAATGAAGAATAAAAGTACGAGAGGCATAAAAGCGAGAACTAGTATGAATGTGGTTGAAGCATCTAGGCGCCAGCTTTGTTGGTGGAGAAAGTATATACAGGGTGTCCCAAAACTCAACGTCAAGCCGAAACGGGGTGACAGGATTGATCATAACCATCACGAGAAAAATCTGAAAAAAAATCTATCCCATGCAGTTTGTAAATTATGGGCATTTTAAGAAAAACCTAGAAATTTGATCAAACTGTACCATTTTTCGGTTATTGTGGTTATTCTTTTTTATTTTTGTTCATTTGAACTTTGGAAACGTAATCCTAAATAACATTTCTAGAATCCCAATAAAAAATAATGACACAATTGCCTCAAGTTTCCGAGAATTGAGACTATTTGTTAAACTACGAATTTAAAATTTTCAAGATTCGTCGACTTTGACAGGCCCTCCTATAAAAAAAATGTACTAGAGTGCCTTGGCAAGTGGCATTAAAAGTTGGCGCATTTAATCAGAATTCTAAAATGGTACAATACTTGTTAGTTCCATACAATAGAAAAGAGTAAAAAAATTAAAACCTCAAGTAACCCGATTTTTGCTATCACATTTTACTCAGTTAAAATGTTTTTAATTCGCACAAGCTCTAGGTAGGTTCTTAATTTTAAGACAAAATGATGAGAGAGATGGATAATGGGTATGGGTACGCATTTCGCAGTGCAAGTAAGAGATTTCCTTGACCAGGAATATCCGGGAAGGTGGATTGGACGTTCAGGCACTATCTTGTGGCCCGCCCGTTCACCAGATTTAAATCCCCTGGATTTTTTCTATTGGGGAGTTCTCAAAGAAAAAGTTTACTCAAAGCCCATTGATCACGTAGCCGACCTACGTGAACGCATTTCTCAAGCAGCTGAGGCGATCAACTCTCGAAGATATGCCCGACTTATAAGTAGATCTTTTTTAAGAAGATGTAGGGCTTGTATTGAGGCTGATGGTAAACAATTTGAACATTTATTGTAATAAAAATGTTTTTTCTCTATCTGACTTTTAGTCCAACAAACCTAATTATTTTACTAACTTTTTTTCACTTTGGTAAAAGTGGCGTCACTATCTGTCTCGCTCACTCATGACAAACATACCCATTATCCATCTCTCTCATCATTCTGTCTTAAAATTAAGAACCTACCTACAGCTTGTGCGAATTAAAAACATTTTAACTGAGTAAAATGTGATAGCAAAAATCGGGTTACTTGAGGTTTTAATTTTTTTACTCTTTTCTATTGTATGGAACTAACAAGTATTGTACCATTTTAGAATTCTGATTAAATAAGTATAAGTATAAGTATAAGTATTTTTTATTTCTCTCATCACATTTATAAATATACAGTTTAGAGACAAGTTATCACTTCACAGAGACTGGTGTCTATTGTAGGTAAAACCTGTATTACAGATCACCAGGCTAACCCTCCGTCGGACATATAACTTATACCAAATTCACTGTTCAAGATTTATAAACATAGTTAAATTAGTTGAATGAAATTCTGAATTAAGTTACATAATAGATGAATTAAATTATACACTTTAAATTAAATTTCATTAGATTTAAACATTAGATTACATTTTACATTAAATAAGTTAAATTAATATAGAATAAAAAATACTGATAAATTAATTACATTTAAAAAGAAAATAGATAATTCAAAAGGTACATATTTCAAATGTCAAGAAAATCAAGAATACATTAACGTCGATTTGGTGGAGCGTAGATATATTGGATTGTGTGTGTGTGTGTGTGTATGAGTGCGGATTAAGTGAGAAGAATAATCGTGTGTGTGTAAGTATACGTGTATTGTTGTGAGTGTCATCGAAAGGTCAAGTCAAGGGTTTCAATAAAAGTTCTGTTGCATTGTAATCAATGTTCTGCAACCACGAGGAAACTTCCCTTTTGCAGTTTTTTCTGGTGAGGGGATAGATATTCAATTTTTGGTTGATATTATTGTATAGAAATGGACCCAGGAAACCATAAAAATTATATGCTAGGCTGGACCTATATCTCGCTGTTGCACAGACAGTGGTATTTCTTCTTTTACCCTCAAAAGATTTTGGGTCGTAAAGAAGTTCGGAATGTTTTTTGGCGACGGTCAATAAAATGAAAAGTTGTCGAACTGTCAGTACTTTACATCGTTGATATAAATCCACTGTAGGATATCGTAAAGGAAGGAAAGAACTAACTTTCAAAATGGCCCTTTGAGCTCTCTCCAACCTCAGTAAGTACGTTTTAGCGGTACCACCCCAGGAGGTTATACAATATGTTAATAAGGATTGGCCTAATGCAAAATAAACTGATTTGATGATGGAGGTGTCAGCAATGTGACGAAGAGATTTAAATATATATATGAGTTTACGAATCCTAGGAACTAGGGCGTCAATGTGATGATGAAAATTTAATCGGTTGTCAATGATTACGCCAAGATACTTGATTGTATCTGTTTTATATAAACGTGGACAATCACATAAATTATTGCTTGAATTATTGCAGTTGTGTGAGATAATTTCAAGGTTTGGTACGTCTTGATTTCTAATTGTGTACGTCATGTACTTGGTTTTGTCCACGTTTAGTGTGAGGATGTTGTCACAGAGCCATTTAGACACTTTATTGAAACCATTTTGGGCGTAACTATAGACCTCTTCCCAAGTGTCACCATAGAAGAGTAGTGCAGTATCATCGGCGAATGTAATCACCTTCCCATTGGTCATGTCCGTATTGCATAGGTTATTTATATACACTAAGAACATGGTTGGGCCGAGGATACTGCCTTGGGGGACGCCATATTCAATTGGCAGTTCATCACTCACCCAGTCATTCACTTTAACTAATTGCGTTCTGCCGTTTAAATAGTTTGCAAATAAATTCAGTGTTTCCCCTCTTATACCGAAAAACTCTAGTTTGTTAATCAAAATGGGGATAGACACTGTGTCAAATGCTTTGGCTAAATCCAGATAGATGGCTAGCGTCTTCTTTTTGTTATCTAACTTCGATATTATGAAGTCTGTTAATTGATGAAATGCGCCAACTTTTAATGCCACTTGCCAAGGCACTCTAGTACATTTTTTTTATAGGAGGGCCTGTCAAAGTCGACGAATCTAGAAAATTTTAAATTCGTAGTTTAACAAATAGTCTCAATTCTCGGAAACTTGAGGCAATTGTGTCATTATTTTTTATTGGGATTCTAGAAATGTTATTTAGGATTACGTTTCCAAAGTTCAAATGAACAAAAATAAAAAAGAATAACCACAATAACCGAAAAATGGTACAGTTTGATCACATTTCTAGGTTTTTCTTAAAATGCCCATAATTTTCAAACTGCACGGGATAGATTTTTTTTCAGATTTTTCTCGTGATGGTTATGATCAATCCTGTCACCCCGTTTCGGCTTGACGTTGAGTTTTGGGACACCCTGTATAAAAAAAAAAAAAAAAAACATCAGATGAGTCCTCCTACTCAGGGCAGAGAGGGAGGGACTGTCAGACTCGTACTGACTAAAATCCACGGTGTCCTTCAATAGCCCTTTACGTTCCGGGGTTACGGTAATTCATAAGTCCCGCGACCTCGGAAGACTTTAGCCCTCTAGAGGGGTCCCCGTCATTTTTGCTGACACTCTTTGAGCCGCGCGTGGAACACAACGCGCCGTCGGCAACGGCATGGTCGGACAGCGAGTAATGGGCAACTCGCTGCCCGCATGCCCACGCCTTCGGTGGCCGGAGATCGTCTGCAGACGTCCGTCGCCGTGGGCGTCTACCAGTGCGGCTGGGGTGGAAGGAGGACGCTGTCCTCTCCCTCAATGGAAATGGGTGATACTAGACCTAATTTGTCGCAATAGGTATTTTATAGGAGATTGTTCGATTACTTTAAAACAATCCAGTTTGGACCCCAAGTTAAAATTAGATAGGGACTTTATTATACACACCATATTACGGGTATTCACAATTGTAACTTATAAATAAGGTGCTAAAACCATTTTCTCAAAATATCATTTGGATGGATTTGAGAAAGAAGAAACAATAAACCTATAAAATAAAATATAAAAAAAATAGGAATTGAATCATCCCTTCCAAAGAATACATCCAATTACCGAACACCATGCAGTCACCCAAATTGATACAAAACACTTCAACAAAAATTGTATTTTCGCACAATTTAGCATAATCTACGACACAAAAACCTGAACCATGTAACATCAATATTTCAATTAAGCATCGCCGATATCCGACACACAGGTTAATGAGATTACACTATTATTATTTATTGTTAATTGTTAATATAAATTGCTGCCTCGCAATTTACTAGGCGCAGATTTATATCGATTTGTATTAGGAATTTGATGGTTATGTTTTATGGAATTAGGTGCAGCCCTCCTTGTGATGGGTAATGCGGAATCGTTAGTTAAGATCACTATCTCGGGTTAAGAAATTAGCTGTGATTGGTTTAACTTAAATTTTGTTTATTTTCTCGAGTAAACATATATAATGGTAAAGTCCTAGATGGATTAAAATCACCTTATTGGTAAATTTCTTCAATAAGGTCAGGTCAGGGTTATTAAAACATTCGTGATGCGAAAATCTAACAGCAGTATTCTCTAACTGGGAATCGAAGCCAGGACATCATCAAATTAACGAAGCTCTTTCTCCACTAAGCTTAATTAGATTTGCCCGGGTTGTGTTCCACGCGCGCCTCAAGGAGTGTCAGCATAGTGACGGGGCCCCCTGTAGAGGGCCAAAGCCTGCCGGGGTCGCGGGACTCACAAATTACCGTGACCCCGGTACGTAAAGGGTTATTGAAGGACACCGTGGATTTTAGCCAGTCTAGTCTGCAAGTCCCTCCCGCCCTGCCCTGGGTGGGAGGACTCATTTGATGATTTTACCACGATAAAAGAAAAACTTAATTAGATAAGTAATTTAAACTGTTACTTAAAAGTGATCAAGTGTAATACGGGTGCACTTTTGAATTGAAAATGCATGATGACATCATTAATCAAATTAATTTAATCCATTAACTTGGACACTGAAAAATAATGGAAACGTCTGTTTTGATATTTTTAATCAATGAATAGATATAGAAATATAAAACGCATTAAAACTTGGGAGAGGGTTTTTAAATTATATCTAAAATGTAAACGAAGTAAGTATTAAGAATTTTAAAAGCGTCCTATCTTATTCGATTTTGGCTTACGTCAACCAACATTGATGAAGATAGGATAAGACGGAAAAGACAAAAATACAGGTCTTAAAAAGTACCAAATGCAGATTTTTTATTATCTAACTGATAGACTAATTAGTCTTTTTCAGTCATCTCGTGTTTTATCTTAATTTCAATACAAAGTCCACTCTGATGTACAGTCACGAGCAATAAAATGTATACACTTAATAAAATCCGAACGCGATTTACTCGTGAAATCCTGATTTGTCCTTTGAAACAAGACTTATTTTGTAACGGCATAGCTTCCAAAATAGAAGGTTGATGAAGACGCAAAAGTTGTATAGAAATATTAGGAGAGAAACGTTTTTGAATTCTGCTAAGTGTTTACATATAATTCCTCGTGACTGTACATATACGTAATACCAAAAGTCCGTTTTTTTTATCGTTGTAAAATCATCTAATGTAACCCCCCACCCAGGGCAGAGCGGGATCGACTGTCAGACACGTACTGACTAAAATCCACGGTGTCCTTTAATAGCCCTTTACGTTCCGGGGTCACGGTAATTCGTACAGTCCCGAGACCACCAAAAGTCCAAACGAGAAATTTCGATGGCATGTATTATTATACCCCTGACCACACCTATCTGATACACACTGTTATAGTTATTATTAGTTTCTGTCATCTGTAAATCATGTTGATCCATGTCTGTCTGTAGACTTCAAAGAATTTCGTTTGTTACTTCTGTCTCGTTTCATGTAAATAATTGGGTATATATATCATTGTTGTACAATCATTATAGACAGGCCTGTTGGCCTAGTGGTTAGTGACCCTGACTGCTATGCCGGAGGTCGTGGGTTCGATTCCCACCCAGGACAAATGTTTGTGTGATGAGCACGATCATTTGTTCTGTGTCTGGTTGTAATTTATCTATAATATGTATGTTTTTAGAAATATATAAGTATGTTTATCAGTTGTCTAGTACCCATAACACAAGTTCTGCTTAGCTTGGGACTAGATGGCGTTGTGTGATAGTTGTGGAATATTTATTTATTTATTTAGAACGGGACATTGGCATCCTCTTGTTAGCGAGACATTTGACAATGTGGTGATTTGATTGTTTTTGTTTGGGATGTTTTTTGAAGTGAAAACTTCTTTAGCGGCGTTGTGCACTTTTTTGGTAGGGTAAAAAATGTTAAACTCGCGTCAGGACACGTGACCTGATCGAAAATTCGTAAGACGGCGCAGGACGCTTGTGCGAATGTTCGTGTGTGTTTATTACTATTGAAGTTTTCACTTCTGCCGGCACTCCCAGAGTGCAACCCTTCGTTTTTTTTATTCTATCACGTCTCTGGATAGTTTTAATTTTATGATCTTCAAAGTGAGTGTCATAAGTAGCTTTTATGATAAGTTTTTAAAAGTTGATCCAAACACACAATACAGTGCAGAGTGTCGTTGTAAAACTTATTATTTATCAAATGTCTGGTTAAGAAAGTAGTACGAAAGTTTATTTAAAGGGATGCAAATATTGTTTTAATTTTCAAATTAAATATTAATGGGATTTTTCCTTTGTCGTGAGTGTTTACAAACATTTAAACTCACATACACAAACATCCAGAACTGGACTACATGTAGGTAGATCATACAAAACGTTAAATTGTACTCAGTGAATCTCTCAGTTACTGTTTCACACGCAAAAAAACATGTATTACAGATTTTAAGACAATATTCCAGACTACGGGCTAACAACACCTTTTTTTTTACGTGGTAAAATGATTGATTCCGAACCCCCCCCCCCTATATAAAATGCACTTGTTACCACTCCAGCGGCTGTATTATGACGTCTTAAAACAAGGCTTGTTCCAGTGAGTGAAAGAGACGGAGCTATACAAGTCGTCTACCTCGTTCACTCACCGGAACAAGCCTGGTTTTAAGACGTTATAATACAGCACCAGGTGGCCTACCATGACGTTGGTAAAAAGTGAGAGTAATTCCAGTGTGGGAACGAGGTGACGTTAGATAACTTGTATAGCACTGTCTCTTTCCCACACCGGAATTAATATCGCCTTAAGACGTCATGGTTAGGTCACCTGAACTCACACCAAAAAATTAATCAGCTACAAGAAATTATTTTTAGCCTGAGGGAGAGGACAGCGTCCTCCCTCCATCCCAGCCGCAGTGGTAGACGCCCACGGCGTCGGACGTCACAGGACGATCTCCGGCCACCGTAGGCGCGGGCATGCGGGCAGCGAGTAATGGGCGACTTGCTGTCCGACCATGGACCATGCCCGGGTCGACGGCGCGTTGTGTTCCACGCGCGCCTCAAAGAGTGTCAGCATATTGACGGGGCCTGTAGAGGGCCAAAGCCTGCCAGGGTCGCGGGACTTACCCATTACCGTGACCCCGGTACGTAAAGGGCTTGTGAAGGATACCGTGGATTTTAGACAGTACAAGTCTGACAGTCCCTCCCGCCCTGCCCTGGGTGGGAGGACTCATTTGATGATTTTACCACGCAAAAAAAAAAAAAGCCGCAATTCCTCAGTACTAAATAGGTACGTATGGTACAACATCGTACATACAAACGTCTGTCTAATTTTATTATCCTACGATAGATGACATTCATACATCACACAGACTCGCCCATCAATCCGACGTGTGCGTTTGTCTCTGTCCGCGTTTCTACGGAACTAATTCTAATGGCCGTGTTTGTTACTGAAATAATTTCAGTTGTAGGTATGTGATTGAATGCGGGCGTTCTATTTTCAGGTAAGGTGAGAAAGATGGTGCTACAGGTAGTTCTGAAATCATCTCTTGGTGAGAGATCACGGTCCAATCGAACATACTACCACGTTATGAGTGTTCACAATCATATTGTGACGTCATGCTCGCTCTTAAATAAACAATAATCATAATTATGCAAAGAACATAATTAAATATTATTAAAAATTAATTTGCACAAAGTTTTTTGAAGTGAAAACTTTTTTAGCGGCGTTGTGCACTTTTTTTGGAATGGGAAAAAAATGTTAAACTCGCGTCAGGAGTTTGTTCGTGTGTGTTTATTACTATTGAAGTTTTCACTTCTGCCGGAACTCCCAGAGTGCAACCCATCGTTTTTTTTTTGCTATGCGCATTTTCAATTGACAGTTGATATTCGAAGGGCGTTGACATGTTCAGCCTTATCGTGGTCGCATAGCATTTAATTTTTATTCGATAAGTGCGAACGATTTACAATTGCAAAATCTTTGACATTCGTTCGAGATTTCTGCATTCTTTGAGGATTCATTTGTTTATAAAACAATTATTGTAAAAAATGGAGTCGCACCTGGGCAAAGTGATTAACCGCTACAATCCTCAATATATTTGTTTGCGTAAATTTTTGAGTTGTGAGTCGAGTAATTTCGGTGATATCGAGCAGTCTACGCTGTACTAGAACATAAAATTACGCGACTCAAAACTCAAAAAATTATAGGTCTGGTTATATATCAGCCTTAATCTCTCGGGCGATTTATAATTGAAAATGATAAAAATCAACGTCCAATGAACGACTGTCTGTTATGTACAGACGTTTGTACGTTAGGCGCTGGGGCGTTTTCGCTTATGTACATCCGGATGTACGTAACGCGCCCGAGAGGTTAAGGAATCCTACCATAGTAAAACTTATACCATAAATAGAAGATCACATTTGTCCCTCACACACTCCAATACTTAAGATCAGCAAGTAAATAAAAACAGTGAAATTATGTGACGTCTCACTGGTAAGTCGCCTACGATCCGTCGCGCGTCCTCCACTGTGTGGGTTTCATTAATTTATTAACACATGTTACATCTCGTTACTCGTAAACTGGACTGGTTAGATATGGGAACTGTGGCTCTTTGGTTCATATTATGGGGCTGCGATCGTCTGCCTTTACTGACCACTGCCTGGAACGTTGTCTTACCCTGGGAAATATGAAGCTGACATGTTTTTTTGTATTGTATCAATTATTTTATTAGGTGTCCGAGTTGTATTCGTATAAAAGGAAGTTAGAAAGTGGCCGGCGTCGGGTGAGTACAAAATTGTGTGGTGATTGTTAAGGTATGTTATGTGGTGTGTGGCTCTAAAGAATGCTCAAAATTATGTAGTAACAAAGTATGGATTCAGTACATCAGTTTTTCCAACAGCGCTGGAAGTTTTTATTCACGTTAACAACTTATCTATGAGTTGTAGTTCGTATCTTGTGGAGAACCCAAATAGGTGCATTAATTTGTGTCAATTTCATAATTACTGCTTACCAAAACGCTTTAGGAAAACATATTTAGAAAACTGGCATGATAGAACCAAAAAGATGAAATGTTGTGAGTCAGTTTGTGTCTTCCACCATCGCGCTCAAGTGAGGAAGACAGGAAAGATGATGCATGTGACCCAGATAGGGAAGCATATTGGTATAAAATTCACGATTTTTAACATATTGTACTTATGCTTATCAACTCACTAAGATAACAAACATAAAACTCAGTCCCTAATTTCAAAAAATCTATATTTCGCGATAACTTTGAAAGTTATCACTAACACTTTCAGCGGTAAAATGAAACGTATAAAAACTTCTATTGCGTGTAAATTTAAAATGAAAAATATGTGAAAGGCTGCTGTGAGTGAGCCGAGAGGCAGAGACGAAGGACCTTGCTAACTTAATGTGGAGAGGGATCTTTTTATTTTGTGGTTGATTGCCAGCAAACATGTGCTATACTTATCTGTAATTTTCAAGTTTTGACAAACAAATTGAAGCGAATATTTTAAGAAAAATAAATGATGTTGCTATTTAATTATTTATTTTTAATAACCCTACACTTTATATATTCAGAAAAAATTAACGTCAAATAAAAATCGGATGATACAATGAAATAAACAACCTAAACCTAATCAAATGAAATGATACAAATTAATATAAATAATAGTACTTCAATTACCGGAATAGTTTGTTATTTAAATGAACAGTTATAAATAATATTAATGTTTGACAGTATTTATATTTAATTTGCATTGCTATTAGAGAGAGTTAATTGAATGTCTGTCATCGTTGCGAATAGTTTGGCACACGAAATGCCTGTTGCAGCACTTGATGAAAGTCAAAATGAATTACTAGAAGTCAACGTTAAACACTAGCTATTGTGATTCAGCATAATGTGCTGGTCGAAAAACAAGTAACACTAACAATATTATATGTAATTCTAGTTGTAAACTGAGTTAGTATCTTGAAAAACAAGCAAAGATTTAGAAAACAAATACTTCAAATACAAGTAAAGAGAATGTTATGTTAATTTTTATCTGTTGTTACTTATTTAATTAGAAGATCAATCAAATGGCCAATTTCAACATTCTACATAAAAAATCGAGACAAGTTTTTTAAAATAACTACTATTTTAGAACTGTAGGTGGCGCTATCAGTCATGGAAGATATAAACTACCGGTGTTACGTCAACGGATTTAGAATCAATCTCAAGCTAGCTTTAGCTTTGATTTTATATATATATTTGATGTACATAATAATTATAAAAATTACCTAGTGTCTTATTAGAGATATCTCGTAAAATAACCTTCACCGCCATTTCATACCAGAAAATATCATAAATTAATTCAGATGTTATTGAAACATTTACCACATAATTTAACTTTATTATTAAAACTGAGTAATAGTAAACAAAAATAATGGATATAATCAATAAAAAATATTGCAAGTACAATTTGATAGCCAAGAAAAAGGTCCCTTTCCACACTAACCGAGCACCACATAAAACCTTATAAACGCCACTAAATAGTCATCTTTATACGACTATAAAAGTCGGCCATCTTTAAATACATTTATCAATAAATATATCAGGAGTTCTTACATTAATTCTGACCGTAAATTGATCTCGTCATGTGGATCACTTTGTATCCATATAAGGATATTGTATCGAACTAATTTATGTTTCAAATATTATGTGGTCGTAAATTGGAGTATTTTTATAGGTTTTCTGAAATGAAAGAAAGGTTATAAACACAGAACGGTAGATATGAAGGATTTCTTCTAACAGCCTGTAAAGTTCCCCGATACGACATTTCGACAGACGTTGTCGACCTGTCGTAACACATATAGTACCTTAAAACAAATATTTTAATCCGGAAACCTTTTTTTTCTGTCGATATAAAAGTATGTATAATTCTAGCATATGCTCTGTAGTATGCGCCTACCGTCATGAGAAAGAGTCGTGAGTTTATGTTTGTATTAATTATAATAGGTAATTAAATTAGCGTTACTTGGCATCAACTACCGCCACACAAAAGACTAGTCCAATAAAAATTACACAGCATAACAAACACAAACGAATCACCGAAGAAAATTAATTAAAACCAGTTTCTACACAACCCCTAACTGGCAACTATCCCCAGTTTAAAACAGAACGGAACAACAATACCATCTACCATCCGTAACATGCAATAGTACCGAAAACCAGACCTTTTTAGTCTACAATAGAAATTATCAATCACTTGAATTTACGGCGCGGAACCAAAGCTTGCTTTTTCCACTATAAACCGTATAAATTTGGATGAAAGCTAAATATTTAACTGACTTGTATACGACGAGCTCCTCCTAAATGTGTCGCATAAATTCGGTCAAGTAAAAAGTCGTCAACTCTTCGGCGTAAGGTTAGCGTGGATACGACGATAATTATGATGTTACAGTCGAAGCAAAACGCGGTAAAAGAAGTTCAAAGTACAGTAAGTAAGAGATCAATTTTGTTTAAAGTATATTTCCTCTTAGCCGCGTTGCAATTGAAATTTAATTTTAATTCATGTTCATTCAAGATAAACCGAATATAATACCAATAGTATAGGAGTTCAATGCAGCCTTGCGGATGCCGGAGGCCTGCAGGATTTACAATATAACGGCAGCAGTCAGTATTTAATAGGCTCTCAATGCGTCAAAAAAGACACCTACTGGTTAACAGTAAGTTGCAGTTGCAATAAAAATTTAATCTACTTGAAATAAGTCTAGTTCTAAACCATTTTACTTATTGTTCCTAATATTCTGATAAAATTTAAAAGCATTTGCTATAAACTGAGAACAAAACACACACAACACTTTAGAGTCTAGACATAAAATGGTGTAAAATTCCAAAACAGTAAAGCACTACAGCACATCCACACTAACCTCACCCCTCCGTCGCCATTAAACGCAATAGTTACGGTTACATAATTTATTGTTTTTCATCTTTGAAATCTTAGCGGAGTCAAGTTGTATAAATCATGCGTTAATGCCAGAGTATTATACAAATTCAAATTTATAACATGATAAAATTGCCGAACGGGCGCCCCCCTGGCCCCCTTCCACTGGGGGACGTAAACTACGCTGCCCTTAATTCATTAGAGATCGGGTTCGGTTTTGAGTTTTTGACTTTTGAGATTGAATATCAAATGTAGGTGCTGACAGTTTCTTGTCTGGGGGTGATTCGTTTTCTGATGGTGATTTTGTGTTGTTTTTGAGTATGTTGGGGACTTGGAGTATGTTAGGTAGTTGTATTGTTAAAGATTGTGTGCTCAGCACTTTGCTTGTCGTGAATTTGTGAGTAGCTTTTGGAGGTCTTCAAGTCAAGATCGAATGAATGGGTTACTTCTAGGCAAGCATGCTTCACCTCCAACCACATCTTCGCTTACCATCAGGAGACATAGTCGTCAAACGGTCAATAGCGAGTCTGTCGCTAAATACATAATAAGTCTTTTTTAAATTTTAACCGAATTTGTATTTTTACTACAAATAGTGTAAGGTCACCTAGACATATGTCTAAATATCATGCAAAGACTGTGTCAATAATTAAATTTAAGTGCTTTATTTTAATTATTTAAGAATAGTCTATGTACAAATATTTAACTGAATTAAGAGTTGACTCTCACACAACTGATCCCAGATACTAAACCATGTCACACGCTTTACATATTACACGTTTAAGAACGAGTAAAAGATTACAACCATGTGTCTAACTCAACTTTGATGGAGATAACAATTTTTATCTACGAACCCATAAATATGAAAGTGTAAATCAAAAACACAAGGTGACGCCATAAAAAAACATGTTACACAAACTGTCACAACCCTTTTGTAAGAGATGATATACACATTTCTTCCACACAAATCTTTCTTTCTATTCAAAACCGCTCAAAGGCATTTTTTCACACAATCGAATAACTCAATTCAAAAATAGAAAATTAATAATCGTCTAAAACCGATTGCGAGCGAAAAAGGCCGATTATCATCGACGCAATTATATCAGTGAGTTTGATTTATATGGATTTTGGAGTTAAACCTCTTTCTTTCCTATTCAGGTTTAATTGAATGATCAAATCGGATGGCATTAGCGGGGCTCCTTTGTCTCTCATTTGTTTAAACAATGGGTATCAATCGGTGGTCGGCTTGCGGCGTTTTTTGTAGTTCATGCCGATTTTTTGAGGTTTCGAGCGGTTTTCTTTAATGGTTTCCCCTTTTTATGTTAGGTAAAGTAATAAAGGATTTTAGAACAGTTGAATTTCGTTAATAGTGATCTATTCCTGGCATACTAAAAAAAACAATTTGAATTGCAAAATGTTTTTGTTTGCATAGTATAATTATAATACTCGTATTATAACATTAAATTGGACACACCAAAATGAAATACCAGAAAAAGCGAAACGGTAAATGATACTGACCAATTGACAACCCCTTTGTAATATGTTATTTAATAAAAAACCTTTATTAATTAACGCACAGCCCCCGAAAATCATTGTCCAAACATTCACCCCTTAAAACGTAAACATCAAATACACCAAATATTTAGCAAAATCAGCACCAAAAGTTATTAATACAGCAGCCGGACCGTCCATAACTAATAATTATATTTTGTCGTCCATCCGTAACAAATATGTCCCAATACGGTGATATCGGTATGGTGTTTACCCCCTACAACCCCACCTTTTTACCCCTTTCACCCCCCAACTACCCCCATATTTAATGCGGGTACCCGATATTCAACTCTGCTGTATTGGTGTACCTTAATAAATTTAACATTAAAATCACGGTTAAGGGTTATTAGTATTTTGTTTTGATAATTTGGAAATATCGTTTTTGTTACAGCTATTTTTAATGTGATCCTTATAATTATGGAGCTGAGTGAACATTTTTGGGTTAATTTTATTTTTATTTGAATGGGAAAGCTGTATGTTTTGATATTAGCTTTTATATGAAAAATTTGAAAATATTCTCCACGAAGAAAAAGGTTTTATTTTTTAAACGTTGCTATGTAAGAAATTATCTTGTCAATTAAAGTCACATGAACAAACAACTATACCCCAAAAACATGAAGGCCATACAAGTATTTATTTACGAACGGGAATTGAACCCACAGCACTGCTCAAACCGTGCCATAACTTTTAAACATAGATATAACCAAGATTAGAAAATAAAAATCGGCCATACCACAATATTAGATACACATAAATGACTTTATTTAGCACTCATTTTCCTGATTTCCTGATAAGCATTTCCTTGTATGGGCATCAAAAGTGAACGTGTTCTAATTTTATGAGATAAGTTCGATCTATACACGTGTCTGACATTTTATTTTATATTAAATAATAGATATTTAATTCATTATCATCACCTAGTCATAAAAATAGCTTTTAAATACTAACGCTGTGTCTATAAATTAATGGTCATTTTGTTAAATATTTAAAACCTCATTCAATTAATTCAATGGCCATGAGTCACATTCCTTCTCAAAATAATTTATCTATTTTTTGCTTACCATTACCTTTTTTTTTGTGGTAAAATTATCAATTGAGTCTACCCACCTTGAACGGAGCGACTGTATGGAAAGACTGTCAGACTCTTCATCATCATCATCATCATCATCCACAGCCCACCCACTGCTGGGTATAGGCCTCTCTTTGCTTGTGCCAAGCTCCACGGTCTTGCGCCAGCCTCATCCAGGACACTCCCGCAATGGCAACAATGTCGTCTGCCCATCTCGCCGCCGGGCGGCCAACACTTCTTTTTCCACTCCCACTGTCAGACTCTTACTGACTAAATATCAACCTTTTCTTTTCTGTCGCCCTTTGCGATCCAGAACCATGATATCCTTTTAAGACAATATTTAGTAGGACGCTACTGACTGTTTAAATTGTGACTGTTTTGTCTGATTTTTGCCTAGTGGTTCGATATCATCTTCAATTCGATATCATCAAACTTGTGTTAGTCACCGATCTGCAGGTTAACCGCGTGCTGGGCTACAGCTCATTTTCTAAAGGAGACCTACGTCCCAGCATTGACGAAAATTGAAAGCTGATTTTTCTTTTTCTTACAAACCCACTGTTTGCTCTTAGCCTTTATCTAGCCTAGAAGCAAAGATGAGGTTTAGATGAAGCTAGCTCAAGAACTTGAACTCTTGCGCACACATTAAACTGTTCGGCGATAACTAACAGGATGGTGATCGCAAGCCAGGCGGACCTAGTGAGGCCAAACACCGCTAGTGAGATCGCTTAGCTGTCACCACAGATTACAGAAAGCCTGGTGGCCTACACTGACGTCAGAAAGCGAGAGTATTTCTACTGTGGGAACGAGATGGCGCTAGATGATTTGTATAGCTCTGTTTCTTTCGCACTGTGGAACTACAATCCAACGCCCCCTGTGGTAACGTTACCCACAGTGCATGCCACTCACCCCAATTATATCATGCATCAGCCATACAAGAGAAATAGATCAACAATTTCAATGCGTACAGTCAGAATATTCTGATAGACATACCCAAAATAAGACCCATTTCCCCATACGTCATGATATACGAAAAGTACCGACTTCCCAGCATACCGACGTCTACAGTCTGACGGGAAACAGAAGCATGGTATCAGGCAACCGTTTCAACATCGTCAGAGCTCAGATAAACACAGCACACCACTTTTGCACCGCCACAGATAAGTATAAGCACTTAGCACACAAACTATGCATAAGCACAGCTTTTTGATAACTCGCCGACGGTACTCGTGAGGAGAAAAGTGTTTGGAAAATCAGACATTTTTTTCCATTGGTTAAGAAAATGGTGGCTATTTTTGAAGTGAAAACTTCTTTAACGGCGTTGTGCACTTTTTTGGAATGGGTAAAAATGTTTAACTCGCGTCAGGACACGTGACCTGATCGAAAATTCGTAAGACGGCACAGGGCGCTTGCGCGAATGTTCGTGTGTGTTTATTACTATTCAAGTTTTCACTTCTGCCGGCACTCCCAGAGTGCAATCCGTCGTTTCTTTTTTTTTGCAACGGCGCGTTGTGTTCCACGCGCACCTCAAGGGGTGTCAGCATAGTGACGGGGCCTGTAGAGGGCCAAAGCCTGCCGCGGGTTTCAGAAATTACCGTAACCCCGGTACATAATGGGCTATTGAAGGACACCGAGGATTTTAGTCAGTCAAGTCTGACAGTCCCTCCCGCCCTGCCCTGGGTGGGGGAGGACTCATTTGATAATTTTACCACGCTAAAAAAAAGTATACGATAAGTCATTTAAATGTTATGCCACCGCTGTAAGAATCCTGTGCATGGTCGATCCATTGAATTGAGAGATTCAGTTTTTTGAATCGTCTGTCGTGTTTTTTACAGGGCGTGAAAATATACGAGTATAAGTTTTAAACGCAATGTAAAAGTTAAAGAACGATCATCGAATCGATGATCATGAATGATGCTATTAGGTCCACAAGCAGTTACTTACTCCAATTCTATTTTTTTCCAACTTATGTTACCGAATACTGTTTCCTATTTTCAGAGAGACTCAATAATAAATTAACCATTGAAATTAACTTCAAAAGATAAACAAGCACTCTTCCACCTTTTCTATTTCTAACTATAAGTTCTGATAAGTCTCATTAATTGTCCTATGTGACTCTCAATAAATAATTATTTTCCATTCTTATTTTCGATCACTTTCATTCATCTTTTTATCTTTCCCAGCACTTTTCTCACCACCAGTACGCGTGTACAGAACACCTCACGTCTGGCGATCACGCGCACATTTAGCGATCTCTGATTAAGTCAATAGGTGGCGCGCGCGTCGCCGCTCACACATGCATTATTTACTCCAACTCGGAGTCTGTGGGTTATGTAACACGCTGGTTATTGGCGTCGAAACGTGGCAGGATTGGAAACAAGTGCTGAACACTGGCCAGTATTGATTTGACAGTTGTGTATAGGTTGGTATAATCCTTTTTTTTGTGGTAAAATCATCAAATGAGTCCTACCCTTAAGCCTTTGTCAAGCAGACAGGCGTGACGAATGCGAAGCGAGACGTTTTTATTTGTAATGTATGGAATTGTTTGAATCCAGTCACATAGAAAAGCGAAAGCGATCCGATAGCGTGACAGAACTATCGGACTGACGTCTCGCTTCGGTTCGGTATCGCTTCGCTTTCGCCTGTCTATTTGACAAAGGCACTACTTTCCGACTAGCTGACTAAAATCCACGGTGATCCTTCAATAGCCCTTTACGTTCCAGGGTCATGATTACCTGATGACAAAGTCCCGCGACCACGGCAGGCTTTGGCCCGCTAAGGAAGGCTTCGTCCGATTGCTGACAGTTCTTTAAAGCGCGCGTGGAACACGACGCGCCGTCGACCTGGGCGTGGCCCATGATCAGACGGCGAGTCACCTATTACTCACCATCCGCACGCCCGCGAAGTATCGCGAGCATAGGAGTATCCTAAGGTGCCATCCCAAAATAGAAAAGGCACTTTTTGATGTCGCACTAACTGTAACTCAGAGGTAATTCTATATTATAAAGTTGTTCCAAATCGAAAATACCAGGGTATTAATTTTGTCTCGTTAACTCCAACCCTGAGGGCTAGGTTCGAGATGGTACAAGATAAAGTCTTTAAAAAAAAAAAAACATCAAATGAGTCCTCCCACCCAGGGCAGAGCGGGAGGGACTGTCAGACTCGTACTGACTAAAACCCACGGTGTCCTTCAGTAGCCCTTTACGTTCCGGGGTTACGGTTATTCGTAAGTCCCGCGACCCCGGCAGGCTTTGGCCCTCTAAAGCGGGGCCCCGTCATTTTGCTGACACTCTTTAAGGCAACCCTGAGGGCTAGGTTCGAGATGGTACAGGATAAAAATTCTTGGAAAAAAATGGGGAAGACCTTCGCCCAATAGTGGGACAGTGTGGGATAGCCAAAGAAAAACGTTAAGTTAACACCGCTTACTTTTAACAACGACAAAGTATTGTAGATTTCTCACACTTTCAACAGAACAGAGATCAGAGAAAAGCTTGGAATCTCCAAACTTAATATAGCTAATCCATTATTTATATTTTACTTATCGATCATTTTATAGCAAATAAATTTTATCTTTATTTGAGCCGCCTCTGGCTTCTGCTTTTTTTTTACGTGGTAAAATAATCAAATGAGTCCTCCCACCTAGGGCTGCCTCCTGTCAGACTCGTACTGACTAAAATCCACGGTGTCCTTCAATAGCTCTTTACGTTCCAGGGTCACAGTAATTCGTACAGACCCGCGACCCTCTGGCTTCTCCTAGGATTTTATTAAATTCAAACAAACTTGAAAAGAAACACTGTCACTTTACAAATACAAAAACCTACTAATTAAGAACTAAACCAAATTTAAACCACGGGACTCACTGCACGGCCAATTTACATCTGTCAAATTAGGCTATTTTTTGTACAACAATTTCACACTCCACTTATAAGAGCGTGCACACACGGTCGTATCGCAAAACATTTGGCGTTTCATCGGCTCGACGATAATCCCAAATGAAGGAAGCTATTCATCACGGGAAAAAACGTCGGCGGCAATGCGACGCCCGTGTGTCCCTCCCTTTAGAGTTATGAATAAATTATTTGATTATAATGATTTATTTGAATGTGGTATTAAGTTGTTTAAAGGATGGTTGATGGTGATAGGTATGATGGGATAGCTGATAGATATGCTGAGCCCAAGGATCCATGGAAAACCACCGTCCCAGTCATAATTAGGTAGTAGCATTGCACATTTTGTATCTCCCGAGGGTTATCTCTTATGCCTTTGTCAAACAGACAGGCGAAAGCGAAGCGAGTCCGAGGCGATACCGAACCGAAGCGAGACGTCAGTCCGATAGTTCTGTCACGCTATCGGATCGCTTTCGCTTTCCTATGCGAATGGATTTATTTTTTGTTCGAAACGAATTGAGCTCTATGTATTTGAACACTATGATTGCTTTGATTTAATTAAAAACAATATTCTAAAAACATTACTAAAAAAATTATAGATATTATTTCGAGCCCAATTTGCCGTTACTTAGCGAGTTAAGTTAGTTAGCGAGGCAAGAAAAGTGTACGGAAAATTAATGACTTTTAATACTCTGTATCTGAACTTCGATGTGTACATTTTCGATGTTACTTTTATAAATATTTCGTCTTTAGACATATGTGGCGTTGATTACACAGGCACACAAAAAAAAAATTTTTTTAGACCTGGATTTATGTAGCTATTTAAGCAAGAGGTCATCGAGCTACTGTAATATAGGATTATAAGGTTTTAAAGGCATACATACGGTTAGCAGATTAACCAAATATAGCAATTTTGAGGGTATATTTTGAGGTCATGGCCGAACCCGGATGTGCTGGAATAAAACTGACCCCAGATTCGGATTCAGCGACCCAAACATATAGTTCACATAGTGAGACCTCTAAGTCAATTTTTTTTTTTGTGTGGCTGTGTTATCTAACCATTCGACAACTTAAACCTTAGACATTTTCATTTTCTTAACCTACCTAAACTTAATTTCGAACATTGATGTTTGAACCATAAGTAGGAACTCGTATATTATAATTTTCAATTCAGCGTTCAAATAATGCACCCATTCGTAAATCTACATTGGATAACAAATCTATTACTCAAACATATTATAATGATAACAATTTTTTATCGAACATTAGATGGTCGCGAGACTCACGAATTACCGTGACTCCGAAACGTAAAGGGCTATTGAAGGACACCGTGGATTTTAGTCAGTACGAGTCTGACAGTCCCTCCCGCTCTGCCCTGGGTGGGAGGACTCATTTGATGATTTTACAACGTTAAAAAAATCGAACATTACATTGAAACTAAAATCTTATATCCATCTAACAAGAAAACCATAAAAATAGCCCTTTCAAACATCACCATTGTTTTGGTCGCCATAATTTTGAGAGAACCTTTTATTCCCCTCCTTTAACTACATTAGCGTGTGTATGTAGTGCTGTTAATAAATCGGGCGGCGCCATTAGTCCCGGGTTCGAATCCCGGCGGAAAGCATGCGTCTTCTTGATTTGTGATGAACGCTGATGGATGGGGTGAGGATGTAGTGTTAGTTTTTTTGATGATGTTGTTTCTGGGTTTGGATTCGTGTAGATCGGTTTATTTCTCTGCTGTGAGGTGGTTTGTTTAATTTATTGAATAAAATACATAAGTTTCAATAAAGTTCGGGAGCTCGTGGCTAAATAATTACCGATCTTCCTGGTTAAGTCACGCTTGCCGAGGTTTGTCTGTGGATGGGTGACTATATGTCATAAGGAGTTTCCTCCGTACCTCGGAAAGCACGTAAAGCCATGGTTCCGGCTGTCATTTGTATATCTTTAACTATTAGTCAGAAGCACTAAAAGTCTGACAACCAGTATTACCATGGGGTATCGTATTACCACAGATTACCCAGTTGCTGGGTTGTGGAGGTCCGATAGGCAGTCGTTCCATGTCAAATACTGATATTATATTATTACAGGTTTGTCTGGAAGCCGAACGCAATATAGTTGGGAAAATGCTAGGCAGATGATGACGTGTCAATAAAGTTGCATGACGGCCTCGTTGGTTAGGTCCTGTGGTCGCAAGCGCAATTGCTGAGCATGATTTCTTGGGTTGGATTCCTGTGTAGATCAAAGTGTGCCACGTAGTTTGGATTTGTGCCATCAGCCATGCAAAAATACAATCTCCGTATCCATTATTTAGTTCTTTTCCATTGTCTATATTTTACACGCTTTATTTCTAAGGCCATATTATTCCGCTACACGACCGTGACCCTGTAACGTAAAGGGTTATTGAAGGATCACCGTGGGTTTTAGTCAGTGCGAGTCTGACAGTCTCACTCATTATATGATTCACTACACTAAAAAAAAACGTAAAAAATCTTATTCTCTGTTTAAATCACACTTTCTTGCTCCATTTTTCCAATACAACCATACTTATAATTAAACATCCATAATTGCTAAACCACATGTCATAAACACATGCAAATGATATGAGCGACATATCACTCTATGTGACGCGTGATGTACATACACTTGTCACATATATCCGTCATTATACTGATTTATGCGCCTTAGAACATCTGCTCGCCATATTAGAAACTGCAGTGTGTGAGCTTATCTTGAAGTGCTCGTAAATTAATCTTTAAGTACGTCTGTTTGATGAGAAATAGACCGCGGGGAAGTTTTGCGTGAATTTTTAACTGAGATGCTAATTAAAACATTCAAACTCATGTACACAAACGCCCAGACCTGAAACAACTACTTGTATTTCATAAAAACATTAAGTTTGTTCCGTGCGGGGATACCCGCGACACTCATAGCAGCTTGCAATTGTTCAGTCACTACGTCAATCGTGTCGTCCTCCTTTTCACAGAGTTTGTTTAGGCACTGTTAATAAACAAAGTTCAGACAAAGACAGCATATTCCATAGGCAAGTGTTTACAGGGGTTTGACATTAGCTAGGTTCTCTAAATCTTAATTCAAGCCTAAATCTTTAATTATGTATGTGATCTGTATGTGGACCCAGAGAGTGGACTTCACCTAACTTCTTCGCATTTTAAATTAGAATAGATTGTCGATTTCCTCATGTCGTTTTCTTTCGCAACAGAATAATGCAGAGAATTCAGAAAAAAACCTAAAGTTATGCTCTAAAATTCTCTATTCCGTTGAAAGTGTTTACTTACTTTTATAACGCAATACAAGATAAGGTTCGGAACTCTCCCCGTGATATTTGAGCAGATATCATGATGCATCAGACTCTCCCGACATAATCCCCTTATCATCACGTTTCGACATGCCCACAATGAGACATACTGACCCACTAAATAAGACCACACGCCAGAAATCGTAGGCGGCGCTCACAAAGAGATACTGCCTAATAACCGCCACACATTTCATTAGTAAAATACACAGAAATCATGACAAAAGACACCGAACTTCAAGTTATCTTCCGAAGCAAACATTTCAGGGGCCACTTGAAAGTAAAACTCTTTTTAACTTACCGCTGTCACAAAGTAGGGGGGAGATTCAGAAGGTTAGAAATGTACTTTGGTGAAAATTTGGCAGTGTCATGGCGCTAATTGAGAGATCAGATTAATCGGAGATTATCCTCACATTACCGTATTAAAACAATAAATTCTAATTAGTTTCCTCAGTGATGATCCAAGTGAAATTGATCACGGCAGACGACCTGCTGTCACCGTAGGCGCGGGCAACTCGCTGTCCGACCATGGACCATGCCCGGGTCGACGGCGCGTTGGGTTCCACGCGCGCCTCAAAGAGTGTCAGCAAAATGAGGGGGCCTCCCTCTAGAGGGCCAAAACCTCCTGGGGTCGCGAGACTCACGAATTACCGTGACCTCGGAACGTTAAGGGCTATTGAAGGACACCGTGTATTTTAGTCAGTACGAGTCTGCCATGTGTGGGAGGACTCATTTGATGAAAATACCACGCTAAAAAAAAAAGGAAATTGATCAAAATTAAATAGTTTCTCTGGGTTTTGTTATGCATTAGCATAGGTTGAAAACAGAGCGTCAATTTACGGAGGATTAAACTCTTGGGCAATTGATAGATCGAATCAATATCTGGTAGAATATGATGAATGAGGGCTACAATGTAATGAACTGATTTCGAGGTAGACGGGTAATATTAAGTAGAAACGAGAACATACGCAGGCTAATTTCAATAGGTTTGTTCCTGTCATGCTTCGGCTCTCGAAAACACTATACAGTAACATCCATTTGACAGGCCTATTGGTCTAGTGGTTAGTGACCCTGACTGCTATGCCAGAGGTCGTGGGTTCGATTCCCACCCAAGACAAATGTTTGTGTAATGAGCACGATCACTTGTTCTGTGTCTGGGTGTAATTTATCTATAATATGTATGTATTTATAAATATATAAGTATTTTTATCAGTTGTCTAGTACCCATAACACAAGCTCTGCTTAGTTTGGGACTAGATGGCGTTGTGTGATAGTTGTGGAATATTTATTTATTTATTTATTTATTATTTATTATCCGATGTGGTACTTCTGTTTTTATTTTCACAGTGACAAAGCTCTTTTCAACTCACCGCGGCGCCTGCGCATTCTGTGTCAACATACGCGCGCATCTTGAACAGCTATTTGTTTGGCAATTTTATTCTTTTATGTTTTGTTCGTGTAGAAATGCTTTGATAAGTTTGTTGGTAAATAGATCAGCGGCAAACTTGTAGTGGTTTAAGAGATTTTCACAGAAATAGGTCATATCAATTTGCACTGAAACATTTTTAAATTGCTATCATTCATTTGGCGCTTTTTTACACAAAGTGAAACTTCTGAACGCTAAGTTTAACATACAATGAATAAAAAATTATATAAACTAGAGTCAAACGTCTGAAGTCGATATTTTTAAACACATTTTTTTTTAATGTTGTTCTTGAAAAATGGTAATCTTCAAAGAAAAAAATTAGTTCTTTAGAAAAACCAAACAATTCTTGTACGTAAAACCAGGAAGAGAACTTCATATACCTACTTCAAAGTACATCAAGTTTGCTTCCTTATCTGATAAGCTAATATCCCCCAAATACTTCAAAACTACCCTCATTCAACTTGCAGGCGCAACAAAAAGAAAATCTTCATTTACTTAAACAAAAATATTATCACGCGACCCCTGAAATCAGTAAATAACTCCAAGCATATACCTCCTTGAAATGTACTTGTACAATTTATTGCCCCTTGCTTAACCGACTTGGAAAAAGGCAATGGACAAAGAAAATAAAACACAGGATCATTCTAATAGCGGAGCGGAGTGAATCAAATACTTTACCGACGGGGGAGAGAAATAAAATAAATTTATTTGGCTCTCTTTTCAGCAAGTTTGAGAACTGTTTAATTCTTGATTCTTGTATTGGATTTTTTTCGACTAAAGTTGAAACTTGGATTGGGCCCATTTGGGTGCCAATAGACGGACGGAAGTATTTTTGTTGATGTATATATTGTACTAGCACTTTGCCCGCGACTTCGTCCGCGTGGGTTACGTACTTTCCTAATTCCCCCTTTTCACCCCCTTAAAGGTTAAATTTCCAAAAACCCCTTCTTAGTGCTCCCCTACATTATAATAGGAAGCCGTGTGCAAAATTTCACATTCCTAGCCCCAGTAGTTTCGGCTGTACGTTGATATGTCAGTCAGTTCTCCTTTTATATATATGGATTGGTTCTCTTTATTTGATTTGATGAATAGCCTACGTTATGAATAAGTTAGTAAGGATCAGTTTTGCTTGTCCTTTTTGTGTTCTTCTAACAATATAAATATTACGAAAGTTTGTGAAGGGGTGTATGGATGTTTGTTAATCTTTCACGCAAAAACTACAGAACGGATTTGGATGTTGGTACACAGATAAATTATAACCACCACCACTTTTTTTTTAACGTAGTAAACTCATCTAATGATTGCTCCCATCCAGGGCAGAGCGGGAGGGACTGTCAGACTCGTACTGACTAAAATCCGCGGTGCCCTTCAATAGCCCTTTACGTTCCGGGGTTACGGTAATTCGTGAGTCCCGCGACCCCGGCAGGTTTTGGCCCTCTAGACGGGGGCCTCGTCAAGGATATACACCACTTAGGATAGTTTTCATCCGATTTTATATTTTCTTGGGATAATTTTCGAACCTTAGCGGGTTTTACCGCTTTTTTTTTTTTTTATCGTGGTAAAATCATCAAATGAATCCTCCCACCCAGGGCAGGACGGGAGGGACTGTCAGACTTGTACTGACTAAAATCTACGGTGTCCTTCACTAGCCCTTTACGTACCGGGGTTACGATAATGGGAAAGTCCCGCGACCCCGGCAGGCTATGGGCCTCTACAGGCCCCGTCATTATGCTGACACTCCTTGAGGCGCGCGTGGAACACAACGCGCCGTCGACCCGGGCATGGTCCATAGTCGGACAGCGAGTCGCCCATTACTCGCCGCCCGCATGCCCGAGCGGGTTTTACCGCTAGCAACAGCTAATATTATTCTCTTTGAATGAACTTTCTTTCTCAATATTATCCTTTGAAGTAATCTAAAGTAACTATAAAATCATAAAATTCGTTGAACTAAACATGGTGCACTAAATTCTCTGATAATCTTGCCGAAATTAGATACTTAAATTCATCACTTTTCAATAACTTCCAAATTCTATTTCAAAACATTGAAATAATCATGAAACCATCAACTTTAAACACATTGTCGAAACTCACCCATGAATTTTTCCACGTTAGTTTCTTCGTCCTCCGGTGTGGGGTTGGAATGATTACAAATAACTTTAACCCTGCCACCGCGAAGGACTCCCCAACCTGTTGTTGAGTGAAACTCTGTTAACCCTCTCACACTCTCATATTCGTCAAATGGTGCTTTTCATAAATATGCAACACCGCATCACTGTTGACTGTGGTGTTGCTTGAGAGAAAGAGTTTTTTTTTTTCTTTTCAAAACTGTTTTAAAAGTCAAGATAGATTTAATTAATTTTGTAAGTAAGTAAATAATTACCATACTACTGTATGTAGATCTTTACGTACTTTTTATCTATGTACTAGCGACCCGCCCCGGCTCCGCACGGGTGTAACATCTACTATATTAAGCATGTTAAATACATATAAGCGTTCCTCCTGAATCACTCTACATATATATTAAAAAAAAAACGCATCAAATTCCGTTGCGTAGTTCGAAAGATTTAACCATACATATGGACAGACAGACAGCGAGAAGCGACTTTATGTTATACTACATACTCGTATGTATTGAAATGAAATTTGTTTCTATGAAACCAACAAATTATGCAGGAAAACTTCGTTAATTGACTTATTCTTGTAGATAAATATCTTTCTAGTCATTGATAAAACCTACTTATTAAATTTAAAATTATTTGCAAGTCGCCGATTGTCGTTCGGCGTGGTGGTCTTAGGGAGAGATTTTTGTTTAGCAGTGGACGTCTTCCGGCTGTTAATGATGATGATGAACATTTTCTATTAAAGTTTCACAACTCAATGAATACCGTCTACAGGCAATGAATTTTATTACGAGTCTAAGCGCAGACAGACACACATGAGTCCTTCCACCCAGGGCAGAGCGAGAGGGTCTGTCAGACTCGTACTGACTAAAATCCACGGTGTCCTTCAATAGCCCTTTACGTACCGGGGTCACAGTAATTCGTGAGTCCCGCGACCCCGGCAAGCAGACAGTATTTCTTGTGAAAATGTATTCTAATTGAGTAGTGCGTGAACCAACCATGTTGTCTGTTAAACACCAAATATAAGTTATCTCAAAGAGGACCATTTCTATAAAAACAACTCTTTAAAATTCTTATTCAAATAAACTTTTTCAACCCTAGCAAGCCACCCAGGTCCGCCCTCTGGATTGTACCTAAATAATACATTCAATTTGCAAGGTCTGCCCATCAAATACTTGGCGCGTGATAACCTCGTGTTTGGACGCCATCTTAGAAATAATGGCGATATTTAGAGAGTTGCAATATGCTAAGATGGTAGGCTGTGGTATTAACAAGTCAGGAGATAGTTGTGTCTTGGAGGAGTAGAGGTGCGGTGGAGCGGCGGGTGAAGGTAGTTTTTAGCGAAAAGCGAAAGGGTTACAATGTTCTTCTCGTTTAACAAATATAAAGGGGTTTCATAGACAGTTCGTTACTTGATTTCTTTCAACCCAGTTAAATTAAATAAATAAAAAACAAATTACAAGCAGTTGTGATAAGTTGCTTAATTCGAATTCACAATGGACACAATAATTCACTAGTTTGTATAATGGCTTCCAGTAATAGTTAACAGACTAGTTTTTTTTTTACGTGGTATAATCATCCAATGAGCCCATCATCAACTGAGTCCTCTCACCCAGGGCAGGTTCGTAGGGACTGTCAGACTTGTACTGACTAAACTCCACGGTCTCCTTCAAAAGCCCTTTACTTCGGTTTAAAGATCTTTATTTCTCATTAAGACAATTTACATTATCACTTACATGAGAACAAATAAATTTTAAACTAATTATAAATCTAGTGCGGGTAATCGGTAAAATAAGTTTAGTTGCCATCATAAGTACGAGTATCAAGGAGCGTAGAGTACTTTCCGGGGTCACGGTAGCTCGATAGTCCCGCGGCCCCGGACTTAACAGTCTAGTTGGAAATACTTAATTTTAACTTCTGACCGAGTAATTTTAGACTGGCAAGAATGAAATACCATGAAAACGATTTACCGAAACTATCTTAAAAAGTTTAATCAGCATCGATACTTTACAAATACTAACAAACCAAAAGACAAACACATACGTTAAGAATCTCAACTCCAAAAAATGTACGTTCTCGACTCCACAATTTTCCTAGGTCCAATTTTTACGACGGCCGTGCTGCTCTCGCCGCCGTTCTGGTGGCCTCTCACAATTCCGCGCCGCCTGGGCCGGCTGTTAAAAACGCAATGAATAATTATTTCGGGGCCCTACCCGCACCTTTTTGGCACGACTTAAACTTTCATTGCTCTAATTTGAAGACTCGGATCGTTTTGATTGACAAGCCTTTTTTGAATTGGAAATTATAATGTTTAAGTTTACAAACAAGTTTTCTTTTGTAGTATTTTTTAACTTAACGAATTGCAACTTAAATGGTATACATTTCCAGCATGAATGACGTAACTAAAATTCTGTAAAATATTTTGATCTAAAAGAGTGTTCATGGAATTTCATACCCATTCTTCTCCAAAGAGATGTACAATTTGGAATGGGCAACTTTAGTGCTTTTACAAGTTATTATGCCTTATGACTGGGACTGTAGCTTCAGTTAGTTCTTATCTTATGACCAATCAAAAGTGCCTGTAAGTGGTTACTCGCCGTCCGATCCGATGGCGCGTCGTGTTCCTTGCGCGCTTCGAAGAGCTGTTAGCAATCAGACGGCGCAAAATGTTTACAGTTTTTTTTATGACTTCCCTCTCGTTTGTATAATTCCTTAGGGGTCCTGTAAACGGAGCCGCTTCCACGGTGCCGCTTCCACGCCGCCGCCGCAACGCCACCGCGCCGCTATTCGCTATTGTTTGATTTTCGGCAGCGGCGGCGCGGTAGCGGCGCTGTGGCGGTGCGGTCGCTCGGGTATAGGTACACAAAAAGTGGCGTGGTGGCGGAGCGGAGGCGGTGCAGCAGCGGCATCGTGTACCTGAGCCCTTATGTCGCGTCGTCGGTCCATTGCTTGCGAATTTCCTGTGCTAGTTTCCATAACCCTCCTTCACTGACACTATTTCTAACCCCCTCTAACAGCCTCACATCTAATCAAATGCCAGTAAATCGCGATGAACATAGATATTTTTAATTCCGCAACACTAATACATTAGTCTGATTTATGTCGCGACTGGCAAAAGTTGTGGATTTACGGCGCCTCACCCGGGCAGCCATCTTCTGCGGGACGTTGCAGCTTTTGGTGTAGAAATTGTGTTATATAAGTGTTTAGAATAATAGTTTAGCTTGTTTATTGAAAGCTGTGTTCATCTCTATATGTAAAATATACTTATTGAAGGAAAAGTTTATTTTAAATAAATTATTCGCTTTTCCTGTCTTCAACAGCTTTTATCTTTTAAAGTACACAATTGATTTCATGTAGTTTTCACCATTACTAAGACAATTTATGCCATAAGGTTTATTTCTTAATGATCATATTTAACGAAAATATTTGTGTGAAATTATATCACACATAAATCTTGATGTTTCGTCATGTTGATTCTAATTTATTCTGTAGTAGATATTGTAATTGATTTATGTTGATATAATTATGTTGTATGGAGATGGAGATTTCCAATAAATTCTCCCAGCTATGGAATTATTTGGTCGCGGGACTGTACGAACTACCGTGACCCCGAAACGTACAGGGCTATTGAAGGCCACCGTGGATTTTAGTCATTACGAGTCTGACAGTCCCTCTCTGCCCTGGGTGGGAGGACTCATTTGATGATTTTACCTAGACAAAAAAAGCTATGAAATTATTCGGGTAATATTTATTGAGCTAAGATTGCTTCTGTGCAAAGCAAGGGCATCTGTACACAATATTAGACACACCACATCACTAAAACGAGACCAACAGATGCATTCGCGTCAGCTTGTTTGCCTCCACGCCTATCAAACTTGGCATTCACACAACAAACCACACGAAAACATAGCAACAATACAAAATAAATTATCACTATATATCACTCAAAATCAACACTCTTTTTTAAAAATCTCGCGTTACAGTCAAACCCTCTAAAACAGGCATAAAAGGAAACGGCCAATAAATCAGCACCACGTCGCGCTAGACAAATAAAACATGTATGAAACAAAAAAAAAAGTTGTATATATGTGTACAAAATTCGCAAAAAGAATTACAAGCAATAACATGCAGTAGTGTTAATATTGGATGCGTAAGAAAGTAGGTTGCTACAGGAAATTGTGTCTTGTGTTCTTGTGGTAAGGTTGAAGGTGACGGCAGGAGACAGCGTGGTAGTGATTTAGTCCCTATCGGCCGTCAACCTGATTAATGTCGCTAGTAAATCAGCGGATTACGACAATGCGAGAAATGACGAGTCGCGGCCGGATCGCAAGCGATACTGGTGTGTGGTGCAAGCAATATCCGTGAAACGAAGATTTTCTCGTCGTTAATTTGCGTACCAAAATGAACTTTCCGAATTCGTAATTAATTTACATGAAGCAAAAAGATAGAATATACCATTAAATTAATCAATTACTGCCAACTTTATTGTAATCCCTGATCTGTATATATTCATGTCATTGCTATTTCTTAAATGATCATCAATAAACTTCAAAAAAAAAACATGAAAATAAAAACTTGTCTTTAGAAAGATACATTCCATTAAAAGTAGATTGAAAGTAGGTAAATATTTTGGTAAGAGTTAACAAACTTTATTCTAATACACTGCAATATTTTATAATTTTAACAAGTCTGAACACTGTTAAACTCGCTTCCGCCTTTAACTTGGGCTAACAAGTCACTCGCATCGAATTATTGAGTAAACACGTACGTAATCGCGCGATCGTTTCATTTAGAACGAATGCAAGGGCATCGGGAGAAATATCGCCCCGTATATTTTCTAATATAAAAGTGTCAATTTCTTTTAATAGGATTTGTATGAAAAATATAGTTTTACACGGCATTTGAAAGGTAACCTAATCTTTGCAAAAGTTTGCGTGCATTCGGTTTGAACGATATGATTTACAATACAACTGAATAAAAATGCCTCTGTGCAACTGACCATCTGCTTTGAAAAAGATTATCCTATGTATTTAGATTCGTCAAGACCTATGTATCTATAATGATGGTAAAATAACGGTACACTAAAAAATAAGGGTTCAAAGCTTTAGGTTCAGGTTTTAGACCTACCAGAGGTTGGAGAGTCATCGTCTTCATCATCATCATTGACAGCCCTATTCCACCCACCGCTGAATATTGTCCTACCTTTGTGCCATTTTTCCTTGACCACCATAAGTCACCAGGTCCTACATTCGTAAAAGTATTAAATTGGGTAACAAAAAAGAAAAGTAAAGGAAGAGAAGGAGAGGTTCTCCCGCTTGTATAGTGCCTTTTTTTTTTGAACAACGCATCCTTGCGAATCATGTAGATCATAATATTATAAACTATTTAAACATAATATGCAATATCACTTTTACTAAAGTTAAATTTTTCACTGACATTTAAACCTCACAAAACTTCAAATAGTGAAATCAACTATTGACATGATTAGTAAATTAAAATAAAAAATAACGTAACATGTCTCACTTTGATTTATATGAATGTATAAAGAATGTTTTACATTAACAACATAAAATAATTTATTATGGAGAGGTATGAAGATATTATTGCGAAGAAAATATACAGGATAAATCTTATTTAGTTTTTGCATAACGAGTTCAAAACGAGGGGTCACATTAGGTCTACACAAATTATTATTGTTATTTTTTTTACCACCGGATAACATTAAAAAATATGTTGAATGCAATAGACCTGCTGAAATGAAGTCTGTTCTTAATTAATAATGTCCTTATCTACTGCTTGATTGGACATAATTATTATCCATTTCTTCCATTTTTCATTCAATCAACCTTGGTCAGTTGCGTGTCAAGACGGGGTGACGATCAGGGATATAGTTTCGTAAAGTGATATAAGGTAGAATAGTTTAACAACATCGTGATTATTTAATGTCGACCATTGTGCCAATCTCGAAGTAGTTATGATCAAAAAATAGAACATAATCTAAAAATTCTATCCACAAACTGCGTGTCAAAAAGCAATGACATACAAAAAATATTATTTTTATTATAAAAAGAAATCCCTCACAACAACATACTACTCCAATCAATCACTCATAATTGCACACAATCCATAGAAAACTAAAATAAACTGAAAAATACAAAAAAAAATCGTCCCACACGTTCACAAGTTTGCGTGTGTGTGCGCTACTACGTCACCTTGTAACTGACAAATTGATTTATGTCGTCGAGGGGAGCGCGACGAACCTAGCAAGTTTGCGCTAAGTCCGACTCTGATCGCTCACTGCTACATGTTTTAAAATTTTGAACTTTTGTGTTTTTACATTTTCGTTGAGATTGACGAGGGATTTGACTCTCGAATATTATTAATATTCTACGCTTCCTATACCTGTTCTATTTCCTTACTGTACTCGTTCATACATCTAGTTATATACTTATGCCAGTTGCAAGTGCTTTACATCTGAATATACTGAAGTGTGTAGCTGGGTGTTTTACAAAAAAAATTAAACATGGAAATAATTAAATAGTACTGTGAAAATCTACGTGAGTGTCATCTTCATTTTTTAAGAAATTGCCATATGACATCACAAATCAAATTAATAAACGAAGTATGCATTTACTTAAAGTTATTTGATTATATAGCCTTCCGTCTACAAATACGTGGGTAGATATTTTCCGGCTGGGGTCATCAATGACAAAGTAATAAAACTTTGATGAGCATATAGCATCTCAAATTTTACGATTTTCCAATAAATACTTAGTTTAACTATTATTTTATCAAATACGTGACGGACAGACAATCTTTATCTACTGACACTATATACCAAAACGTTACTTAATTGGACACATTATACATTTTTTACTTCAAATCAATTGACACCTGAAGTTTTATAGTATTTTAAGCCATAAAATCTTGGGACACTAAAATGGTAGATTTAGTGGTGACCGACCAATCCTGTTAGACTTAGTTTATGGCTTTTGACCATAAGACTTTACATCACCAATCCCGAGTGTCGTGTATCGTAAAATAGATAAATAACGATTTTCGACTTTTTATACGTCTCGATAAGATATATTTGTTATTATATATTATGTCTTTATCGGCTTCGGTTACAGAATCAGACTGGACGGGTTTGTTTGATGACCGAATTTTATGTTATTTTTAATTAAAACAAATTGTTAAATCGTTAATTTTTATCTACATACGATCTCTAATCTTAAGAGTCCATTTTCATTCACAATAAAAAAATACATAATTTATTTACGTTCCTAATTAATTTAAAAATCAAGTGCTTCGTCTGTATAATAATCTTTACGTCTTTAATGCCAACAAGGTAGGTAAATATTTCAAAGATTTTGCCACCAAATGGCAAATGGTCATAACTCATCGTCCTGTCAATGTTTTTTTTTTTAAACCACACTAAGTGTTTAATATAAGATTGATTTTTCCTTGATTAAATTCGTTTAGGAAATGTTAGTTATGCGTGGCGAATGGCCATGGTTCCTGTTTACCCCTCTTTGATGGAAGCGATGTTGTAATATTAGGGTAAGATATAATTAATTATGGTTTCATGCTCTCCTTGTTTATTTCAATCATTTCTGTAATTTGAGCTTTGACCAATTTAGAAGAAAAAAAACGAATTTGACTGTGAAGTAAACAGCAACTGCAGAAAATTCTAACAATTACATGACATTTAGATAAGTTACGAAATCATTACCCAGCTCTTTTACTGAAAGCTTAGAATTATATGATAATCAAAGGATCCTGAAATGTCTGCTGGGGTCGCTGCCTGACAGTTATGCTGCACTGATTAAGCAGGAAACCGTGAGCCTGGAACATAAATGGCTATTGAAGGAACACTGTGGATTGTAGTCAGTACGAGTCTGACAGTCCCTTCCACACCATCCAGGCCGGGAGGACTTATTTGATGATTTTACTACGTAAAAAAGGGATCCTGAAGTTGCAGAATCTTGAAGATCATTCATCTTTTCTCAAAGTGAAAACTGTAGATGAATTCTCAAATGAGCAAGTTTACAAAACAAAAACATAATTTAATACTTCCTCTTTGTTGGTCCAGTGGTTGTAAGCGCGACTGCTGAACATGAGGTACCGGGTTCGATTTCCAAGTCGTGCAAAGTGTTTTTGGGATTTCCATTAAGAATTTTTCAGTAGCACGTCAACGTAGCCACGAGGTAAGGATTTGTGCTCGGCTTATGGAATGTAAGACAGGACACTGTTTTGTCAAATTAGATTCTTAAAGAAAATGCATAATTTTTACATTACTTTCAGTTTCAACTGACTCTTGCAAGTTAAGAATCTGCAGTCTAACCACAAATTCACATAAAATGTGACTCTTAACAAGCTGAAAAAAGCAATTCCTTTTTAAAACACAAGAGAACCTGCCAATATAATAAGCAATCTTTTACCATTTTCAATAGCAAAATGCCAGCTCATAATATCAGAGGCAGCCATCTAACTTAACACAACATATTATATTGAAGTACAATGTCATAAAATGGTCCAAATTACGCGGGCCCGATATCCAAAAACAATGTCCCGATCGACGTGAAACCACAACACATTTTAAACCTTATTTTGTTCAGTATAAAGTAACTTTTATGTATCGTAGTCAACGAATGCAACTACGCGACTGAATAAGTTTTTTTCAATTATAAAAGACTTAATTTTGCGGAGAACTGGCAAGCTATTATAAAGCGTTGCGTTTGGGAATAGAGTAGAGATTCGCTTGTGTGTAATAATGATATATGACCAACCAAAATCAAAAAGGTTATCCACGAAAATGTTAATATAATAGTTGCTTCAGTACTACGGGTTTTGTTGGCGTGAAGGCATAAATCAATTTTATGGCCTCATCTAAATCAAGCGCGTTTTAATGGGCGTCCCCCGTCATATCATAGCGTAGTATGATAATTTACTGCTACTATGTGACGAATGTTAGAAATAAAGGGCCCTTCGACCGCTCCCCCGGCCCCCCTTAGCCCCCCTGGTCCCCCTACGTCGTAGGGATTAGTTTTATGCCCTAAACCGTTGTCGTAAATATGTCAGACGTATCTTGGGCCTTCGGGAGCTCTGCTGTGCGAGATAATTTTTGAATTTACTTTATTATTAGTTTTGGAAGGTGGGTTTGGTTCATCGAGGTGAGTTAGTGGACTAAAGAATTTTGTAGAGATATTGGAGAATGAAAGCTGGAATTAAATTCTGTTACTAGATTGCAATGATGGAAAAGTTTATTAGAAATAAGGAATCTATACATAATTCAGTGTTTGGAAGTGATCCTTTGGTTTTCGGCATCTAAGTAAGTCAAAAGTGGTCGTTTACACTTAAGATTTCACTTAGAATTTTCCATTTTCCAAGAACAGTACACCTTTCTTCCTCTAAGCCCATTTTTGACTCCGGGGTCGCGGGACTCACGAATTACGTGGCTTATATAAATATATTGAAGGACACCGTGGATTTAAGTCAGTACGAGTCTGACAATCCCTCCCTGGGTGGGAGGACTCAGTTGATGTTTATACCACGATAAAAAAAGCCCATTTTTATGAAAATGAAGGCATAAAAATTATGTTACTAGCCTATACTGTCCCACTGCTAAGCAAAGGCATCCCTTCATTAATATTCTGATAAAATACATGAAAAAAAAACGAGGCTAACATGCAAGGATTCGAACAAGCTATCTTCAACATGAAAACCCAGTCATATAACCACCCCAACCAATCACAATGCAAGTTAAAATCAAAACACGATCGCTAAATATCCCTCTCCTGCAATCCTATCATAAAACTTTCAAATGTACACTAATTTAAATCATTCACACAATAAAGGAAGACGTTGTAACTTAAACACAACTTAATATACTTAACTCATGCTTAATGCTCTGCAAAGATAGCAACGCTCACATTTCTCACTAAGTTAATATAAGGTCGTGTAAGGATGTAGGTTAGTAGGTCTGTTAGCAACGAGTTAATTGATCAACTGTTATTTTTTGTGTTTTTTTTTTATGGTAATTGATAATGCTTTTCCTTAAGGATCAATAGGTTTAATTACAGGGTTGAGACTGAATGCATTAATAAAACAAAAAAAAAACAATATTTCAATTCTTAAAAGCAAAGTAAATAATTTCATGATCTAGTACCTATATAATTTTGGGGTCACGTTTAGAGCAGTGGTCGACCGATCCATTACGTCAATGCGTGTCGCGGGTTCGATTCTCGTTCGGAAAAAGTAAATAATGTGAGTTTAAATGCTAGTACTTAAACGAACCCACGACAAATGAGAAACACCTAAAGCAAAGTTTAAAAAATACTTTTCAGGACTGTTTCAAATTCTGCCTAATGATGACTCAAAGTCAATGTCTTTCAATACCATGAAACCCAATGTCAGTTGAACAAATTGGTGAAAAACTATGCACAGTATAGCGGTCGCGGGACTTACGAATTACCATGACCCCGGTACGTAAAGGGCTAGTGAAGGACCCCGTGGATTTTAGTCAGTACGAGCCTAACAGTCCCTCCCGCCCTGCCCTGGGTGGGAGGACCCATTTGATGATTTTACCACGATAAAAAAAAAACAGTCTAGCAGCAAAACCAGTATAAGCTAGCCTCATAGTATATTGAAACTTCGAGGCAGTTTATGGTAAAAGCGCAGCATACGTTGTTTACTAAATACGTCAGCAGGAACATGAAGTGTACAATAAAAATACATTTTTGAGTACCAGTTCTGCCCACCACAAAACAAACATACCATGGACACCTCAGATAAAGACGTAAGCCATTATCTCCTGGGCTATAATGAAACACTTTGATTTGACGAAAATACAGTCGTCAGTTGAGCAAGATTACAATAGATTGGTCAAGCGGAGTAAAGTTTTGATTTTATGGAGTTCCGTATAGTAGTACTAAATTATAGGGAAGAACGCATACTAAGCTATAACCGCTGTATAATAAGGAAATATTTAAAGCTGGACAAGTATCAATCACTTTATTATTATTGTTACCTTATGCTAATACAACATTTTTAGACGATTCCATTATTGTTAACGTATAACAGAAAGCCACTTAAGCCCTCTGATTCCAGCAGGCTTGAGGATTTTCTATATTTCAATGGTTGACCAAATATCTAAATTAGACGTTATATGAAGAAATCTTGGCAAATCAGGATATTATGATTCTAAGAAGGAGGAAGCGCTGGAAATATAATTCTGTGGTCCAATCTCTGTCATAAGTAAAGAAGTTTGATTTTGATATATCTTTAGTATGTTACCAAAACATAATACGCCCATTACATGTACACAGGCATTCACTGTAAGAGGGAAATTTCCATAGACCAAGCTTTTAGAAATCTGGGTAAAGGCTACCTACTCTTAACACCTGTCACCAAGCCATCCACTATTTAGTTAATTATGTCTCGTACAAAATGCTTTTAAGAGTCGATAACCTCAAAGTGTGGGGTATCGGCATGACATGTGATGTTTAGTAGCGGCTTACAACAGAAAACGTTGTATAATTTATATTATTAAATTAACTTTCAAAGAAGCTATGCATAAGGTGATAGAATTATGTAGATGGATCTGTTGTGAGGAAAGTCTTAGGTGTGAAGAATAGAGGAAGCTGGAAGACCGAAGAATCAAAGGATGGACTGTGAGACTATGTGAAAGACGATATATCAAGAAAGGGGGTGTCTACGGATGATGATGACTACTAAAAATATATGGACGGTAAAGGGCATGCCGATATCATCAACCATAAGAAATGGATTAAGAGAAATCGAATAGTAAAGTTAAATATGGATAATTTAAAAGCAGCTGCAGTATTTTATACTCGGTGATAGCTAAGAGGATAGACAATAACCCGTCTCAGAAAATTTTGTACAAAATATAGTTGATAGACAGAAAAATACAGTTTACGTGTTGTTAGATAATAGTTTAAAAATGCTACAACAAATCCTGAATGAATGCAGAGCTCTAGTAATAAATCAGTTTACTGAATAAGTGGTCTGCTCATGAGTCCATCCCGCCCCACGATTTCTAAACCACAGCAAATCCTGAAAGTCGGATTGCATCTTCGAATTCTCTCTCTCTACTCATCTCCACGCATCACCAACAAAACCTTAACCAACGGAACCCTAAAAAACAATGACCTCATTCGCTTAACGTGTAGGCAAAATATAATAAGCAACATGAAATTTATGTCCGACATAAATTTCATTAATTACCTACAGCAATGATTAATGGTCATAACTATGGTATATTTAACGAAAATAATCATTATTATTGAATAACAACATATCGTTCAGATGTATCGATAGTTTCAATTGATTAAATGACTTGGTTTCAAGATGGCCATTAGTTTTGGGATGCAGTGGGAGTGGTTCATCGATTTCGGTTTGTGATTTGTAAAGGTTATGATTCTCGTCTGGTGAGAACGGTACCTATTTGATATGGCTGTTTTTATAAAGGGATAAATTTATTTTATCCACAATTGCAGATGTATGTGTGATTTTATTTCTGTGGGTGAGAAAAATGTCTGAATAAAAATAACTGTACAATAATCTTATTTGAAATCTTTAATCGATCCGTCTGGTTCGTCTATTTAACTCAACTGCAGTAGAACACAAAAGATGAGTAGAGTATTTGATCAAGTAAAAAAATAATCGACTGTTTCACTATTTATACTTCTGACAGATGAAATTTGATCGACGAATAAAAATATTAATTTAGTAAAATCTGTCTTTCATTTTCGTCAATTATGAATGCTATATTACCATTAAAGTCGGCTCACAAACTGGCATCCAAAGTGACACATTGACCGTTTGACGTCACCAGCTCATAGATCAGAATCTGTCTGTCGCTCTCACTGAAATAAATAATGACAGCGTCGATCTATGGAACGCTGGTATGTAAGAGGCAGACAAGAATTTAATTAATGTCCCTAAAAATACGGAAATTGGATAAGAATATTAAAATTTAACTAATATTATAAATGCAGAAGTTTGGATGGATGGCTGGATGGACGTTTGTTAGCTTAGCTAAGCTTGGTATAGTTTGGAATAACACATAACATGCTGTTTATCCCGGTATGACGTTTCCGTGGGAATAAACATACACGCATGTTTAATCCTGTTTTTCATACCTCTATCTGAAAGTACGGAAATGATATCGATGTATGTTCTATGCATACTATATAATAACATTTATTCATTACAAGAAAGTACCAAACTTAGATCACAAAGATTATTATGTTGTCCCTTTCCTCTGGACGTTTACGACGCACAGTAAACAGCCTACAATATTTTGATTACGTACTAAATTTTTACTGAAGGAATCACATCCGATAGAGTTTCGGTTTCTTTTTAATGAGATGAACCACTAAACACTTTATGGGGTACGGGGGCCATGATAAAACACGCGAAACATTTAAATAATTACATTACGACTTTGTCGGGTGAAAAAAGTCGTAAAACGACTTCAATTTTTACGACTTTTTTACCGATTGAAGGGAATAATGTGTACATGCGTAGATTGTGTTTCCCTGGTTCGATGTCTTGTATGTGGGATCAGATAAAATATAACAGCTGATGACTATCGTTACAGCTGTATATCGAGATAGCCACATAAACGTGATTTTAGATTATTTGGAGGTTGGGTTTAACTGTTGTATGCATATGTATAAAAATAAAATGGATGACATTTTGGATATCCAATTTGATCTACGTGAGTTAATTCTGCTCTGTTGCCTCTACCAGAAATAAGGAACCTACGCAATCATTGATCTGCTACCTTACTGCTTTGTCTGGATAGAGGTCTCTAGGTACATCTACTAGAGATGCTCAGGTCTTGCTTACTACAACTTACAGGAATTCAAGGGCCATCTAGCAATAGCGATGAAGAACTGTAGCGAAAATGTTTTCATATCACTTTTAATTCAGCAGAAGCCTGAAAATGAAGATGGAAAAGAGAGCTTTTTTTAGCGTTGCAAAATCATCAAATGAGTCCTCCCACCCAGGGCAGAACGGGAGGGACTGTCAGACTTGTAATGACTAAAATCCACTGTGTCCTTCAATAGCCCTTTACGTTCCAGGGCCACGGTATTCGTTAGTCCCGCGACCCCAGCAGGCTTTGGCCCTCTAAGGGGAGGGGGCGTCACTGTGCTGACGCTCTTTGAGGCGTGCGTAGAACACAACGTCGGCCCGGGCATGGTCCATGGTGGGACAGTAAGTTGCCCTTTATTTGCTGCCCGCATGCCCGCGTCAACGGTGGCCGGAGATCGTCTGCCGACGTCAAGCGCCGTGGGCGTCTCCCACTGCGGCTGGGGTGGAGGAAGGACGCTGTCCTCTCCCAAACGCAGCCCGCCTCCTCCTTCGCGAGCATGACTGCTTCGCAGAAGCGACCGCTTCCCACTACGTCTCGCTCAGCAGCATGGCCTCGACCAATGCCAGGCGCGAGAGGTCTCCACCTATCACCGTCGTGAGGACACGGCGGTACTCTACCCAAGCGGGGCAGTCCTGCACCGTTTGCTCCACCGTGTCCTCCGGACGATCCTCGCAATGGTGACACCAAGGCTTTTCTTCCCTCCTTATCAGACACAGGTACCTCCCGAAACTTCCGTGTCCGGTGAGGACCTGCGTCATCCGGTAGGTCAGGATGCCGTAACGCCTATCCAGCCACTCCTCAAAGAGGGGTCTTACCACCGCGATTCCGGCGTGCCCGCACCTCGGTTGCGACAGTCGCTCCCTCCATACTGCCCTGAGATCGCGCCAGAGTTCTTCCCGCCGCGCCTCGACTTGTCGAGGCAGCGGGGATTCGCCCAGCGCGGCGCTTCGCTTCCACGCGCCACTCATAGACACGAGGAAAGAGTGCTTAGAAAAAAAAATCTCCTCAATGCTGGAAGAAAAGTTATGTACTGATGGAAGCTACCTATCAAGCAGCTCATGTCAGTCCTATTGAAAGTCGTTGTAGTAAATTGAAACACTTTTGAAGAGATTGGTCACTTAACTAGGTCTTAAGGACTATTTTCTTCCACATACATCGGGACATAAATTCAATGAAATCAAAATGTAGCATAAATAAAGAGCAGTGGCATAAAGCTGTCCATGAATAACTCATAGGATTGTTTCATTTCATTTTATTACGCTGTGTGCCAGTCACACAGAATTTTGTATAATACACGAATGTGCAACCTATAAAAACGTTGTTTTTATAGGTTTAATAACTTCACTCGCTATGTTGCACTAAAATGGCTAAATTGTAAGCTTTGAGCGATCGCAGCGGGCTATGAATTTAGTATGAGTTGCGAAGTTAAATATTATAAGGAATTATGTTAAATGTTTATGTACGTAAAGAGCTTGAAATTAATAAAATAGCTTGGTCGAGCACGTCCGTATATATTTTATGAATTTTAAACTTTTGCTTATTTTGGGTTTCATCAAGCAACTTATGCTTGCTGTCGGTATTCATTTGAATATCAAGCAATATTTTAGTCGTTGCTCGTACCACTACAAATTAGATTACAAAGAAAAACAGTTGTTTCAACACGAAGTACCTATCTACGTCATAGAATAAGAACCCAGATTTTCCCTACCCTTCACCCATCTCTTTAATACCCCATCATCACAATAATCCCTCTTAATAAGTTAAACCCCCGAAAAACCCAGTAAAAACTCTTTTTCCAACGTTATTGCAGATCGCTGACGTGACAAATGCCGACATTGACGTTGCAACGCTGACGTCCGACGGTACGACCCTCGGCGGGGGTGAAAAATGGGCCGTGTAATGCGGCCTTTATTGCTAAATTAATATCATTCAGGGGACTGATTTTTGATTGGTTATTGAAAAATTTTGCAAGGATATTTTTTTGCTTTTCGTTGTAAATGTTGGGCATTTTTTTGGTACATTTTTATTCAATCAGTGTAGTAATTGAAGACTTAATTTTTGAATGGATCTGATCCACACTCAATTTTTTCTTAAATTCTACAATGCACAACTAAGTTATTTTAGGGACCCAATCCTTTTCGAAGGCTTTAAAAAAAGGATGCACAAGTAAGAGTTAAATTACTTTATATTTTGATGATTGTAACAAAAAACAAACTTAACAGTTTTTAATATGAACTAGCATCATTGCATCACATCCACAACAGACCGGCAAGTCCAAATTGTATGGAAACAAAATAATTCCAAATAGCAGTTTGACCTAAGACCACTTTGTCGTAACAAACACACTCACAAGTAACCTAACATTAGCTGAACCTTCCTAACCCTCAAAAATCACTAAATAACAGCCGCCAGCACCAGACACATAACTCACCCCCACCCACCCGTCATATTTCCATCATATGCGAGCAAAAATACAACTAGATTCATTATCAGCCCGATACATCACCCCCTGTAATGGCCAGGGGGTGTTCGTGGACCGTGGGAGGGGGCCAGGTTGATTCATAACCAATAAATCAATGGACTAGGGCGAGGTAATAGTCCAAATATTGTGCGCATACTAGGGTAGGTCGGCAAAATGGTCATCCCTTAAAGAAGGTTGATTTGTGCGTAATTTTCTTTCTGCTTTTTTTGTTTATGTTTTGTTTATTTTGATGCGTGGGGTGCAGTTCAGATTTTGGTGTACTCGTAGATGATGTTTTGGCATTTCTGTTTCTGTATTAAGTCGCAGAAGACACGGGGTACGTATAAAGTTTTATTTCTATTTATTTGAAGGTTATGAGGGAAATCACATTTATTTTGACGTGATATGACGTTTAATAGAGCTGCACATGCACAATAGTTATAGCATTAATAGAATTTCTTAATTTACTATCCCTTTTATTATTTATTTACTACTTGCGCCCTACAGCTAGGCAAAGGTCAATTCCTTCGCTCACGGTTTTGCACGTTTCAACATCGACACTAGTCGAATTCTGCTTAGCTACCTTTCAATTCTATAAGAACTTCACAGAAGTGCACTCTTTTATTTCGCATTTCAACAACATTACTCCACTATTCTCAGTTCACCCCTAAAAACTCACGCTATCAGGTACACTGTCGCTCACTTTACGTATCTACTCGTCGATCGACAATCCTTCGTCAGTCGTCACTGTTCCCGACTGTATCTCTGACGCGCGTCACTCAAGCGCCGAACGATTGAATGAAATGTCAATTTTCCACTTACGACATTGTTTATTTGGATTCTGAGACTATATTTACGTAGTAAATGATTTTTGTGTAGTCTAGTAACAACTTAGAATATCGAACCCTCCTGGTTTGCGAGACTGTCTAATCATTATAACGTGGCCCTGGAACGCAAAGGGCAAAAGGAGGAACAGGATGATAAGAGTCTGCTGTACTTAGTACAATTGCAGAGGTCGGGTCATTTAAGTATTCCGCGATTTTGAGTACACATCAATAATTTGGTCTTTGGTTAAACAATGCATGGCAAGTTTGGTTCGGGGATGAAACCATTTGTCACATACCCCACGTGCCTCCGAACACTATTAAGCTGATGGCAGTCGTCAGGTGGTCAGAAGCCTGAAAGTCTGACAACTAACAGTTTGATAACTGGTAAGATTTACCAAAAGATATTGTGTTACTCAGTGCCTCGATTGTGGGAATCAGAGGCCCTATCAATCTATCATGACTTTTCCCGTTTTTGTGACGTCAGGTGAACTGGAACTTTGACTTTATTTAAAGGAATTAATAATTCCTCGTTCGTACCCTGGCCTCTTCATTTTTCCATATAAAAAACGCAGTAAATATTTTAAGTACGTTGTAAATAAAATACAGAAATCTTGTGATAAGTAGTTACATTTTAAATACTAGTGTTCTATTAGATCAGCTCCAAGTGAAAGCCGAATTCAATATAGTAGGAAAAAGGCTCCGCCGATGATGATCACACGTTTTAAATATTGACTGGGCCTACATTTACATAGTCGAATCATTTTTATTGAAGAGAATCTTGTAATCTAGTGATTTATCGACCATTTAAGATAAGTTATTTCTGTTTGGACATGACAGAATTATTTCTTAGACATGCCAAGCCAATCATTTAAAAATAAAAATCGAGTTTTTATTTATACATGACATGACATCATGCATGTAATCCTCAAAAGGTTAAGTAAGCGGTACATCTAATAGTACTTTGTTTTCGGTTTCAAAATCACGAAATAAGTCTTCTCGCCCTGAGTAGAACGGAAGGGACTGTCAGACTGTTACTGAAAAATCCACAGTGTTCCTTTAATTGCACTTTATGTTCTAGGCTCACGGTAGCCTTCTTAAGCACTTACGTGACCACGGCAGGCGTTTGGCCCAGTGGGGGCCATCAGTTTGTTGATAGCTTCCACCTGATTGTATTTACTTACATTCACATTTCGAGAATTTGTTTTAAATCTTAAAACCGTTACCCAATTGCCAAAACAACCAGTTTCTGGTATCCAACTGAACAATCTTTTCATTAAACCCATCAATTACTTGCCTGTCCAGGGTATTGAACTCAGGACCTCATACTCAGCAGTAACACTTACGATCCCTAAACCAACGAGTTAGCCTGTTTTATTATTTTTCTATAATAAAAGCTTTTTATCATAAAATCCATCTTAATATAGATTTATCTGTCGAAACATTTGAAGCATTTCTTATTATTGGTGGACGGCGATCCTTCGTCAGCTGTCAGGGACTGTATCTCTGACGCGTGTCAATCAACTCGCAAGCTATTGAATAAAATGTCAATTTTGTACTTACGCCCTTGTTTTTGTGGAGCTTTTAAAATGGATTCGGTTTCATGCTACGGTGTCGAGTTTTTGTCTCAATATTTCGTTTTATTGTAAATGTAGAATTGCTGTTGATTTTATGTTATGAAAATGTCTTGTGTGGCACTGATCTGGCCATATCTGACGTATGAGCTATGATTTGTAGGCTTGAATCACGATATGGAACCCTGACATGACCAAAAATGTCGTGGTATATCTTTGTAGTAGATGGTTGGAGGAGCTGGACTACACACATCAGTCGTCCATATTGACTCTAGATCCAGGGAATTGAAAGCCAAAAGAAGAGAGCCTTGAAGAAGTCTTTGTACTGTGAGATTATATAGGCAATCCAGAAAATAGTTCTGATTTTTAAAGAACATGGTTGAATTTTTCGACAGCACAAATCCCTCTAAACGAGAAAACCCCTGGCGCCAGAAGTGACAACGTACTGCTAAATAAAACACAATAATCGTCAAGTCGCCGCGGCGCTATTTTACTGTAATTTTAAACTCATTTTGTAAAAACTAGACGGATAAAATATTATTTTCAGATAATTATTAAAAACGCTGATTCAGCAGAAATCTCAAGTATAATTTCAATAAAAATCATATTTCATAAAAATCACAAAAACTTCCTCTCCCTACATCCAAAAATATTAATATACCCACAAGACTCCAAAACGCGATAAAAGCATCAATAAACATAGCAAGTCACTACTGAACCATTTGAAACGAAAAAAAAAACAACAGATGCTGACAAAAGAAGTCTTTTGTCAGCTCGCGCGACTGACATTTGTCAATCAACCCTCGCGCCTGTCAGCTGTCAATGACAATTAATGGCTGCCCATACAAAGTTTTATGGCTTTTATTACCCGAATTGTATGAAAATGATTAATGCAAGCACTAATGCAAATCCACGCGGGCGACGCACGTAGTCACTCATTGTGTTTTTCGTAGTTTTGTATAAAATTGATTTATTGCGAATTTCGCAGTTACGTCCTTGTACGTGGTGGTAGTGGGCGGTGCTGAGTGTGTAGATCATTATTACAAATGTTTGATTTGAATGAATCGGACATTTCTTGCAATTGAAGACACTTCCGCGCAAAAGTATCGGTTATTGGTACTATGTAAATAATAATGGACGAAACGAAAGCAATATTGATTTTATGTGATAATTTCTATAGAAAACCACTATACTTATCCTTCTGAATGACCTAGGTCAAGGTCACTTATCTCAGTGGAGACAAGTCATCGCCGCGTGGGAACTATCAAATTGATCACAGCGCTCCATGTCACAGTGATTTGAATTACTCGGGGCACCCGCGAAGTGAAGTACCTACGTGTCAAGTTTAACATGCGCTACAACTTTCTCAAGTTTTTTTTTAATTGTTGATGTAAAACATGCTGAAAATTATAATCAAAATATCTAGTTGACAAGTACTGACAGATGGTATGGGAGACGGTCACCTCCTTCTGCGAAGCCGTCATACTAGCAAAGGAGGAGGTGGAAGGCGTGAGAAACCCACGGCATCCGACGTCGCGAGGCGATTTCCGGTCACCGCAGGCGAGGGGAGGCGGACGGTCAGTAATGGGTGACTCGCAGTCCAATCATGGACAATGCCTGTGTCGACGGCGTTTCGTGCTCCACAAAGAACGGTCAGCAATCTAACGGCGCCCCCATTATAGGGCCAAAACCTGCCGGGGTCGCGGGACTGCCTAGGCAGGTAGCCCTAACCATGGAACGTAAAGGGCTATTTAAGGATTACCGTGGATTTCATTCAGTACAAGTCTGACAGTCACCCCTGCCCTGGGTAGTAGGACTTATTTGATGATTTTACCACGCAACAAAAAAAAAACACATCATATATATAGTGATAGATATCCCATACATAGTTCCTAACAATATTTAATTGCCCACCTATTTGTCCCAGTGCAGGTCGCGGGTCAGGAGCGAGCATTGAGCACGGAGCGCCACACTCGCTCACTTCGTGTTGGATATTCAAACAAGGTACGACACTAAGCCCGTGCTTATTTACTTCAGGTTTTCTTCGAATCTTTGGCTCTGGAAATGCCAATTTCCTCACGATCTTTTCATTCATGGTTTTGAAAGAAGTGGTGAAAAATAAGAAGGGTTTATTACTACACTAAATGATGACTTTAAGTCACATGGTTACGGGTTTTATTTGACTTTCAATGCCGAAGTGTCAATATATTATATTTATGTATAAAATACTAGCTTTTGCCAGCGGCTTCGCCCGCTCCCCCTCTCCCTTATTGCCTATTCGTCAGGGTCAATGCAGCTTTCAACTGGTGAAAGAATTTTTCAAATCGGTACAGTAGTTTTTGAGTAAATTCATTACAAACATACACACACAAAAACACAAATCTTTCCTCTTTCTAACATTAGTGTGTTATACTTTAAAATATTTTCTTTATTTATAATATTATTTTCTTTTCATTGAAATAATAAGATAATATTATGAGTACAATATATTCATCTCAAGGTCTGAATACAGTAAAAGGATCGCGAAAGTTAATATAATCCCGAAGCAAACGTCTTGTGAAAATAATTAATATCGATTTCGAGACAGAGCGACTGTTCTACTCAGCTCTTGTGAGGTCTAAGTTATAAGTGGCAGCGGGCTTTTGCAAACTAAAAAGAGTCATTAAACTAGTAATATTCTTATAATCCTGCAACATGCTCTAAACTTTCGATAAGACTGCCTATCGCAATCTGAATAATTTAATGTATGTGTCGTCATTTCTGAAAAAAATGTGTCTCTAAAGATTAATTATTATTGTTAAAAGTTTGTATTTAATTGCGTCGATTAGTAACGATGTCCTGTGTCTCAGTGTATGATGACCTAACTGAAATTATATTAAACGATAAAAGGAAAGACAGAAATGTACCCGAAAAGCTCAAAAAGTTGGTTGCTACATCTTTTTAAAATCAAGAAATATACGAAACTTTCAAACTAACATTCAACAACTGATAGGACAGTCACAGTTATATTCTAAAAAGAAACTCCCGACCCGCTACTCTCTCATCACTTTCACCGCTCGTCAACGTCACAATTTCATTACCGCCGAGATCCACGTCACGTCACATCGCGTCACGTCAACTCACGTCAGGCGCCGTCACTCCCGTCAGTTGTCACCCGGCCGTCACTTACCTGCCACCAGCGGTTTAGACAGTTCGTTAATTAGACGGTAACTTGATGTGTTGCGTGTTTTTAGTACGGATAATGTAGTTTTGGTTCTGTTGAACTGGAGGGCGTTTGGGAATATATAGGAACTGTGGGTTTTGTTAGTATTTCAGTCAGTTGGACGAAGGTTTTTGTGAAGCTGTATAACACACCTGTATTTCTATATTATAATGTTTGAAAGGGAAAATAGACTTGTGGGAAATTTGTGGGAATGAAGAACTGCAATAGTCGCCGCTAATCTACCATATACTATACTATATCAGCCCATAGTGTCCCACTGCTGGGCAAGGGTTTCCTTCCACTCTTTCCACTTCTCACAGCTTTCTGTGACTGTGGTCCAGTCCTTCATGAAGCGGTCCAAATCATCTCGCCATCTTCGCTTGGGCCTGCCACGAGGTCGACTTCTCCCTTTTGTCACCCAATCGGATGTATGTTTTGCCCAGCGATTGTATGACATATGGGGCAGTGTCGAAAATAAGAGTTGCGTCAATGCGGCTCAGGCTCAGGGCGCAGACCTTGGACGAGCGCAGAATTGGCCAGTCCAGGACCACAATTGACCAGACCAGCTGCTACCAGCAGTTAATAAAGCTTGAACTGTGCGCCTAAAAAGCTAGTTATGGCACTGGGGATTAGGCAGAACCTCGTTACTACTTTTATTTTGAAACACCTGTTTATCAGTTTGTCTTGATTATAATTATACATTCGTGGGTTCGTCTGTATAGATCTGCATCTGATCTTCACACGTAACTTTTATACTTAAATGCACTGCACCGAATTGGTATAACCTCGCCTCATATTTATTTTTTAACTGGCCCCGATGTCATAACTGTGCTGGAGTTTAATAGAAATAATCCCATGCAATTCTTATGCATGACGTGTTTATGGACAACTTTAATAAACCAAAGACTAGGTTTCATCACCATAACCTGCCACAATCCTTGCTAAATAAAACCTTGGACTACAAGAGTCGGTACCAACAATGTTCGTTAACAGGTCCGTCGTCCGTCCATTGTCAGCAGCTCAGGATCCTCAATTGATTGTGACAATTTATTATACGCGTCCACTTGACAAGTACTGACTGATATTTATTTATTGGTGACTTGATGTTTTCTTGATTGGTTTCTTGATGTTGTTACAGTTAAGACTTGCAGCCACTGTGACATGGACATTTGATATGGACATTCTGACTATACGACAAAAAGGCAACATATTATTCATACCTATTTAAATCTATATTTATATTACTAGCTTCCGCCCGCGACTCCGTCCGCGCGGATGTCGGTCTTCGCGTGGATGGTTTATTTCCCCATTTTGAGTAACTCTGACAATGACATCTTATAAATATTACGGCGCTGAATCCACTGCGGGTAATGCAACGTGTGTTCGCGGTTCTACAGAACAACGTTGGCTGGAAGAGATCTCTTTAAAGAGATAAGCTCGCCTTTGTGAATATAATTTTAAGTTTGGTTTTATTGTAAATTTTGTGCACAATAAAGAATATACATATAACGTCTATGAATAAAGCTGAAAAATAAGATTTTTTTTTTCTACGTATTTTTCCAGGATAAAAAGTATCCTATGTTATGCCCAGGATAATAAGGTATAATCATACCAAGTTTCATCGAAATCGAACCGTTAGTTTTCACGTGATGCCTGCACAAACAGACAGACAAAAAGAGTGCCTGCACAAAAAGAGTGTCCATGGAGTTTCTTGCCCGTTCTTCTCCATAGAGATCTACGCTTTGGAATGGGCATCTACAGTACTTTCACAAGTTTTTATGTCTTGTGACTGGGACTGTAGCACCGTAACTAATTTTAAACTATTTTATTTTACTTTTGTCTCTTGACAATTCAAAAGTGCCTGTAACTGGCCTACTTGAAATAAATGATTTGATTTTGATTTTGAGACAGACAGACAGACAGAGAGACAGACAGACAAAAAATTTTTTAATCATGTATTTGGGTTTGGTATCGATCCAGCAACACCCCCCGCTATTTATTTTTTCAATATTTTCAATGTACAGAATTGACCCTTCTACAGATTTATTATATGTATAGATAAGGCTGTGAGTTTGTTTGGTTGATCGCGCTAATCGCAGGAACCACTGTTCCGAATTCAAAAAAAAATTCTGGGTTGGATAGTCCATTTATCGAGGACGGCTATAGGCTATATAATCTCACGCTACGACCAATAGGAGCTGAAACCGAGGGAAAGAACTAGTATTCTATACTACCTTGAAAGTGACACAAAGTCGGATGCTATGCAACATCATGTGTCAAGTCCTTCTAGGTCCTCAAATGATCAAACAGATGTAAGATCCTGTCTTGGTACAGCAACTCTTCAATGATATGTCATGTACCTTTATCTTGCCAGTTATGTCTTATTGAGTAATGTGCCAATCAATCCTGACTCCCGGCTGCTAACAAAAACTTCTGATGGAAATATTTAAGAACAACTTGCTCGCCCAGGTTACAAAACCCAAAAGTAGTAAGAGACAATTAGGAACCCCTAGGAAAGTTCATTTTATATCTTACCAACCTTCCTAACATTTGTTTTATTAGATCAATTCAAAAACTTACTAAAAATAAGTACTAATAACACACGGTCAAACACCGCTTGATATAAGATCTCAATTCACATCCAAACACTATAAAGCCATCAATGTATCTGTCAATACACATGTTTACCCGGCCACAGCTGAAGCGCTGCAAGTGATTAAAATAAAGCGCTTCTTTTTTCGCCACAAAACTCCCGCAAACGCGTCTGACTATTTTAGATTTGATGATATATTGTCGACTTTCTTGCGGTTTGGAGGCGATGCAGATGTGGCGTTAGGTAGAATAATTGCTGGTTAAGTAATTAAAATGACAATTTATCGGGGTGAAAAATTAAACAGAGACTTATTGGAAGTGGATATAACAGAAGGTTTTCCATCAGTGATGAATGTCGATACATTTTTGAGAGCATGAGAAACAGAGTGGGAGATTCTCCTTTTAGACAACTAGACTACTGCCCGACAGTTGTGGTTGGGCTGTCATATAACTGAGAGTACCTGATTAAGGATTTTAGTGACGTGGTGGCGTGGTGCATACCACACTCTTATGTGCATCATACTCCAGGCCAGAAGCACTGCGCTGAATACCCAATATTTTCGCCAGCTTCTTATGGAAAACTTGAGCTGACTTAACCAAGGTTAGCACATTATATTCCCATGCGAAAGTTTCCACCTTCCAGTCATAGTCGAAGTCATCAACAAAAGCTAGTTATTGAATATCGTTACGCATTAAGATACACCAATAAACACATAAAAACAACTTAAACTACCGTCCATCTCAACAAAGTAAATAAAAACAACCCAAAACCATTTAAGAAAAACAAATAAAATCCCATCTCCACTCCTACTCTATGTACAATGTTTGTGAGACGTAGTATAGGGGGGGAGGTAGTGAGGCGAAGGAGGGGAGGGAAGGAGGGGGAGACGCACAGATGCGCCCGCGCAGTCGCCGCTGTGACGAGCCTTGACAGACATAAATCAATTGTCAAAGCATCGGCGGTAATCTTCTGTAATGGCGGGTAGAGTTGTGTGGATACGACGATTTAGATTTAAAAGCTGATGTATGCTTTATTTTTTGGTAAATAAAGTAGATTCTTGAGTGGTCTGAATTTTTCAGTGATGTAAGAAAATACAACCGTAAGCAAAATATTTCTTTTACAGCTAGTTACTAATCGGTGCATAAAGTAATCATCCTTACCTTATAATTATTTAACTATTTTATGTACAAACACCATAAATAACACAGAAAAATGACATAGGTTTAATACTGCAGTATCTTTGTAAAGTATTAAGATAATGCCTATTTCTTATTCAGATAGCAGATCCTATAAGAGAGCTCCATAAGAAGATCATTTTCTTCCACAGCGCATCCTCACAAATCCAACGCTATCAAAGGGCAACGAGCACAGCTTAATAAGTCCAAATGGCGGCGGCGACAACAGAAACGTGTTGTATCATGTCCCGGCCGTGGGAGCCATCACCCATCGATTGGCTCGAGTGCTGTCATCTGTTTGATTGGTTCGGATGACGGCTGCTTTAGTTTTAACGTGGATTCATAAATTATCTTGTTTACTGCTTTAGTTTTAACGTGGATTCATAAATTATCTTGTTTATCTTGAAGTGTAGTAGTATAACGTATTTCGTAGTAAGCTGAAAATTATAGAGACAGCATAGTTTACTCGTGAGGAATGATGGTCTGAGCAGCAACAGTCGTTCAGGACTCTAATTAAGTGTCTTCTTCGAAGTTAGTTAGTATAATCCAGTTAATGGGATGTGGAGGTCAGATACGCAGTTAGCTCCATGTATAATATTGGAATACAGCTGGAAAAAGGTTAAGCAGATGATGATCGTGAAGTGTAGTAGGCTGAAAATTAGATAGAGAGCATGGTTTAACAATGAACTGGTTAGCAATTTAAGTAGTGATGACTTTGAAGGTCCAGGGAGGAGCAATAGATACCAAGTCTTAAAAATGGACCTGATTTAAGTGACAAAGAAGAAGAGTAAGCAATAAGGTCATATTTCAGAAAAGTCGAGTAAGAAAGATAGGTAGTCAAAAATTACAAAAAATAAACAGTTCTTATTTCACCCTCTTTATTTCAGACTACCTACAGATTTTAACTCAGTAATTTATAAAAACATTTACTTTGAAGTTTTCTTCTAGCTATAACTACCCCATTTTCAAACTGAACAATATCTACTTACCGTCCACCATAGCTAACTTCAATCCAAGCCTCAAATCAGTTCCCAAATTACAGGGGATTGTATGCAAAATAGATCATAACAGTACTATTACTGGCCGTAATCCGTCATTACTGAGAACCATTATCTGAATAAATAGGCAGCCTATCTGCTTTGTGATATTACCGTCAATAGCTAATGTTGTAACTGGCACTTACCTACCCTTGTTTGTGTTTAGCTAATACATTGAAATTATACGTATAGTAGTTTTTTTTTTTATCGTGGTGAAATCATCCAATGAGCCCTCTTACTATCAGACTTGACTGACTAAAATCCACGGTGTCCTTCAATAGCCCTTTTCGTACCGGGGTCATGGTAATTCCAGAGTCCCGCGACCCCAGCAGGCTTTGGCCCTCTATAGGCCCCGTCACTATGCTGACACTCCTTAAGGCGCGCGTGGAACACAACGCGCCGTCGACCCGGGCATGCCCGCGCCTACGGTGGCCGGAGATCCGTCCGTCACCGTGGGCGTCTACCACTGCGGCTGGGGTGGAGGGAGGACGCTGTCCTCTCCCTCACGCGGCCCGCCTCACTTATAGTATGAATACTGTTTGCTTTTCTACAGAATCATCAGATAGCTATATTTAATAAAATAGAATACTCTATGCTTACAATCACTTGTATTATTATAATAATGTATTTATGCATCCTATACGGTGAATTTGTATAGGTCGCCGGAAGACGCTGGATGCAGGTCGCTTCCAACCGGTATATGTGGAGATCTAAAGGGGAGGCCTATGTTCAGCAGTGGACGTCCCATGGCTGAGATGATGATATGGTGAATGTTCCAGCTGGGCGTTGGTGGCCAAATCTGAATCGATGAGGAATAGCGAAAAATACTGAAAGAATTCTCGAGACTGATTTTGAAAACAAAAATTGGCACAATAGTGAAATGACTGTCTGCTGCGCTGCGTGAGGCAAGTCTGATTGCCACACTGCTTAAATATTTGTATGACCTACAAGTAGTTATTCGGAGGTCCAGCTGTTTTGTGTATGTTTGTTTAAATGTTTGAAAACTGTTTTTCTTTTTCTTCAAAAAACTGCGTCATTGGATCATTCAAAAAGCAATATTCTTGGCCACAAATCGAAGCTATTGTCTCATATTAAAAAATAACATACGCTGTATTATTACTCCATTTGATAGTTTCTCATAAGGTAAACCTAACTTCCTTGCGAATCCTATGGTAACAATGGCGATCTTGTCGCTGTCTGTTCTTTTTTTAAACTTTTCCCCACACTACTGTCTTGAGTGTGTTTACAAACATATAAACACGTCATTTAGGTCATACAAACATTGTTCTATGCGGTGATCGAACCCGCAGTACGCTACGGACCAATCGCTCAGCAACTGTGCAAACAGTGCTGTCAAAAAAACAACGATATTTACATTCCAACGTATTAATTAGGTAAACGAAGACTTCATCTCCATACTTCACCTCCAAACCACAGCCTATGCATCACTATAAACACCAAAGGACACAGGTAATGTAAAACTTACAGTCGACTCATTAACAAAGCACTTAATCGATTGGCTTCATTCAGCTTTAATTTGAACCTTATAGCTGTAGTAATAAGGGTGAAGGGTTGTTTGAAAGGCGACCCCTGAAATATGAGTGGTGGCGTCATGGCTACAGTGATTGATGGGTGCTGACTGACGTGTGCACGAAGTGGGGTGTGGTAGGCGGGGGGGCGAGGTGTAAGCGGTAGCGGGTCGAATTATAAAAATCATAAAAGTAAAGATACGTAATAATTAGCTTTAGCATAAGGGCACAGGTTCAATGCATTACGTGAAAGCTAACTGGAAAAACGAAAAAAAAAATGTAGTGATTAAAACACAACCATTTGTATTTTCTTTTCATTCTTTATATGTTTTATTTTCATCTAGCTATTTCCTGTCTGTGTGAGTTAGAATTTTATGCTGGTTTTTGAACTGTCAATTACCTCACAAACATACAAATGCTTTACATGAGTTAAGATCTTATGAGTACTGTCGCAGTGTCCACTATAAAATAATATAGAAAACATTCGTTATCTATCGCTTTTCTTTAAAAGGTTTCATATATTCATTGGGGATTGGGTCGTAACTTGAACCCAGTGCTAAATTCTTTAGAAAACAGACAGACGGATAATTTTTGTTTTTTCCAACATAATACAGGCGGTACTCACGAATTATCGTGACCCCGTAACGTAAAGGGCTATTGAAGGACACCGTGGATTTTAGTCAGTACGAGTCTGACATACCTCCCGCCCTGCCCTGGGCGGGTGGATTCATTTGATGCTTTTACCACAATAAAAAAAAAACATCGGTAAAACAGGCTAGTAAAAGCTCTTAAAGTTTATAACTTGTACCATTCAGCATTGGGGTTTGCTCTGTACACATAAGTATGGCTATTATAGATATGACCTGGACTCTAGATTTAATTTTCAACATATTGATTAAATACGATGGATTTCAACGAATGTATCTGGCTTGTTTCATTGAGTTGATTGCAGTATTCTGTTTATATTGGTTTTAATTAAGAATGGATTATTTTGGTGATAACTATGTTGGTTTTTTTATAAGCTAAACAGTACTCAGAACAAATTGTCAAATTCTTACTATGAACTGTTGACGACTTATGACATAATTGATTTTATTAGAAGTTGAGTAAAGAATAGGCACTTTAAAATAAATAAATGGAGCTTTATTTTTTGCACATGTTAAAACAACCAAAGAATTCCTGAGACAGTTTGTTTTTCAAACTTACGAAAAACAATGTTGCCACTTTATCAATGATAGCACAACACAAAATGATTCCCAATTGCTTTTCAACAGATTTCTTTAGAAGTTTCTTTTATCCTCCCTTATCACTAATCTGCACAGTAAGAAGGTCTTTTACAGAATAGCAACTATAAATTTTAAAAGATAATTAAATACACTAATCACGTTCAATCACAATTTTCTAATAGAACCAAACTAGTGACCTATGCTTTATTGTAATCATTTCTTTATCACATCCTCATACACTTGGGGTCAGTGCAACCTGTTTTCTTTAATAATTCTCTGTTAGTAGTCATATTTTTAAGCGTGTCTGTGTGAAGACACGCTTAAAAATATGACTACTCGTGCAGTTCCTTCACAAATTACTATCGAAAACTAAATAATATTCCACAAAATATTACCATCAAGCATAAATGAACAGAAATCAATAGTACCAACACAACGCGGCGGAAACTCGAAAGTGAAACAGTGTCAAGATAACGTCAACTGTCAATCGGCTCTCAATCGCCTGTCAATCAGCACAGTGTGCGCGGGCGCGTGCGCCTGGACAAAAAGATTTTATCACGTTATTATTATTATTACGTGATTCATCGGAGACGCGATTGAAAAAACGGTGATGGATTCATTTTGTAAGAGCTTTTTTGGAGTGAGGGTTTGGGTTCAGTGAAATGGCTATAGGTTTTCGGGTAGAAAAATGCAAAAGAGTAATCCGATTTTAATGTAATAAAATAGTCAGTGAGTTTTAACTCCTTTCTTTTCGGATTATAGAACCCGTATGGTACTATGCGTGCTGGAACGGAGTGTTCAGTTTTAGAATAAAATTATAAAGTGACAATGCAGAATGAGTGCGCGTGGTGGTAGAGTTAGTCTAAATCTAAAGTGTGTCAGAGTTGTAGGAGAAAATTAATAAAACTTCCACTCGTAAAAATATTGAATTTGTATAAGCTAACAACGCAGGGTTAAAACTCATTCAGAGTTATTTATTTTTTATTGAGAGTACAGCATGAACCACTGTTTTCTCTTCGGGATTCGAAACAACGATTCTGTGCAGGTATCCCAGAGCCGTTCTGGGATAGCTGTGCACAGAGTCGTCGATGGCAGTGCAATTGACTATTGGGCAGTATCCGTAGAGGATTAATGGCATAAAGAGATTTTCATTGAACTCGTTAGAGCCCGAAAACTGCATATAAGCGTGTCCTCGCAACGCTAGTTTCACAGATTTCTTCAAAATATCAATCTCACCCAGCACATTTCATCTCGCTTCTATATTTCGCCACGCAAAGTATGCCAGCTCATAGATCTGCATACAACAGAACTAAAATATCGTTGACACAACCGCCACAAACGACTCAAGCGACAGAAGCGAACAGTTTGGTCGATCGTCGCTTAATCATCGCGGTGACAATTCGAGCGTAACTTGACAGCTGATGTTTCCTTTCCGCGTTCTCTTTTTGTGATATATGATGGATAAATATCAATAACTGTGCGGGTACCTAATAGTCTCCAAGCTAATGTGCTGATGCCAGCTCCGATAAGAGAGATACTTTTAGTATTGTTAAAAGTTGTTACAAAATATGAAGCTATCTGAAAGCGATTGGCATTTTGTTCAGATCACCTGCCCCATTGTTTCTAAAATAAAAATTATATAAACTAAAATAGCTTGAGGCAGACTTTGTTATTAGAAGACATACATTGTTCCAGTTATGTCAACCGTAAAAAGAGACGGAATTATATAAAAAAAAATATGGGGTCGCTCTTAAATCGAGTCTAGGTCAAGTTGACAGAAAAATTACCATATAGAGGCCTTACACGGAAGAAGCCTATTCTTTCTATATCCTATATGCATTTGGAAATACAGGAGCAGGTAGTCAGCTCCACTCTTTTGCTTTAAATGAAAGATGTTTAGAAGCAACTAGGTAGTGATGGTTACTCTATGTCAATGATAGAAGAAGACCATTGGGATGATTTTGTCGAATCGTGATAACATGATGGTGGAGATATTGTCAACTGGGAACAAATCCAAACTCCAGAGCTGCTACCAGTAAATTCCTGAACCAAAAAAATATTAAGCCCTGCCTGGGAATCGGACCTGGGACCTCGATTATATTCACAATACGTTTGCGACGTCATCAAACGAGACAAATATAAGAATGTTATTCACAGTAGCTATCATATAACACCATTCAACTTCAGTGACGAAATCTTTTAGACAAACATACCGATGGCTGTAGAGAATCGCGACGTCACCCCATCGCGGGTTTAAATTGCAAAGGGTTCACTTAAAATAGCAATGAAAACTATCCTTTACACGTAAAAAGAAACAAAGTCAAAAGGAAGAACCACCTGTAACGTTGTAACTTGTGCTTTTACTTGTAAAAGTAAGTTTAAAAGTTCTTCAAGTACACTAATACAGAAATATTTTTAGCCCAAGTTTGACAAATAACAACACGTTGCAACTTGTTTTTTGCCAAAATAAGCACACCTAAAGTTTGTTATAAAATCCTTTATTAAAACAACTTTAATTTTATTTTCAAAGACAGATTGATTGACAGATTCGATAAAAATATTTCACAGCCAAAGTTGTCACGTAAAAATAAGAATTTAATTTCAAACATTGCAATTTACACTAAAAATACACAAGCTCGGTCGAAAATACCCGACCTACGAGCTACCATTTCATGCAACCCGTCAACGTCAACGTGGATTGATAGACGGGAATATATCTAGAGCGGGTCTTGCGAGCCCCCTCTGCCTACCCCCGCGCGGAAGTGTGCGTCCGTCCGTCATCCGTCATCGTCAAATGTGTACACCGTGTGCCGAACTCACGGAGTCTGGACAAAGGGGTTATTCGCAGGTGTTTGAATTTTGCTTTTACTTCGAAGTTTTTTGGTACGAGGTGTGAGTAAAGTTTTTTTTTGCTAATCATACCATTTTGATTGAAGTTTTTGCTGAACTGGCAGTTTCTTTCACTGAAAATATATTCTTCTTTTTATTTCAACAACATGTTTTGAATAAGTTTAATGAAGTATTTATTAGATTTCTAGGTTCTTAAATTGTGTAACGCGAACTAATGTGTAATTTATGAAAAGAAGACGGTGTTGACAAGTGTTTGAACTATTTTTCTGCCACAAAACCAGCTTTGATCAATATTAACTGGGTTTATCTTAATTTAGCTACATAATCGCTCAGAAGACATTTATACTAACACATCTTTTAATTTTTCTATCGTCTATGAGATCGTTAACTTTTCAACAGTTTTTTAATTCGTTATTGAAACACTCGCAAATTGGAGAACCAATATTTATGTAGCCGTTATTTTTATAAGCTGCCATCTTTATTTCTGTCATAAATCCTGCCAATCACGACAATTATTTATAGCGTCTGAGTAAAAAGTGAATGAAAGTGATTTGTTAGTTCAAATACAAAAACTTTTTTTTCTGTAATCCTATAGAATGTTCCCCATATTCAAAAAGTTGCTATTCGAAACATTTATTGCACTAAATCGCATAATTTGATTAACGAGCGTGTCAAAGCCACGCGATTTTTTGTCCTGTGTCTTTTGTGGATGCACGTTGGGCGCAGTGTGCAGGCGATAATGGACACATGTCCCGTCATCCATCAGTGCCGACAGATGCCGCAGAGTGGACGGCATTTGTTTCGACAAGAGTTATAGGTGGAGTGCGCTCCATTTCAATATAGTTTTAGTTCAGTAATCGATACGTTTTAGTTTTGCCGGTGAGGTGGGTTTTACATCAAAAAGGTGAAGGGTAACATTTTTAGTTTAATGTATCACATTGTTTGGTGTTTTAACGAAAAGTATTGTTTTAAGCATTTACTCAATACTTCAATGTCTTACCTAATTAAAATAAGAACGTAACAGAATCAGACATAATTAACCCTGGTGTTATATCAATCCCACAAATAGGTAGGTATACATAGAGGTCAACCATCAAAGTGACAAACCACTTTAATAAAATAATAGCCACACAATCACCTAACATCCATTAAAATACTCATCTGGAACTACTAAATATCGCAAGCGATGTATTTATTTGAAATTATAATTATTCCACGTCCAAAATAATATGTTTCAATAAATAAACGAATTTATAACGCCTACATAACATTTGAAATATTAACAATGATATTATATTTTGTCCAGAATAAACAAACGTTAGCACAGTGTGCGAAGTAATTAATTTGTTTGTTTGTAATGAATGGAAAATTATTTATATTTTTAATGGCTTACATTTGCTTTTTGAATCAGTTTGGCAACTTTACGAAATGTTATTGTGACTCTACGATAAGCATTTAGAAAATTTTCACTTATTAAAAATTATCCAGGAACTTAGAACCTAATAAAAATACAGACAACAGGAAAATGCATCCCCTAATGCTATTTGGACTTGCCCCTAAGTTAAAGAAGTAGAATATTACAGCATAACTTATAAACAACTTTAGTATTTCATTCTAAACTGAAAAGTCGAGAGTTAAACTTCTACCTCTGAAAGTCGGTCAAGGTCAAAAAGCTTTTTGGGCAAATAGTAGGGGTATTCCGGAGTATAGTCGAGCGACAGAGGGTTATGTAAAGTTGCAGCAAAGGAATTGTTAATGTAAAATGGAAAGCATTTTATATACTTACATTAATGTATGCATATAGTTAATTACAAGAAATTATTTAATTTCTTCTTACATTAGTAGTAAATCATTTTTTGCCAAAACTAGGCAGCACCTAAACGATGATGCTTAAAATAAAAATAATTACAAGAAGAAACTTTTTATTATAATTATTGTTTTAAGAACATCAACGCTGATAGTGTTTTCTCTGTTCTTCTTATAATTGTTTGAAAAGTTTGTTTAATTAAATCTTACTGAAAGGCACAAACTGTTTAAAATATAAATCAGATCACGAAACTTCAAAAAGTCCAAGGAAATGTGTTTTTGCAAACCTTACTTAACCCTGTGACGTGCCCTCAAACAAATGACTCCGGGGTCGCTGCTACCATCTATCTACTTACTTACTACGATCACCACTACATATTTAGGTACTAAGATTTACAGAACAAACTACATGTTATTTATTTTCACTATCTTTATTATTATTTAACTATTCTGAAAAAAAAAATGAAATTATTTTGAAAAAATATAATTCTAAGACGATAATTGCGAAATATTTTCCAAAACTCTTAAAAAACTCAAAAAGGTTCTAGGAGCTCCTAAAACGTAAAAAAAAAACTTTACAAAACTTAACAAAAAGCATCTGTTTTGACCAATCAAATTTAACCCCAGCGCTACCTATAAACAAATACTGGGGGACACTCCTACGTCAATCTACTTAATACGTCTAAATAATCAAATTGAACAGTATCGATAAATTACACTATCGCAATTACCTTAAAATTCTCGCAATTGAGACAGTGGTAAAGAAAAAGAAAATTGTTGTTTAATTATCCAGAATCTTGATACAACACATGTGCCAATAATTACACTTTGACAATGTCCACCAAACAAAACCTCTGAAAAGAAACTTATAAACACACTTGGCGCTCTTTGAAGACAAAGCATCTGTTTTTGCTAACCGAACTTAACCCCACCGCTGCCGCTAGACAAATGACGGGGGGCGCTCCTACATCAATCTACTTATTACGGCCGACCTGAAGTAAATCATTTATTGTGCGATCTAAATCTCGCTATTTACTCAACGATGGGTCATGGAGACCCATCAGTCAGGCGATAGTGACTCTTTTGTGGGTCATTGTTTATGAACGTTTTTGTGCCAAAGTAAATGGGAGTGAAAAGTGAAATGGAATTGCCACTTTGGGAGGTATGTGGTGGGATGCTGATAAGTGTTTTTGTTTCTGAGGTTTTTGATGTTTTAGTTCTTGAAGGAAAGGACTTCATAATCAATTTATCTTAGACTACTACAGAGGTAGGAGCTTTTCTAGTCCTCCAATTAGAAAAGGTTTGTGTCCTAGGTCTTAAAGTATACTGGAGAATGAGGCCTAAAAAGAAAACAAAGAAAATATTGCATGACTTATTTTGCTTTGATAAGAAATCCCTGTTGGTATGGTAAATTTAAAATCGTTTTTTTAATTTATAAAGTTGTCTCTGATTAATTTTTAGAATTATATTATCATGCTTACTCGTATGAAGTTTCGTTAAAGTCGGTTTAATCGTTTCTAAAAATGAGGAGTTTAAGTTTGTATGAAATACCCTTCAAAGTACATACACGCTCCTATACCTATTGTTAAAAAATTTGGTCCATTTTAGCCTGTGCATTTTCCGGCTTTTATAATCTAAGAAATATTATTTCCTGGATACTTCAATCCAATTCAGCATCCAAAAGAAAATCGTTAAATCGACATTGACGTATATTATATTGAAGTGATACACGACTAATAAGACATCCAGCATTTGTTGATAGAGTGTGTCCGGTCCCACTTTAATATGGGACACTTGATTACTTTTATGTCCCAACAAATTACGCGAAGGAATGTTTCATGATATTTCAAACTGTACAGAATAAACAGAAATGAAAACTTAATTGATTGGATCAAGTGATGTAGAAAAATACTGGATCAGTTTATGCTGAACTGCTCATTAAAATTAAACGAGTTCCACCCATCACAAAAAATCATTTTTTTAATATCATTTGAATAATTTGTTTTTAACCAATAGCCCACAGATGTTCAATCGCCATTCATTTTAATAAAAATCATAACCCAAGAACACTGCAACGATTTTATTAGTGATCCTTTTTTTTCGAAAGCCGATCGTAAATAACAGTCGAAATAATTAAACATTCTCGACAACTATCCCGCCATCACAATAAATAAGCGAATTTACTGTCCAGAAACAACTATAATTAAAAGGCACGAAAAAAAAATAAACACAGTATTATTTCATTCGATGCCATAAAAAGATGATAAACAGCGTATAAATCATGCTATCCATCTCGCGACTGCGGGGCTCGTAAATCGTGGGCAATGGTACCCCGGTGTACCCCCGGACCCCACCGGCGGGCGGGGGGTTGGGGTTGTATTCATTAATTTGATGATATAAAACAAAATGTCATTTTAATTAGTCACCATTATTAGACGTACAATGACAGACAGCGGTCTGAGGGGCCGGGGGACGTTTGTCTTGTTTGGGGTTGGGTCGCTGGGCAGGCGAGGATGCATGGAGGTTAAGGTGTGGCGGTCACGTTTCAGTGGAAATGATCCTGAAATTCAGGTTTTAATTAATAGAAATCTTAATTTCGTCAGAGCAGTCTAGACTGATGACAGCTTCCAATAATATGTATGTAAACCTTAATTTACTGCTCAACAACCTATCACGTTTTTCGTAAGCATCATGATATGACAATTTCATAGAAATAATTGAAATTATATTTTATTGCATTATCTCAATTCTAGTAGAAGAACGCAAATCATCTATGTCATCATAAAAACTAAGATGACCTTTGTAGACTATCTAACTCAATTTACATTACAGTACCTTTTACATTATCAAAATTTTCTTCTCAAATCATGTATTTTTATAGTCACCGTTTCCGCCCGTAATATCTGCCCGTATATTTTCTTTACCTGTAGCGACGAATGCTCGCCTTCAAGGGTTTGACTGACGGCCCGTCTGTCACAGTTCTCACCCAACCTTCTCCCTTACCGAGCTATCCATTACCGCTTACCTTCGTAACCTTTCACTCAGCTGCCTGTTAGCCCGTCAATGTATACAACAGATTGTAAACCGTCGATGTATTTGGTTTGTTGGTAAGGGATGTGCGTAAAGTGCGATGAATGACGTAATTTAGGTGATAAAGACGAGGTTTCTTGGAGTTAAGACGTCTCGCTGAGTGATTTCGGGGCCCAACAGATTTAGTAGTGGTTAGTCAAACGTGTTTTATGACTGGTTAATTGACGATTTTTGAGCTCGGTTTTGTGAATACCTTTAGGCGTTCGAAAGTTAAATTTAAAGTTTTTGTAATGTGAAACTTTTTTAAAGTTTTGACGGTGTGAAAATCAGGCAATAGAATATTTGTAGTTGTACATTATAGTGGCTGTACCTATAATTAGTTCGGAATAAAAACTTGAATTACAGAAAACGTGTCCATTTTCCTTTTGAATACTACTTTAATAATAATTATAATGCCACTGTTTGACATCAAAAAGCTTTAAGCTGATCGAATCTACGGCTAAATGTCATTGAATTAGGTATTTTTACTTAACATCAACTTAATACATACCAAGTTTTTTTTAAAATTTATAGTTTTCCTTATCAAAAACTCTGAGGTCTTATGGTGGCTGTACATTGTAGATGTCTCGCAAAACACATGTGCGAATTTCTTGACTTTTCCTTCACTGTTTTGAGAATAGTGGCTTAATATAAATTACACAAAGTAATGTCCCTGTCTGGGTTCGAACCCACGACAACTCGTTCGTGACGTTTTTTCTAAGTACCTACGTACCACACTAGGAATTACATAAGTGGGTAAGTTTAAATACATCTAAATTTACATACACCAACCGCCAGGTCCGGATTAACTACCTGTACCATACAAGTATTTATTCCGAGTCATATGTTCAGAATCGAACCCACGACACGCAGCACAGCGATCGATAGCTCAGCCACTGCGCCATCATTCCTTTTTTGGTTAACATTCTTTCAATTTCAACTCCATGATTGAGTCAGTTACCACCACACTCAGAGATGTCATTTAATCATAATCAATCATGAACTTCAACTGACCAGCACATGTCAAGTCGACGAAATTGAAACGTTCTCAATCTGTCTCGTTGTTGATTGACAGCGTCCCAGTTTATACCTAGTTATTTTCTTATTTCGAACGTATTTCTTTCATAATAACGTTTCGTATCTTTCATAACATAAGGTAACATTATACTTATTATGTCCGGGGGCAGACAGGTTTACATTTCGCTAATTAGTTGTTAAAAAAAATCTAGACTACAGGTTTATCTTGACTTTTGACAATTCAAAAGTACCTGTAACTGGTATACTTTAAACAATGGCTTTGATTTTGGTTACTACTGAGAACGTTAGTATGGAAAACCAAATAACACTGTTTGATCTGAGAATCGAGCCCACGACTGGCTCGTGAGGAAACTCATTACTATTTTATTTCTGACTTCTTATCACGACTTTTTACTCTTTAGTGACGTAAAGCAAACGGGATCTGACTTAATCATTGGATTTGATGGAAAAAATAGATGCTCGTGCGTACACTAGAAGCGCTTTTTAGTTTTCAATACAGAGGCCTTATCACAAGTTTTCCGTATTTCACAGTACAGCGTACTGTATGTACGGCGTTTATTGTATGAAAAATTAAAATGCGCCTCTATTGTACGAATAAGGAACTAATTGTTTCCATCAAATTAACGTCAAAGTCCCCGTTTACTTTACGTCACATAAACGTGAAAACTTGTATTAAGGCTTTAAGGCCAGTCTTAAACCATCTATGGTCTACTTGAAATAAATATGATTTTGGCCACTACTGAGAACTTTGATGTGGAAAATTCTGAAACTTTCTTTGATCTGGGAATCGAACCCAATAATGTTTCGTAAGAAAACTCATTTGTGTTTTTTTTTTCAGTTCAAAAGTATATTTTGATGCAATATCATAATATATACTTACTATGCTGTTAATCTTGCAGCTGATGTTGCTAATCTGGTATTTCAGGTGCTTAAAACCTCAGGAGCACTGGAACCTTTATTCAGTTTCAAGCTTTCAGTTTCAGTTTTCAGTTAACAGTTCTTTTGCATCACCGTCAAAATCGTAAGGAGTTTTTTTTTCATTGCAGTCAGGGTTCTTCTTGAAAGGAAAGCAAGGCTTTTTTAAAGGTTCTACCACTGAACAATATGACAAACTCCAAATGATCTTAATACCCATTCAACAAGGTTATTTTTGCATTACCATTAGCAGCAAAAATAAACTGAAAAAGAACATAGTCCTTCAGTGCTAGTCCGACATGTCATTGATATTTTATTGACACGTGTCTTTCCAAGGATTAGAAATTCACGTGGCGTCTGTGTAAAGTGTCAATATCATAATGTTATGTATTTTTTGTGTTGATATTGGTTTTTACTGGGTATTTAGATGACACCTTGTGACGATTATGTCAATACGACTGTCTGCCAGTGATAAGGTGGAACCTATCAATGATATCCTTGTCTTTTAAGTTGTACTTATTTCAGTTATTCGTGTGTTAAATATTTTATGAGAAAATGTAGCTTTTAAAGCTTTTTTCCTATAAAAATTGATGTATTGAAAAAAATGTGGTAAGATGTTTTTTTGAACATCTACTATTTAATTCATTGAGTGTCTGATTATTTTCAGTTAGATCCTTTAAAAATAACTTTAATCTGGTGGTTTTGTTACAGCCTGTAGTTTATTATGTAATAAGTTAAAGTTGAAATCATAAACACAGATATTATGTGGTAGTAGAAAGAAGTTCGATTGTTCAGAGACGAGTTCTTTAATGCATATTGTAATTGATAATATATGCACAAAACAAAATTAACTTATTTTAATATTGTTTTTGTAATTGTCTGGTTTTTATGTGTGTGCGTGTGTTTCTGCTGTGTGTGTGTATAAACAGACACTTTTGCTTTGTTGTGTTTGGTTTAAAGTAAGGAGAATAATTCAAATAAAATAAACATTATTTTAAAGTATGTAACATATATATTTCTTTGAGCTTTTAATTGCATTTTGAAATACAACATAAAATATTAAATAAGATTATTAAATTTGGTAAAATCAATATTTCAACACCATTTTACTTTTTTTTTCTTAAGAATGAGCAAAAATCTCTCATCAGAGCTAGCGTATACATAATATTTGTCGTATGTTTCATTATTATCGTTAAAATGATAGATTTTTACGATTTCAAATTTTATCGATTTTAATCGTCATTAGCTGAATATTCGCAACTTTTGAAAGAAATATGTATACCTAATATTTAAAACATCAAAAAATAAATTCGAAATAAAATTTTAAAATTGTATATTCCATTAGAAATGTCGTATACGTCAAAGGGGTAAATGGAATTTTTATCGTCACGAATATTCAGTTTACAATCAAAGTTTTTTTGTTGATATCGTCTGAAACTTACATTAGACAGTTTACAATATTTTTATTAAATATAAAAGAGGTTCTTCACTCTCAAGTGCCGTATATACATCATCGTATATCTGTCGTTACAAATTGGAAGATATATCTGGTATATCTTTATGTTCTAAACGTATACGAATGTTATCATTCCTTTCAACGAAAAAAAATGTATATGTATCACTTTTAAATATAGGTTGAATGTTCAACCGATTAATGCGCTGGTATAATGGTATACAATTGTTCACAGATGTAGTTTACCTAATATTATGTACTTATCACTAAATAATAAATAGCATCCTCGCGTGGAGAGCATACCTATAGCAAAATTTACACTAAGGAGATTGTTATATTGCATTCTATGTCGAATTGTATGTACAAAACGAACAGAAACGAATGAGATTGAATCTCCGAGATTATACGCATCGACGGATCTCTTAAATTCACAAAAAAAACAAGAAAATCATCAAAATATACATAAACTAACCACGTTAACCCTAACTCTGATTTACATAAAAAATTAAGTAACACGAAAAAAAATGATATTGCAACGAATTTTCTGATAAAATACTGAAAGTCAACGCCACTACGCGACTAATACGATAGACGAATCACATGCGAAAGGCGAATTGCAATTAACGAAAATGAATTTCCACGATTTACCTTTTCCAAAGAATTAATTAGCAAAAAATATACATTTACAAAAAGAGATCGAATCGTATTTTTATGACTTAATGTGACTTATATTTACATTTATCGAAATGGAATTATAACGTAGTGTGGAAGATAAGCCACGGGCTCCGCCGCCCTTACAACAACCGATCACCTAAAGGCAATATTTTGAAAATATTCTCTTATTACCTAAAACGAACGTAAGACGTTTGGCGTATACTTAAGTCGCTATTAATTTATTACACTAACCGATCTATGCGGTGAAATCTAACAATAATTACCTAAATAATTAAATTGGCAAAGAGTTTCGAAATACTTAGCGTCGCGGCTGCGACCTAACCCTAGCAAGGTTTAACGTAGCAAGATATGGTATCATCACAACTGGCGGCCGTCCAGCCTACACGTACTTACTGGAGAGCTGCTTGGCCAGTTCCGTGTACTTCAGGAACTTGGAGTGAGGGCTCTCGTCGAACGACTGCGAGGGAGAGCGCGGGTCCTGCGGCGACGCGGCCGTGGAGCCTCCCTTGTGTGCGCCCGGGGACCCCGCACCGGTCGGCGCCTTCAGCGGCACCGGCTCCGGCAGCGCGCCGTCCTTCACGAAGTGCATCTTTGACAAGTGATGCCGGTAGGCGCCCTTCGAGATGAACGGCGTGTCACATAGAGCACACTTCATGATGGAGTCTGTGACCACGGCGTCGTTGCACGCCCAGCTGAACGTCAGGATACTGGGAGGGCCGGCGGGGGAGGGAGCGGGCGCGGGGGCGCGGGAGGGGTTGGACTCGGTCTTGTCACAGAGCTTCTGCAGCGCGGCCAGCGGGTGGCTGCCGCCGCGCCGCGACGAGCTGGCCTCGCCCGCGCCGCCGCCCGCCAGGCTGTCGAACATGGAGCTGAGCGCGCCCAGGCTGGAGGCCGGCTTGCGCTCGGCGCCGGGCGTGGTGGCGGAGCGGTCGCTGGCGGGGCTGCGCGGGCTGGCGGCGGGGGAGGGTCCCTCGCTCTCGCGCTTGGCCACGACGGGCTTCACGTCCTCGTCAGCGGTGCTGCTCGGCCTCGGCGGTTCCTCTTCGTCGTCTACCTCAGTCTTCACTCGCACTGGCTGGCTGCTCAGATCGACGCCGTTTTCACGATCTTCCTCCTCGACTTCTCTTTTTATTCGCACTTCAGTCGGGCGATCCTCGGAGGCTGGGGTTTGAGAACCGCGCGTGTCAGGAGTAGTGCGAGGAGTCATGTGATACGTGTCCATCTTCCTATCGGGAGTCAGTGATTCTACTCTACTACCGCCTCTCTCAGACATGGAACTGGACTCGCTCCCGCTGCGCTCGCGGCGCCCGTATCCCTGCTGGTGATGGTAATTTCTCAACATATTCATAGTCTGTTGATCTACCAGCGGTTTGGTATAGTCTACGCTCTCATCTATGCCTAATCTCTTTAGAATGCTAGACCCAATGGGCGCGTGTGAAGCGCCGCCTGGCATGCCAGGCACGGTGTGCCGCGATCGGGTGTCGAAACTCTTCTCTATCAATTGTTCTATGGCGTTGAGAACCGAAGGCGACGAGCTTTTTTCATTGCTCGCATTGGGATCTTTGGAACTCGGGGAGGAATCGTTCACGGAGGATGGAGAGCGGTGATGCGCGGAGCCAGGAGACGGTAGCTCCTCATTGATGCTCTTGCGGCCGTCGCGGCCGGTGGGCGTGATGTGGCCGGGGACGTCGGGCGGGATGATGTTATTAGATAACAGCGCGCTCTTCAAAAAGTTCCTTTGGCTATTAGACATCGGTGCACCAATACATTGTCGTATGTGCTCGACGAATACCGCAGTCTCAATTTTGTCACCACATTTCTCGCAAGTGATTCGGCTACCAGCGCCGAAATCTCTAATTGGTTTACCCATAGGTACACCGTTCCCTTCCCCGTTTTTGAACTCATGCTGTGCTCTCTCCAATTCGAGGAGTTTTCTTACTGGCAGAGATTTCTTTCGTTTTTCACGCGTCTGACGTCTCCTGCCTCCACTCTCGGTGATTGATCGCATAATGTGCTCTTTGTAGTGTGAATTCTTTACCATATGATTACTCAACTCCTTCAAGGAACTAAATGCTTGGTCGCAAACCTTACAAGTTAATACGGCGCTAACATGACTACTAGTACCGGTAGTGGGTGGTGCCGCATTGTTAGCACCTGGGGCTGTCGAGTTGGACCCTCCCTTGCTAGCGTCGTCCGACGATTTCCAGGAAATTATTTGTTCTTGCGATATGATGTTAGTATAGTGCTGAGTTCGCTGCATATGGCTGGTCATCTCAGCGAGTGAACGGAAACTCTCAGCGCACCACATGCATTTCAATATTTGCCTGGTTTGCTCTGCGCCTTTACCTAACCAAACATCTTGGCCACGAACGAGTTTTCTGGGAATAGGCATGTTCTCTTTGATGAGCATGTTCAAATCGTTTTGGCTCGGTTTGGATGAACCACTCGAAGAGGACGAGTTGTGCGACGGCGTCGATGGCGAACTGGAAGGTGGTTGCAAAGAGGGTGGGATGGGTGCTCCAGAAGAAGGTGGCACGGGCACGTTGACCCCGCAATGCTTTGCCTCCTTCATGTGTACTGTCAAATCTGCGAGTGAGTTGAAACTCTTCTTACACCACACGCATTTAAGTACATCTTTCGTTTGGTCAGCGCCCTTATTCAACCAGTGGGACTGCCAAGCGGAGTGACGTGCGGCAGCGTTTGGAGCTAGACCAGCGCCTAAAGCGGCACTTTGTACTGATCGAAACAATTCCTCGCCGCCAAGTCTGCTCAATTCACTCATCTTTTCAAGTGCTTTTGTGGCATCGCTTGGTGTAGGGCCCCCGTGTTTTAGTTTGCCGTTCCAATCAGATGGAACGCCACCCTTAGGGGACAAACTAGCAGCAGCGACGGCAGCTGCGAAATATGGTAGATGCGGTGCCACAGGTGTGGACCAAGGAGATGGAGAGTGTTTAAATTCAGAAGGTCTAGAACTTTTCCTAGATGGGACTGGCGATGGCGAGTCCTCCGAGCCACGTTTTCTGGTGCCAACAGACAGGTCAAGTGGGCCATTTTCATTCTTACTAAGATTGACGGCGTCATCGTGATCATCATCATCATGTGGTGATTCACTGCGTTTTGTGCTGAAGTCAAGTACGGCGTCACCTCGTTCGGAGTCAATCATGTCCTCCTGGCAGGACATGAGGAGACGCTGCTGGGCGGCGGCGGCAGCTGCAGCGCCGAGGTAGGCGGCGACTGCGGCCGAGTGCGGAGGCAGCAGTGCAGCGGGCAGGGCTGCGGTCAGCGCGGCAGGTAGCGGCAGGCCGGCGCCGCTGCGGCTCGAGTACACCGAGTCATTGGAGGGACAGCGGGGCGCGCCGGACGACTCCCGTGACAGACATCTCGGGCTTTCCCTGGGGACAAAAGCGTGACAGGTTTAGTTCCACCGACATTATTCACTTAGCGAAAATTGCCGTCTCTGTCTCTGAGCTCGACGTTATCTTAAACCGGTTATCGACATTTGAATATCGGCTGTAAACAAAACGAATGCAAGTTTTTTAATGGCCATTTTTAATAAATTAATAGCTCGATCGTGAATAGCAAATAGACACACTAATGGGTTTATATCGATCTTAAAAAAACTTAATAGCTCGTTGTTTGGGTGTCCTTGTGGATCGAAGTTTTTGTTTTGTTACATTTTTAATGATGATAATACGATCAAAAAGCTAGCTGTTGACAGAGTTGATGTCCGGACATTAGTTTTAATGTGTACGATACAAAAGGAAAAATATTGACGATATTCGACATTAGTATAAATCTAAGGTAAATTGGGTACAGATAGATCAAGTCTGTGAGACATGAATAATCAATTGGATATCAAAGAAGTTATATTAATGACAGCTATAAAATTTAACAATCACATTTTCGACGTTTTGGATACATTAAAATATTGAATCAATATCGTAAATCTATAGTTCATGGAATATTGTTATCATTCATAAGTGATAAAAATGACGACCACAGTGGTTGATGACACAGCTTATCGATTATTTATGAGACAATAAAATACAGAAAAACTTACTAAAAACAGGTTCCATTATAATACAGAAGTGAAAGACTATCGAATATTCAGAAAAACCTTCGTAACTCGTAAAATAACACAACCAAATAAAACATTATTGTTTTGAGAGACCTACATGCCATATACGAATCAAACGTTATAGATAAAATGACATAAAATAAATCACGATATTACAGTTGAAGCTTTAAAACTTTTTAATATTTTTTACAAAATCATGTAGACTTTTAAAAACAAGCTTTCCTTTTGGTTTGAATATAGAGTCTATCAAAATGTTGAAGTCAATGTTGCTTTATCACAATTTTATACAAAACATAGATCCAAATCTAGTTTATAACGTGACTTTATAGTATATAACTATTCAGAATATAGCAAAGAATAACTTTTATAAATTAAGAAGAACGAACACTCTGGACACACAGAATTTGTGAAGCTCTGATCAGAGAGAACATGAAAAATTCTAAGTTGAAAGTAGACAAGTTGGAGAGCGAAAAAGTCGAAAAACATCTCCAGTGTAAAATTCAATATTAGAACAGAAAAACAATAGGAAACATGATGAATTACACAAAACAATAAAACACTTGGACAAATGGAAAACCTACCTCACGTGGTCGGGCTCGACGATCATTTTAGACGTAATGTTTTCAAAGTGCTCCAAACTGGTAACGGTGAAAAACTTGCGGATCCATCAATACAACACTGATACAATTGATAACACTTTGTTACTAGACAACAATTGAGACTCCCCAAAAATAGTTGAAAATGTAAACACGTCGCGAAAGACGCGGCGCGATGCCGGCGGTCGGAAGGGAAGTGCGCGGTGCCTGCGGCGGCGGCGGCGGTCCCGCGTGGAATGAGACGCCGCGTGATTTACGACCCGCCTGCAGCGCCCCCGCCCCGCACGCCCCTCGCTAGACAGAGACAGGTGCCGCGGTAACGTACCACACAACGCGAAAGACAGAGACAGCTATCGGTATTCCACTTCGAGGGGTGGCGCTGCGTAATGCAAGCGTGCGTGCGATGCGCGAGGTGGACGTGCAGTGACGGGCGATCGTTCCGATGACAGCCGACTGACACCGCCGAGCTACTCCGCATAGCTGACTCACACTCGTAACACCAATGAAAAATGTACAGAGAACCTTGATGGCCAATAGGCGCAATAACTTTTTAACGAGATTGTTTACGGAATTTCATTTGTAGATATAGGTGTAACAAGCAAAGATGAAGCGCGCTTGCCGTGGGAGATTGAAGTCTTAGGGCTTAAAGAAGATTACCCGGACAGGGTTGACGGCGTTGACAAGGAAATGGCGCGTTAACAAAACGCCGAGACGAGTCCTTTTAACGACTCATGAACAGACAGGGGACGCGGACGGATTTACGCGTATCACGAACAGATTTCCTGCTTTGACAAAGGGAAAATATTTCTTATGTTTATTTTATTTTTACGCAAGGAAACGTTAGGACACTTCCGAACGACAATGTCATAAATGTCAGACGGCGAATCAATAATGACAGGACGTCGTCAAGATAAATAAATTAACAAAGTAAAGAAAACCATGTGCCGTTAATCCTCGGAAAGGCGGAAACTAATGTACTATACGTTTTACAGCCCATAATACTGTTTTTATTATCATTGAACGATCGCGAAGTAAATGTTATCAACGAATCCGATCTGAACAACTGTTATAGTGATTTGACGGAACCTTGTTGTAAACCCCAAAACTTTTATAAAGTTTTTATTAAGAGAATCGCACAGCTGTTTATTACTTCCTATAAGCATTAGTGGGCTGCGGGTCAATCAATCACAAGTATTTATGTGACAACTAGCTCCGTCTCTCTCCTGCGCCAAACTAAAATAACCCCGAGTGGGTTGTGACATAAACAAAAGAATTCTAGGCTATTTTTCTACATGTAACGACAGATGATAAAAATGTTAGTGGGATATATTTTAGACTGTGGCAGAATTAGGACGGAGCGGTTTTATGCGTTGTAGTGTGCATAGTGCGGGCCGATGGATGGGGGACACCTGACATCGTTTGAATAATTTTGCAATAACAAAGCAAATTTTATAACTGACACATGTCTCTTTAGTAATAAAACTGCAGTGAGCTGGATAGTAGACATTGCACAAACGTTTATAAATAATATAGAAAAAAGAGAGATGGATATGATGATGATAGTGTTTTGTAAGATACAAAACCAACCTTTATTAAACATCATCATCTGCCTAGCCTTTTCCCGACTATTGGGTTCGGCTTTTAGTCGAACCAAATGCAGCTGAATATCAGTATTTTACATGGAGCGACTACCTATCGGACCTCCAGAACCCAGTAACTGGGCAATACTATCGTACACACCAGTCTTACCATGGGGTATCGGTTGTCAGACTTACAATTAACCAACCTTTATCAAACGTGCTACTCGTATCAATAAAATATCTGATTGGAATGTTTATTTGTTGACTCTTATTAGATTCACTGAAAAGTATTATTTTCAACAATTGCCACTCAAATAGATAACTATTCCATAGAAAGGGTCTAACTTAATAAACATTTTGTGTCGAAATTATATTTTCACGAATGAACTTAAACATTTAAACAATTAGGAATAGGAACCTCAACAGTTGAGACGTAGGGGAAGGAGGGGCATAATGGGGACTTTAAGGATAACAAACAATAAAAGAATAAACAAAATATATTTATTAATGAAAACGAATCATAGCACTTAGGTCACTTATTAATCTAACATTTGGCATAGAATTATGTAAAATAACGAATCAAATAATGTTTTTAATTGAAATTTTCAAAACCCTTATGAAAACCCCATTGTGCCCCAGGGTAGGGGCAGTACGGGGTACCCAATTCGGGGCAGTACGGGGTATATGTTTATTATGCGTCACAGTATAAACAGATGTGAATTTCTTCCGTGTTCTCGTCGTCAACACCAGCGCATGCTGTATGAGACCAACGACCACATAACTGGCAGGCTACCCAACCCTCTGAAGACTTCAAATATGAATTATTTACATCAACGCAATACAGGCATAAAGTATCCTCGTCTACATTTTCTACTTCAGAGCGAGATTTTTGTTTTTTTGAATTCTTCAACCGAGGATCATTTGGATTTGAACATTTCTTCGTCCGCTTAAGTTTATTTCGCTCTTCTAACTCATTTTTGTAGGGCGTTGATGTAAGAATGGCAGTTTTCCCTCTGCGATAGCTTTTCCTCGTTTGGCTTCTTTGTTCAATTCTTGGAATCGGGAGAATGTCCTTGGGAGAAGCATTTTCGAAGGAAGTTGTTAAGTCACGGCATGCTCTTCGAATCGGAGATTGTATTATACTATCATCGTTTTGAATAGAAGGTCCAGGTTGAGGCTCTGAGATAGGAGTTCTCTGTTGTGAAAGTGACATAGGTGCGGACAAAAATGGTTCAAGAGGTGGTTGTTCAATAGCAGATGATAGTTGCTGCTGAACTTCAGAAGTTGAGGAAGGTGTTTCTGGCTCATCATGTGTCAGCGGCACGTCTGTTGTTGATGCAGCTAAAAAATCACAATCGGAAAAATTGTTTTGATTGAATGGATATATGCCACATTTTTTGAAAGCATTGATGGCTGTAGACATTGTTGCAGCTTGAATATATGCATGTGCAAAGATTTCGCTTATTTGGAAGGTAGTTATTACTCGCCCCGGGTGCGACCTTAACCAGTTAGAGCATGCTTGGTCATAATATACACTCAAAGGTTTCATAAAGCCAACATCCAGGGGTTGGAGCTTGTGGGTGCAGTGCGGTGGGAAGCAAAGCATAACAACACCATTCTTGCGTGCAATTTCGATAAGCTCTATGTTCTGCGTGTGCGTTACATGACCATCTAGAAGAAGCAAGACCGGGTTATTTATTGAAGCACCAGAAAACTTAACGAACCTCTGAAACCAGGTCATAAACGTGTCCGTGGTCATCCAGCCTCGAGCGTTGCATTCTGCCGTCGTCCCTGGAGGAGCTCGATCCAATAACTCCTGCTTCATTCTCTGGCGAGGAAATATTAGCATGGGAGGCATGTACGTACCAGCTGCATTAAAACATACCTCGACCGTAATCGTCTGCCCTCGCTCTGCTGAAGAAAGCGAGCCTACCTGTTTTCTTCCTTTTTCGGCAACAATTTTGCTCTTTGTTTTGGAGACGCACGATATACCAGTCTCATCGCAATTATAAATTCTATCTGACGTCAGATTATATTTATCATAAATTTCTCCCAGTAATGCATAGAATTTATCAACAGCCACTTTGTTGAAGCCCATTGCTCGAGCAGCCGATGTAGCTTCCGGTTTGCGAATTGATAAATCCGGGTGACGCTTCATGAATCCTTTTAACCAATCGACGCCAGCCATCTTTTTATCATGGTTAAAATTATGAACCTTCGCATTTTTTTCCGCCAGCTGATACGCTAGCTTTCGTAAAACGACAGTGGTCAACCCAAACAACCGTTTCTCCATATCTTTAATATATCTCACTAACTCATCTTCCTCTGTTTTGGAAAATACGGGAATAAAATTACCCGGAGTGGAGTCTAGAGACAACTCGCCCTTTTTTATTTTGGCGACGTGACGCTCCAATGTGGTCTGCGGAATACCGTATAGTTGGGCTGCTTTTCTGTATCCTGCTGTTTTGCTTAAAACTGCATCGATTGCCTGTTTCATGCTTTCTACAGGCCAACTTCTTCTCGAACTCTTCTTTTTGTAGGTACGTACCATTTTTATACCTAAAACAAAACAAATTATATTATAAAATTAACAGATCATTAATTAAGGCTTAAAAGGGGCACATTGGGGACATCACTTACGGGGCACAATGGGGTACCCCATCGTGCCCCATAGCCATGTCCCCGTTATGCCCCAATGAGAAACATTATTTTAAAACATTTGTCAAAGAAACGCATCAATAGAGAGAGTGATTTTGTTCAAAATACATAATTAAAGAAATCTCTAGAAACTCACAATAAAAAAAGAAAAGTTGTAATTTGAACACTTACCTTTTTACATGCGTTTTCGTAATCACTAAAAATTACATTAAATGACGTCAAAAAATGTTTTCTGTCGTAAAAAACAAACGCGCGCAGTCCGGTCGGCGATCGCTGTCAGACTGAAGAGTGACACAAAATGGCCGCCTGTTAGCGACAGCAACACACGCCTAATGCCCGTAGTTACTTGTATGTGTTGGTGGCCCCGTCTTGCCCCGTGACCCCGTTATGCCCCCCTCTCCCCTAACTATGTTGCCAGACTTAGATAATTTCTCAAATTTGCCTAATTTTGTAGTTAGACAAGGCTAAGAAGATAATTTGACTATAGAATATTGTCAAATTCAAGAATTTAGAAACATGTTTTGAATGTTTTAAAAGTAGGAATGTACTAAATAGAAGGTGGTTTAGAATAAAACAGGTTCTAGCAAAAAACACTTTAAAAATTATTGTAATTTAGAGCGTCTTTGTCTGAAGTGTTAAAAACAAATAAGAACAGAAACATATTTAACTTATTTAAACAGACCGCCAAGTTAAAAACAACGCAGTATCAGTCGTTAATTACAATAAAGACATCATTACTTCTAAACTTGTAATTAAAGATCCACAAATCGATACTACTATAATTGGAGTGAAAGAAGAAACAGAAACTATTACAGCTGTTGCTTGTCACATTATTGTTAACCTCGATTTATTACACCTGAGCAAGTGACTTACAACTTGCCTAGAACTGGTTACTATGACAAAGCAATTCACTACAACCTGTGACTACGGAGATATTGTTATATTCACATTGAATGACAAACAACTGAGGAACATTTTAGAGAAACTAAAATAGTCGTTTTAAGAACTTACTTCGGTTTTTGTATGAACGTTACGACACATGTCAAGGATGTACATTTTGGAAGAATTAGAAAGTAACTGAGGGCCCATAGAGAGATCTCTCTCTATGGGCCCTCAGTTACTGTGAGTCTCTATGAGTGAAAAGTCGAAGAAAAACTTGATCGAAGAGAAAACATCTAAGATTATGAGAAACGTTACATTTATAATAAGGTGAACGAGGAAATCACTCTACAGTGCAGGTCTGATGGGATAAGATAGAAAGCCTTTACTTGCTTATAAAAACTCACAGAAAACTAAAACATACTGAAAAAAATACCGTCTTCTTCTTCTATACTTTCTCTAGCAGTTGTCATTTCAATAGTCACCGCCATTTTAGCCATATCATCCTCTACACAGACTATCCATCGTTCCTTTGATCTTCCTCTACATTTACAGCCATCCTCATCATAGTTAATTTTCCGCATGACACGCCCATAAGGTGACAGCCGATAATCACACAACTTTTGATTCCAGAAAAATAATTCTAAAATTCTTAACCTATTTAATAACTCGTCGACACTCAATCAACCAATGCGTCGCCGTCATTCCCACCGGAACCTACATTTTTATCCATTTTTAGCGAATATACAAACTAAATCAGTAGATCTAAAATCTAAACAATAGAACTTCGAGGCACTAGAACCTCAAAATGATTGATCACGCCACCTCAGTGCAGCTAATTGACATTGATTGAACAGACTTGCTATACCACAAACTTTATCATTCACTTTACTCAGACTTCCTTTCCCTTATTCCTCTACACACAGAGTTTAGTTTAGAATAACTTTTGCTTTTTTGTCTGTGATGATTTGGTTTGCACTCGTACCTGGCCGGACGAAAGATAAAGATTTGAAATAAAAGATTTCTAATACAATTAACATGTTAATGATGTCCTCAAGTATTAGTGAGTTTTATTATACAGTAAGTAATATGGCCGCTTTTTTCTTAACAGACAAGTGAAAGAGCTCGTACACACATTAGTTTTGATTTCGAATATCCAAATGGCTGACTTTTAAATAGTTAGATTTTAGTGGTTGGTTGAAATATTATGTCAAAATTGCAATTTTTCAGGAAGTTGATTATGTTTATTGATTTATTGAAATTGACTACAGCACATCGTATTCACTTTTTAAATTAATTATTTATCAGAATTCCACATATCCACGTCACGACCTAATGATACTTATTATTATTTTTGCGTTAATAATACATGTAATTAAATCTCGCATTAAATCGAGTGGCAGCTGTCCTCATATCGATTCGACACGGTTCTCGCACACTTATAACTATCGATTCGTTACGAAACAATGTAAATCAGCTTGTATTCGAGACATATAAATAGATCGATGTTATTATTATAGTTAATCAAATGATGTTGACGTTTTGTGAACTTGTACAGGTCGATTGCCTTTTGTTTCTTATAAAGGTAGAGGTTCTTATAAAGACAGTGTGGAGGTATCGGTTCAAGTGAAATAAAATACAGTCCAATTCAAGTTAATTTTGTTGTCCATAATCTCTAAACTTATGTTTAAAGTGTCTTGTTTTGTATAGAGAGTATCAGTCTAACGAAGCCAAGTTTTTTTGAGTAGTTTTGAATTGCCACAAAAATGTAATCTTTCGTTACTATAACTAGCAATTTCAATTTTATTGATAATACTATGGTACCTAATTCTCTATGATTTTAGAAATATAGTATGACTAGTCCAACAGCACTCTTAGTAGGGAGTTGCTTATCAAGTTACTATCTATTCTATAAAAAATGGCTGTCAAGAATTGGCTATTTGACTGAAAAATTATAATTAGTCCGTCACTTAGATTATTCAAAAATATTCGACTCGTATTTTTCCTTTGTTTCGTAAACCAAAATTGACTAAGATACGATACTTTTAAAATTGGCAATTCGTCACAATTTAGTACAATATACCTATATCCACAACATTAAGCTTAGTAAAGAATATCTACCAAGTAACAACAGAAATAAAACATCGACATTCAACTCTACCATTTAATTCGTTTGTAACTCTAGAAACGAATCCACGGCAAATAAAACTGATACAATATCACGACCAACAAACAACGAACAAAACGTATCCGCCTCAGATACAGATCTCCGAATCATAACCCCGGCCATGATTAATTAACATAATCAAAACATCAATCATGTATTATTCTAATAAATATCAATAATCATTAATGTTGATCCTATAATCAAATAATAACTGAGTGATAAGTGATATCTGTGAGGATTATTGTCACGTTTCGTCTGAATATTCTAAGACTAATTAAAATATTCTGGTACTAGCTTTTTCTCGCGGCTGCGTTCGCGTTAATTTAGAACTTCACAATCAATTTGGTGACACGTGGCACCATCTATTATCATAAGAGAGTTTTCATTGTTTTACTTGCGAACAGTATCTTTTTTCGAGTTAACCTTTAGGGACAGTAAAGCTACCCACAGGCAGTCTCATGACCCATCCTGAAGGGTTAGGAGGCATACTGAAATTCTTCAGTTAAATCTAAGCTAAGTAAATGGGGTGAGCTTATGGCCATCAATCAACCGAGACTGCCACAAAACCTGAAACTGGGCTCCTGCTAAAAAGTCCTGATGATGAAAAACCGAATTCAATACTCGACGGGGAAATCGAAGCCAAGTCCTGCTGAACAGTAGCACTTACGACAAAGAGGCAATCAAAGTTGAACATGATGCAGAGACAATAAAAACCTTTTTTTTATAATGTGATGACATTGCTACTTATAATATAATAATATCTTTAACTGGGTCTAAAGCAGTGTTAGCCTTGACATCATTTGTAAATACTGAAGACGAATTAAACAAAATTCAAAAATATTTTATTAAAAATATATAAAATTATTATGAAAAAAACTGCGTTGCAATAGTTGTTTAAATAGCCATAATTTCATATTACGTGTTGTGAAACATCAACTAGATTTGAAATTTATTTCATCTTAATTTCTTTTTTTTCATTGTGGGTTGCACTAACAGTCTATCACCAAATGTATTGTGGCTTATGTCGTACCGCTTGACCAATCAATCATTCTTACGAACATCGATAAATCCAAAAGCATTTCAAAATGAAAATTGATGGAACGTCATTTTGAAAATTCAGATCATTTTTAGTCGTTCTACCCACTATAACTGTCACTGACGAGTCCATTCATTTCTCTATCTCTACCACCTTCTTTCTGCACTCCAGACACACTAAAATCAACTCTAGCCTCTTTTGAGAAGATTTATTTCGACTGCACATTTAAATTTTCATTCCTCTATCTCATCTGTGTAAAATTTTCGTATTCATAGTCAACTTTAAACTTTGTAAGCTTTGGAATAAGAGTTACGTTAGTTGTAAAGTTAAGTTGGTTGGATAAGTGGTGATGTCAGTGGACAGTCGTTGTCAAGTGATCGGTGGAAACAATGGGATCATTAAAGTGGACACCATGGAGTGATGTGCGGACCTCCGTGTTGACAATGGTGTATGGTATTATGAATGAGTCCGTTGCTTCGAGGTTGTTGTTGATGGTTTAATTTCCATTAAAGCCTTGTGGTGCAGTATTAGAAAGGATAAAAGTTATGACTTGCGGTCATGGCGCTGGCAACAGCGTGGAAATATCGGGAAATCCCAGGAAAGAAGTGACAGTATAATTAAAATTGTAAACCGTGAAATTTCAAAGTTTGTTAAAGATTGTTCTTGAGATTGTGAACCTGCAAGTAGCAACTTTGAATAAAATGACTTAAATCCTCCGTCTGGTCAATCTTGCTGTGATGACATGACGGATCGAAGATGGAAGATCAACTAACATTTTAAGTAAATTAATGACTACTCTCAAGAGATTGGAACAAAGATCGTAATTTTTTTTCGCCTACGACCGAAACTAATGATCTGTCAGCTCTTCAATGATATAATGGCCGTCTTTAGTCTTCACCTTAGAATCCTATTAAAAATCTGGCCTAATTTCTCAGGAAGGTTTCCAAAGCTGAGATATCGGAACTGTACCAACTGTGGCATTTTTAACTGTCTCCCTAATATCACAATAACAGTCATTACTGTTTTTACAATTTTCACTAACAATGTTTTGGTGATGTCATCAACCTTTAGGCCCAATATTGGCTAGGCTATTGGTAACCAGACAACAACTTAGTTTTCGATGAATCTTAAACTCACCTCTCAGCATTGGGATCCTGGATCAGGGTAGCTGGTATACTGTGCTCGATGTCGTCACGTTCGTCAGGAGCGGGGGAGGTGCGGGACGCAGGGGACACAGAGCCGGACGCTTCGCCCTCTGCCCCTTCCTGCCTCTCCCCCCGGTCACCTCGATCCTTCACTCCGCTTTCTGGACTGTTGGCTTCTTCTGTGGACAAAGGAGAAGAAATTGTTAGAGTGGTTGAAAAATATATAATAAGAACATCACCCAGGTTTTGAAAGGTTACCGCTTATACCTAATTTCGACAGTTATTAAACGTTTAAAGTACATGTGGGAAGAGGCAAAACAATTGTTAACAATCGACCATGAATTTAGGATCCAGCTGCTGCTGAGAAATTTTTAGATTGAATAACATTTTAACGGTGGGACACAGGACGTCATGCTCAGCATTAGTGTTTGCAACCATGAAACCAACACGTCAATTTGAAAAAAAATATTACGTCACGTAAAAATTTTACAGTAGAAGATTATTCATAAATCCCAAATAAAATCCAGTACCTAATGATAAATATTAAGTCAACGGATTAGAAGATAATAGCGACGAATCTCTTAACATTGGATCTTGGTAATGATCTGTGACGAATAAGACTTTGGACATCCTTATCGGAAATCTTCAATTAAAAATTGTATGACGCATTCATATCGTACGAAACCATTACAAATCAATAAATATGCATTGGTATCAAAACTCCAGTTGTCATGTTAAACAAATGGAAAAATTCTAAAGCAAATAAGTATGACACAAAAAGAACTGATATGGAGCTAATTAATATTGAAAACAAAACACCAACTGACAAATTAATCATGATAATAAAGACATTTTAAAACCGTATTTAGGTTGATTTAAAAGGGAACAGATAACAGCATATCGCTTTATTGCGATCGTTCATCATCTAAATGTAATAATCGGTGATAGGATAGATATTAAAAATGATAATATAAGGAAAAACGCAATTGTAATGGGGCCATCGTTCGTTGCGCAAAACCATGTGATCGATAATTGATTGATTGCTTATGTTACGCTAGTCACAGACGTATCAATTATTCAAAATATATCAGCTGACATAATTTGTCGCAATAAATACGAATATTGATACTAAGATAATGGTTTTTATCAGGTTTCGATGGAGTCACCTAATTAAATGGAGATAGTGGGTGGTTTCTTTGGGTTTACACAGTTTTTAATGATAGTAATAATATTTGATACGTGGTTATAGTGTTGTACTAGATACGATTGTTATCTGTCAGTGCAATGGGTGTTGTTATCCAAACAACTGATTATGGGGTTCTATCTTTATATGTTTCTTATAACTTTCTTTACCTAACTATTATCGACTGTCAATATAAAAATTAATGAAGTTAAAGACTGGAATATGTCTTGGTCAATTTACATGCTTAAACATCTAAAGATTTCGGTCTCTGCATCTTCTGAAACAGTATTTTCTTTGTTCATGTTCCTCTGTTAAGTGACTTGTGGGCTCAATATTATGTTCACACAAGGCAATAACTATTTACTTTTATTTGTTCTTTTGCATGATAATTAAGTTATGGTGGTATTTCCATCACATTGACCGTTTGTCGCATTTTGATGTTCTGTTTAACAATTCAGTTTTCCTTTTGGAAATAATGTTTTTGTGTTATAGAGACTATACGTCAGATAAAGATGACCTGCTACAATCCTCAAAGAAGTTTCTGGAATGCTAACTTTTAGAACTTCGGAACTGATTACTAACAGACAGACAGATACCGCCCGATTAAACAAAATGAGTCGACAATACAAAATAAGTTAACAATCTGACCACGATGAACGCCGAAAGTTAAAAAAGAAACATCTAATATTTAAAACAAAGCGTTCGTTTGACCGTAACGAAAATCCGCGACCAAAAAGAGAACGAACGCTCCGATTATGAAGTTATCGTCCGTCCGAAAAACGCATTGAAAAAAAAACGGATTTGAAACCGGATAGCCGAATTGGCGCCGCGGTGGCCGGGCCCGCTTATTTCACTGCCCATTGATTCGTGAACCACGTTTCTGTTCGCTAATTGATTAAAACGCAACGTGTCAATCCGTTGCCGGACGCCAAAGATGCGGTTGCGGACGAAACGCCCGCGGCGGTCTGCACTGTGACTAGTGGTGGGACAAGTGGTCCCGGGGTCGGGTGTCCCGGGATGTAGAGCGCGGGACAGTACTCGGGATTTATTTTGGGAAAAAATATTTTACTTACGTAAATGAGGTCAATTTATTTTTTACAATAATGTAAATTATAGTCGCAATAAGACTAAATAATTTCTATAAATAAATATGTTATCTCTTAGTCATCGAACAAGCATATATTTTCGGCGCAGATCGATTTAAAATTAGATTCTGATTGATTGGTGCTAATTATGTATTATCTGTAATAGGATTTTCCCTTTCTCAGATGTTTTGTGTTTCAACTCAATTTTCCTGTAAAGCAACAACGTATTTTTGAAACTATCGAAAACAAAAGGATGAAGCTATAATCCACCTACAGGGAATAAAAACTGTCCAATTACTGTTTTTGGTACAAGGCATAATAACTGTGAAACTGTAGATGATGTTAAATCTAGACGACCGAATAAGAGTCCGGGATCACGGGATTCCGGTTAATCTCAGTGGGAAACAAGTGAGGGTCATCCCTATTCCCGATCCGTATGTGCCAGCCAATTGATCAAAGGAAGTGATAGGCCGCTGGGTATCTGCAGGTGACTCTGATTCGCTCTATGAACGTGAATTTTAATGAACCCTCCCCTTTACCGCATTGTCTGTGAATTATGGGGGGTAATGAATCGGTATGTTTGTATGGGGATGATTTTTTGGCTTTGAGGGTGATGTTCTGGTGTGATTTAAGTTTTTATGCTCTTTAATTATTTTTTTAATCTATAACTGGTAGGGGAGGTAAAGATACGATGTACCCTCGTATTTTATAAAAGTTTTTTGTGTAAGAGCAAAAAAGTTTCATTAAATCCATGTTGTCAAAAAAAGGATGCCATTGGCCCTGCAGTACATGAGCTGAAACGTTCAGGACTGAATAGAAACACTAATTACTAACTGCTCTATTGTTTTTAGGTACATGTTATTGAAGTACGAACTGATAGATATTTCAGAAGTTAACAGAATTTCATTAAAATCATAAACAGACATTTATTTCGATTAAATCTTTGAATGTTTTGTGTCATATTCTGCATAAATTACTGGAAGATAAATGTTTCTAATTATCATTTTAGTCAACAGTTATTTGAAACAATCTTATTAACGGTCAACTGTCTGCTTTAATATTGTTTCTTCATTTATACTTACGGTCCAAGTAAAAAAACCTTTTCATAGCAACCATTCGTCACAGAACCTACAAAAGAGCTGTACAATTCATGACGAAACAATAGATCAATTTCACGAAAATCGCCGTGAAACTGATGTGATTACTGATTAACGATTATCATTGTTCACCAAATGACAACGTTAACTAAACCGTTTCTTAATAAAACGTTATGAATCTTGATTTTTATCGATTGTCGACGAAATGGGTCGATATCTTTGAGATTTAGATGACTCACGTTGGCATTTTGAACTTAATTTTGTTATTGTTAAAGTTTAAAATAAATTGTAGAGTTAGTAGTGCAATTTTTACAGTTGATTTGTAAAAGGTAAATTGTAAAAATGTTCTAAAAACAACTTTCTTTAATCGAAATATGAATGCTCATGGCATGGTGGACAATAGAACGATCTTGTTGATTTAAAATGATAAGGTTTTTTTTTTATTTATTTAGTGGATAATGAAAAAAAAACCTTTTTACCATAGACCTTCTTTTACTTAGAAGAATAAACTTCATAATTTAAAAAAAAAAATGTTTTATTACTTTATGCTTTTGTATGTTTTGTAATTAATGATGTACTGCTGATTGATAAGAATTAAAAAAAAACCCTGATGGCTACATACTGGCTGGATACAATTTGAATCCACTCGACTCTTCTCTCTCTTGGTTCTTGACTCGGAAAGAAGAAAAAGATAATATCGATTCCACTAAATATTTTTTAATTTACCACTAACTTGCTCACTGAACGTCTGTCGCTCAGAAATAACTATTTTTAAGTTCAATTGATTCGGTTTTAGACCTTGGAACCATCAGTTAACATTTAAACAACTCATGCAGCGCATCAAAGTTAGCACAGTAAGTTTAACTTAATCGGTTGTTATCATTGGTTATCACGTGATCAGTCATCGGCAGATGTCGGTAATCCAAACTGCTGATAACTGACAGGCGATAAGGGCAGTTTCGCAATAACCGCGGTTACTGTTGACTTACTACTTGTAGTTAGATATGCGGTTATATTTGCGTAGCTTGTGTTGTTGTATGCAGATTGTCGTTACGATGTTTTAGTTTAATGTTGAGTTCAATTATTTTTGCTTGGCAGAATAAAGGATCTTGATTAATTAGTTACCTACTCAGAAAGTCAATTTAGGAACCCGTTCTCAATGCAACCAATTTTGGTAATGATTTAGGTACTTGTGATAGTCGTTTTTTTTCTAGATTATGTGTGTTTTGTAATAATATCCTTTTCAGTTGCTTAAATTTCAAGATAGGTAACGAATAATATTAGCCGAAAGTAACTGTTTATACAGGGTGTCCCAAAACTCAACGTCAAGCCGAAACGGGGTGACAGGATTGATCATAACCATCACGAGAAAAATCTGAAAAAAAATCTATCCCATGCAGTTTGAAAATTATGGGCATTTTAAGAAAAACCTAGAAATGTGATCAAACTGTACCATTTTTCGGTTATTGTGGTTATTCTTTTTTATTTTTGTTCATTTGAACTTTGGAAACGTAATCCTTAATAACATTTCTAGAATCCCAATAAAAAATAATGACACAATTGCCTCAAGTTTCCGAGAATTGAGACTATTTGTTAAACTACGAATTTAAAATTTTCTAGATTCGTCGACTTTGACAGGCCCTCCTATAAAAAAAATGTACTAGAGTACCTTGGCAAGTGGCATTAAAAGTTGGCGCATTTAATCAGAATTCTAAAATGGTACAATACTTGTTAGTTCCATACAATAGAAAAGAGTAAAAAAATTAAAACCTCAAGTAACCCGAATTTTGCTATCACATTTTACTCAGTTAAAATGTTTTTAATTCGCACAAGCTGTAGGTAGGTTCTTAATTTTAAGACAAAATGATGAGAGAGATGGATAATGGGTATGTTTGTCATGAGTGAGCGAGACAGATAGTGACGCCACTTTTACCAAAGTGAAAAAAAGTTAGTAAAATAATTAGGTTTGTTGGACTAAAAGTCAGATAGAGAAAAAACATTTTTATTACAATAATAAATAATAAATGTTCAAATTGTTTACCATCAGCCTCAATACAAGCCCTACATCTTCTTAAAAAAGATCTACTTATAAGTCGGGCATATCTTCGAGAGTTGATCGCCTCAGCTGCTTGAGAAATGCGTTCACGCAGGTCGGCTACGTGATCAATGGGCTTTGAGTAAACTTTTTCTTTGAGAACTCCCCAATAGAAAAAATCCAGGGGATTTAAATCTGGTGAACGGGCGGGCCACAAGATAGTGCCTGAACGTCCAATCCACCTTCCCGGATATTCCTGGTCAAGGAAATCTCTTACTTGCACTGCGAAATGCGTACCCATACCCATTATCCATCTCTCTCATCATTTTGTCTTAAAATTAAGAACCTACCTAGAGCTTGTGCGAATTAAAAACATTTTAACTGAGTAAAACGTGATAGCAAAAATCGGGTTACTTGAGGTTTTAATTTTTTTACTCTTTTCTATTGTATGGAACTAACAAGTATTGTACCATTTTAGAATTCTGATTAAATGCGCCAACTTTTAATGCCACTTGCCAAGGCACTCTAGTACATTTTTTTTATAGGAGGGCCTGTCAAAGTCGACGAATCTTGAAAATTTTAAATTCGTAGTTTAACAAATAGTCTCAATTCTCGGAAACTTGAGGCAATTGTGTCATTATTTTTTATTGGGATTCTAGAAATGTTATTTAGGATTACGTTTCCAAAGTTCAAATGAACAAAAATAAAAAAGAATAACCACAATAACCGAAAAATGGTACAGTTTGATCAAATTTCTAGGTTTTTCTTAAAATGCCCATAATTTTCAAACTGCATGGGATAGATTTTTTTTCAGATTTTTCTCGTGATGGTTATGATCAATCCTGTCACCCCGTTTCGGCTTGACGTTGAGTTTTGGGACACCCTGTATACAACAGATCATAGAAATATAATTTATTATATCTATAAGTTCGGTAGTAAGTTAAGAACCCCTAATCTTCTTGCAAACTTATTGCAATTCTTCTGTCAGCTCAGAACCTCGTAACCAACAAACATCACACTTAAACATCAAAAGCATTCAATCAGTCGGTACTCCGCGCGTAATTTCCTCGGAACCGTCCCGTTGTCGTGCCGGAGCCGTGGCGTTGTCGTGCCGTTACCGTGCCGTCTGTTGAAGACAGCACAAAGAGCAAGAACTCTTTGTTGTCCACCGATTCCGCATTGGAATTGAACGAAGTTTTGCGATATTGATAGGTCAATTTTAATTTTCTGTTTGTAAGTTTAGTTCGTTATAGTTGCTTTCAATTGAATTCCGGTGTCGTGGTGTAAGTTATTAAATTGATAGCATTGATTATTTTTGTTTACTGTAGAAATTGTTGTGTAATTTAAATTAGGTAGGTATTGGTTATAGTATGATACTCGTATTTTTATGGTGACCAAAGATAGATTTGGACGACTGTAAGACTAGAGAACCACATAAATGTAGACTCCTACAGCAATATAAGTATTGCTGTGAAGTATGATTATTAAAGTGAAAATAATTGTGAAATACCTAGTAAAAAGTTGAAATGTTGCGCTGACTGATGCAGGCATGATGATGGACATACTTTTATGATGTGTTTCTAAGAGATGACACAAAACCAAAAAATGGAAAGATGAAGAAGAGATCTATTCTCAGCTTTGGGTGGCCAAAGGTTGAGAAGAGTTTTTCAAAGTTGTTAAGTCTTATTTGCTATATCATTTGTTTTGTATTTTTAAACCTACCCTTGCACAACGAAATACCTTTATCTCCACATCACCGTTCACTAATTACGAACATTGTAAAAAATAATAAAAAATAAACGGCGCACAAACTAAAAACATCACCGATCTGTCACCGTCTCGTGCATGTTCAGATAAATCCGTTGCGCACACGCACGCACTATAAATCGTGCTTACCACCGATGCGCCGATGGGTGATCGCGATGTTTCGAATTTGTCCTTCGACTTTGGTATTAAGTGCTCCAATTATAATAAACCGGTTTCGTGATTGATCGAGTTTTTTGCACGGTTTTTGCATGATTTTGTGGTTTAACGTCTATTAATTTTAAGGATTATTTTTGGTAGTGTTGATTTTCATTGACATCGTTTAATACGAATTTATTAAATTTTATGTAAAAACAAAATTTACTTACTCAGTGTAATGTCCATATTTTTACCACCACTAATACTTATTACCACGAAAATTATTTTTAAGATCTTTCGAAAAATTATAGTGTGCACATATAAAACAAAACCTTTACTGAACAAGTATAATGCTGATACTAAGCCTCGGTCCTTTAAGACCAATGACATGACAAAAATTTGCTTATGACGTTTTCAGCAATAACGTAAATCGTGTGTAAATTATACAATTATCAATTGTTAAGTCATTTTCAGCATGCATGAGAATCAGTTTTAGGTAGAACCTTCAGGAACATTGCGCAATAGAAGCATTTATCTATTTAGTCATTTTGTTGGCTGCGAAAAGGGTTAAGTTGTATTCTTCTTAAATTTAGTTAAATTATATATATTGAGTACCATATTGAGACGTCGATTCATATAATTATTATAATAAACTGTAAGGCTGAATAAAAGTAAAAAAAAATATCCGGAAAAGTATATACAATTTCATATTAATTACCCAAGTACACTATTCGACTTTTTTCCCCAACTATAGTCGCGGACTGTTTACCAACTGAAAATATGGCCGACTAGCTATTGCTGCGGCTTTGCCCGCTACAACTTAATAATCCCAAGGGAACAAAATCGAAATAAAAACTTTCGTTTATTACATGTTGTCAAACTGTATCCAAATCCGCTCAGTAGTTTTTGCGTGAATAAGTAACAATCATCCATTAATCCATCCTCATAAACTGTCGTAGTTATAATATTAGTAAGAAGTAAAAAAGTCAGCACACTTCCAATAAAAACCTTGATTAGCAAGTTTACTCTTCATAATTTAATCAATCTTTATCCAGCGCAATCCCCCACACGAAGTAAACCTAACATTTTATAATCCACCCCGTGCATACACAATATTGATTCTACACAATAAGCACACGGTATCTGGTGGTAATTGACCGGCCGTCCGGGTGCGCTCGTAAACTGCCAGATACCGCGTTGTCCGCGCCGCGTATGCTCACGATAGTCGCCACTGGGGGTGAGCAGACAGATAACTGAGAATAATGTGGCGCTGGTGATAGCGTGGTGATTATGAGATTGGTGGGGAAAAGATTGGCGGTTAAATAGGTGGTGATTTTGTAAAAATGTTGGAGAATTGGTGTGTTTTTTTGCTTGATTGCTGCCGACTCTTTTTAGGCTTTTTATGAGGCTAAAACGGAACTTCAATGATGGCCATGAACAAAGATTACTTAAATATAAGAATAATCTGACAGAAGAGCCAAAAGAAAGTGCTCTCAATTGATTTTGATTTCGGTTTAGGCAAAATTGAAAATGCTGAAATAATCGTTAAAGTACATTTATTTTAACAAGACATCCCTGCAATATTTCTTTCACGAGATCTAGTTTCAAACCACAACTATATCAGAGGAAGAGCAACATCCACCAAAATGATGTCTTAATCAACGTCACTACCAAAATATCCAACCCTCAAATGCGCGCCGCGTCATCGCTGACGCGTTTAGACGTCGACGTGGACGTGGACGCAACAAGTAACAAACACAACGAGGCTCAAGTGTAACTTGTCATGACGTCGCAGCGAGTCTCTTGTTTGTGTCGGGATTGTGGACTCTACGAGTGGACTTCGGTTTTCATGCGAAACGTTTGTGGGAACTGTTGGATGGTTAGTTCTACAACAGCCGTGTTTATAAACTTAGCAAAGGTTATTATTGTCTTGATTTTGTTTTTAAAACAGTAAATGTAGAAGAAATTGGAAAAAATGATCGGCATTCAAGGGTTTTAGTTGTCTATTTTTTATTATCTACTATAAGATTTGTGAAGTAATTATTCCTTAAAAGTTAAATTAAGTAAAACTTTTTCCGCCTTATTACAAAAAGGGGTTTAACTAAAAACCCAGGTTTAATCTTGTAAAACTACGGTTTAAACAAAGATTATTACAAATCGTGGTTTTGCGATGAACCATGGTCTAACAGTAGTAGCTGTCAAAGGTATGTCAAAGTTTCTCATAGCAAATTTTTCATTGTGTTGTAGTTTTTGTGTTATTTTCACCCAAAATGGATTGAAACAAGGTAGATTTAATTGTTATTACTCATTGTGGATTTAATTGTATAGACAATCGTTCAAATGGCGGTACTAAAGTCGACGTTTTATCTTAGTTTTGTAATACGGACAAATTTAAACCATGGCTCTGCAGATAAGCCTGGACTTGATAGACCAGGTTTAAACCAAGGTTTATTTAGTTTTTGTAATAAGGCCGATTATGTTAGAGAACTACCAATGGATATTTAATTATCTTCCCGTGACATGAAGTTTAATAATTGCGATTACCCATCCAATATCGGTAATGTAGGTATGATATGTACTGGAATGTAGCACAAAATAATGACCTCGCTGAAAACATAACATTAATTTGTTTTCCAAATTTTACACAAGTGGACTCTATTTTTACGCAACCATCATAACATCTAAATATATTTCCATACTTCAGCGTTACATTAATAAACATGTATGATAACAGTGCGGCATCTAAACACTGAACATATAAAGCTCGCGCAACAAGTAACGATTTGTCGCTGTCACTCCGGCGGCGCGGGAGGGTTGACTCCGAGTATATCAACTATTTGAGCTCTTGTTAATGTTCGTACTTACGTCTTGTTGGCATTCATAGCGGTACAGGGTTAGATGTCACTATTCTATGGGTAGTAAAATTTCTCTTGAATGTACCAGATCCTAGAAAATGGGTTTAAAAGCAAGTGTCCCAAATCTTATTGTTACGATTTTCAACTGGATTGGCATAAACTTTTCGATGTCTTATGTCAATCCAATATTTTCATGAATTTCTTTCTTCAGTATTGGACATAGGATAGGTATCAGTTTATGTGAGGTCAAGAGTCCCTTTATTGCTAAAATTAATGCAAATAAAATAACAACCGCATCAGTTTTGGATTCACAAAATTTTCGGAGATGAAAAAACAAGAAAACCGTTGTATCAACAACTATTTATAATCGATTTCAAATTCTAACATGTTCATTCACTTTGACCAACTTACTCTCTCGACTCCACAGTTTTTCTTGAAATCGCTGTGTCACCCATTGACGGACGCTCAATCAAAAACACTTATTTTCATCGAAACTCCATAATACTCTGAAAACCCAGAGCACATACATCAACAAAACTTTTACCTTTCACATCAAGATAATTATATAGCTCGTTAATATCATAAATATCCATCAATGTCGCGGCGAAGTTAAATTAATACGCTCATGAATCTAGTGTCGTCGCGTATCAATCAATAGATGGCGTTGATTGATTGGTACGCCGACCGGCGAAACAAATTCTGGTATCAATCATGTTATCGACGAATATCAATGGAGAAGGTTATTCATTTATAATGTTATTGCTTACGGCCTGAGTAGCAAGCTTTTTGGAAGTTGTGTAGTTTGTTTTTTTAGTTCAGAAAGTGGTCTGGACTTGGACTAAGGCCATTGTCTTCTATATAAGAGTAAGAAGAAATTGTTATCCACCACGCGTGCCCGCAATTGATTTTCTGGCTGTAGGTCACTTCGGTTTTCAAGCTTATAGTGCCCTTAAAAAATAGGAAACTGTAAATAACATTAAAATGTTGTTATCGAGAAGACTTATTCCCGACCTACTTATAACTTTTTCTTAAACCTATTTTCATTCATTCATATAAGAATTGCAATTAATTTGACTTTCAATCAGTATATTCAAGTTTATAATGTAACTAGCGACCGGCCCCGGCTTCGCACGGGTGGACATTTATTTTTTAAGCTCTCTGAAAAAAAAAAATCCGGGATAAAATATAGCCTATACGGATTCGGAAGAATCCCTCTGAGTAATGGTAAAAGAAATTTTGAAATCGGTCCAGTAGTTTTTGAGCCTATTCAATACAAACATACAAAAATACAAAGGTTTCCTCTTTATAATATTAGTATAGATAAAATCTCCCAGTTGATTGATTGATTCCTTTTTTTTTAATTGATTGACAAGCAAGTTTTAGAGTTTAATTTCGAAAACAGTTTAATGATTTAAATATTGAAAATAAAACCAACAACGTTCATCTTGTCGGTATTTTTATTTTTTATTGACCATTATTTAGATTTGATTAATAAATCATTGATAGTTAATGACTTGAAATATAAATCAGATCTAATGGCTAATCAAAGTAAGACTAGTTTTCAATAAAAACAGAACAGAATGCGTGCAATATTTTTTGTCTTAAATTGTTGAATATACTTTTTGTGATAATAAGTTATGGGTGGAACAAAGTTGCCGACAAACTCGTCGCATGTTACGACGATTTTGGAAATGTCAATTCTATTAATTCAATCGATGTTTACGTAACTTTTTGTCACGTGACACAGGTAGTCAACTATGACAATTTAAAATATAATATGCAAAGTTATTCTAATCACAAACAAGAACACGAAAAACTGCATTCATTCGCAGTATATGCAAATTAGTCAGATGCCAAAAAAATCTTATGTCAAAATAAACAATTGATTTGTTTGTTTAAATTAATCTTGTCTCATCAGATTATTGAATGTGAAGGATATCGCCTTTTATAACATTTAAATATCACGATGATCTGTTGATATGTCACGAGTTGATGAAGGTTGAATAGAAACGTCAAAATAATGAAGAAAAAATGTGTGGTATACATATAATTATCATTAAAAAGATAAAATGAAGGAAAAACTAGTCAGATTCTCAAAATAAAAGTATCGCATGTTTTAGAAATGTAGATAGAAACGAGTTAGGTTGGTTTATGTGAACTGGGCACCTGTCATTGTTATTGATGCGTTTATAATAATGTTTTGATGATCGCAATAATATTACACTTCAGCTGCTAGATAAATGCTCTTTTTAATTCACCAAGGTGACCCTAATTTTTAAAACTAAAATATAATATAGGTTTTAATACAGTATACCTTTAAAAAAGGCAATATTGTTCTTAATAAATGGAAAATTCGAAAAGATGAAAAACGTTCAACAAATGCCTTTATACTTTCATACTATCATTTTCTGAAATGATAACAAATTCACGCAACAGATGAATGTAAATCTTCACTTGACGTCACCCGATAACCCTAAAAAATCGTCCGTCTGCCAACAAACATTGGGACAAATCTATCGGTCGTACCAACCCCGATGCCGGATTAAACGGGTACGCGTGAAAAATCCCGGACAGGCCAGTGTCTGGGCCGATGCGATCCGTATTTGTCAACGCTGTGATGTCCGGTCATCATTTTCATTAGCGAGAAGAGCCTGGCCCATTTGTACCAATGTTCGGTAACAGATGGGGTAGGAATGATCGGATGAATGCTTTTTTCTTAAGTATTTTTGGGTGTAGTATTTTAGGGTTGGAAATGGAGATGATTAATATTAATAAGTATATTTTTTATTGGTCGCCATTTATTTATGATAGAACATTAGTACTTACGATATCAATATTCTAAAATTAATAAAAAACGAGTTCTTAACATCCAATACGTCCTTTACAAATCTTTGCATAATTTGAAACGATTAATGTTATACAAATACATTAATTACCTTTATTTTATTTCATAAATTACCAATTTATTGTTTTAAACTTCGATATTGCCATAAATTATCATTAAAATTATAGCAACTTAAACGTTATATTGAAACATTTAAATCGTAAATTATTGGTGTTCTTAATTGATTAGAAGATAACGTGTTTTCAAGAACTTTCTGTATTGTTTTTAAATTTGCATTAATTTGTGAATATTGCCAAACAAATACATATCATTCGTATAATCAGAATCAGTAAAATTTTATTAATTTTCCATGCATTCATAATTACTGATAGATTTGACAGATAATTATAAAAAAACCGTATAATTAATGACATAAATGTGTAAAAGTTTACAATAATTTACAAATATAACTGCTGAACATTTGAATTGATTAGCACCGAATTTTAAATTAGTAGAATTTTTTGTAACTAATTAACCAATTTATAAGTTGGGTTTAAACCACGGTTTATATTTCTTCTTACACAGTAACATAGTTACAATCCGATATAAAATACAGAATTTATACAATCAATAATAAAAAGAAAAGACAAAAACATTCAAACGTTTTCCTAGAAATAAATTAAAATTATTAATTAACCAACACCTCATCAATTTCAAATAATTTAAAATGATAATGTAAAGACAAAGAGACTTCTCTTATTAAAGTGTAAATGTTTAAGAATTCCTCTCATCATGCGTCACTAATGAACAGGAGCGGTGGTCGGAATATTTTAGTTAATGATTGGAAATTAATTAATGAAGTTAAGTTTGTAATTAATTCTGTGCCGATATTGGACACACACGATTTGACTTAATGAAAAACGTGATAGGTTTTTATTTATTTATTAGTGGAGCCAGGTATAATGGAGCCTTTTTATTTTGAATTTTGTTGATCAGAAAAAAATATCCATGAAGTTTCTTGCCCGTTCTTCTACATGGAGATCTACGCATTGTAATAGACGCCAACAAAAATTCAGTGGTTTCAGGGACTTATGAATGAAATGGCTTCGTTGAAATAAATGTGCTTTGATTTGATTTTGATTTTTGTTGGTGATTTATTTGAATCAATTAGCTTAATAAAAATAAGGAAGCGATTATTTCGTAGAAGGAAAGAGGCTGTCAATGACGATGGTGAAGATAAGTTCCAGGAAATGGTAGATTGATGATTTAAAATTTGCATTTCTGAGTGGAGACCACGACCGCCCGGCCACGTGAAGCAAGGACCTGTGAAATGCAGCAGGCAAAGATTCGACAAGGAAAGCTCAAAACCGGACTCAGTGGCTTACAAACATTAGGGTAAGCATATTATGTCCCACAAAGGACGAATACGGCTGATGATGATAGTTTATGAATTAAAACATCATGAAGTGACCGGCATGCCCCAGAACCCAGAATGTGATATGATATGTAGCATCTAACTAACCTACCTCTCATAGATGGAAAGGCCTGGATCCTTACATTGATTAGAAAGGTAATTAAATCCAAGCGATTATATTGTTTTCTATATATATAAAAGGAGAACTGACTGACTGACATATCAGCGTACAGCCGAAACTACTGGGGCTAGGAATGTGAAATTTTGCACACGGCTTCCTATTATAATGTAGGGGAGCACTAAGAAGGGGTTTTTGGAAATTTAACCTTTAAGGGGGTGAAAAGGGGGAATTAGGAAAGTACGTAACCCACGCGGACGAAGTCGCGGGCAAAGTGCTAGTTAAGTATAAAAGGTGGCAGGCCTATGTTTGCTCAAAAGATACGTTGTCACTGGTAGGTATTACCATACTTTAACAAATTATTTTTTGCAGAACCTACATAAAGTACTAATATTTTCAATAAAGTAATCAACAGATACCTATGTTCATTCACAAGACAACAATCATTATAATCTTTATCTACATATTGCTCCTAATTGGGCTATAATTATCAAGATGGACTAGCTTTCAAATTAGGCACAAAAATACATAAACAAAGCCTTATCTGACACTAATCAATAAAGTCATTAAAAATCTAGGTGAAATCAAAACCCATCATAAAACGGACCTAAAGAACGGTTGCTTCACCTCATGAAGCCATTTCTACAGAATTGACCTGCGACACCCATTAAAAAGGCCTTAAAGATATTACTATTATAATTAAGCGTTTATTTCTGTCTGATGTGTTAGAAAGTTTGCATTCTTATGTAAATAAAATATTAATATACAAAATCTTTTATATACACTCGTTTATATAGTAAAACCAATGGAATTCGTGTTTGTAGTTAATAAAACAAAGGAAAGACTTTTTAATGAGTCAAAAATATTATGTATCTATAAAGTTTATGACTTTATTTGAACATAAAATTTTACAGAAGTTTTAGGTGAGATGTGTATATTAATTTTTGATTATGATAGAGATTTTAGATGTATACAGACGCCAACACACCATCGCACCTCAAACTGTTTAATTTCTTCATTAGATTTTCAACCTTATCACAATAGTGGAAGGTTCGATTGGTAAAATTTGACAGATTCGGACAGGTTTACCTGCTGGCGTCTGAACCCTACTACGGGGAGAAAAATAAATTACGAAAAAAAATCTTTACACGTTATCTTACTAATCTAAGTAAAATGATAAATGCGAAAGTTAGGATGCATTTTCTTTGTTATTCAACCACGACAGAACGGCTGAACGAATCTTGATGAAATTTGAAACAGTGGTAGTCTGGAATAATAGGATAATTTTTATCCTGGTATTGTGTCTCCTTCAGATCATTTTAGAATAACACGTGGGCGAAGTCGCTGCCACCAGTTATTATTAGCCTATTTTATTATGTGCTTTGATTTAGACACATTATGTTTCTATAATGTCTCTCAATTTATTTGTAGTTCCACGATAGCATCGGGATTAATGTTTACACAAATTACCTTTTTCTTTTAGCGTGGTATAATCATCAAATGAGTCCTCCCACCAGGACAGAGCGGGAGGGACTGTCAGGCTCGTACTAACTAAAATCCACGATGTTCTTCAATAGCCCTTTACGTACCAGGGTCACGGTAATTCGTGAGTCCCGCGACCCACCCAAATTACCTGCAAAATTATATGAAAAGACGTATAAGATCGCAAAGTCAATAGTTATTTTCGCAGATTTGTAAAATAAATGCTGAACAGCGAGTAAATCACATAAGTAGGTGGAACACTAGCAAATTGACAATTCCATAGATAGAATCGAAAGATACGATAGATTATTATCTGCTAGTATTGTATGTCATCGATTACTGTGCGAATCAATTCTATATCATAACTGCGACATTATCTATTCATCAAAATTGGCTGATTGAAAATATGTGAAGGCAATTCCTGAGTTTTGCTATTTAACCCAGCAAATATGTTAACTGGTTTTATAGTTTCTTTAAACTTTGTTAAGGAATAATAAATCAATGATTTTTTCCAGGTTCTTCGCAGTATGCATAACATATGATATGTTTTGATATCTGATATCAATTAAGTTACTAAAAAATTAGCTTTAATCTGTCTCTAACTTGGGCTTTAATTTCAGGTTCTTTAATTGCTACCAATTTGGAAAGTAGCTAAGTACCTACTTAAAAAATTGATACCTGTTGATGTATTTGGATTACATATTTTTTATTGTTTTAAGATGATCGATAAAAAATGCAATGCAGTTTTTGACCACAAAAGTAAGTCAAGTCTTTTCAGTGAAAGTACCACCAAGTGACTTCAGAAAAGTTAACCCTGTAAAGCTCATTTGTGATCAACGAACATGTATAATTAAAAAAAAATATTAAGGAGCCACGTCAAAATCAATAGAAACAATAAAAGGAAAGTATGGTGAAAGCATGTGTTATCGTGAAGGCTAGTCAGCAGTTGAGCGCGATACATTGTTGCTACTTGTTCGAGTTGCGGACACTTGTGAGCGCGCGGGCCCGGGGGTCGCGCTAGTCAAGTAGCGATAGCAAACAATTGACGATTCTCTTGTCCAGTCTTATTTTTTTTCAATCGTTGTTATTGTTTTACCATTTTGTATAACAGCTTCTGCTGTAACACTGGCAGTTGTAAGGAGATTTTTATTGACAAGTGAATGCTGCACCTAGTCGATACATACTCGTATTTATTAAAACCACACCATTAATTTGTATAGTGTCTTATGCTTGTGATAATTATTTTGTACATTTTTACAATTTTATGTGACCTAAATGCAACCTAATTTGCAAATCTTTCACAAGAAATGGTATGTGTCGTCCTACAAGAAACAAAAACGCTTAAATAAAACTGCAAAATTAAAGAAAAAAAAAGTGTAATGATATTCCTAGAAAATTAAGAACAGTACAGTATCTTGAAACACAAAGCTGTTCAAAAACCCTGAAGTTAAGCTCGTAACAATGCACCACAATCTTATCCCATACTACTTCAAAAACACGAATAACTTACTCGAATAGCACTTAGCAGATTTTCAGTGCAGATAAACACGGCAATCCGCACTCGTATTGCTAACGTTACATTTGATCCAATTGAGCAGCGAGCACCGAGCGACCGCTCTAGCATCGACCACGAGCGCGCGATGCACGCTGCACCGCAGGGGCGGGGCCCCGATGCGTTTTGACCAATGATTTCGCTCCGTTCAAGCAAAACTAATTATACTGATTTATGCTCCCATTGTTCATTGTTTTATGTCTTTCTCTTAGTGTACACTTACAAACCCATATTCGTATGTAGATAAGTGAGTAACTTGATATATCGCGTTTTGTTGCCTTTTTATGTTTTCGTGACTCGCCCGGTTGTGAGTTACGGGTGTAATTAGCCGTTTATTTTCATGATACTGAGACCTTCGGTAGAGGCCACTGAGTTGAAGGCAAGGGGGTAACACTTAGCTTGGTTTTAGCGTTTATTAAGTAGGACATTAGATTGATAGCAATTGATATGATACTCGTGTCGTGATTGAGCAGATTACCTACTGAAGATTATGAGACATTTAAGATTGTAATCTGATAAGTAAACCAACAGGTGTGTTCATAGCACATCGCGACCTCGCTGCCCTCGCGCATTGTGTAAAGTCGAAAGCTCAACAATATAAGTCGCCAGTTCACCACTATCCAGACATTACCTTTCACTTGCTCACAAGTAAAAATCAAATCGCTATTTTAAAAATCATTTCGAAATTCCAGCATAGTGTGTGTTAAGACAGAACATAAAAAGAGACAGGCGGACGAGCAGGTACAATGAGGTCGGAGATGTAACAGAAATCGCGCGGTGTCACCACCCATTGTATATCAATATTTTATTAAGCATATTCTGAAGAAAAACAGAGCAGCAAATGGTAGCGTCCGGCGCGGCAGCTGCGCCTGCGTCGCATTCACCTGTCGCAAGTCGCGCGCGCACGTGGGCGGGGCTAAGGAATGCAACGTTTTCGCGCTTTTTTCCATTTGTCCCGTCAACCGCCACCGGAATTCGGGTGCGATATTTTCTTTGGTTGGAATCCAAAGGCTTTACCGGGACTTGAGATATTTATTCCCCTTTAGTCCGTTGTCTTTTAGATTTATGAACGCTGATCTTTTTATGCGATTTATTGGAGTTTTAATTCAGGTAACGAAACGAAGGTTGAGAGTTATGATTTTTAGAATTCGACCCTACTGTTTGAGTCTTTTTTTAAGAAAGATAATAAAGTAGCTAAGGTAGTATGTTTCACGCAAATTAAATGTTAAGTGAAGCGTTTAAAGGTCATCTAGAGAAGAATAAGGGTTAAGATAATAAATATGTTCAGCAAGTCAAAGGCACACATAAGAGTATACTTATTGTAGCATTCCATGACCGTGAGTAATTTCAATGCATCGTTGGACATGCATTAAAAACATTTAATATTTCTGAATAAACGTCCCTAGTATAAAAAATAAAATAAAAAAAAACATACAACGAGTTTTTTTCCAAGAAACAATTACCGTGTTTTTGTCCCAAAAACAATTAACCGGCAAAGCAACCCTCAACAAATCAACCGCCACCGAAAATTCATCATTTTCATTAAACAATTCGTGTATATTTAACATAACCGTCTAATCGCGTGTGCTCCTACCGATAAAGCAAGTGGGTCAGCTATAGTAAGGCTATCAGTCAAAAAATAAACAACAATAATACACAGAAATCTATGGGGAACAGGGCGAGGTTGAGTGGCTTCCGTCGACGCAAGATTGATCGAGCAATCGCAATTATGAAAAATGATTTCGTGATAGCGGTGTCAAAGTGACCGACGTGGGCGGGGAGAGGGTTGCATGGTTTTGGTACTGTCTTTGTTACTTCAACTTTCAGGAATAATTAAATAAATAATAACAGACGCATTTCTTGTTTTCGTCTTGCTTATTTTTCTAGCTACGCTTTTCGAAGTCTGCCCGTGTAGATGGTTATGGCTATGCAGAGGTTTTTTTCTTGTAACTAGTTTTTTTATGAACTAATTCAGGTCGATATTTCACCTGGCTACTCTGAGAAGAAACAAATTCAGAAACTATAGTTAATTTGAAAGTCCAGGTATTGTTTTGTTCAATCATGTGAGATAGATAGACAGATAAAACATGTATTTAGTAAGGACCAATGGACTACTCAATATATTTATGTACAAGCATGTGTCAGGTGCATCATTTTTTTACAGTAACACACCAATATTTTGTCAGTTAAATTGTAAGTCCCATGGGAGCAAGTCTGTTGATATGGTTGACCTTTTTAACACTCCCTGCACATACTTCTACGCGTCTTTTATAAAATCTTTGACAATGGTTTTAAACAGTCAATCACAAGAAGATATATGTCTCTCTACTATTGGGTTCTGTAGATTCAATATTAAACAGTTATTGAATTTTAAACATGTAGCTGTTTTAGCTGATAATAATTACAGGTAAATATGCAAATCAGCATTGATAAGGGGGAAGTACGTATATGATTGCTTATTATTCGCAACTTTATCGTCTAAATCAAGAGCAGTAAATCATCACAAAGATTCTAATGACATAAAATAGTTGATTGTATCTTTATGATCTGAATTATTGAAGTTTGTAAACATAACAGTAATTTTAGAGAACAGAGAAAATCCATTATTTTTTGTAGATAGCTTTTTTTTAACACAACGTTGGGGCAAAGTTGTGTTAAAAAAAAAGCTATCTACACTAGGAATTTCTTCCTGTGTCGTGAGTGCGTTTACAAACATAAAAACTCACATAAACAAACACCCAGACCCGGAACAACTACTTGCAGATCATACAAATATTTGTTCCGTGCGGGGATCGAACCCGCAACACGATGCGCAGCAGTCGATCGCTCTGTCACTGCGCCAACCGTGTCGTCATCAAAATCAATGTATTCAAATATTGAAAATAAATCCGAAAAAACGGAACACGAAACGGGTTCTCAGAAGTTTTCTTTTAATCGCTTTTTACTCATAACTTGCGTCGCATGTCCCTGAATTCATACTGGGCTGCCGACTAAGCTCTTCATAGAACCCATTTGTGAACGTGTAAAATACCAAATGGTAAACCGACTGTCGGTAGAAACATTAATATAGTATTTATTGTCACTATTTAAGTATGAAACTAAAAACTATTTGGGATTTCTCTTTGACAAAAATACCGAACTCTAATGCAGTTTGAAGAACTGCGTTTTTTTTTTTCGTTGTAATATCATCAAATGAGTCCTCCCACCCAGGGCAGGGCGGGAGGGACTCTCAGACTAGTACTGACTAAAATCCACGGTGTCCTTCACTAGCCCTTTACGTACTGGGGTCACGGTAATTCGTAAGTCCCGCGACCATTGAAGAACTGCGTTAGAGAAACTATGTACTACCTCATTTTTAGGGAAACTATTTTTCATAAACCTTTGTATAAGGTTACCGTGTTATCCGAAGTACAGATTTTATTTTACATTTTAGTCTTTAATAGATATTTACAATAAATTGTTTTAACAAGTAATATTTTTTCAGAGCTATCGTTTTACTACTATTATATTTTTAATATTTCAGTTAGTCAGAAGCTCTAAAGTCTGACAACCAGTCTTACCATGAGGTATCGTATAACCCAGTTACTGGGTTGTGGAGGTCCGACAGGCAGTCGCTCCATGTAAAATACTGATATCCAGCTGCATATGGTTTGACTGGGAGCCGACCCCAATATAGTTGAGAAAAAGCTAGGCAATGATGATGATATTTTTAATATTTAAAATTTAAATAAATGTACTGTCTATAATAAACAGATAACATTAGTTCCTTAGCGATAAAAAAAAATGTATTTTTGTACTTCCCAACATAGAAATTAATCATGGAATAATTACAATTGATGATTACGATGCTAAAATTAACTTTAAAAACTGCGACAGTGCTATCATAACAATGACACTAATCATATTATCATTACACGCGCTAGGTAGGTATATAGTAGCCATGCCTATCAAAAAATCACATGATTTTAATTACCTAGGTTTTATTTATCTTTAGTGATACCTCTCATCATTCAGATATGATACTTATTATAAATCTTTATTAGATTAGTTAGACGGCATTATTACATCATTTGTTTAGATAAAATCAGCAGAAAAAGTAAACATGTTTTCGCACAAAAAAAAAAACTCTTTTTAACTGACCTCAAAAAAGAAAGAGGCTTTCAAGAAAGACGACTTTATTTTGTTAAGTTCTGTTGACGATAGCAGCAAGAACAGTTTTTTAAACTCTCGTCTCTTGACGGTTTAGCGATATCATACATTTTCACCTATACTGACAGACTTGTACTGACTAAAATCCACGGTGATCGTTCAAAAGCTCTTTACGTTTCAGGGTCACGGTTAGTTGATAAGACAGTTGCGCGACCCCAGCGATATCATGCATGAGTTTTGAAACAACCCAGCCAAACCAACGTAATTTTATCAATTCACATTCATATACTTCTTAAGAACACCTTGGACATCTCTGAAAGAAAGCTTTAAAAGGAAATCCGAAGAGCTCAAGTCTGGAAAATAGCTAATGTGTGTCACCAACCATGACAGCTTTTGCCTTGTTTATATGAGAAGGTGCCTTACCCTGCCGTGGTTTAGTCCCTAACATTTCATTTTAAAACTCGTTCTTCATAAACATTTTCTTAAATCCCCGAGAAACCACTTAGGACCAGACTTATTAGAATAGTCTTGCATCTAAAGACCCTCGACTAAAATATGCCTGTATATAAATTATGGCTGTATATAAGTCCGAGTGTGTGAAGTCCTGCGGCCGGGGCGTCCAATTTCGGATTCGATCACATTACCATAAGGTGAGTGCGCCAGTGTGCGATGCACTGGACAGTCAGGATATACAGACTCGGAGGATGAAAGGCTGTAGACAATTCGCCATTGTTTTGTAAAAAAACACTGTTTCTGTTTTTTTTTCAATATATTTTATTAGATCATACAATAAATGGGTGGAATAACATGTATTCAGCACATTCGTCATCACGTTTCTTTTTTTTTTAGTTTAATGAATAATTTTTAGGTTCGTGTTTGATCGCCATCACCCCTGATGGTGCCTAGAAGTAACCACTCTTGACTTGAATACCCCAAGGTTATAGCTGTCGGGAAATATAGACCCCGGCAGGCGACCCAGTTATTATTACATATACACATTACAAATAATATCAACCACTCTTGCACTCAAAAAATATTCTATCTAGAGGAAGTATGGTCGCGGGACTGTACGAATTACCGTGACCCCGGAACGTAAAGGGCTATTGATGATTTTACCACGATAAAAAAGAACCTAGAGGAAGTATTACCTGTAATTTTTCCATTAGACAGCCGTTACCTTTTTTTTTTCTGTTGCAGAAGATTATATTGGCACTTAGAAGGATGATCACAACAGGTTGTATGAAACTAAAAGGTTCAAATTTAGAAGGTAATTAACTCTTCCTTTCGTATTACGCACAATATCTCTACCAACAAACACTCAAACAAAACAATACTCCTTTAATAAAACAATAACTTCGACCAACCAACCTCTCGTTCGCTATTTTCCCCGACCGTGTGTCCGACACCAACCACGCCGACTATTTTATATAGTATTTAGATGCACATTAAGAGTCATCTTTAACTGGAGAATGTTCCGATCGAGTATCATTACCATATTGCCAGTCGGAGACCCTTGACTACAGACCTAGTGTATGATATTCAGACTAGATTATACTGGAATAGATAGGGACTCATTACTGGATCGCTGACTCAGATTTTGCGAGACTTTGAGTAGAGCTGCAGTTTAGGGTTGAGGTGGTAAGGTTTTGAAGAGGATTGTGGTGTAGAAAATAGGAGTTTGGGTGAAGTCAAAAACATCTACTGAAGGCAGTCTTTTGTAGAGGTATTTTTCAAGAACTTATTTAATTAGGTGTAAGGGTTTCTTTTCTTTTCACACAGTTGAATTATACTCTAATCAGTTTTTTCCCTTCAGTTCCCTCCAAGTTAAAAAATAAAGCCTCAAGCAATAAAATGATTTAAAGCCAGACTGAATACGAAAGCAGCACCAATTCCCAATCAATTAAACCAAACCGAAGCAAACGAACAAAACCAACATTAACCAGTCCATTAACCCTAAAGCCAGTAATTATAAAGGTGGCGAACGAGAAAACAAAAGCCGGGTCCTCCACCAGGCTAACGTGTAAAGAATGCACCGATTCCGAGAGACGACGCCTCTCCACCGCATTTTATCACCGACTAATGATCTCGGGCGTCTACGCCGCGTAATGAGAGCGCCAACCGCCCCGGCTCACAACCAATAAAATATTTATGAAACCATCCCCCGCCCTAATGGAACGCGTCAACTCCCCACTTAGAAAACTCCACTCGCATTAACCTCCGCAAAATTATCATTACCGCTCCACAAATGGACAATAGCCGATCGCATGTCCTGTACGCAGAATGCGACTCGTTAAGTCGCCGAGGACGCGAATTTAAGAGACAGCTTCTAAATATCCAGTGGCAGCGTGCACATGCGTCCCGAGATCTGTATCGCGGCACAATACCGAGGCCGGCCGTCACGACGGTAGCAGAAATATGGACGCGGGCCCGCCGCATGCCCGCTTGTTTTATGTTAATGTGAGGCATAAACGGCTAGGCTGCGGGGAAAAATAACGCGCCGACGTCCAGCGTGATGAAATACCAGATACCCGCCGCTGATCGTTAGCCGGGCTGAGCCACAACAGGAGACAACACCAGATCCACACCTAACGCCATTGTCTCAGACGCACGAGGAAGTCGAATAATTAAAGCGAACGCGTCGTCAGTCCAGCGTGCATTCCCACAGACGCTATCGCTCCTGTCGATCTCGCGAGCGAAATACCGAAACCTAATAAGTCCGAGCCGAGTCTCATTTGTGTAAGGAGTCGTTTAAAAAAACGAGCAATACGGAGGCGCCCGATAAAGGAGACGGCCCAATAATTTAGGGTCATTGTTTCGCCTCTTAATTTATGGAGTGCGGGCGTACGATTGATTTGTAGGTTTAGGAGGGAGATTCCTCGGCCCGAGAGTGTTGGGGATAAGCGGTTTTAAATCCGCGGCGGATTATCGCGAGGCGACGTCGCGGTTCTGTGACGCGCGTCAAGAACTCAATTTATTCGCGGGCCCACTCGATATACATACAATGCGCGGCGGCATTTAAAATGCGCGATAGGATTGGCCGGTTGGGCCTGGGCGGGGTGCGCGAACCATATACGCGTTCTTCGTGATGCACATATTAAGTTAGAAGGCTCTGTACATGGGATGCGGTGGAATTACGATAGGCACCGATGATGTCTAAGATCGTGAGTGTCCCTCCGGTAGTACAATGGGCGAACTCGGAGAAAATTATTAATGCCCCCGGGTTGTTCGGTGTTACATTAAATTGCGGGTGGCGAGCGATGCCATTAAATTATCGGACTCGCTGATGTCCTCCTACAATGCATCGCTTGATAGTAATTCACGGCCGATGCTCTTGTGGTATAATTTCGCGGGTGCATTATGTACCCATGAGTGGAATTGGATTTGTTTGATTTAGAGAACTGAGGGTTATAGCTTGCCTATATTTGTTGCATTCATGGTTCATTGCCTTTCAATAAAACTGAGCCTTAGATGCATAAAATCATAGCTGAAAATCTTAGCAGTCCTAAGACAACAGACAATCCGAAACCTCCATCGTTCCATCTGGCATTTAACCCTAAGTAAATCACGCCATATATAAACCAGTCCATCGCAACTACAGCCTATCAGGCATCGAGCGTCTGCATTAATTGGAACAGCCGATCTGGACGACGCAGATTTCACTTCTATAAATGGCTGGAAACTATATGGTATCGCGGTGCGTTGTTACCGTCAACTTGCGCCTGCACACACTTGTAATTGGTCGACCGCCGGTTGACATTTACAAGAGAGCCAAGATGGCGGCACATCCGATATACGACGTGTAATTGACAAATAGGCTGAAGGGTTAGAATAAATTGGGCTTCGCACGCAAACGGTTGGATTTTGTTTTTCGAGATCGATGGTGCGTTCGCGCACGCGATGTCGGGACAGATTGTTGACTGCTGAGTCGAGTAAGCGAGCTTAGAATTAGATGGGTTCTCTGTAAGATAGGGCGGGACTGCAGAGCAATAAAATTTTATTCGTACTGTATTAGTAGGGTTGTCAGATTTCAAAATGAAAAGGGCTGATTCAACATTGCTAGATGGTGTTTACGACTTTTCAATTTGATAAGCAGAAAAGTTGAAGATTTCTTTACTAACTTGAATTATTTTTGAAAAACTTTTATGCCTTAAAGCCACCCAATTCAATTCAAGCGTTAGAAAATATGAAAAAAACTGACTTCGTAATTATAGAACACTACAAAGCATTTGACGCCTATACTGTTCAAGTGTCGTCTCTAGCGAAGAGACGAGTTTCCTCCACCATGCAGTCCTAACTGTGGGTTATAATTATTTAGCCATACGAATTCCGAAGATACTCTACGTCTAGCTAAACCCAGCAGCCCTGCGTGACCAATATCAATTAGTCGCCTTATAGTGTTAAAAAATACCTGGAAAAAAGGTATTTTTATTCGCATACCATTCTTTAACTATAACTAAAGTACAATTATACGTACTTGAATGCAAGTCGACAGTTGCTATTCACATCCGTACTTTAAGTATACGTAATAAGTATCGCAAGTACTAAGTAGTCAATTGAGCGCAAAATAATTCGAGTAAAGAACAGGGAAAAATGTATTAAATGGTAAATGTAAGGAATATTGAAAGAATGTTAGGGTTAAGTCTAATAATTGCTGGCATCCTTTAAGTGACAAAATATCACTTAACTGTGTGGGCATGCATTGCAGTTGGAACAAGGGTTACCATTCATCCAACTTTTAAACGGACAACCGGGACATTAAAGATTTTTTTTAACGTGGTAAAATCATCAAATGAGTCCACCCACCCAATATCCATATAAAGTGTCCTTCAATAGCCCTTTATGTACCGGGGTCACGGTAATTCGTGAGTTCCGCGACCCCTCGTGAGTCCCGCGACCCCAGGGACATTAGAGAAAAAGTACAATTTGTTAAAACGTTTGGTACATGATTTTTCAAATGAATTGCTTCTAACTAGGAATTTTTCGTGTTAAGACTCGGAACAACTTCTTGTAGATCATATAAATCGAACCCACGACAGCGCCAATCTTACCATCAAAATTAAAACGAAGAATTGAGTTATCTTAATATAAAACTATATTATTGGACACTTCTCAATCGATAACTTAATACCACACTTAATAATCACAAAATCTTTAAACAAAAAATTCTGCATTATCAAAAATGGCACCTTAATAATATATCCGTTAAAAGGGTTTTGATTGATCAATACGTCTACCAAGGACAGTCCGGCAACCGTCCAGCGACGGCACGGCGACTGATGATTGATACGCACTGTTAGACAATCGCGCGATCCATCATCACTGTCGTCAGTGTGGTCCGAGCCTTATACGTGACCTATTGTATTGTAGAAAGTTATTTTTTGATTTTTGTTTTGTATTCTTTTTGGATTTGGATATATTTTGCAGGAGGCACGTAGGTAAATATTTGTTTAAAAGTTAAATTTTGTTAAGTAAGTTATATTTGTGTCTTATGGCATCAGATTTTTTGAGCACGGGTTCAGTTTTTTTTTATCGCCGTTTTGAAAAGCATCATAACAGACAGACAGACTTAAAATAATTCTCTATCAAACCATAAGGAAATGGCGGGCCAAGGTTAATTGAAAGTCACGTGAAGGAGCCTTTTTCCAACATAAGGAGGACGAATTTCAGCAGAAAGTGCAGTACAGTGATTCCTAGACGGATCGTTGAAAGAGCATTTGGAAGCTAAGAAATATTGGTATGAATTATTTAATTAATGTGCTATGTACGGTCTTAGAATGGCTGCAAATATCTTTAAAATACTTATATAATGTTTCATCCTTTCTCTGAATGATGAATGATCACCAAAATAAACTGTATAACTATAAAAGACATTACGGAAACAAAAATATCGATTTCCTATCATTTTTTATCGAGTTATCGCGTCAACTCGGCGCCGGCGCAGCAGTGATCGATTGCACGTTTAACACCAGGTAAACACCCCGTATGTGAAATGAAACTATCACTTTACTGTGACAGTAAAAATACCAACATACTGTATACAGTACAGAAATAACTCACTAATGTTTCTGTATTCCATGTTAAGGTTGAATTTTGAATGGTTATAAGTTGCAGAGGATATGTCAACAAGTTTGTTTGATAAATTAATTAAGCGAATGATGGATTTGTCTGCGTGGAGTAGTGATTGATGATTTGACAATAATTTTGGGGTCGGGCGGGCGAATGTCAACAGATAAACATACGAAATGGGATCCGGATGCACCTGCAGTAAAAAAATACGAAAGAACTTAGTTTACTTAAATCTTACTAAGCTTTATAAAAAAAAATCTCACTATCATAAAGTATTTGATGGATATCGTATTTACGATTATGTATGCAAGTTTAAAATCTTGCTTTACATTATGTCCATTTATGGTAAGACTAGCATAAATAACTTTGAATTTGTCACCTAGTTTTAACCTTCGAATCTCGATTGAGTGTCAATAACCTATGCCAGTAGCTCTATAAACTGTATTATACATGTAATGTATAAAATTAACATCTCTATAAAATAATTATCCACTACTAAAGGGCCAAACACCTAAATTTTAGTATCATAAATATTATATTCGCTCATTAAACAAACTCGTGACCATATTTTGACAAAACAACACAGCTTTAAGCTAAATTAAAACGATTTTAAAAGAATAAATTAACAATCGATAAACGAACATCATAAACAAATCGAAAACTCGTTTAAAATTTAATATAATGTTCATAAATATACTTTTTTTTCGCAAAACGAATCACCCCATTTAGTAGGGTGTCCACAATAAACCTGTCACGCGGGACAGTCCGATACCCGACATCGCACTTATCAACGAACATAACATCCTCAACTTTACGACAATCTTGCACTGGACGCGCGCGCATATAAATTTGAACAAACGTCAAGACAGTCCGATTTTATTTTACTGATCATGGAAATTGTATCGATATTTCAACGATAACGTTATTGTGTTGTGTCGGATAAAGATACTTTTTATGTTCGCGTTCGTTTGATTTTTATACGATCTGAGAATCGGATGAGAGTTGGAATCGATTATAATAAAGTTTACAACGCATGCTGTGACTAATAATAACTATTGGGAGATTATCGTAAATCTCAAATAAAGTCAATGTACTTATCAATCGAGATTTCATTCACGAGTGTAGGTTGACTCATTCACCGTTGAACTTCAATCCCCACACTACATAGTTCTGAATCATGTATGAAGAACCTGTTGCTTCCAGGGCATGTACGACACTGCACCATGCACGCGAATGATGGCATAAAGCACATAACAAAACCAAATAAAGCATAAAGTAAAACTTTTCCCCCATTGAAGCAACTGAAAACCTATAAACAACGCGTGAAAGCACGCAAATAAAAGAAAATCACAAAAATCATTCCCTCAGCTAAAACCCACACTCCACAATCTAGATCGCAACACACGAATAGCGAAATCTAAAAACCGGTTGTTAGTTCGCCATGTAATTCTAATTAGGTAATTCGAGCAGCCGGTACTAATGGTTCGGTTCGGTGCCATAAAGCAGGCGCAATCTGATCGTGTGAACATGTTGTCCGCGTGTCCCGTGCACATTGTCCGCAGACATGCGACGCTTTGTCACCCTAGCCCACGCGGGAGATAGCGCTATGAGAGCCTGTAATTATTGGCTTCAGTGCTATTCTGTAAATTCGATTTTAGTACTAGTGTAGGGTTAATAAATTTGAATAAATAGACCAACTCTTTTTACTTTTAGAAAATTTTTATCGTTCTTTTCGTTTTCCTCGATAGATCCGTTGGTCCAACGGCCACAAGCGCTGCTACTGAATAGTTCTTGGAATCAATTTCAGGGTCGTACAAAGTGCTATTGGGTTCTACAATCACGAATTTATCCATAGCAGGCACGAAGTCTGGATATGTGCCCGGCTGACGGCAATCGGTTCGTCTCCTATTAAATGAAATTTAAACACAACTGATAATATGTGGGTGTACCGGTATAAGTACATCTGTCGCTAACTCTTCGTAGATAACAGGTATAATGTCATTTTACTTTTAATTATCTGTCCCAGCTAACGTTTGCTGCCTTTTTTCTCACGTCTTCGAGTATAAATTAGACAACGTATTATTCTAAGCACAATGCTCTTTCAACTTCATTCATTGTTGAGTGCACTCTGTCACTATTTACACGCGGTGATTACTTGAACTTTAACCTCTTGGCTTCGAACAGCAGTAAACCGGTTTTACAAAAGGAAAACAATAACAGTGCCTGTTCGTGTATTATGTTGATTATTTTAAAACAAAACAATCAGTGTATGACTTTCAATTAGAAAAGAAACGTTCTTCATATCACACATGACATTAACGGGCCCAGTATATATTTTTTCATTTATGTTTTTTTTACGTTGGAGGAATAGCACACTAGGAATTTCTCCTCTGTCATGGGTGCGAAACATAGAAATTCACATACACAAATACCCAGCCCCGAAACAACTAGTTATAGGTCATACAAATATTTGTTCAATGCGGGAATCGAACCCGCGACACGCTGCGTAGCAGTCCAATGCTCAGCCACTGCGCTAACCGCCTAAATGACTGGTATATCTAAGGACTGCTGAAAGCAAATTCTATGTCTGTTAAGCTCTTCAAACTCGTTTTCTCCAGTCATTCTTAATTTTCAGACTGGTTGTTCAGGACAAACATTTAAATCTAAAAATATACACACCTTCCTTACTACACATGGAAATGTTTCAAACGAGAAAAAGGTCGGTATACTCGATATTGAAGTTGCCAAGAATCGCCAAATAATAAATGTTGATTTCTATACATCCGATCGAATCACACTCACCTCATCATTTCAAACTCCAATAACTACAATTTCTAGAGGTAAAAACTCATTACTTGATCGAAATATCTTTCGATCCGTAAATCGACAATCAATCTCCTGATTTGAGACACAAACTGAATCAATGTCACAAAGGTTAGAAATGTAAAAAACAAAAAAGAGTCCACACCCAAGTCCGAACAGTCGGACATAATAAATAAGTGCACAACTCAGCCGGACATAAGGACACCGATACACACTCAGGCCTCACATTGATGGAAGCGTTTCAAACGCACTTTAGATAGGGAACTGGCATTGACGTATTATTATCGAGGTATTCCAATGTTCCCGTAGTTCTCCAAGATACGGAATTTTCGTGTAGTGATGGTAATGTGGTCCTAAGGGCTAATGTTTTTGTAAATGATGGGCTTGGGAATAGCGCAAATGTTTATTTGGAGGCGATTGATTGTAATCCTATTGTTTTATTGGAGACAGGAAGTGGAGATGTTTATGTTGACGATAAAAAACTATTGGTTAACCCTATTTTGTTGAGCATCGATGCAGGTGCTCTGTAAATTCATGAACGTATGTTTATGGTTTAACTTTTTTTTTATTGGAGATTTCTATCAATTAGGTTGTCATAAGCACAACATTAAAATGCGTCACGTATACTGTACTCTTAAAGCCTCTTAATTTGCAGCCAATTATTCCAAATCACCTACTAAAGTTGATAGACTCCGACTATTCCAATAGTGATAACACTTCTAGTTTGGGTAGTCGTGTGAATTATGTTTGTATGTCTATTTGTTCTTTTCTTCTGTCATTGTTACACTTGTCTTAAGATTCGTATCAACTTGTAGACATTTCCATTGATCGTCTATATGCACAACTTTTAATGTGTAATGTGGCTTGTGTTATCTTTTGCCACCAACTAAGTTCCCATAAGTTCCTCAATAAACCTCTTTCTTTACCACTATCTCACAAACTTGTTCGAACAGCTCGTATTTTGACATGTTTTATAGTTCCTCTCGCATCAATCGCGCGTGTTGCGTCCGAAATACTTTATTTATAGCCAAAAACGGTTGAGTCGTCGCGGCCGTAAAAACTTTTAGTATCTTCCGATTGAGGCGCCGTGTCTTTATAGCCGTTTTTATCAATAAGCTCAATATTGATAAAAACGTTTTTGATGGTCTGTTTAGGGTTATGACGTAGTTTTGTTTCTAAAGAAG